>CM028908.1:25619046-26294046 GCA_016801845.1 Polydactylus sextarius
TGTTCCTCTTTTGTTCTGGGTCTATGTGCATGCTGGTGGTCTTCTTTAGACCAGTGTGTGTGTGTGTGTGTGTGTGTGTGTGTGTGTGTCTCACTGTGTATTACCACTGTCACAGACAATAGCTAATTACACATTTTCACTGCCTTCAGCATCATAATGACCGCAATCAGACACTGTGGCATTCAATAAACCAGCCTGTGTGTGTTCATCCTACGCTAACAAACACACACAACTTTGTTGTGTGTGTTTGTTGTTTTTTATTGTGACAGTATTTGATAAAATTTTCTTATGTGTCACTTCCCTGGACAAAGAGCTTTGTGTCTATGGACAATTAGATCCATTATAACCAGTTCCTCCAGGATTTTGTGGATTTTCTTTTTTGAATTTTTTGAACTCTATTGCAACAAAACGCCTACAAACACAACAGCTTCTTGTCTTTTTTTCCACCTTTAAAAGGAAAACAATCACAATCTTTCTAATTCTACTTTACCAACTAATAACCAGTGAAGGTATAAACCAGTGTTTTAGAGTGAAGTGTCTGGTCTGACGTCCTCCCTGTGTTTCTAACTTTGTCCGTGTGTTTCTCTGTAACAAAGTTGTTTCTCAACAGACGACTTCCTCTTGTTGCTCCACAACAATATAAAATAGTTTTCCTCCTCTTTCTTTCATGAACTCTGCCCAGATACTGTTTCTCTTGGTCTTTAGCAGTGATGTTGAAGGTAAATGTGAGACTTTTTTATCTCACATGTTTCCTGCGTCTTCTAAAAGAAACATGAAGTGATTCACTGACGTATGGATCAATGTTTCACTGGAAACGTGAGGATGAGGATTATCAGTCAAACATTATGGAAAATTTGCGATGATTGGTTTTACAGAATTCACAGACTGGTTGAAATTGCATTAACAGTTGTTATCGCAACGTTACGTAATCTTTAAGGATCAATGTTGGTACCGAGCTGTGATGTCATCGCTGAAACCTCTTCTCTACTTGAAGACGTAAATCAATAAAAATGCCTCATGATCGTACACTAAGGCTCAGTAATTTCCTTCAACAAATCATGTATTTGTATCTTTTTTCACTCGACTTCTTGACAATCTTTCTCTATTGTACTTATGAATGAACAGGTGTTTGTATCTTTGTCCGTCCTCCTCAGCAGCTCCTTCAGTGTATTTGCATCACGGCTCCTACCTGGTGGTTTCCTGAATAGCTGCGTGATTATAATGGTGTTCCAGCTTAAACGTCTTATTCAACAAAATGAACCAAGCTGAGAGTATTACTTCATTCATCTCATCTCCCCCCTCTGTCACGTTGTGTGTTTTCTTTTTTTCACATATCCACGTGACGATTCGTTGATTTTTTTTTTTTCTATTCACCTGCAGCAGCTTCACTTTCAATACAAATACACTCCTGCTGTTACATTTCATCTAATAACTCAAGTAAAAATAATAGCTTAATGGACAACATTATTTTGTTAATAATACAGATTTGCTCACAATGAAATGTTCTCAGAAACAGAGTGCAGCTTCTCTGAAACTGTATCAGCTTTTTGTTGCAAAAGAAACAAAGAAAAGGTGACTGCATAAAACATTCAGTTTTCAAATCTGTTTGTGTTGTTTCTTCACTGTTTTATACATGAAAGTTTTTATTGTTTCTTGGTATTTCTTCCAGGATGGCTGAAGTAGAAAGAGCTCAGTGTTGCTTCCATGTAAACAACCCGTTCATGGGCTTAATGCCGCCATTTTTAGTTTAATAAAAGTTGGACAATAAATGTTACTTATATTAAACTACAGAGCAGCATGCAGAACGAGAAGCCGAAGCTGTATATAAGGTTTCAATTGATTGAATATAGCAGATAAAAAAACAAGCTAAACTCTTTTACAAACACAGTTAAATGGTTTGATTTCAGCCACAATCCAAGATATTAATATTGATCGACGCATAATAACCACATGCAGTTAACCGCAGGATAATAGAAAGTAAGAGATGTAAGAGATTACTGTTTTAAACACTCTAAAGTGTAGAAATTAAACACATGAATTAAAGAAAATAAACTCTGTAGTAAGACTTGTTACTAGAATCAGATCGTATCATGAAAAAAAGGAGGTTGAAAGAAATGAACCCAGAAGTTACTGAGGTAAAATTAAGAAGACCATTTATTAAAGGTGCTCGCTTTTTAAATTATCCTCTAAATCTTCTTTGTTCTGCTTATTTTAATGAGAAGTTAGAAGTTATAATAGATGTCAGGTGGGTGACAGATCTTCTGTAGTTCAACAGGTCAAATCTGCACCAACCTACACATTTTTTTTTATCTTCATTTTGTTTTAATGGTTTGGAAATATCACCCTACTTCTACAGGACAGGTTGGTCTGTCTGTGACCTGACCCTTTTACACTTGGCTCTAAATTAGTTTTGTGCAAATCCTGCATAAACATTGACTCCCACAGGTTTTAGATGCCATATAAACTGTTGTATGTAGGTTGAATCTAACTCTTTATTCTAGTGTCTTGTATGTTGCTACCTCCCTCCTGGAGATGAAACGCTAATTGTGATATTTATTATGTTTGTCCAGTGAACTTCATCATTTGGGTTCTTATTTGTTCCTCACTTAATGCATCACTTTGTTGAAGCTCTCAGAGACATTACTAAGTATATTCAACATTTAGTCCTGACAGCCAGTCAGGATTTCTGTCTGTTCTGGTTCTGGCTCTGGTTCTGGTTTTGTTTATAGTCTGTAGCAGCAGTCTGAGGTCACACTGTTCGTTTTGATCTCATGAGCACCACGGTCCGAGGACTCCAGGGTTAACGAGATTTTAAGCACCTTTTCTTTGAAGACTGTCGTCCTGCTACAATGACTTTATTGCAGCCATTACACTCTACTTGTCCAATTTCATCTTCCTGCAACACACACACACACACACACACACACACACACAGAGTCTGGTTTCCATAATGTCAGAGGACATTTTCTTGACATAGATTTGTTTCCTAGAGGAACCAGACCTTGTTAACGTTAAATTGTAATGATTTACATTATGAAGACTTTGTTTATGTCCCCATAAGGAAGACAAGTCCCCATAATGTGAGAAATACCTAGACCACACACACACACACACAGACACACAAAGTTAATCCACAGTGGCAGTGACTCTAGTGTTCTGCTGTGTACATATGCATGTGTATGTGTGTGTCATATCCAACACAGTGAGATGATTAAACTATAAAATACTTTGACTGCTATGACTATAAAACACACTTCAGGCTGCATGGTTGTGTGTGTGTGTGTGTGTGTGTGTGTGTGTGTGTGTGTGTGTGTGTGTGTGTACATAACAGTGCACAGTCTGAAGAGTTTGTGTATTTCTGCGTGAATGGAGATTGAAGCTGGTGTCACTAGAGTCTCCAGTTGTCACAGATAATGTCAGGTCATCACGGCTGCAGCAAACACAGCGGAGCCTCTGGGAAGGCGACAAGGGTGTGTGTGTGTGTGTGTGTGTGTGTGTGTGTGTGTGTGTGTGTGTGTGTGTGTGTTTTATTTCAGCAGGGAGAGTGATAAAGACAAACTAAGATTTTGAATCTGAATGTGTTTGTGAACATGTGTGATATCTGCTCATACAGTAGCTGTGTACTTTTTTTTCTGTCTACCTTTGAATCTGTATATATATATATACATATACACATACATGATAGGGATGTAAATCACAAGTTTCATCACAATATTTGTCATCTGTTGTGATTCGATTCATAAGTCGATATGAGAAGATATCATCAATCTATTTAACACAATCAGTTCATATTAACCAAAAATATTATTTGACCATTTTATTTCTGACTCTTCCAGATTCTAAATGAAAACTAATCTGTAGTTTTTACTAAAAAGAGTCAAACCAGACGTTGTGTTGTTGATCAGCTGTGATACTCAGAGTCTTTTAGAGTTGTAGCTCAGTTTTAGTGGAAAATAACTGGTCAGAGCTGGTGAGCAGGTATCTGACACGTTAACACGGGTCAATGTCCTGCTGCTTCTTCTTCAGGTGTCCTGGACAGGTTGGTCCTTGTTTCCTGAATATTTTACCTCCTACTGAGTTTTGTCTGTTGACTCGTCTTTTCTCTGATTTAGAGGAAACTAAACGTCCTCATCATCTGTTTCTTGGCAACTTGCTGTAACCTGCCTGGCGCTAGGCTACTAGTGTTGTTTGATTGTTTAGGAAGAAGCAGTAGGAGGTGGAGCTTGGATGGAAACAGAAACACAGATGTGAAATTGGAATTTATTTTATATATGATGACATGGATCCATGTTTTCTTTTTGAATTGTGAATTGATAACATTGGATTGTTTGTCATTAAATCGATGAGTCGATCTAGATCCATGGATCGTTAAAACTCTAATTCAGATGTTGAGAACAACCTCAGCTTCATCTCTCTGCAGCTTTTTGTGACCTTGAGGCAAAATGTGAAATAACTTGATGCATATGTATGCCGGTGTTTCTGCTCTGTGTTAATAGATTCACTGGTTCTGGGGAAAATGTGAACTGACAAAACAGATATATGAAAGTGAAACCTGCAGCTAGATAGATTTATACAGTCGGTTCTGTCCCAATAAACTACAGAAGTGTGTTGCTTAATCTTGTTTTGTACAAAACCTCCAGCACTGTCTATTTCTGGAAGATTTCATCCCAGTTCTCAACCAGATTCATGTAACACTGATGACTCTCACACAAACTGCTCAGTGACACAAACTGATATGTCCAACATGAATCAGAGTCCTTTCAACAGGATTTCACACTAAGCTAGTTCTTTGTGTCCTATACTTGTGTGTTATTACTGATGGACAATACTATTTATCATAGATGATCTTGATTTGGTGCAATCTAATTCAGTGAATCATACAGATCATGTCATTTCAAAGACATTATATTTAGATATTTAAACCTATCTGGTTTGGATACACGGGACTTTTGAATTAAAATACTCACATATAACAGCTCTAGATACAAGCTGTAGTTGGGACATCGTTGGTTAACAGAAGACAGAATAATGGGTGAAATTTGGCAGAAAGCTGACACATCCCAAAGTAACATCAAAATGGCAAAAACATGTGAATTCCCATTTGGGACTTTCAGAATAAAATCAGTTAAAAAAAAAAAAAAAAGAGAGAGAGATGTTGTTAGCCTTAAGCTATGAAAAAATAGAATATAATGGAAAATATTGCCCAAATGTTTTATGTCTTTTGGGGTAAATCTTCAACCCCTCGTTAAAATAAAAGTCTTTCATGTCCCAAACCGCTCAACCACATATGCCCTGTGTTGTGTTTGAGTAAAGATTTGATGAAAGCTTGAAGGAATCCTGTGAGATACTTGAGAAAAGTGTGTCTATACACACACACACACACACACACACACACACATCTGCACAACAAGCAGAAATAACTGTACCTGTAGTTTGTGTGTGTTCATCTGTGCATATGTTCAACAGATACAATTGTTCACCTTCTCAGCAATGAATCAGATCCTCCTCACATGATGTTCTGATGTTGTGAACTATTAACTACTATTAATGTAAATTCAACCAATCCCCACAAATTCTGCATGACCTTCTAATTTAAACCAATCAACCGTTGTTTTTTACAGTCAAACATTGATCCATACGTCAGTGAACTCACTTCCTGATGCAGGAAACATGTGATGATAAAAAAAATCTCACGTTTATCCTCAACATCACTGCTAAGGACCAAGACAAACAGTATCCGGGCAGAGTTCACTAAAGAAAGAAAGAGGAGGAAACTATTTTATATTGTTGTGGAGCAACAAGAGGAAGTCGTCTGTTGAGAAACAACTTTGTCACTGAGAAACATGGAGAATGTTAGAAACACAGGGAGGACGTCAGACCAGACACGTCACTAACACGCTGGTTTATACCTTCACTGTTAATTCATTGGTAAAGTAGATTTAGAAAGATTTATAATTATACTGTTTTTGCGATTTTACCCCCTTTACAAGAGAAAAAAAATGTGATTAAAGTTGTGGTTGTTGCCATTTTGTTGCAATAAAGTTGCAAAAGGTGGGAAAAATCACAACTTTGACTCCTAAAAACACTGACGCTTTAATTGCATTTTTTTGCCTGTAAATCCTGTAGATAATGTGTTGAAAACTGAGATTGACTCAAGATGCTGAAAAACAAAAAGAAAAATACTTGAACTAGAACTGATCCAAAATGAGAATCCAAGCACAAAAAAAAACACTGCTCATAACCAGCACATTAAATTAAATACATAGTTTATTTATTTATTTGTTTACTGAAAAGGCAGACAATTTCCAAAGCTGCAGCCGGTCTGAATCTTGGATGCACTTTGTGCACGACACAGAAATCAGTTTTCCACAGAGCTGTGGGCTGAATAGTCACTATTTTGGTCACTCACTGTTTCATTCATTCAGTCCAGCAACAATGAAGCAGCAGTAATCTTAAACCATGATGAAGCTCATATCCTGAGCTTTTCTCTTCTTTTTTCTTTAACATAAATATATTTTTAGTCACTTTGCTTATGGTGAGGATATATGTATATAATTAGATTTAGCCCCTGGAAGTCTAGTAGGCAGAAATAAAATGAGTACAGGAAGAAAAACATGATGATAGTTTGCATTTTTATGCCTTCATGGTCAGAGGCATTTTTTATTCAGGTTATCTGTCTATTGGTCCCATTTTTGTGGCTGCATTGTTTGTATTAAGTGTTTTATCTTCAAATTAGAGACAAAACATTAAAACATCAAATGTAAAACCATGTTTACTTTGGTGATGTCAAATAAAGACAGTTTGTTGTGTCGAACAGACAAAAACAGAACCACAAACATCATCTCCTCCTCCTCTACGTGTAAATACTAAAACTAGAAACAGTCGCTGTTAAACGACGTCATGGTCTCTGACATCACACAACCTCCAACCTACTAATACAGGAGGATAGATTTCTACAGTCAATTAGTGTCAAATAATTCCTGTTTAAATTATTCTGATGCTAAAAACAAAGATTAGACAAAGTGATATAGTTACAGTTTATAGTTTACATGTTATATATAGTTACTAGAAAGAATAAATGACAAATTTTCCAACTACTATGACTCAGGCTCAAACATGTAAGGTTGAAGTTCAATAGCTCATCGATTAATGCTACACTATTCACTATTAGTCTGGTCACTGTTTTCTCCATGAAGCTCCTCCTACAGTCTCAGACTAAGGCTGAGTTCAAGATGCACGATACGTAACAAAATGTTCAATTCAACAGAAACAGAGGAGCTGAACGTCCTGTTATATGACACCAGCCTTTCACTTACTTACGATGTCTTTTTGAATAGGTGTGGTTTATATACACGTCGACTCTGATTGGGTAACTCCATGAACACGTCGACCGAACAGAAGAAAACTGCCTGGAAAGACTGTTGAAGATTGTTGCACATCGTTGTGCTGCTGAAATCGTCCTTCATGAATCCAACATCTCCAGGTCGGAGACTCTGATCTTACAAGTGTTGGTTTTTCACCAAGAGACGGTGGAGGCAGCAGAGACTCTTCATTCACCCTGTGAGGATCATTTAACCATCACACTGACGATGAAGAGCAGCGCACAGCTCATTTAAATATTCATGATCTTACTGAGTTGAAGGAGAAAACTGCTCGTTTCATTCTCGGGGTATTTCATGAGGTTGCATTAGGTCGTTTAGTATCCTGGGTCTTTTTCAGCCCAGCTAATATTACATAGGCTATTTGGAGAACTCCAACAGTTTATAATATTCAAAGAAATGCGTTTTATGACTTCTCTCATTCAAACTAAAGAATGAACTGATTAGATTTTGGTGCTCACATGTCACTGTGACCTTAGGATTGTGATACATCAAGAATAATTACATCTGACACTTATGTCCTTAGACTCAAGGTTGAACTTAAAACACATTTCTGTCCATGATATAATAATTTATATGGAAATTATGACAGAATTTAACTTCACAGCGTCGTTGTGACGTCATCATGTCCTGTCATAAATTAGCATTGCGTTGCAGTTTTATTCCTTCACTCACTCAGTAACGACCGCTGTCACCAACGTGAACTTAAATTATGCGGTTTTATTTTTTACAGTGTCATCCATCCTTTTAGTGAGTCGATCCAGCAGATCTGCACATGTTTAAGTCATTACCATCTCTGCTTGAGAAGATGTTTGCGTTGTAAGCATAATGCCGGTGCCTTTTACTGCAGGAGGAAAAAATCTGGCCCGACGCCTCGTCTACAACTCAACCTGTTCAGTAAGCTGACGGCGCCAGCAGTCATTAGCCTAATCACATTCAAATTATTCACCAGGAGACACTAATTTATCAGAGTTGGAGGAAAAAACGAAGCCTCAGAAAGAAAATATGTCAGAGCGAAAGCGGATATGTCTATCCATTAAAAAAAAAAACAGACTATCAGAGCTAACAGGTCATGTGTTACTCTTCTGAAATGTGTGTTGTGACAAATGTGTTTGCAGCGTGTTGATAGTTCAGGTCTGAGCTGATTCAGTCTGTTGTTTGTCTTATAAACACTCAGAGAGACAGAGGTGGACGAGTTGACGAAGTTGATTTTTTTCAGAACTGATCTTTTACTTTATGTCGTTTTATACTCACTTGTCTACTTTCTTATTGAGATTATTCTTGTTGTGTTTAGCAGGAAAGTGAATTGTTTTGATCCGGTGGTAACTCTAGGGGGTTTGAGTGTAACATATGATGGAAAAGAAAAATGATTTGCCAGGTTGAGAAGAACAGAAGGAGACGAGAGAATCATGGGGAAAACCAAGGGATTTTCTCATGGATATTTACTAACTAAACACTGAGTGAATGAATAGATGCAGAATTCACAGTAAATTATGTTTCACTGACAAAAATGTTTTAAAACCATATGAGAGAGTCGTACCAGTCAGAACTATAAAAGCATGAATGAAGGTAAATCATATAAAGTTTTAATTTGTTTTTCTTCATAATTTACGTATCTTTAAAATGTTTTTGCTCAGACTCTAAAATTCTACTATGAGCTAAACATTTTTCCAGACTTTTCAAGACATTCACGCAAAATTCCAGACTTTTCAGGGTTCTGGAAAACAGTGTTTGAAAAACTCCAGACTTTTGAAGAGTTTGTGTGTATGTGGACACCTGATTTAGTCTTGACATGCCTGTGCAGTATACAAGTGATTACATTTGCTGCCTAAATAATTGCTGCATATGCATCACTCTGCTGCTACAGGCTTGTGCATGTTATTATCTGTGCATATGTGTGCACAGATAATAACTTGTGTGTGTGTGTGTGTGTGTGTGTGTGTGTGTGTGTGTGTGTTGACGAGCAGCCTCTGGGTTCAATTATGTCTGTGACAGTCCCACAGCAGGAAAGCAACCAGCTAGATAACTTATGAAAGCAGGTTAAAGCGAAATTGAATTCACAACTTATGAATTATTGAACTTATTACACCTCCGTTAACATCGCTAAACTCTCAGACACAACAACAGTGGCCTCCTTATCACCATGACTGCTGGGAACAGAGCTTGGTTTTTAGGCTCCAGCAGTGGGGATAGTGCTGCATATTTCAGTTGTTCAAGAACAAGAAAATATGTCAGTTAGAAAACATCTACTAAATTGAGTAGAAATGCACCAATTAATTGGTTGGTGATCGAAACTGGGTTAAGAGTAGAGTTTGGTTAATTTGGAAACTCACAGATCATTAACTCACAAACAAATGTTACAACATTAGAAAAAAAAGCTCAAAAAATGTGATGTGATGAAAGTTCGACTTGCTTCTAAACAAAACTGCGAAAAACACCACAACTTTCACTTCACTGTTTTCATTTATTTGTTTTAGAAAAGCTGCACTGAAATCAGGCAAATTAGACCAAAAAAAGGCCCATGAAATCCTGGAGGGACTGATTAATAAAGACAAACAAACGCATTGATTGACCCTCCACTTGTTTTGGTTGTGACTGTTAATTTCTGAGCCACTGTGGATTTTATTTTTCAAAGCAGATATAAATTAACACCGCTAGTTAAGCTTAGCGACAGTTTCCTGAAACATGTCCTATATACGGGAGCTTGAGTCAATACTAGAAGAACAAACTGACTCTTATTTTTTGCTGTGGTGTAATTGAGACTTTGAGGCAGTCTTGTGTGATGGAGTGTGAATGTAATTTGAAGGAGAATTAAAAGCACAAGTTGGGAGATAAAGGATTTTGCAGGACACTGTGCGTATTAAAATACGTTCCAATTTCTTGGCTGTGATAGTAAGCTGGTTTAAAATTCTGCTTCAGGTGCTGAAAAGATTTCTTTTTTAAATAATACATATTTATTCTGCAGGTTTAGCAGAAATATTTATGCTTAAGCTGTGGTGTAATTGTCTCTTGTTATAATGCAACTTAATGACACTTTTGAAGTCAGGTGTGAAGGCAGCGGAGAACTGGCTTATGAATTGTTAAAGTCACCCCCCCCCCTCCTCCCTCCCCCCTCCTCCATCTCCTCCTCCCCCTCGGATAGAGCAGAGGTTGTAAAGTAGGACACATCGTCTCCCCTCAGAGCAGCGACTACAACAGCCTCCACTTCACTGTCACAGCTGCTGTCAAGCTCAGTTAAAGAGTGTGAGTTAGCAAAATAGATAATATCCTTTATATATTATCAATGGGCTCTTGATTGAAGAGCTCAAGAGAAAAAAAAAGAACTGGATGCTTTTCTCTCATGGTTTACAAATGATGCCAAAATATCCCATACAAAGTTAGCACAATATCCAACCAATTATCAATCAATCATATTTTATCCATCCATCCATCCATCCATCATCATCGAATTTATTTGACTGTTTGTTTTCGTTTGCCTGATTTTTTTTCTTGTCGTTGTTTAGTTACGCCTGTGAAGAGAAAAGAGACATTCAGATTTCCAACTTGCGAATGATAACATCAGTTGAATAAGAACAAATAACTGCAGCAACACATTGTCTGCAGTTGTCGCCACCTTCCTTGTCTGAGGAAGAGGAGGAGGAGCTTCCTGCACTTGTTACACTGAGACTCATGAATTTGACAGTTTATATTTACTCAGCTCAAGTTTTAAGTAAGCCAGATTCACATGACATGGTGGAAAAAAAAAAAGAAATCCTTCTCTGTCATTGTCAACAACAACAACAGCAATAACAACAACAGCAGTAGCAGCTGGGAAAAGAGAAATCATATCTGTGGCAGTTTGGACGTGTTGATGTGTTGTATTGACGCCTGTAGTGCAAAGAAACACCTGCTGTAGTTATGGATGATTAAAAAAATGTTTTTATGGAGCATCATTGTGTCATCAGAGGATATTAGACGCAGTTTGTGGGTGAAATATATGACAATATATTCCACCCGCCTTCTCTGTCATTTGGCTGCTGCTCCATCCCTGTCAGACATGTCCTTGATTAATCAGCTGATCGATTGATTGATTTGCTGATTGTTCTGTGCTTTGATGTCAGATGTTTCAAAGTGATAGTGATGATGACTTGTCACAGGACTCGCATCATTTCTTGTCTGTTAATCGGTTCAGATGCACAGTCTCAGACACCTGTGGAGAGCTGAGCACAACTGAGTCTCAATCTTATCAAATATTAAAATCCTCGCACGTCTCTGCCAGAAAGTCTCTGCCAAAGACTATAAACCGGGACATCTGTCCCCACCCCCGTGACATCTAACAACGATGGCTTCTGTTTCACTGTTCAGCTGGTGAGGAGAATAACTTCATCAACACTTCACACACGGCAGAAAACTTCCAAAAGGAAGTTACATTGACTGATGGTGCAGGTACTAATGTTGTATACGATATTAGAATTTCAAAGTCGGGGACTGGCACAGATACTGATACAACAGAGACAAATATCCTGTCAACATCTGAACAAAACCTCTGAAACTCTCAGAATGAAATTGTTCTACCAGAAGAACGACCACATGTCACGATCATCACATCTCTGCCTGAGTTATTTCTGCTGTTTATCGAAGTGCAAACCACGTGATCACTGATGGGGTTTGCCAAAGAAGTTAACACAGCAACTGGATGTAATTGTAAAAGTCATTTCATTCATTCTTTTTTTCCAGAATCCAGACTGGCTGACATAGCTCATAGCTGCCTAGCTCACCCATTAGCGTTAGCTGCTAGCCAGTAACTGAACAGTAACAGACAACTAGACTGTGACTATTTGATAATAGTTGAAATATTTGATGTTTTGTTGTGTAATTTCAACCTAAAGAGTCACAATGACAGTGTGATGAACATAGAGTTGAGCGGAGACAAATGTCTATTTTTTAAACCACTTTAATACTCAAAGTGACATGTCTTGTGTGGCAGTGAGGAGAGGGATCCTACAGACAAACCAAAGTCTCGTTAACTTTCTAAATGTACAGACAGATCCTATAGAAGATTGTTGATAAAGTCACTACATTAACTGTAGTCAGGAGCGACTGATCTTAGACAACAAGTGAAGCCAAACTTCCTCTAACATTTCACACAATAAATGGTCAAATATGCACTGTTGAATTTACATTAAATTGGGATTGTCATTATGTTCAAACTAAAAGCATCCTAGACTGTGTTTAACTTCATGACCAAGTCTTTTTCACTCTGGTCGTCCGACGTGATTTTCTGATGATTTTGAATGCACAGCACTGTGTATGAAAACCCACTGACGCTTAAGCTTCTATGTGTTTCTTTGTGACGCTTCTTTTTCAATGCAGCGATGCTGGTGATTGGATCAATGCTGAAAATCGTAATTTCCCTTTGAATCTCAGCTTCACTGGGGGTGAATGGAGCAGTGGGTTGCCCATGAAGCCAGACTTTAGCATGATGATTGGTGGAAATGTCTAAAAGGCTGAACCATGAACCACCTGCAATGGCACTGATTTGGAAACAAACATCAGCATCGGAGCAAAGAAGAATTCAGTCCCAAGCGACATAGTCGTGAGACAACTTGCTGTCTGTCCAGAGCATTACTTAGCTCATTTTACACATTATACATATTACACTGTAAATAAAACGCACTAGTCACCTTAAAGGTATTGAGTCTGTTGTTTAAGTTTCGTTAGTTCGTTCATAATCATATAGTTCAAATCATATCTCCTAGTCAAGCTGTAAAGGGAAACTAGCACTAGTTACTAGGTGTGCTAGTCTAGATAGCATGCTATCACACTAGTGCTAGCATGCTAACTAGGCTAGCACACCTAGTAACTAGTGCTAGTCCAACTTCACACCTAAAATGAGCTTCCCCTGTTTGAAAGACCAGCAGCCGCCACTGCCTGACGTTGTTTTACGTCTTAAAAGTCTGTAAAAGTCGATTGATCCAAACACTCTCAGTTGACGCCAGTACAGGAGAGTATTTCCATGGAAATGTACAAATTCTTATCAGTTTGTGTCAATACAGACTAGGGATGAAGTGGAAATAGAAAGTTCAACATCATAGTCTAACTCTGCCTTCAACAATCGACTTTTATAGACTTTTCCTCAAGACGGCGTCAACAGTAAAACAACTCCAGATAATGTAGTGACTCCATCAACAATCTTCTATAGAATCTGTCTTTACATTTACAAAGTTAATGATGTGTTGGTTTGTCTGTAGGATCTATCTCCTCACTACCACACACATCACATGTTAGTTTGAGTCTGACACTGGTTTAAAACATAGAGATTTGTCTCCACTCAACTCTATATCCCTCACGCTGTCGTTATGACTCTTTAGGTTGAAATTGCAAAACACAAACTTTCTCTAAACTCATCTTATGTACGTGATTTTTCTACCAACACAAAGTATCAACTCATTATCAATGTGTAAATAGACCTAGAATGACTGTAACTCTTTTTTCCTGCTGTGGCTGCATCTGTTGATCAGGACAAGAAAAAAAACACATCATCAATAAGAAAAAAACTAAAATTATAGTTGTATAATTTTAGGCTGTTCCCTACAGAGCCTGATACCATCAGTCGTCTTCATCAGCACTGATGCACAGAGGGGGGTTTACTGCAGAGAAGAGTTATAAGACAGCGCCTGTTGAGGAGGAGGAGGATGTGATTCATTGAGAGTGAGATGAAATGCGTTCGGTGTTGAGTGACTGGTAGCAGATGCATATTTTTGCACTCATGTAAGAGAAGAAAACCTGACATTTCTGATGATGTTGTCAGAAGGTGAAGGTAAAGTTGTGCTGTGCTGCTCACTAACAACTGCTCCATAGAGATTAAAAGAAAAAAAGAGAGAGACGTGAAGCAGCGTCAGCATGGAGCAGAGACTTGTTTAGTATTCATTAAATCTTAACCTCTGCCCCCTCAAACATCTGACATAAATGCCTGACTTGGATCTTTAATAAACTGTCACGCTTTGGTGATTTAAACCATAAAAATGAAGAAAAAATGCCTCTAAATCTTTGTTCTTTGCCTCTGTTCTCTCTAGATGAAGGACCATATGGAAAAACAAAGGACATCTCTGGACCAGAACAGACCATGGCCTCAAGAAGACACAGTATACCAGGTACTCCTTCTGCTTTCCTCTGCTGGTCTTTGTCACCACACTGAAGAAACATGATGATCTCGTGCCATCATTTCTCTCAAAGGTCTTCAGCGGGATTTAGCAGCATCAGCATGTTGCTTAATTAATTCCTCTCCATTCAATTTTCTCAATGCATTTTTTCTGTGTGCGACGGTGCAGGCTAATGACTGTGGAGACTGTAGTCTAATGACTAGGTGGCATATTGTCTGTCAACAGATGTGCTCGGTCTCATTCACGGAATATTTTTAACTCTACTCTAATATTTACCACTATCATATACATCTCTAATAAAAAAGCTCCACACATTCACAGTGATTTGCTACCTTCTGTTTTCAAAATGAAACTACGTTTCCATTAAAACGATCTTCCTGGGAGTTTTATTGGTTCAGCAGCAGCTTGATGTCGTAACAGCAGGAGCAAATTAAAACTCTCAAACTCTCAGACCATAAATGCAATTCAGTTTTTCAATATTCTCACCCATCTGCTCTTATTGGAGACACTATACCTTCTTCAGTCCAATTTCTAAGGTGTTTAAATGTTCGAAGCAGGTTATATATCTGAGACAGCAAGAAGATCCAGAAGCACTTTTACTATGATACAGAAGAAGAATATCAGTAGTAAAATGGGTTTTATTTTATTGAAAAATCATCTTTCAAATATGTTTTTATCTGTGATTTTGTCTGTTTTTAGGTGTTGCTATGTAGCCACGATTCGTTTACTTGACTAGAAGAAAAGTTGCGACTTCAGTTTCAAGCTTTCCTTTACTCACCAACCATGAGTAGTGGAAGTAACGCTAATGTTTGCTCTTTTTCGGTTCGACTGAAGTTAGAAACTAACCAGCTAGAACCAGGTTGTCTCTTACATTACCACCTTGTCATAGTGCTGTTCAGATGGAGTGCTCTAAACTTGCAAACTTGCAATCAGTGTTGTATAAAGTATGTGAAAGTCCCACTATAGTAGAAGTACAGACACTATAGTAGAAGTACAGACACTATAGTAGAAGTACAGACACTATAGTAGAAGTACAGATACTAGACATCTGGTAATAAACAACTGTTCATGTTAATGATGACTTTACTTCAGTAACAAGAGTAAACTGGACTGAAAGTCCATCTACTCTGCCTGTGCTCGAGACAGTTGTTTAATTGTTTATGAATTAAATGTTAGTTTGTATTCCACACACATCAGGACACTCAACAAGCCATATGTTGTTATAAAGCTGATAATGAGGTCTAGTGAGCAAACAATCTGTCAGTCAACTGAAATGATGTTACTGAGAGTTTTGTTTGCATCGTTTTGTTTTTGTGTGACTCTTAACTAGTTATCATCTCAACTAAAACCTTCTTCCTCTCATCTTCTCCATCTCTCTCTCTTTTATCTTTAACTTGTCTCCATCAGTCTGTATTTATCCAAGTGTAATTGTGTAACTTGGCTTTGTCCTCGGTTTCTAACAGAGTAGTACATATGTATGAGTATGTCTGTGTAAGACAGGAAGTGTCCAAATAAATTAGTAGATGACAGTAACTGAATTTGGTCACTTCAGCGTCGTCTCTTCGTGAAACTAATTTCGTAATGAATTCAGTTCAGGAGACGTTCACTGCATCAGACTAGATTTGTAAAAGCTTTTATGCAAATATGATCAGGGACAAGGGCTAATTATTGAATGAGTGCTTTTCTGTGTCAGATAGGTGTGTGTGTTTCTGTGTGTGTTTGTGTGTGTGTGTGTGTGTGTGTGTGTGTGTGTGTGTGTGTGTGTGTGTCTCAGTTTTGTACCCATCAGAGATAACTGTGATGTGAAGCACCTCACTGATCCAGAGTGTCGCCTCAGGGATTTACCTAATCCAGCTATCTATCACACCAAAGCTTCACCTTACCTGTGTGTGTGTGATGGAGTGTGTGTGTGTGATGGAGTGTGCAAGTTAGATACAAAGATCAAATAGGAGATAGCTATTTATCAGCAGAACTTGCTCAGTGGTTTCGGTCGTGTGTGAGTGTAAAACTTTATATTTTACTCATCACAAAAGTGTTGATTTTTTTTTTTTTTTTTTTTTTTGTAGATGCACATTAACATTTTTATTTCCCTGTCACCTAAGTTTGATCTTTAACTTTCTACAGACGAGAGTGGCTTCAGTACTTGACTTTAATTGTTAAAATAAACCTTAACAATCTTTTCACACAAGGTTTTATATGTAAAGTTTCACTCCAGCTAATATTAACAGTCTTTTTTGGTTCATGAGTTTAGCAGCAAACTTCATTCATATACTCTCCAAGGGAAAAACCAAAGTTAATTCTTGTCTGCTTTTATTGAAGTTAGCATGCTAAACAGCTAGCTCTGGGTCTCATCTCATCACTCTATCCTGCCCTGTTCTTTATTAAATATCCTATTAGTAGTATGATGAAGTAAAACTACAAACGAGACCTATGTGGAATCCAGAAATCGACCCAGTTGATTTATTTATCGCTGTACTAAGCACGTGAAGTGGTCTGAAACATTCGTCACGCTAACATTTGGCTTGAACCTTTTATTAGAATAATGTGTGTTTGGATTTGGACCAGAGACTTGTTGTTGTACCAGTCCAGTAGACTCGGTACAGTTTGGGACTCTGTTTGATTGACGTTACAACATTCAGCTGGTCTGAGTTTGTTTTCACGCTGCACTTTGTCCAACAAACCGAACGTTTTGCCAACAATGATTTTTGTGAGTGCTTGGTGAGCCATTTCTCCCGGGTATTGTGCTGCACGAGCATTTGTATTGGTTGTGTTTACCCACAATGCTTTGCGTTGTAGTCCACTTCCTGCATTTGGTTGACTTGAAGCTGTTCAAGACCTACGTTTTTAGGTGAACCAGAGTTTGCTTCTTTGATCTGAACTACAGTTCGATTGCACGTTGTTCACACTTCTCCAAATGAGAGGATGATTTTAATTTCATAAAACACAGTGTTGGCTTCGGATGCATCCAGCTGTTGATGCTAACGTCGTACTGATAGAAACAGAGGGGTAGTTTCTTTTCCTTTCCGTTCATCAAAGCTTTTAACCCGACCTAATTATGTTCTGTATGTTTCTGTGCAATGATCATGTTCTGTAGCAGAAATATAAGACAGCTGTGTAGACAGTCATGGAGAAACTAGTCTTTATTCATGAATATGTGTCATGAAGTCAACATCAAAGCAGCAGAAGGATGACGGTGAACTGAATTCATGTTGTTCCCAAGTCAACCCATTAAGTTGTTTATCTCATCAGGCCTTGACTCAGCCGGAGAATAGCTGCCCTACTGCAGTTAATAGCTGTTAGAAAAGAGGTTACATGTAATTTTTCTGAACATTGTGATGCCTTTGTTTATACAGTTGGTTAATGAAGTGTTTAGGGAATATATTGTTGAATGTACAATGGTTTTTTTTGTTGTGGTTGAAATAGTCAAAGTGGTCCTGGTTTTCACAGTCCACAGAGAGTTTCCCTCAGTAGGTTCAGTAGACGGTCGTTGTCTGACACAAGTTCATACTAAAATCTTATAGTCTTATGGTTCCCTGAAGCTTTACATTACATTAATGTTAGTATAGCAATAATGATTTAAATGGATATGTTTAAGGAATATGTTTTATAATTCTAGATCTAGATTGCATTTTTAAGGGCGAAGGAATCACTTTTCATCTCAGAACTCTAAACGATAGATAGATAGATAGATAGATAGATAGATAGATAGATAGATAGATAGATAGATAGATAGATAGATAGATAGATAGATAGATAGATAGATAGATAGATAGATAGATAGATAGATAGATAGATAGATAGATAGATAGATACAAATGCAAAAGACACAAATTTAGTTATTTATGTAAGTACATAAATAAGTAAAGTTTGTACCATATTTCTTGGTAGTGTGCAAAGTGAGCAGTGTATAGTCCAGGGGTGATGACCAGTGCAGATACATGACATTAGAAAAACAAATAAAACGAGATATTATAAAAAAAACAATAAAAAACAATAAATAATAGAGTATGACCTATGAACGAAAAAGTGAAAGATAAAAAGATAAAAACAGAGGCAAAATTGCAAAGTACAGAAAAACTACAAAAGTTACACTTTTGTGAACAATAAAACACTGTGTTGTTGTTGAGATATACAACGTCACCTCAGTCATCGTCACTATGTTTCTGACTGTTTTTCCCTCGTGTTGTTGCCTCCTGTCTTTCCATGTCTCTTCGTCTGTTTACTTCCATTTAAAAAACAAACAAACAACAAAAGCCATTTCAACCTGCCTCTGTCTGTGTGCGTCTGCGTCAGGGTCCAACTGAGTGACAGTAAAGTTAGTCTGAGAAATAAAAATACAATCATTTATAGTCAAAAGTGCATTAAAAGTGCATGAACTGCAGATTCTCCATCATCACTATCAAACTCTGATGCAGCACAGGCACATTTTCTTGTTTGCCTGCCAATAATAAGCAATCAGGATGATTATATCTGTGAATAATAACATTAGTTTCAAGATTGTAACAGTAAGTAACTTCAATTTTCTAGTAAGTTTTCATCATATTCCAGTTTATATATAAATCCTCCTGTAAAGAGGCAAGTTTTTCTCAACTATAATGTCTATAACATCAGCATAAAATATCCTATTATATTCTCTATTTTAGTAAAGTTTCTGTCCATCAGAAAATGAGTTTAACTTCACATAAGTTGCTGTGAAGTGTTGTTGAACATATTTGCTGTTACTGCTGATGTATTTTAACCTTTCAAGGCTTTTTTTTTCCCTCACTGCCAAGAACTATTCAAATGGAAAGACTGTAAGAAACAATGAGGCTTTGTTAATTCTCATTAACTGATGCTCATCTTATCTGACCTTCACAGTTACATTTTAGTCATTTCAGCTGATTTTCTGATATTGAGCTGACGGAGGATCAACGTCCCAAGGACACGAAGCGACAAATGTCTTTTATTTCTTTATCTTTCCTCATATCTGAGCTTTGCTTTAATCCGGGCATCAGGATGGACAGAGGGCAGCCTCTAACCACTTATCTCTCTGTTGTATTTTGTGTGTTCGAGCGTGTGTGTGTGTGTGTGTGTGTGTGTGTGTGTCTTCTATTTGCCCGTTTTGTGTGTATGTATGCATGTGTGTATTTGTGTTTATGTGTCTGTGTGTTTTGGGTTAGAAGCTCTGCGGGGGGTAACCATGGTGGAGCTGGTAAAGAAAGAAGGCAGCACACTCGGTCTCACCATCTCAGGAGGGACCGACAAGGACGGGAAACCACGGGTATCGAACCTACGACCCGGTGGACTGGCGGCCAGGTGGGAACACACTACACAAAAGAAAATGTAATGAAATCAATGAATATGTGAGTGTAATGAATCCTTTTATGTGTTTTCTGTACAGGAGCGACCAGCTTAAATGTTGGTGATTACATCAAGTCGGTGAACGGCATCAATCTGACCAAACTGCGGCATGAAGAGATCATCAGTTTATTGAAGAACGTAGGAGAGAGAGTTCTGCTGGAGGTGGAGTATGAGCTGCCCCCCACAGGTATATGATAATTCAATACCATATAATGTTACTCTGAGAACTATTTTTCTCCAGGGAGGTATCAGCAGAGGAGGAATGTCAATATTGGAAACTTCTCCAGGGTTTATTGAAGTCTGTTGAAGTTTTTAGCACATTGAAGAATAGCAACATTTTATTTTCTCATGTTGTCAAGCAACACAGGAACAGTGCTTTCACTGGCACCACACGACATGTTTTTTCCTTTCTTGGCCACCATTTTCCTTAATTTGAAAATATGTTAATGGTTCCTTCCCATTTGCTGCATATCCAAAATCATTATGGTACAAAGTTGGCCCAATTTCGACAGTTTCAGAAGGATGTACGGCCTCCGTATGGCCCAAATTAGAGCAGCTAAAGACAAAACAAAAGGATGCCAAAACTCACCCGACTATGGAACTTCAAAACAGAGACATAACTGCCCCAAAATGAGTCTAACATCCACCACAGTCAGGACAAAAGCCTTTATCTTGTTCACCTTTACTTTTTAAGTAGTGTGGTTAAACCATAACTACAGCCACAGTCTTGGTTATCTGGGAACTGTTGACTCAAAATGTGAAAAAGAAAACACAAATTGAGACACAACATTTATAGGACAGAGAAAAATGTAGATTAGTTTTAATTAAAACACAAATTAATTGCAGGTCTGTGACACTAAACGTCCAACCAGTGCCCAGATCTGCACACTTTGGACTTTCTGCTGCAGTGGTACTGGACCTTACCTCTGGATGTAAAATCAGGAGATGCAAACTCATCTGATATGAAACTAACTGAGACAAGACTTGTGATGTTGCAGCTCAAGGCTGCGGCTGCATCCTGTCACTCTATTATTCTGTTTCCTCCCCGGTGGTGGCAAAGATAAAGAAAACAAATGTCTCAGTGACAACTTTTCCAAATATTCTTTGATTTATTATGGTGAAATGCTGTGTAATGTTACCTCAGGTAAAAACTGTCACTGAAACTAAAAACAATAAATTCCATTTGTTTGTAGCAGCAGAAGTGAAGTATTTGAGGAAACACTGTCGTTGCAGCAAATGCACAATAGTGTTTCTCTTGTTAACTTAAAGTTATACCTCGTCTTCCTTTTCTCCTCTTTCTCAAAGCACCAGACAGCACCTCAGGGGTCATATCAAAGACAATCGACATCTGTTTGCACAAAGAAGGGAACAGCTTTGGTTTCGTCATGAGAGGTAACCATCAGTAAAATAAAACCATCACGTTACGTCGGGAGACTGTAAAAATAAATCATTCCATTGTTCATGAAAAAAAATAAAAAATAGAAATGAAGTTGTAGATAAAGGACAAACATTAAATTGCAGTCTTTGTTTTTCTGCTGTCATTTGTCTGACACAGCAAATTTACAGAAAGCTTTTGTAATTTTAAAGGCTTCTTACTTTAACTGTATATAGTTTAGATATTTTGCCAATGATTTCTAAAGCATTTTTCGTAAGTTCGCATTGATTTCCTGTTTTCCTGGCAGCCATCTCTTTCATTTCTTTGAACTTGAGGGTCTTGATGCAACTAAATGTCCATCAGCATGATCAATCTACTTCACCCTGCTCTTCCCATAGGTGGAACACATGAAGACTGGCACAGGTCTCGCCCCCTAGTGGTCACCTACGTCAGGCCAGGAGGCCCTGCAGACAGGTAGCTCTGACTGAACACTCATGCAAACATAAACCCCTAGATAACAGAGGTGTAAGTTACATCACAATATAATGTTATGTCAGTTCTTTAGACAACGATACAATATCTGAGATATCACAAAGTCTGTTATGATATGATTTTGATTCAATTTCATTAGATATTGTGTTGTTGATCAGCTGTGATACTCAGAGTCTTTTAGAGTTGTAGCTCAGTTTTAGTGGAAAATAACAGGTCAGAGCTGGTGAGCAGGTATCTGACACGTTAACACGGGTCAATGTCCTGCTGCTTCTTCTTCAGGTGCCTGGACAGGTTGGTCCTTGATTCCTGACTATTTTACATCCTACTGAGTTTTGTCTGTTGACTCGTCTTTTCTCCGTTTTATTCCTGAGTAAACTTAACGTCCTCATCATCTGGTTCTTGGCTACTTGTCGTGACCTGTCTGGCGCTAGGCTACTAGCATTGTTTGAATGTTTAGGAAGGAGCAGTAGGAGGTGGAGCTTGGATAGAAACAGTAACACAGATGTGTCACTGGAACATGGATCCACGTTTTCACTTTGTATCAATAATATTGGATTGTTAATAACTGAATCAATGTATTGATCTACACCCCACTAGATGCTGCACAAACAGTAACACAGTGAATAGTCAGAGCCACATGCTGGCACAGCTGGACCATTTCCCTTCTGAGAGTCATCTGTGCCATCATGCAAATAAACCCCAAAGATATAACAGTGTCATTCCCTGTGACCGTCACTGGTATGTTGACAGTTATGTGTCATTCGTAGCTGCAGCAGCGTGAATTGGTTCATATTCCTTTCATGTTTGCTACCATGTGTCTGTCTCAGCCTTCGTGTTTTCAGCAATAATCTGTGACATTTCCGTGTAAATGTCAACTTTGCCGCTGTTCTTAAGTGGTGGAAGGTGACAATGATCCAAACTTGCAAAGACCGAGAACATGACCTCATGAATGAAAACGTGCTATTTGAAAATCCTCCCTAAGGAAAAATATCCTGCTGGGAAAGAGAACAATGTGTCTTCCATTTGTAGTTTGTCTGGAATATTTTTTGAAAAAAGGTGTGCTGATGTAAAAATATACACCCAAACCCGTGACCCTGATCTTCACCAACAAAATCAAATCTGACTTAAAGGCTGAGTGTGTAGGGTTTATTAGATCCAACACAGAATGTAATGTAATATTCATATTTATATTTTCAGTAGTTTATAATCACCTGATACCAAGAATCAATGTGTTTGTATCAACAGTTTGGTTCCTCCTCCACGTGAATGTGGTGAGTGGAGTCAAACTGCTGCGACGTCACGACACTAAAACATCAGTAAACATTAATGGACATGGAGGAGATGCTGTACTTGTTGCTGGGTTAGCTTACGACCAGGTAGCTACGACGATGGCTATCACTCTTGTCCTGTTTAAAAATGGAGCTTGATTATTTTGTTGACGCTCTCAACTCAACTGGCGTCTGGTGGCAGCTTGTGAAGACACTCCCTCTGACCAATCAGTGGCCGGCGTCTGTTCACGTCACATTTTAGTATCGACTCAGCTCCATTGGTTCCTCCACAGAGTAGGAACTAATAATCCCAATCCCTAATAGAAACCCAAAAAAGTGGAGTCGAGCTGAGTAGAGCTAGAACGGTGCAGTGGAAAAGACCTATAAGTCCTACATAGTGAACCTTTGGCTTTCTGGATGTGTTGCAAACATTTGTTGATATAAAGTTTTGCCTGATGCCATGAAATTATTAATAGCAGTAAAGTTACAGTTCAGTGGAGTGGGAAATGTTTTTTTTATTGCAAATTGTTCTTGCAATGTTTTTTTAAACTGCCACAGGAGTGGGTGTCTAATCCAACTAAATATTAATTCTACCACAAACAAAACATTATAATAATATAAAAACATATTTTGGAGGAAAAATGTTGATCTCTTATTAGGTTGCAACAGATATGGAGATGATGCTCAGGAAGTTTGTGGTAAAATAATAATAACATGTCTTTATGTATTAACATCACAAAACTCTCACTTCTTAAAAGTTTTATTTTCAGTTTATTTTTAGTCAGAGTAACACTGCAGATACAACTTAGTTTTGGATGGGAGACGATGATATAAATAAAGTGTTAACCCTCCTCTTTGATCACTTAGAAGCTTCAGTCAGTTGAAGCACAACTTTAGATCTCCCAGATGCTATTTTTACTCTCACAGGAAGTGTCTGGGGAAAAGAATCAGAGGAGTGAAACAGACTGTTTTAGTCAAACTTCATTAAATTTACCTAACACATTATTAGTTGCCTGTATATTAACCTATAGTTTTATTAAGTAAAGTACAGTAAATGAGCACACAAAGTTGATTTTTTTTCAAATCTTTCCAAACATTCAGACATAGATTGAATAAACCTTCACAGGGTCAAATACAGATTGACAGATCACAACAAGACCAAGATTAAATTCTATATCGCTACTGAGTTATTTCTCCCTGAAGCTCATCCGACTCCATCATAAAGGAAATCATCCTGAGAATATGGGTCAGTTCAGGGGAAACGAATGAGATGTTCATGCTGCTTTATATCCTCCATTCATACGCCAATTGGAGAAAACTTAATCCATTGAGTCCCATACAGTCCCAGGAGTGCGTACATTTTTTAAGCATTTACCCAATGGGAATGCAATTTCAAGCGAGAGCTGCTGATGTGTTTTTTGTGGCAGAACCGCAATGAAACTGCATCATTATTTTAAGAGAAAGAGACAGAGAGAGTTAGAAAGATCCTGGGTCTTAAAACAGATTAAATTTCAGTGAACTTCAATTAGAGTCACTCTTTAAAAAAGGCAAATTGATCAGAAACACCTTTTATCCACTGAAATGTATATACATATATATAATTTTCCTTTTCTTGTGGAAACTGATCAAACATTAGATGTTAATGTTGGTTCCTGAATGACTGAATTTCAGGCATTTTTCATGAAATGTATTGATTACATTTGTCTTGACAAAATCTTCTTTGTGAAGTGATTTGTTTTTTAAATCAGACTTTTCATAATTTGATGTCATATATTCCCTGTGATGCATCAGTCACATCAGCTAATTCCTGCTGTAATAAAACCTTTCGGTCTCAGTTCAGCTTTGCATCACATCATTAAAAAAAAAGCTTTAGGGCTGATGGCGTCGTACTTTACGACTACTGGCTGCTGTGATGACAGTTGTGCTTTACTCATGCATCATGCATAAAGCATCTATCAGCTCTCTAATGCAGCCCTCTGCATGAAAAATTCAATACACTACATTTTGAAATTTATTTATTTATTTTAATTTTGGGATGGGGAAGGGTAAAAAGTTTCTCTCTAAAATTTCTAAGAAATCCAGTCTGTTATTTGTGCATTTAAATAAATGAATTTAAATGAAACCAGATCAGATGACATAAAGTTCTGTCTTAATATTTTAAATGTTGGGGTTCACAGTGGTTTCACCTGCCATCCACATGTGAACCTATATCCTCCTGTTAGAGTCTTTGAATTAATGTCAGTTGTTGATAAATGAATCAAACAGTGTCTACGTTAGTGTAGATGTGGTGGTAGTGGTGAGTCTGACCAGGCAGCTGATAAACTAAGTGATCATGGCAGATTTCTAACGTCAAAGTAAACAGTGTTGTTGTGTCACTAAAGAGGCTGAACATCTCTTTCTAAGCCTCGTGCAACAACAACCAGGAGCCTCACCAACATAACACTATGTCTGTTTAACTCAGTAGTGGTGAAGAAACAGTAGAAAATAAGAGTTTAATCAGGCTGTCACACATCTCTGTTGGTTTCTGACGCGTTCCTGAAAGTCATTTGTCGTGGGGTTGGATGGACAGATATCCACAAAGTACTGAGTATACACTGTCTGGCCAAAAAAGTCACACACTCTAATATTTCATTGGACCACTTCTAGCTTTGATTACTGCACATTCACTGTGACATTGTTTCAATAAGCTTCTGCAGTGTCACCAGATTTATTTCCGTCCAGTGTTGCATTAATTTTTCACCAAGATCTTGTATTGATGATGGGAGAGTCAGACCACTGAGTAAAGTCTTCTTCAGCAAATCCCAAAGATTCTCAGACGGGTTTAGGTCTGGACTCTGTGGAGGCTGATCCATCACCTGATGATCACTTCATCAGGCGGTGACTTTTTTTGGCCAGGCAGTGTATGAACTAGCTGCAATATTATAGGTCTAAATTATCAGAGACAAAGATCTGTAATATAATTGTAATATGATCGTAATTTTAAAATGCTCGACCATAGTTTTCTGAGAAAATAACATTGTTAGTTTGACAATCGGCTCTTTTGGACTTTGACTTTGAATGTGTCAGAAATCAATGGATGTATGTGACAGCCTGATTAAACACTGTTAATAGTTCTGATCACTGACAACAGGACGATACGAGTGTTCATTGACCTGTCCTGACCCAGAACTGTAACTATATATGGGATGAGAATTAACGAGTAATCAGCTTATTAACATTATTTATTACTATTATTATTATTATTATTTACTCTACCTACTCCATGACCACTGATTGTGTTTTGTGTGTGTGTGTGTGTGTGTGTGTGTGTGTCCAGAGAGGGAACACTGCGTCCTGGTGATCGTCTCCTCAGTGTGGACGGCATGCCGCTGCACAACGCCAACCACAGCGACGCCCTCATCGTGTTGGCTCAGTGTGGCCAGGAGGCTCTGTTCCAGATAGAGTATGATGTCACTATTATGGGTGAGACACACAAACACACACATATACACACACAAACCAGAATCAGACCTTGAGGTGAAATTGTCAAGACTTTCTTAAAATGTCACTGAAATTAAGAAATGTATTTTGTTTTGTTGATGCGTTGGCATTTTCTGCCGCCTCAGGTGAGTTCTGACTAAAAACCCGTTCAGCTTAACTCACCCAAAAAGCAAATAATAGCTATCAAATCAGCTGTTTTATACTTTCATGAGTATTTTTATTCTTCTAGGCTACTTAATATTGATGACAGACATTGTAACGTTCTCTGTTACTTCATTGTTATCACTTCATTAATAGTTTTTTTTTCTTCAGACACGTTAGCGAACGCCTCTGGGCCGCTATTAGTGGAAATTGCGAAGTCACCAGGAGCGACGTTGGGTATCACACTGACATCAGCCAATCATCAGAACAAGCAGGTCATTGTCATCGACCGTGTTAAACCTGGCAGCGTCGTGGACAGGTACAAACACCACACTTTGACTTCATTTATTGTCTGTACTGTCACGTTACAGGAAAATGTTTAAATTAAACCATCAATGGCTGCTGTGTTTAAATTCATTGCCCTCTCAGGCAACGTGAGAGCCTGAGAGGAGGAACTACTGTTGTCATTTGTAATAATATGTAATTTAGAATATTCTATTAAAAACCAAGACAGTACCAATGTGTTTGATATAAATGTTTGATGCTGTGAATGTGTTTTCTGGTTGAGCCTCTGACTTAATTTAAAGAATATATCCTGTCTCTACCACAGAGAGAGAGAGAGAGACACGGTGAGGCTGCATCGAGCCATATAACTAACACAGACAGTAGGAGACAGAAAACTGCCCAGAGCATCAGTCTGACTCTAAAATATAAATGAAGCACTTGAACTTTGTGTCAGGGCTGAAACGAGGCACTAAAATAACCTCAGTTAAACGAACAGGTTTGACTGTAGAAGTCCACGTTCTGTCGCTATTCATTCTCACATGGGCGACAAATTAATTTATAAAAAAATAAAAAAAAAAACCACAGTGTGAAAAGCAGTGTTAGCTTGTGTAACCTGCTGTTTTCAAATAAAACAAAAAGCAAAGTATTTCACAAACACCTGTTTTCTTTTTAGGGGCTGAGCAGCCAAAGCTGCCAGGACCCTATTGTTTTCCTGGATTTTCTTCTTCTTCTATTGTTTTCCTCGATTTTCTTCTTCTTCTTCTCCTGAAGATGAAGAAAAAGAAGATGCTGAAGAAAAAGAAGGCCCTGATGGTGGCGCTACAGCAAGCTGTTAAAGTTCAACATTGGGAAAATTCACAACAAATCAACCATATGTGCTACAGATGTGCAGTTTTCACCAAAATATAGCCCCAGAAACTTGTATTGTACCTACACAGTATTTTTTTTAAAAATGACTTAATTCTGGAATCATGGTAGATGATGATGTATCAGAATTTTATCTCAAAAACTGAATTTTTTACAGCATTTTGAATTTCACTCTCATGCAAACAATTGGAGTCAATGCAAAAATGTAATTCTGTGCATGAATCTTATTTTTCTTGTGTGTATGTGTGTTTTTTTTATCAGATGTGGAGCGTTGCACGCCGGGGATCACCTGCTGTCTATAGACGGGACGTCGACAGAACATTGCACGGTCCTGGAGGCGACGCAGCTCCTGGCGAGCACCACAGACCTGGTCAAACTGGAAATACTCCCATCCCATCAAACGAGGTTAACTCGGAAACAGCACGACACAGGTGTGTACTGTTTGATTCTTTCCTTTAGTTTTATTAGAGAAACCTCAGACAGATGGATCCGGTCACTTAAAATCAAGTTTACACAAGTTATTGACCATAAAGTCCATAAAAACATTTTTGAGCAGCTTTGCTTTTCTCCTGTGTAACATTATATTTTATAAACTGGTTGTGGTTAAGAACTGTAAAATAGTGTTTTTCCTCTTCAGTGTTAAAATGCCTCAGGCATCTTTTATGTCCTCTCTGATCATGAATCCTGATGTTTGGTTGAGACGGCATCTGTGTTTTTGTCTCAAACAATCTTTAGGTGTTTCGCTTTGATATATATTGAGTTTTAAAGTTTATTCTCACAGTGGGGAGGACTGTAGCGGCCCTTCTAGTCTTCTTCATGTGCTTGTTGTGGTTAGACAGAAAGTGAAGTGTCTCACTGACCTTAGCTCAACTCCCCAATTAAAAGATTTGTAATTCTTTGGATAGAGGAGACCTTGTATTTAATTTAATTCCAAACTGACAAGGAGAAAAAAAATTGGATTAGTCTTGTTCTTGCTGTCAGACAGATGGTGTGTGTATGATGTGTGTTGCCAAGTTCAAATTACAGGTTGTTGTTTACACTTTCACACCTCGTGTCGTCCTGGACAAAAGCTCCTAGCACAGTTTGACTGTGGAAAGAGAACAGAGTCATCAAGTATTGTTACATGACTGAGATATTACTCATCTGTAAGTACTGGTGTAAAAATATACTTAAGTAAAAGTATAAAGTATTCTTCTAATGGCTCTTTTGAATTTTATGTTTAATTTAGACAGGAAATATTTGTTTTTGACAAAGAACTTGAGGAAGAGTGAATCCCTTGTGTTCAAAATTAATACAAAGCATCTTTTCTAGGGTTGTCCAATGATATCGGCCGACTGATATTATTGACCTGATATTAGCATAATTATGTAATATCTGTAAGGATGGTTTTGTTTTTTTTTTTTTTTTTTTATGTTGATAATGAAAACCAATAATGTAATGCTTGGGTTTCACCAAATGTGCTGGAATAAATGCTTGTGGGGTCCTGAGACGTTTACCGGCACATGATTGATGACCTCATCAAACCGCACCTGGAGGCAAAACAGCAACAACAATAACAGTGTGAGTGTGTGGCTAGTCATTGCTAACAAGCTCGCTCGCTCCTACACAAAATGATCACAATGGGTGTGTTTCCACCAGAGGAACAGTTCCTATGAGGCAAAACTCAGGAACATTTTCAGGGCAGAAAAGAGTCTCTGTCTAGGGGTAGGGACTCCGTTTAGCCCCAAAAAGCTCTTGGGCGTTGATTGGTTGTAACTCAAGACGGTTCATGACGCAGTCAACAAAGAAGCACCATTTTTAAAACCCAGCAGCAGAAGTGTATCAACAAATAGTTTCTATAAATAGAATCGAAGACGTGAACAAAGCGACACAGTGGAAACTGTCACAACATGATCACAGGGTTTCACAGTTAATAATCAACACTGGACGCTACAAACGAATTAATTTATTTTTTCCAACACGAAACACAATATTAAGAAGAAATGGACAGTTCTGTTCTCTGGTGCTCTCTCTCACACACACACACACACAGAGACCTCAGCATGTAGTTTATTAATAATAACACGATATAACAATCACAGAGAAGACGACCAGTCCGACACAGAGATGCAGACATTACAAGAGGATGTTCCTGAAAAGTCCCCAGCCCCTAAACGTCTCCTAAAACTCTGCACACTTCCTTCTCTTAACCTTTTAATAAAACTCTAACCCTGTGATGCGTCTCAGACACTAATATCACCAGACTTCTGCTTCTGTTGTTTCTGTTACTAAACTGCTCACAACTTTTTTAATGCACTTTTCCCATCTCTGCTTCATCAGCCTGTTTTCAATCTATTGATAAACTTACTGGCTGCATCAATGTATTTTTTGTGTCACGTGGCAACCGGATGAGTCTTGTTCATGTGATAATGAAGTTGATGTATCATCACATGCCATTGGCTTTGTGATGCCAGGTAATATAGTAGACTACTACTAAATGTAGCAAAGATTTTACACAGTTAAATAAATGCTGAAAACTTTCAACTTTGCCTTGAACTTAAGAGCATCAGAGTCAGTATACAGATGGATGTTTGTGTCTGAAACCAGTCTGATTGTGTTCATAGTGAATCTGTAGCTGCCAGAAGTGATTGTGATGATGTAATTTCTTTTTCCAGGAGAATTGTTAACATCGGCTACAGCCACTGTGCAAACTCAACAACAAGGAGGAGAAATCAAGTGCTGCATTCTGTAAAAACGTCAATATATAGATTTTTACCAAGATGTTACACATTGTGTGGTGTTCACAAAAAAAAAAAAAACATCTACAATAGATCTGGGCGTAAGTAGTCCTGAATTAGTCCTCCAGTCATCACAGCCAGACACGGCTGCTTTCCTCCTTTAATCCTGATCAATTCGCTCTATGTTTTTATGTCACTGCTGGTTCAGATAAAGTGAATTTTCTCCAGCTGGAAGCTCAGACACTATCAGCCAGCTCTGTCTGTTTTTGGCATTTTTCCGTAGTTGAGCTGAGATTTGACTTCCCCAAAACAGAATTAGACTTTTTGGTCTGTTGGTCAGAGTAGACACAGCTGAACACACATGTTTTGCATACAGCTTAAATACAACTTCTTTTTTTTTGTTGTTTATTATTTACATGCATAAGTCTTTGAGTAATACTGTTGTTGTTGGGGTCTCTTTGTGTTTAGTAGTTCAATGATATATTCGAATACTGCATATGTTCCTGTCAAATCTGGTTTTGGTTTTTCTTTCTCTTCTCAAATGTCAGGTACAAAACATTCACTTGGTAATAACCAGCTCAGCAGTCGCTGAAATAGCTGTTCTGCTAATTGCTGCTGAAGACTGTATAGTCCTGGTTCTGCTCTACAGCCACCGAACAAAACAATATACTAAAAGCTAAGTAATTAAAGGTGAACTCCAGCACATTTGAACCTACAATCTACTGTTAGAGTTGTTGAGTTCATGTCAGTTGTTAAAAAATGAAACAAACTGTTGCTACATTAGTGTAGATGTGGTGGTAGTGGTGAGTCTGGCCAGGCAGCTGATAAACTAAGTGATCAGAGCAGATTTCTAAGTAAACAGTGTTGTTGTGTCACTAAAGAGGCTGAACATCTCTTTCTAAGCCCCGTGCAACAACAACCAGGAGCCTCACCAACAAAACACTATGTCTGTTTAACTCAGTAGTGGTGAAGAAACGGTAGAAAACGTGTTTAATCAGGCCGTCACACACCTCTGATGGTTTCTGACATGGTTGTGAAAGTGAAAGAGTCAATTGTGGACAGGCTGGATGGGTGATTAGCTATCCACAGAGTAAATACTGAATATATGAGCTAGCTGCAACATTATAGGCCTAAATTATAAGACACAAAGTTCAGATGTTTCCATTTTGTCACACACTCATTTGTAATGTTTAATGATGCACAATAGTTTTTGAGGAGATCACCATCCATCCACTCATCCCAGTGTGATCCTGATCATCTTTATCATCATGGAACCACAATTTAGGAATATTTTTGACTGTGACAACAACTATGTGCTTAATTAGCCAAAGGAGTTTTTCTTCACTCGTAACCAGGGCAACAGCTTTTCATCCGTGGGAGAATTAGTGCTGGTGGATTTACTGGAGAAACGCTGATCCCAGGTTGATGCCTCACAACTGAACGGGTTGAAGTTTAACAAGTTTACACAAAATGCCTGTATAGAGCCTCTGCACAGGTTCACATGTGTAAAGTGGTTCATATTGTATTATTTCTTATTTTTCTTTTTACTGCATTTCTGTGCACACACACACACACACACACACACACACTCCATTGGCAGGAAAATCAGTTTTTTTGTTGTTTTTTATTAGTGGATTAAAGAAGGACTGAGAGTAAAGACTTGGGGTTCTAGACTTTAATTAGACTAAAACCTCTACTGGAAGCTCCTTCCTGTAGGATCTGTGTGAGGTGGGAGTTTCAGGGACAGTTGAAAGAGTAAGTGACAAATGAATGAGAAATGGAGTGACAGGGACTGTGACAGTTGGTGGCATTTAAATTTAAAGTCATTACACTTCACAAGCTGCTTATAGCTCTGAACTTCCTCCTCTCTCCTTGTTCTTTTCCTCCTTTCTTCCTCCAATTTCTTCGTCACGTCTCCTCTCCGTCTCCATCGTTCTTTTCTTCTAAGTGCCTCCTCCCCCAAATATCCCTGATCCCTCACACCGCCCCACTGTTTTCTATTTTCTTACAGTTTCAAGTGACTAAAGCACAGCTATGAAGTTAATTTTAAGAAAGTCCTTGAAGTCAGACATGTGAACACCAGGCACAGACACACACACACACACACTCTCTAGAAGAGGTTGCCATTTCATCTCATATCTCCTTCATTTGTCTCTACGAAGCCAAATTCAATCTTTCCTTCTTCTAATCATGATTGTGTGAGTGTGTGTGTACTTGTTTGTGTGTGTGTGTGTGTGTGTGTGTGTGTGTGTGTGTGCACAGCTCATTAGGATACTGATGGCCTTCCAGCAGACCTCGCGGCCAGCTTGCCACTGCTTTATTAATAGGCACTTTGATTAAAGGTTTTGCAGTTTGCAGCCTTTCTCTCTCTCTGTGCATTTGTGTGTGTGTGTGTGTGTGTGTGTGTGTGTGTGTGTGTGTGTGTGTGTGTGTGTGTGTGTGTGTGTGTGTGTGTGTGTGTGTGTGTGTGTGTGTGTGTGTGTTAGACTTTGATTTTGTTTCACTCTATGTTATTGCGCTATAGATCAGTGTCAGTGAGTTGACACACACACTATTTGCATTATGTATCCTCCCTCATGTATATACAGTGTTTAAATGAGCACAGGCCGCTATTTCGTGTCAGTAGATCCATCTCTCCAGCTTGTTTCACTGGGCTTAATGACTTTATTTTTACTCGGGGTGGATTAGACTACAAAATGTTTTTGCATTTCTCAGATCTAACTGTGGGGCTGCCCGGCACAGACCTCCCGCCACCAGATTGGGTTTAGATAAGACGACGACTCAAGTATCAAGGAAACAAAAGCTCCTTGAAACCCGAAGGATGGAGGGCAGCTTAGAATCAGCTTCAAAGCTGCAATAAGTTCATGTGGTGAGGAATTACACATAAAGCTGTGCAGGTTGTCAGACCTTTAGCCTTGAATGTAAGCTGATGCTCTCAGTGGGAATTTCCCCAGATGAGGCCCCCCCAACATCTGAGTAAATGTTTCCTTTAAAGCTACACTACACAAGTCTGGTCACTTTTTTCTCTACGAAGCTTTTCCTACAGTCTCAGAGTTCAAGATGCACGATACGTATCAAAACATTTAAATCAACAGAAACAGAGGAGCTGAACGTCTTGTTACATGACGCCAGTCTTACGACTACTGACGATGTCTTTTTAAATGGGCAGGGTTTATATACACGTTGACTCTGATTGGATAACTCCTTGAACACGCCGACCAAACGAAAGAAAACTAAACTAACTCAAAAGACTGTTGAAGATCATTGCAAAACATTGTGCTGCTGAACTCGTCCTTCGTAGAGACTCGTAAGACCAGGTCGTAGACTCTGATCTTGGTTTTTCACAGTGACACAGAGACAGTGGAGACAGCAGAGACCCTTCATTCACCCTGCGAAGAGTCATTTAACCATCACACTGACTTTGAAGATGATACATTGACTTTCATAGTGAACCTTTAAACATATGGAACAGTCCACTCACACTCTTTTTCACCCATTGTCAGCAGCTGATCTTGGGTCAGGTCGTGGTGGCAGCAGGTCAAGCAGGTAGTCCTGATGTCCGTCTCAGCAAAACTTGTTTTTAGTTTCCAGCTCCTGATGGATTCTGAGACTGGATGAGATAATAAAATCTATCCAGACTGTTGTGGATCTATCTTGAGGTCTCGTGTTAGGTGGATTAGCCAAGAACACCTCCAGTGGGAGGTGCCAGGGAAGCAACTGGTTCCTTTTGACCTGAAGTAGCAGCTCTACTCTGAGCTCCTCATCCTATCTCTGAACTTAATACTACCACCACATACTACAAGGTTAGCACAATGACCTCTAGTGAAAACCACAAACGGCACTTGTGCACAATGAAGTTGATAGGTCTTCATGTGATCTTCAGTCACATTGCACATGCAGTCCTTAGTTGGAAAAGGTTAGACTCCTGCAGAGGAAATTTCAGCATCTTGTATCTGTGATCTCATTCTTTCATTCACTACTCAAAGCTCATGACCACAGACGAGGGTGAGAACGAAGATCAACGGCTTCGTGTTGCTGCTCAGCTCCTCGTGTATTAACGCCTGCCTTGCTGCTGATGCTACGGTGGCATCACGCCATATGATATGCTAATGAACAGATCGTTTCCTGTATGATTTATGTTTTTGAAAAATACTCAAGAAATTTGTATGCAAATTAAACAAAAACAAATCTTGGTGCTTTGCCACTTAACCCTGAGTCAATTGAACAAGAATCTTTTTGCCCAAAGTATAAACAGAGCTGATACCACTGCCACTAAGTGTACAGCACATTTACTGGATAGGATTTAGAAAGCTGCTCCATAAACATGGTGTGTGCCAGGTGGCTACAACAGGAGGAGGCTTAGCACATCCGTATTGGGTCTAACACTTCAAATGCATCGGAATTAATTAGACAAAGGTCGACTAAACTGCAAAATGGGCTTCAAGTGTGAACACTATTCTTCATATTTACACTGATATTTATTCATCAGCAGTGGAAATTTATTACCTTTATATCATCAACATCTGCTCAGTTTCTGTTTTTTAAGCCTCCGTCCTGACAGTCTCAACCGGAGCAATCATCAGTCTCTGTTCAGCTGCAACTTAAAACCAACTGCAGGTATCAACCTGTGATGTCACGAATATTAAAGTCGTGTGTGTTTGTGTGTGTTTTGCAGTGAAGGTTCAGAAGTCGGACCACCCCCACTCCTGGGACCCGTGTGTGAACTACTGTCACCCTGGAAACTCCACTCTCTGCAACACAAGCTCCACCCTCAACAAGTCATGGACGGCCTCAAACAATAACACCATAAACAGCCTCGACTACTGCAAGTGTATGAATACACACAGACACAGACTCATTCGTCATCTTGTCTTAGTTCTCTAAGGACCAATCCCATTTTTACCCCTTAGTACTACCCCTCTCTTTTGTACATTCACGTCAGCAGAAGGTCTATCTACCTCAATTATCCTCTAGATGAAGGGTGATGGGACCACACTTCAAAGGAGTATGAGAAATTTCCCAGCATGCACCAGGACAAGGATGCAGTTGTCAAAAAAAAAAAAAACTAATCAATACAAATAACTTATTAAGCTAACTTATTGCTAACCGCTAATGAGTAACATTTGTCAACCTTTACGAGTCTGTAGACACCAGCATTGTTTGTTGTCATTCAGTTGCCATGGAGACTTGTCATGTCGTCTTACATAGCAACTAGTGATGACTTCTGATGACCTGTAATGGTAAAGTAGAGGTGTCTCATTTCCTAGAGGAATGTTTTCACCACTCACCACTGTTTCAAGCGACGAGGGGTAAAAAAGAGAAATGGGTTTGGCCCAAAGTCTCTCAGTTGGTGGAACAGGGATAAGATTATAATAAAGCCTCTAAAGACACAAATATTTGTTCTGCCAAATATTCAGATGTCTCCACTTTGCCTGTTCATCCAAGACTTTATATATTTGTAGTAATGACTCCTGAGCAAATGCGGTGCTAATGTTTTGCATAACACTAAAATAAGGTTTTACAGTTTCATGTATAGTCATTACCCGACGTGAGAAAGACATTTAAAATGAGATTGAGTTTTCTTGGACATGTTTATGTTTGTGTTTTCTCTACGCTCCGTGGTTGTAATTATCTCATGCTCTTAATGTCTTCATTGTCTCACCTGCAGCGACTCGTTTATCTATAACACATTTCCTCTTCTGTCTCCTTTCAGTTTATCTTCCTGCCCATTTATTGTCTTGTGGGAGCAAACATCATCATTTTTTTCTCTGTTTTATATCTTTTTTTTTTTTTAATTTTTTGCAGCTCTGGTATCTGCCAGTTTCTCTCCCGCCTCTACGACCACGTCGGGTCCCAGCAGCCAGAGCTCCAGCACTTTGCCCAGACCTACGGTTCCTATGAGTCCTCGTAACTCACTGCTCAAACGACGGCAGAGAAAGAAAGAGCACAAAAGCTCCTGTAAGCTCCATATGTCTCCATATGTTCATGCCCGTCAGTCTGTTCAAGAATGTCTTTCTTCTTAAGGGAGATAAATAATGTAAAGTTGTGTGGTTGTGTGTGTCCAGTGTCCCTGGCATCCAGTTCAGTGGGTCCGGGTGGTCAAGTCGTACATGTAGAGACCAGTGAAGTCGTTTTAACAGGAGATCCGCTCAATGGCTTCGGTGTTCAGCTTCAGGGAGGAATATTCGCCACTGAAACGCTGTCTGCACCGCCGCTCATCCGATTCATAGAGCCTGACAGCTCTGCAGAGAGGTACGCACACACGTTTACACCAATATTTCATATATAAAATACACGTTTACCAGTGTGTCTTGAATGTAATGACAGATTTAGAAGCAGAGCTTGGCCAAAAATCATAGATCTCTTTGTGAACAACTATATTAAGGTCCATTGCAATTCACTTGAAGAACTGCTCATTTTTGCTCATTATTACCATCATATGAGCATTTGAAGCTCACACTTTTTAGTATACATATATATAGTTATGTATATATATATATATTTCAAATGAAGATTCATTAACTTTAATGCTGTATTAGCATTATTAAATTTTAAACTTCTGTATACAATGCATGTTGTTTCACAGTCCTCTGCATCTTTTGTTGTCCTATAACTCATACATATTTGTTCACAGATTTAAGTCTCTTTGAGTTTAAATTGTGTTTGCATCATGTGTGCGTCCATTGATTGATGTTCTCGTCGCATTAACAGCTTCTCTAAGTGCTGGGTGTATTTCTGCACCCCTAGGCCACACTCTCTTCTCCATTAGTGCCCACGCTAACAACACTAATTAGCTAGCTTCCCCTCACTCATGTCAGAGGAATCGATAAGCTGCTTCCTTTCTGCCTGACAGGGTGAATCCAAATAAACCCCTTCACACTACGTTGAATTATACGTAAACCACAGCCCACCATCTTTAAAACCTCAAGTCTTTGCGCAGCAGTGGGCAGCGAGGACATCCTCTTTAAAGTTGTAACCTGTAATTATCCTGCATTAACGGTGATATAAAAATTCTTCCATGAATGCTCATTTTAATTGCACACAAAATATTGTAGCACTGCACAGAAAACATTATTACTCATGAGCTGTGTTAAATGATTAATCTGCAACATGTAATCTAAAGTCATCTGTTTTATTCGGTTTTGGAAAGTAAAGTTAGATTTGCGATTTAGCATCAGTGGAACAAACCAAATTTTCACTTTCAAATATAATTTAATTAATAAAGAGTCTGAATCTACATAGCACTACTGTTGTGTTTGACTGGATCATGGACAAACATATCTCCATCCATCCATCCATCTTCTACACATTCACACACTAGAGCCTATCCCAGCTGCCCATGGGCAAAGGTGGGCTACACCCTGGACAGTCGCCAGCTTGTCCCATGGCCACATATATTGGCTGTTTTTCTAAGTCGAGGGCACTTGCTTGGCAGAATACTCGCCTTGGAAGTTGTATGCTATAGAGATGAGGCTACACACTTCACTAGCATTTGAAACGTGTACAATGGTACAGACTATGGAAGTACACATCACATCACATGTATAAAAATACATTTATAGAAATACATTTGTGTAATGTGACACACAGTTGATAAACCGTTGGTCATGGTACAATAGAGTAAGATAACAGATGTATGACCATGTTCATGGTTAAATTTAACAATCAACAACTCATAAAATAAATAAAATACTTATTTTTCAATGAGTATTGCTGCTTCCCTTCAGCTACCATTGTGTAGTGAAGGATTGTGGGTGTTTTAACAACATCAAGCATACATCAGCGCAGCCTTGAAAACTCTACGAACCAAGGACTTAGTCTTCAGTTAAATTTTGAAGCATGGCGTCCTTGAAAATGCAGACTTTAAGGATGCTTCCTTCACTTTAAGAAACAGCCAGAGAGACAAACAACCAGTCGCACTCACATTCATACCTACAGGCAATTTGTCAGTTTGCTCAGTTCACCTATTCCCCAGTGCATGCATGTTTTTGGCTGTGGGAGGAAACCGGAGCTCCTGGAGGAAACTCAAATGTCCCCTGCAGGACATGCAGGGAGAACATGAAAACAAAGAAAGACATTGCACCCAACCTGTTAGAACCCAGGACAAACCCTTCTTACTGTGAGACCATCTACTAAATGAATAAATGTTGCATTGTTAACATAGAAACATGGTACGACTCAGAACTGTGATGGATCTGAATCTGTTTTACTCACATCAACATTAAATGTGTAGTTCTGACAAGAAAACCTGCTTAACAGACATAATACAGTTTATTATTATTATTAGTCCTGAAAGCTAAATTTGAGGGACTTCTTTGCTTTAAATTTGTTTGAACTCACAGGCCAATATCTCAAAAGCTGGAAAATCACATTTGTTTCACAAAAAAAGTCTATTTTATCCATGGAAAGGTATTTATATGATTCATGACTTTAATAGTCAGCATTAATGTGCTTTACTCTCACTCCAGCACTGATTTATGCAGCGAGGGGCCAGGTCTGAATGGTGGATGATTTGAAAAGGGAAATATTTAATGTCTAAACAGCAGCTAAAAATAATCCAGCAGTGATACGTATCACAGCTGGAAGTATGAAACTGCTCCTGTGAGTCATATGTCTGTGTAAAATGAATTAAAAGGAAACAAAGAGCATCACAGGTAACACGTACATGGCGATTAGGATGCCTACGTGCATGAATTTTTCTGTCATTCTTCAAACATTTTGACCCTGGGGGGTGATCATACCTAATTAGGTGCAAAAAATAGCTACACAAACATGTTTTATTTCAGGATATAGACAATGGCAAGGTGTGTAAACATGATATTAAGTGTGTACACACACACTCACACACTCAGCTCAGGTCTTTTTGGTTTTATATATTAGATATTAGATATAAGCGGTTCCACTACCAGTGTAGATACAGTGTTTGTTTTAAAGTGGTGAAAACATGTTTTGCATTATAATCCATTTCAGCCACTGGATTCCCCTAAACCAGGTTTGTTCAAACTCTTCTACAAAGAGCCGTGTGGCTGGAGGTTTTTGTTCCAACCAGTCAAGATCACAAAGTTTGATCAATCAACTGTCTGAAAACTGAGATCAGTTAATTAAATGAGTCAAGTGTAGTGCTGTTTCTGCTTGGTTGGAATAAAAACCTGCAGCCACACAGCTCTTTGTGGAATAGTTTGGATGCCTCTGCCCAAAACCCTACACATTGGACAACTGATAGATCTCAGTATAGCAAGTGAAGTTATATCTGACGCAACAAAACCTCACACTGTGCCCCACCAGAAACTCAGAATACAGCAACACGTATAATCAGACCAAGAAATGAAGTTTAATCGTCACTAGTACATTAATATCTGTTGTTTCTAGTCACTCTTACATCACCATGACAACTCTTGCTGTAGGTGTGGCCTGCTACAGGTTGGAGACCGCCTCCTGTCAATCAACGGAATCCCCACAGAAGACGGAACACTGGAGGAAGCCAATCAGCTTCTCCGAGACGCAGCTCTGACCAATAAAGTCTCACTGGAGATAGAATTCGACGTAGCAGGTTCGTTATGTTGCATTCTCATTGGAGAAGCATCAGGTTGGATAAACTTAGATTTACACTACAGAAGTGACATGACCCAGACAACTCAGCAGGTCGTTTTAAACAAATGTGGACACAAGAAGACTTTGCAAATGGTGTTAGACTTATATTTGTCATAGACATCAGAAAACTCTTCGTGTTGTTTTCATTCTGTTTATCTTCGAGGTGGTTTTAAACATTTTCTTAAAAAAAAAAAAAAAAAAAATCAACTGAACACTGAACATCACATCATTCAACAGGAAGCCTTTAGCCTTTACGATTGGAGAACTCACAAATGGAAACATTTGCACCGTCTGGATGAACTGGTCAAACTCGTTGGCTGAGAGCTTTTGCGTCGGCACAGAGCGGGTGGACAGAATAATTGCAGCTCTCCACTGCAGGGCATGGCCCCATCGACAAGCTTTTAGCCCCATGAGAAAGTAACAGCCACACTGATGTTCTTTCTTCAATATAAGGCAATGTATTATTGTCATCAGTGCTATGTAGAAAAAACGTCACATTGAAATGTATTCTGACATAAACTTCTGACCTTGCTGTTTATTTATTTTGAGGAAAGGAAAGTGCTGATTCCCAGTGTTTGATAATGGATCTGATCTGTAGGAAGGAGTGGATATTTAATTTATTGTGAATTTTACAGTAATTTTACTTCTGTCTGTCCATAGAGTCAAAGAACAAGGCTGGAAAAGTAACATGCATCAAAAGTTTAGTCTCTATAGAGAGGAAACACCACACAACCATTTGGCAGTAGGCAGTACTGAGTTGTGACCCTGAACACAGGCTTCATCCCATTTTAATACTCTTCTACTAGCCTGTGTGTCTTTGATTGAATCAGTCCTCTACTGTCAAGGAAACAACTGGGGTACGGTGATGATTATGCAGTTAATCAGGTCAGGACTTTACAGTCTTTGTCTCTTTATCTCACATGACAACAGAGTTCTCCAGGTCATCCTTTGATCATGCAACATTACATCCTAGATTACAAACTAACGTAATCAAATGTTTAAATACATCATCATCACAGAAGATTTCCACCACATGAACTTGTAGGTGAGAGAATTCATAAACCAATATACACCATTGTGTTGTGAAGGGAGCTGAGCTAGAAGACAAACCAACACGATCTACATTCTGATTTTCATCTGTGGTCATAAACGTTGAGTAGTGAGCAAAAGCAGGATTTATGGACACGTCCAACTGTGAGGGCACCTTGGTGTAGGTCCAGATAGTATTGAAGAGATTATATATCTCATCTATATTAAGAAAGTACACAAGATCCCAGAGGAGGAGGAGGTGGAAAGCATCGAATACATTGCTAACATATTTTGTCATATAAACAAAAAGAATTGAGATGGATTTCACACCAAGTTCATCAGTTCTAAGTGGAGATGTCCTCTCTTTGTAGCCAACAGCGTCTTGGTAATTTAGAAAAAGAATTGTTCTAAATAACTTGTTAACAACTCTTAGGTGTTTATGACTCTATGTGTATTGCTCCAATGGGTGAAATTAGTATTGTGGCTCTTGCAGGCAAACAGCAAGGATTTGAAATCACTGTTTGCCCCAGAGAAGAACAATTCAGAGGAGATAAGAGAAACAGCTAAATGCCTTGTAATTACAAATGTGGGATGAAAAGAATTATTTGTTGCTTTTTTTAAAATAATATTAATGGCTTTTTCTCCATGTGTTGAACACTGTCTGTTGTGTTTGTGTTGCAGAGTCAGTGGTGCCTAGCAGCGGTACTTTCCACGTCAAACTGCCGAAGAAGAGAGGAGTGGAGCTGGGGCTCACCATCAGTGGTAGCAACACACACGCCAAACATTGTTCATATGATCTATTTTTTGTTTTGAATCACTGCTGGCAGAATGTTTAAATGTCAGAGATTGCCCTGTATTTTTCAAAAACACACACACTCTCTCTCACACACACATACACCCACATGTTTTTTTCTAGGGTAATCGACCCTGTAGGGAAACTAAGCTATAAACATCAGCAGTGTTTATAAAATGGTATAGTTACCAGGCCACACACTTAGTCTGTTTTTCATTCTGGTGACACTAATCTCAACCCACAGCTCTACACTACAAGTCTATATAAACAACACTAACTTCAGAACAACGCTATAGAAAAATATAGCCCTACCGCTACACATTTAAAAGTTAAAACTCAAGAGAACTTCCTTCTAGTTTATTAGAGGGAGTGTGTGTGTGTGTGGACTTCATGCCCTTGTATCATAATGGCTTTGTGGACTTAACAAATTTAAGTCTGCACAGATCCTTGTTTACACCCATCGATAACAAATTTTACTGCCTCACAGACCAAATGGAAAGTTGGTAGAGGTGATGGCCAAAACTATAAAATGAAGCCCCAAGTTGTAGTAAGTCAGATTTATTGATAAAACTCACTAGATTGCTTTAACATCAACATTGATGGGTCTCATTTCCAATCTTAAAGTGATGGTCCAGAGTTACATGAACCCAGAGTCTATTTCACCATGAATACAAGTCAAACTCCCCCTCAAGAGATATTTTACATTGGCTGAAGTAATAACAAGTTTGACCGTCTTTTGTTTTGTTTGTTCACTTCAGCAGTAGCATGAATAGGGTCTAAGTACTGATAACTTAGTAAGTGAACTGAGAGTTTATTAAAAACACTGTTTTACAAGACTTACCCAACGTCTTGTATTCATAACAACTATTGGTGAAGGGTGTTCCACATCAGCAGATTCAACATTTTCCTGAACAACCAACAGATGTGTCTGTAAAGATCGAGGAAAATGACAGGGTGTTTGACTCATATTCATGGTGAAATAGACCCTGGGTTCAAATTACTCTGGATCATTTTAGAGAATAGTTTGGGTCCAACTTCCTGATTGATGTGTTGAACCATTTACTTACTGAACAAAACACCTTCATGAATAGACTGATCGTGAGTCAGGCCTTGTCACTCAACATTTTTTGGGATAAATGGGAGTAAATTGCTACATTTAATTTCCTATTTGTTATCTTTGAACCTTCTTGCAAGAATGGCAGCTGGTAGACACATATTACTGCATTTCCTTTTGGAATAAGATGTTCAGTAAAAAAAAAAAAAAAAAAAATCCAGAGTGTGATAATCAGGGGTCCATAGCTTTACTGTGTTGACAAGGATCCATCCATCAGCTTTAACATTTGTACTTTGAAGGTCATGGTGTGGCTGGAGCTAATCCCAGAGTTGACACATAGACACAAACAACCATCCATCCGTTCATAGCCACTGGCAATTTAGATTCTCCATTTAACCAAAAAACCCACACAGTCACAGGGCGACCAGCAGGATGCATGTTCATTTTTTTTTTATAAAATGTTTAATAAGTTCATTACTCAGAGCATCCGCTCTGTAGCGTTTAGTGTCTCTTTCCTCTTTGTTATTGTTGATAAACTCCTTTATTACCTACTTGACTATAAAGCTTAAAGACTCCTGTCCACAGTGATTAACACTCTCACTTCAGCGGGGAACAACCTACATTCACTGTTTAATTATCCTTAGTGTGGAATGTGTGCCAGTATTAACTGTATTATCTTAAGTAGCGTTAAATCAGTAACAGGTAGGCTGCTGAACCTGGCACGTTTTGTTTTAAATGTGTAGATTAAAGACATAAATACATCAGTAAGTATTAACACTGAGGAGATTTTATGGCCAAAAATGTTTTGCTCACCACAGTCCAAAGACTAATGAGATAATGTAGCACTCTGGTTTCTCTAAAACCACAGTAATTTTCAAATTTCCAAACTGGCCCTGATATTCTGGAGTCTGTATGTAATTCACCACCTCTGACAGTACTGATGTAGATGTCTGAAGCTGACACAGATGAATCAGAGTTTGGCTACGAGTAGCAGACTGCACCATGGCAGTCGAGAAAATGTGGTGTAACGGCTCCATCTTCTGCGTAGACACAGGGACTGCACAGAGCAGAGAGTTTACCACCTTTGCTTCATTTAATTTGACCTTCCTTAGTCCAACTGTCCCAAAGGAAATCCAAATGTGTCGAGCAGTTGCATAAAACACATTATTAAACTGACAGGACCAGACAAAATTAACAAAAGGAGGCAAGTTTGTAAGAATAACCTCTGACCTAAACTGAAGCTGACAAAACATAAACCTGCCACCAGACTCATCCAGAGGGAAACGTATAAATCATGTCGATTCGGGTTGTTCTGCTGTTGTCACCATCAAGACAGTTCACAACCAAAATACCCTTTGGCAACTTTGCTCACTGGATATTTAAATGAACATATTTCTTTCTTATGTATGTTGTAAATTAGAAATGCAACCATTGGAACCAACAGTGGATTCTCATTCCATCTGAAAATGTGTCTATGTCCCCTTCTTTTCCATTATGTAGCCAAGATGGTTACATGAGTGAATGAGTGTGAGAACTATGTAGCGTTCCACATGATGTTTTGACCATTTTGAGTGACAACTTCATTTATTGTCAATGAAAACTTATACACCCTAAATAGAAAGAGTGAGTGAGGAACCAAAAGTTCAGGCCCCATTTCTCAGTCAGATCAGATATACCTGAATGAAGAACATATGACATGGGAGATAAATAGCAGGAACATTTGTATTTAACTGCAGTATTATAATTTGTTGTTGTTCCTGCTTATTTTGATGTCATCTTCCTCCACAGCCAGTAAGAAGCAAGGGGAGCCTCTCATCATTTCTGACATTAAGAAGGGCAGCATGGCCCACAGGTATCTACAGAGTCTGTTCTGTTTTATTCTTCTGTGTTTAAATCCACCTTTATAGTTAGTCTAACTCTAATAGTTATCCATTCCTACCCTTGTGTGTGTCACTCTCTGCCTGGCCATCAGAACAGGAACACTGGAGCCTGGTGATAAGCTGTTGGCCATCGACAACATCAGACTGGAGAACTGCTCCAAAGATGACGCCGAGCAGATACTCCAGCAGTGTGAGGAGCTGGTCAAGCTAAAGATCCGTAAGGATGAAGACAACTCAGGTAAATGTGCACATATACACAACAGTGTTGTATAAAGTCTGTTAAAGTCCCATTAGAGTAGAAGTTCAAGTCAGCAACTAGAATGATTCTCCAGTAAAAGTCTTAAAGTATCTAGTATTTACTGTACTTCAGTATGACAGTAATCTATAAGTAAATGTAGTGAAGTGTAGAAAGTAAAAGTACAAGTACATGTTAATAAAACAGAAGAATATTATGAAGTTTATCCAGCACTTTAAAACATGGAGCTACAACAATCTTCATAGACAATGAATGAGTCTGAACTAAAGAACTAAAGTTGTTGTTTTTTCACTACATTTGTGTTTGATATTGATATTGTTGAAGTTTCTCCATCATCCACCTTTAAGATGGAGCCTCCATCAACCCTCAAACATGGTGTTGATGATCTAAACAGTCACAGGTCGACTTAGAGTGAACCAGAGCTGGAGAAAACACCACATTTACTTTCATCTGTACAGTAGTGAAGTATTATTACTTTGTTTACTTACAACACTGATGCAAACTGAGTTAAATTGTGAAACTGTGAGTGTGATGGATCCAATGAATGATGATAATAAAGTAACATATCGGTTTAAAGAAATTTGCATTGACAATATTTGGCCACTTGATGCTGCTGTTGTCCACAAATAAGAGATTTCTGCTGAAGGTACAAAATGGCCTCCATCCAAAATATGAGTCCATTTTTAATGGTCCCAGTGGAGAAGAAGCTGTGGGGAAAAACAATTAAATCCAACACAATAAAACACAATAATAATTAAAACTCAATAAAACCATGAAGAGATAACAACTGCACATTTAGTGATTAAATGGCTGCAACATGAAGCAGCCTTGAATTCCTGAGTCCTAAGTCAGTTAAGAACACTTTTTTTTCTGTATGGCTACTTCATGGTCACATCACACCACCGGTCTTAGAAGTCTTAGAGCGGCCATCTTGGATTTGTGTCATCTGAAAAAGTAAATGAAGCAGAGTCATCGTGAACAGATGTCATCCTGCTCCTCTCTGTGTTTCAGTGTGATGTGGTGCAGAGGTTGTGTAATCAGACTAGATTATGACTCAGAGAGTATAATCGCATTCATGTCCCTGAGACACACACACACCCACACACACACACACACACACACACACACACACTCTGTTTTCATGCTACATGATGACGAGGCGATCTTTTCTTGGTTACTATGGAAACTGTGTTTTTCCTCATCACTGTTGGCTTGTGAAGAGTTACATAGTTAACATAGTACTTCTGTGTATCAGTGTATCAGATGAGCAGCATTGGTCAGGTGGTGTCTTCTAATTCTTAAGGGTTGAAACAGTAGAATAACCCTTGTGTGTGTGTGTGTGTGTGTGTGTGTGTGTGTGTGTGTGTGTGTGTGTGTGTGTGTGTGTGTGTGTGTGTGTGTGTGTGTGTGTGTGTGTGTGTGAACCAGATGAGCAGGAGACGTCAGGCAGCATCATCTACACGGTGGAGCTGAAGCGGTACGGAGGCCCTCTGGGTATTACCATCTCAGGCACCGAGGAGCCTTTTGACCCCATCACTATATCTGGGCTAACCAAGAGAGGCCTGGCCGAGAGGTACACACACTCTCTATCTCGCATACACACACACACACACACACACGTACATGTACTTCTATCTTTGTGAGGACCCTCATTGATGTCCCAGGCCCTGTCAGTCATTGTTTAGCAGCTCTACCAGCACCATGACTTGAAATTAGCATCCATGAAATTATACATTTTTACTAAGAACCTCGTCTTAAATCTGATACAAGTGACCTCATTCAACCTTCAACAGCATCACAACTTATAAGCATAGAGACTTGGTCCAAACATTCATTTCTTTGTCTGTAAAACCTGAACATGTCTTCACACAGTTGTGTAAATTCACATGTAACATCAGAGAGGGAGTGGTTAATGTTATCGCTTATTGATGAAAACAACCATCCCCTTGTTACAACCATCCACTTCCCTACTGTGCATATATATATATATGCAAGTTGTGGAAACCAAACCTCTCCCTCTCCCTGCTCCATTAATTCAGGAATCAGGACTTAGCTCACCTCTGAATCTGGCATAGCGAAGCCCTCATCCAGCTAATCCCAGCTCAAAGCCTCACACCTGTGAAATCCTGCCCCGACTTTGGCCTGTGATTCGTCAGAGGACGAGGAAACTGTTGAATCTTTAGGAGGGAATATCTGTTTTAATGAGTCACAGACGCTTTTGTCACTGGCTGCATGAAAACTGGGATATTCATAATAAATAATTATAGCTGCTGCGCATCAGTGGTCGGGGCCGGGCCATTTTAGGCAAATTTAGACCAAAATTTGGCAATTCGGAGCAACGAGCAGAGTGTAAGAAGATGAAAAAAAGGTGGCACTCTAATATGCATTTTACATCAGTTGAGCCCTGAACTCACTAAGAACCATCCTCTGTCTCACTGAGCTAATTGGCAAGTGGAAATTTCACATGTAGCTTCACAAATTGAAGCCAGTCAGTCACCTGTGTGCTGTTAGCGTGTAAAGGAAGATTTCAAACAGCTGTTAAAAATTCAGTTATTAAAACAAAAATCTGAAAATACACAAATTGCATCTAGACAGCATGGAGGTGTTGGTAATGTGTTTTAAATATATATATATTTATTGGCTCCATATAAAAACTGATGTTTAAAAATGCCATTTCATATGAGAGCAAAATTCAAAACGCTGTAAAAAAATTCAGTTTTTGAGATAAACTTCTTCTATTTTCCATACATCATCTACCATTTAGTCATTTTTAATGAACATTGAAAATGTATTTAGCAAGAATTTGCAAGTATATGTTTAACATACAGTTTACAGTCAAACATACTGATGCATCGTAGGAACAGTTTTTAATAAATCAGAAATCTGTGTGGATCGTTTGTGTAGGACAGTCTGAAGATGCTCTGGAGCAAGTTTGGCGTCAACTGAGCAAAAACTGTAGGAGGAGATAGGTTTATTAAGTTTTAAAATTTTAGTTATTTAGTCATTATCTCTAAAATTAGAGTTATTGACTTCATAATCTGCAATAGGTTTAAATGTACAAACGTTTGAAATGAGACACTGCTACTTTACCGTTATACGTCATCAGAAGTTGAAGCTAGTTGCTACATAAGACAACACGAGGAATATCTATGACAACCGAATGACAACAAACAAAGATGGCGTCTACAGAATCATTCATGTGCATCGAGTTGGTGATGGATTAAAAAGTGACAAGATATTCATTTATATTAATCTCACGTTTCAGTGGAAGTCACCATCAGAAGATCCTGTTATCAGGTGAATGGAAAACGTTAGCAAAGTGACAACTAGCGATTGATAGCTAACACTAACCAATGTTATTGATTAGCAGTTGGTTAGTGATTATTTAGCTTAATTAAAGTTAAATGTATTGATTAGTTCATTAAAAAATTGATAAATGTTTTGAAAACTGCATCCTTGTCGTGGTGCATACTGGGAAATTTCTCTTTGTTGAAGTGTGATCCTGGAATAGCTTCGTTTTGAGGGTTGAGTGACCCCTCACACTTCAATCAGAAGAGAATCAAGACAGATAGACCTTCTACTGATGTGAACGGGCAAAAGAGACGAGTAGAGCTAAGGGGTTGAAATGGGATTGGCCCTAACTCACATCATCGTCATCAAACCAGTGACTGATCCTGGTCTGTGGTTAGGGCCAGTTAGAAGAAAACTTTCACTAGGACAGAAGGATGAAAACAATTGAGCAAAACGCCCTCCACAGTACAACAGCCTCCAGATTCCCTCAGTGTAGGAGTCAAACATTCAGTCCTGTGCTGTTCGTTCGCCCACTTGTCAAGTATACATGCACACTGCTGCCCTGCTGCAGTATCACTCTGTTCTTGACTGGTCATGTCAGATCATTACAGATATTGCTGAAACACCAGCCAGTTGAACAGTCTCCTATCATCCTTATCCTAACCTACTTCTGTGGCCTTATTGAGACCTGACCATCACTGAGGTAAAAAACCTTATATGGAGAAATTATAGAAGAAGTCTCAGCCAATAGATGAGGGATTCTCTGCCAGCAGGGTGCCAGGTGCCATGTGACAAGCACCCTTGACAGATGAGATAATGAGAAACATGATGCAGCAAGTGTGCACAGCAGTGAAATGGAGCAGAGGATGACATAATGTTTTTTTCCTGAGTCATAATCTCCTGCTGGTGAACTCAGCTCTCACCTATTTCAAAATAAAGTGCCAGGCATCATCGTTACTGGTTCATGTGTCATTTCTCAGGGAAGCAGCTTACTTATCCCGGTGCTTTCACACACACACACTCTGTCTCTCTCTGTGACCTCATTTCTTGGGGAATTTGTGATGTAATTGTTCTGTTTCCTGCTCTAAACTGTCGTCGATGAAGCACTTTGCCTCAGTGTTGGCTAAAAGCGTCCTATAAATAAAAACGTTTCACTTGGTGACATGCAGCAAAGTGCAGGAATAAGAGATGTGGAAAATATTCACACTGACCTTTTTTTTTTTTTTTTTTTTTTTGGCTAACCCTAATCCTTTTATTTTGTTAAACCAGAAAACCAGAAAACCTGACCAAGCATAGAAACACACTCACTCTTCACCTGTGGACATGTACATGAGATATGAGTATGTGTGTGTGTGTGTGTGTGTGTGTGTGTGTGTGTGTGTGTGTGTGTGTGTGTGTGTGTGTGTGTGTGTGTGTGTGTGTGTGTGGACAAGCACAATATGAATGGCATCACTATCAAACTAGGCCACAAGATAAAGAAAGGACTGTTTTACTTTTTTTTTTTGCTAAGGTCAGCACAGCAGCCAGTGATGCAGAGATTAAAGGAGTTACTCTTTTCATGTCACCTTGTTGTGACTATAGAAGAGTCATGAGGCTGTTCACATTGTCCCCAACCTACATCTGATCTGTAAGCTGGGACGTCCTGTGTAATGTTCCTGTAACATCACGAAACTACAAAAGAGAGATTTCTTGATTTACTGCTTTCACTTTCATTCATTTATCTAAGTGCTTTTTATTGCTATGTTGTGTGTGAATGCATCTGCGCTCGTGTGTGTGTCCAGGACAGGGGCTATTCACGTCGGGGATCGGATCTTGGCCATAAACAGTGTCAGTTTGAAAGGCAAACCGCTGAGTGAAGCCATCCACCTGCTGCAGATGGCCGGAGAGACGGTCACACTCAAGATTAAAAAACAGCTTGACAGTAAGTGTGAAAACACCAGCGACACTTGACTCGAATCATCCAATCATTGTAATGCAACAAAAATATACTTTTTTCATCCACCATGCCCTTGGTGTCCTTTTATAAAGATGTTAAAACTGTTAAGGTTGCAATATGTAAGTCGATTCTTTTTCTCTATGAAGCTCCCGCTACAGTTTTGGAGTAAGGCTGATTTTAAGATGCACGAAACGTATCAATTTATCAGTTTAATTTAACAGAAACAGCTGAACGTCCTGTTACGTGACACCAGCCTTACGACTACTGACCATGGCTTTTTAAGAGTGGGGTTTATTTACACTTTGGCTCTGATTGGGTAACTCCTTGAACACGCCGACCAAACGGGAGAAAACTATCTCGAAAGAGTGTTGCAAACTGATGCACAATATTGTGCTGCTGAATTCTTCCTTCATGAATCCAACATCTCCAGGTCGTAAACTCTGATCTTACAAGTGTTGGTTTTTCACCAAGAGACAGTGGAGGAAGCAGAGACCCTTCATTCACTCTCCAGATTTCTGCTGGATGTGTGTCATTGTCATTGGGTCTCTGATCCGCCATCCATCAATTCCCACCAGATGCTTTCGCAGTTCAACACAGCAGAGTGTATTTCTGTATAGTGTCAAAGGGGTGAAAATATGCCCATTATGACATTTTCAAGTTGTAGTGCAGGTAAATATGATTCACCGTGAATATGTTATATATTTTATATATTCTGTGCAGGACTTCCTGTCCTGCACGATCTGCTGTGTCCAGGATCCTGGACCAGGAATGCAACTGATCCGCAGCCGGTGGAAACACAACCACTGTCTAGAATGGAAATGTATCAGATCCATTGACATTTCAGAGTGCACGCATCTGGTGGAAATGGGGGGTGAAGGATTCATTTAAGCATCGCGCTGACCACGAAGCTGATAAATTAACTTAAAATTCTTGCATAGTGAACCTTTAACATGAACTGGTTTTGCAAGACAGAAACTCTTAAACTAGCCACTACCTCCAAGACTTTGACAAGACATGACCAGAGTAATTTCATTTAGAAACGAAGACTCTCTTTGTGGTAACTCATATCTCTGTAATGTTGCCTTTATGATTAAATTATTAGATGTTCGCTACTCTAATGACTTTTAATCTTTATATTAAAGGAGTTAGCAACCCAGAGTCTGAAAAGAGGCTTATTGTCTCAGGATTGCGTTGTGGCTTGATGATAATGTTGTTGCACCAGCTAATGCCATTCTTCTCTGTCCCAAGATGTGGAGGAGAGAAAAGTGGTGGAGGTGGAAGACACGACAGAGAACGAGCTCAGTGACCCTGAGGAGGATGATTTGACGGACAGTCAACAGACCAATAAGCTTTCTGAGCTTTACTCCACAACCATCCCCAGCGTGGACTCAGCCATGGAGTCATGGGACGGCTCAGGGCTGGACGGCGGCTACGGCAGCCAGGGTAAGATGTGGATTAACACAAATAGCATGAAAAACATCAGAATAGACAAACTCTACAACACCAATGCTTCCCTTTGTGAAATCATTCTGTTATCGTAAACAAACACTTCTCTTCTTTTACAGGAACATACAGTAATCAAGCAGCTGGTATCGCTCTCCACCCTCACGAGTGGCGTAGTGCCAAACAGCAGCAGCGCAGCACTACACCCCCACCTGGACGGAGGAAGAACTACCCCTTCAGTGATGGAGGGTTCAGTGAAGATGACTGGGACAAACCACCGGGGTAGGAAATAAAGTCCCAGTCATGTATCGTGTTTTTGGATTTGATCTTTTTAAGTCACTGGACTTCATTAAATTTGCTGAATTTCTCTGAATTAATCATCAACATCAAGTCTAGAAAAAGTGCAGGTTAATTTTAGAACTCATCACACCAATTTAGTGTAAAACATTAATTCAGATTTAATGTTCAAAACCAGTGGATCTCTGGAAGACTGTCGCATGGTTTGTCCTTTAAGGACACTTTTGATTTTAACATGCGAAGGGACTGAAGGAAAAAAAAAAATACATCATTCTAGAACTGTATCAATTAGGGTTGGGAATGGATACAGGTTCAGAATACAGAATCAATAATGTGTAGACGCGAAATATACCAATGGATTGGACCATTTGGAACCGGTTCTAAACAGGACCTGGTTCCAAATGGTCCAATCCATTGGTATCATTTGCGTCTAGACCTTATTGATTCGTTAAACGATTCCAGATGTTCCCACATCACATGATGACGGTACATTCTGCAACACCAGTGCTATGTTTTTTGACTGGCAAACTTTCTGGTCTCTGAAACCGTTTCGGTCCTGTAGCCCATTCAAAAACTGACAGGACCTCAATATTACATGTAGGTGTTGGTTGGTTTAGTGGGTTTCAAATGGAGACTACTAACATCTATTTAATAATCAGTTAATGTTTCATTTGTGTCTTTTATTGATAGTTTAGTGTTTTGAAAACGAAAAGTTCAGAGCCCAAGGTAACGTCTACAGGTCAGGTGGTTTCAGACCAACACTGAGTTAAACACTAAACACTGAGCTTTAAAAACAAGACATGAAGCTTTGGTTCTCTGGTTCATGGAGAGTTTGTGTAGATTTCAGTGCAGAGGCAGCCTGGTGAAGCCAGTGAGAGATACGGGACGTGGAGTATGAGTGTGTGCATCATGATGAGTCAGGAGGTTAAGCCTTGTGGGGATAGTAATGTTCACTGGGATTATATAACGCTGCTGGGGGTGGAGACAAAGAGAGAGAAAAAATCATCTGCCCAATGAATTAATCTTGTCAGTCGAGAACATTGAGTGTTACTCGTGTTGGATTAAACTCAAGCGAGCAGCCTCGTCCTCTTCTGGTAGATCTGCTGCTGCTGCTGCCTCCTTTCTCATAACAGAATAAAGAGTTCGATGTGGAGACTCACTTCACATTTTTTTTACATTACAGTGGCTTTGTTGTTGGACATTGGTTAGGTAACATTTACCGTGTATAAAAGCTTCACACTACAGGAAAAAAATCAGTTTACATAACGTGGTCATGACCAAGAGGTAGGACAACAAAGACTCAACCTGACAAGATTTCGTCTGAACATGTAGTGTTTGCTTAAAATTTATAATATCCTGCGATGAGAGAAGGGTGGGACCTTCATTGCTAAAGCAGCTTCATTTTGTTGTGTGTGTGTGCGTGTGTGTGTGTGTGTGTGTGTGTGTGTGTGTACAGATTTATTGGCCAACAACCAGATGGTATTCTGTTGGATCCAGAGGACAGTTTCTGGTGTCAGGCGCTCGAGGATCTGGAGACCTGCGGCCAATCAGAACTGCTCAGAGAGATAGAGGTGAGATGACATGTTAGCGTTAGCATCTTTCTTCAAAATCAATGAAACTCAAATAAAAAGAGACTGTTAAACTTAAACCTAATTTACTTGTGTTTGTGTGTATATTTGTTGGTGCAGGCATCCATCATGACAGGCACAGCCATCAGTCTGGGCGTAGACGGTGCCAACAAACCTCCAGCTGAGCCGATACTGAGCCACAGCAGGATGAGCCCACTGCGGAGAAATTCACTCCTGCTTCACCAGGGCACACACCTCCACCAGGGCGCCCATCTGCATGAGGAGGCCCATCTGCACGAAGAGGCCCAGCTCCACCAAGGTCAGTGGTAGGTGTGACAGAAGCAAGGAACTAGCAAACTAAATCTACTATACAAGTATGCTGTTATGTATAGATGCTCTGGTAAGTAAATAAAATACTGTCATACATATCCTTTTTAACAAACACACAAACAAACAAACTCTTTCATATCCTACAAAGACTCCCACCTGCACCAGGAGGCCCACCTCCACCAGGACAAACAATCTCCTCTTCTGCACCACGAACCCAAACCCAAGGCTTCGCTCAGAGTTTCAGAGAGAACGTGGGAGTCTCGTCGCATCAAAGAGGAAATGCAGGGGATTCTGTCCCCAACGCCTCTGGAGCTGCACAAAGTGAGTTCTGACCCCTGCTACGACTGTTTTCTCTCGTTTGATTAGGTAACGTGAAGGCTCCAGTGGAGTGGAAGCAGAATTGATTGCATACTCAAAGAAATACACAACATCATGACATACATTTCTGGAATTGTTAGTGAGAACATCAGTCCAACTTTAGTGTCTGAAACAAGAGTCAGGAGGAGACGAGCTCAGCTACTGACTTCTCTAAAGTTTACTAACAAGACATTTTATCTAGTTTGTTTAATCTGAGTACAAACAGAAGTGTTTAAAGGTTTTAAGAGGGAGTTATGTAATCATCTAGACAAATCCATCTGTGTTTGCTTGAAAAAAAATTACCGTGACGACACAAATCAATATCATGGGCATAAATGTTCACCTCTGAACCGTTTGAAGCTAGAACTGATTTCCACATGTTTCTATAACAGAGACAGATGGTTTTTTTTTTCTTTTTTGTGAAATAGTAAGATCCTCTTTGTTTAACCAGTTTTATTCTGTTGAAAACCACCAGACTATGTTAACAACATGATCATTTACTGCTGTTTGTATCAGTTTGTTAGTGTTTGTGTTGGACTGTTGAACTCTCAGTGGTGGAAACACAGTGTTGTGTAAAGAACCTGAAAGTCTCAGTAGAGTAGAAGTACAGATACTAGAGTAGAAGTAAAGATACTAGAGTAGAATAAAATAACTTTGGTAGAAGTTCAAGTCGTCACTAGAATGATTCTCCAGTAAAAGTCTTAAAGTATCTAGTATTTACTGTACTTCAGTATGACAGTAATCTATAAGTAAATGTAGTTAAGTGTAGAAAGTAAAAGTACAAGTACATGTTAATAAAACAGAAGAATATTATGAAGTTTATCCAGCACTTTAAAACATGGAGCTACAACAATCTTCATAGACAATGTCTTGAGTCTGAACTAAAGAACTAAAGTTGTTCTTTTTTCACTACATTTGTGTTTGATATTGATATTGTTGAAGTTTCTCCATCATCCACCTTTAAGATGGAGCCTCCATCAACCCTCAAACATGGTGTTGATGGTCTAAACAGTCACAGGTCGACTTGGAAATGTAATGAAGTAAAAGTGAAAGTTGACAGAATTAGAAAAAGAATTGTAAAGTAAAGTAAAATACAGATACTCCCAAGATACAGGATACTGACACAAAGTAACTGACTGTGGCAGCAAAAGACCAGTAATTCCTGTGTTGTGTGAGGTAAAAAAAAATACTGTTTCATTCTTTGACATAAAGACATTTAAAAACAACTATCTGGGTCTTGGTGGTTACCTACAACCTACTTTAACATTAACAACTGTCTGTTTGATTTCACTTCAGTGCTGTTTCTCAGTAGAAAAGGTTCATCTTCAGCCAAAAAACACACAAGGCAGAATTTTCCATTAAGACTTCATGTTGCCAAACTGTTGAGACAAAAATGTTCACTGAGGGAAATAAATCAGTTTGTGTTTGGTGTCTAGACTGTTTGCAGCTCAACAGGCCTTTTTCACAGGAGACAAGTAGACTGAACTGTCTTTTACTAAACACCAACTTATTTCAGATCATATCAGTTACTTCGTCAGTGGTGAATAGAGGCCAGCAACACATTTGGGCAACAAACGCTGGACTCAAATGATTCCAAAATGATTTCCTCTGTGTTGTTGAATTAAGCTCATTCTATCTCCCCCGCACCCAGACCGTGACCTAAAAGCTTCTTTTCACGCACGGAAAACGTCTAATGGTAGAATGGAGGGTCAGTCTACAAGTTTCCATTGATAAATGACAATGAAAGACTTAAAAACGTAACGATACTGGAGCACTGTGGTCAGTGACTGGACTGGGAGACTGGACGGACTGGCATCTGCCCAGAGCACATCTAACCGGGAGTCATTTAATGAATGTGGGGGGTCACTTTCTGCCACTCAACAACTCAATATACGATGTCAATACGTGATAATATCAGTTTTCTGTCAACAATCAACACGCTAATCCATGTCTTTCAACAAAACATCCAAAGCAGCACACACAGCTTCTCTCTTTCACACACGCAGCCATTTCACATCATAAAACAACAGTAATAGACCACACATCCAGATTAATAACATATAAAGTTTGGAACCAAAAGGCTGGACTGCAGGTGTGTGAGGGCGGGTGAAAGAGGGGGCACAACTTATTTGAGGGGCGTTACATGAAAATGCCGCCCATGACGCTGACCCCACATCTGCCCATATTCCAGATTACCAGTCCGCCACCACACTGTGTCCTCCCTGCGGCTGCTGCAGTTAATCTCCTGAACCTCCCTATGGCCAGTCTGCCCCCGCACCGTGGTACTTCAGTACTTTGCCTTAAAAAATTAAACACCTGTCTAACATAGACGCTTGACCCAAATAAACACCTGGGCCATTATTTGCAGCGTTACAGTAGTACAACTTTAATTTGAGCTGAGTTTTTTTTTTTTTTATGTATAGTGCAGTGTATTATGTAATAAGGTCAGTATCTTCATTTCCTGGAGCTTTATATGTATGACTTTATCATTTATATGTGACCCCGTACAGCCTAGATTTAGAATGAGAAATCCATTTTTTATCCACAGGGAAAAAAAAAAAAACATCACAGCGGCTGTTTTATTGATGAGCTCATTGGCATCAGCTTTTAAAAGCTGTCTCATTAAAACATTCATACGTCATATATATTTTTGGTGACTCATAGTTCTTAACATAACACTTTTAGGTATAATAGTGAAACAGATGTTATATTAATGTACCTCTGTAGTGTGTTTAAGTGCTACTTGAAACAGGAAACAGTTTTAAAAGTCAGTGAGCTCCAACTTGTTTTGGTCAAATTGATCAAAACTGTTCCTGTTTCCTTCTATTCTGCTCCTGCAGGTCACAGTGATAAAGGACCCAGAGAGCGACGACTTCGGCTTCAGCGTGTCAGACGGCTTCTTGGAGAAAGGAGTTTATGTCAACATGATCAGACCTGACGGACCGGCCGACCGAGCTGGGCTCAAACCGTATGACAGAATCTTACAGGTGACGATAAAATCAAAGATTCAATTTATTGACAGAATAAGCATTTGTGTAGAGAACACGTTGTCCAACAAGGCCTGAAAAATACCAGAGAAATACACAAAAATACACGAAAAATACACGAAATACACAAGTATTTTATATTTCTGCTTTGCATTAACATATATTGATATAAAAGTCAAATACAAAGCCTACCAGAACACTTTGATTTGTTGATGGAGGTTAATTACTAATTAATGAGGTTATAGTTGTAATAAACAGCCTGAAAAATTACACAATGTGGCTTAAAACTAAATGATTAATAAGGAGGATAATGTTTGTAATCAGTCCAATACTGAGCAAGAAACTTTTAACCTTCAAGTGTAAAACAGCTGCAAGTGAATCTAAAGGTCGATTCCTCTGGGGCCTTTTGTTTGTTTGTTTGTTGTTGTTTTTTAATCTATTAAATCATGGTGATCTACTCTTTGTGATGTTACTCAGCTCTGCCCTGTCTCTGAAGGACATTTATAACCTGTCAGAGGCAAAAATAAGCACTTGTAATGAACATACAGCACTTTTACTCAGTACTTTGACTCCCACTTTTGACATCCTATGCTCGAATGTTACTATACAAGGCCAATCATTTCTATCACTATGAAACATTTAGATTCAAACAGATGGAAAACAAGGGCCCAGGTTTAAAAATAACTTTAACACAAGCAGTCAAATCAATGAGTTCAGTCATGTAACTTCTAACAGCTGCTAAACTGGAATCAAAGACTGAAGCATCTTTGTAACATGAGCAGGGAAACATCTGTGGATTTAATCATGTGTTTAAAAAACTTGATTTAGATTATTTTGTATTAACAGATCTAATTACTAGACGCTTCAACTAGAACAGATAAACAGAATAACTCAGTACTTTTCCTCTGTTATCATTATCCTCAATGTTGTTACGGTAAGAAAAGTAGAACACTACAAAACAACGCCCACGTTATAATCACAAATGATCCTTTAAGCTGTGGTGCAAACGTTTACCTGCACCTGCACCATCTGTGTGTGTCTCTGTCTTCTGTTCAGGTGAACCACGTGAGGACGAGGGACTTTGACTGCTGCCTGGCGGTGCCTCTCATCACGGAGGCTGGAGACAGACTGGAGCTGGTCATCAGCCGCAACCCGCTGGCCAATGACGACCCAGAGGACAATAACAACACGTTAGACCACCCACTAGACCTGTAACACACACACACACGAACACAGAGAGACAGACTCTTCTCACACGTGCAGGAGACCGTGACATTACAACTGATGACTAAGTATAAACTGGTTCACACAAACACACACACACACACACACACACACACTTGCATGCTCACACAGCTCATGTTCACGCTGGGTTGAACTGCAGTCACAGTACGTTTCTCTAGGGAAAAACACTGCAGACACAGAAAACATCGATGGCTCCTCTGAGGTCCTCAAGCATCGGTACGACATTAAAAAAAAAAAAACAACTTGGCACTTTAATCAGCCGTTTCAACCAATTCTGACTCTTTAAATCTTTTTTTTTTTTCTTCTGTTTTACTTAAAACGAAGAATAAAAACCTGCAATTTGAGTGAAGCAATTTCATCCGTTCTTATTGCCAGGCCACAGGTTTATAGAAATTTCCAGTGCTAATGGATCCAGAGGGATCTGCCTTATTTCACAATATTGTTTGTAATTTTATGGAAATTTCAAGTGAAACAAGAATTGGTCAGAAAAGAGAAATTGCCTCGCTCAGTCTTCAGATTTTATTTGTTTTAAGTCTCTAACCAACTGTCCATAATGTGTCTGGCTGTGGTATTCAAATGTAGCCATTAAAGACCCTTTTGCTGCTAAGAGTCTGCTCATGTATTGAAACAAAGCTGCTCTGATGCTAATCTCTAGAGTAAATTTCTAGAAAGATCATGCTTTTTTTTTTTTCCCCTGCGGTAAAAAGGCGCACTTCTGTTTCATACACGACTACACATCATACAGGCAGCACAGTGTCACTTAAAAAAGAAAAGAAGAAAAGTCAACGGTAAAATCAGAACTGCCAAACTCAACGTCGTCACCTAACAACAGTCACTAACTAACAACAGCAACTGAGCTTGTTGAGAAACCCCGGAGAAAACTGTGTTGCCATCAGAAGAACATCAGTAGATTTTGACTCTTTTTTTTTTTTTGTTGTTGTTGTTGTTTTATTTTATGTAGTTTTTGAGAGTTGTCTCATCTGTTGCTACAGTTGTCTCCCATTGCAGCAGATACTCTATATGTATTTGAATTAAGACCATAATACTGAAGCTGCTGCGTGTTGCACTTAAGACAAACTCAGTATCAGTGTTGTACCTGAAGTACCTGAAAGTCCCACTAGAGTAGAAATACAGACACTAGAGTAGAAGTAGAGACACTAGAGTAGAATAAAATAACTTTGGTAGAAGTTCAAGTCGTCACTAGAATGATTCTCCAGTAAAAGTCTTAAAGTATCTAGTATTTACTGTACTTCAGTATGACACTAATCTATAAGTAAATGTAGTTAAGTGTAGAAAGTAAAAGTACATTTGTGTTTGATATTGATATTGTTGAAGTTTCTCCATCATCCACCTTTAAGATGGAGCCTCCATCAACCCTCAAACATGGTGTTGATGGTCTAAACAGTCACAGGTCGACTTAGAGTCAAAACACCACATTTACTGAGTCACTCAACATTGAAAATGGAAAAGTCTCATTGAGTTAGAAAATGTAGTGAAGTGAAAGTGAAAGTTGACAGAATTTAAAAAACCTAAAGTACAGATACTCAAAGTATAGATCCTGAAGTACAGTAGTGAAGTATTATTACTTTGTTACTATACAACACTGCTTACAGGCGACCTAATGAAAATACAGTAAACACACAACACAGATCATGTTAGTTATCATATTAAATGCTACACGCAGCACATTCTAATGATGTTTTTCTGTTGGTTTTCCATGAATATGTAGTTTTTACTGCAGTGTCGACTTTGTAGCAGCAGAAAGATCAGAGTTAAAACTACCATCACTAAACAGGAAGATTAAAATAGTCAGGATGCTGATTAATAAGTACCAAGCTGATCAGAGTAAGAGAAAGTCTCTCTCTTTCTCTCACACACATTCGCAGAAGAGAATCGGTATTTAGTACAGTACTCTGTGTGTGTGTGTGTGTGTGTGTGTGTGTGTGTGTGTGTGTGTTGGTGTCAGCCACTGTTTTTTTTTTTTTTTTCACTTCTCTATTCAAGATACTTGTCTCTGTGGGTGTGTCAAAGGGTGTAGCTGTGGAGACGAAGTCAAACAGAGGAGCAGCCTGCTATTAGTTTTCTCAACAGTGGAAACTTTATCCTCCATCTGCTTTTAACATCACGTAGCTGAATGAATTTTAATCTCAGCTGCTGCACATGTTTGTAATGAAATCCACTTCTCACCTTATGAGTCTTGTACCTTTGTCTTTTCTAACAGTAGAAACAGATGTTTCTAACACATTTGCACATCTGATCAGGTCTTTGCCTAAAGTGAAATAAATAGCTACTTGTTGTTTGGGCATCGTAGGAAAGACAAACATGTTTACAATTTAAGAAGAAGAGACCAGTGTGTAGGATTTTATGATATCTAAAGACCCTCGTGGTCTAAATGTGACGTGACAAACAAGGTCACTGCTACTGTAGAACTAATCTTTGTTTCATAGATTCGGGCGATCACACACAAATGATCCACCTAAATCCTACACACTGGTCATTTCAATGGCTATTATTATCTGCTCTAATAACAGAGATTCCTTCCAACATCCTTCACCTCCTGTTTTTTTTTTTTTTTTTTCATGATTTTCTCTCATTTCTGCCAAAAAAACTTACAATTATCTGCAGATTAACACATGAAATGAGACTGGCCGGTGCCTGTGTGAAAGTGAAACTAATAATACAAAAATGTGCAAGAGAAAGACACACAGGAGTAACACATGGTGCGAGTGTGTATGTGAGAGAGAGAGAGGACAGAAAAGTCTTTGTCCTCTGCCGAACTGGAAAACTGACATGAATAATCACAACCTCTGTTCTCGCTCTCTCTTTCCTCACGTTGTTACATAATACAGTTACAGTCCAGCTGCTCCCTTTGAGAAAGTGTGTGTGTGTGTGTGTGTGTGTGAGAGAGAGAGAGAGAGAGAGAGAGAGAGAGAGAGAGAGAGTAGATGTACATTGAACTGTGCAGTATTGACATTTGTCCTTTCCCTCTCTGAAATCTGAGACTGAATAACAAATTTTGTTTTTTTTTTTTTGTTGTTTTTTTTATTTTGAGCAGAAAAAAAGAAAAAACATTTATTTCACAAAAAGAAGGGACTTAAAAAAAAAAAAGAAAGAAAAAGAAAAACAACCTTTCTGAGCACTTACTACGCAAAAGAAGCACACTGTTGAATACCATGCACTGTAAGTATTTTCATGTTACAACAGAACAAACTTGTCTGAGTGTTTTTTTATGCCAAATAAAAAAATAACAAGTGGCCAAAAAAATAAAAAAATAAAAAGAATAAAAGAAATGTTTGTTTTTTTATTATTTAAAAAAAAGCAACAGAAAAAAGCGAAAAATTGCTAAGAAAAAGCCTTCCAAACTGTTCTGTCGGTTTTTATGTATGTATGTATGTATGTACATATGTATGTGTGTGTGTGGTCATCCATACTCCCTATGCATTTCTGGGTCAATGGTCAGTTTTAAGCCCAATCCGGAAGCGTAACCGAAGCCCCAACATATAAGAAAATGATAATAAAAAAAAGAAAAAACAGTCATTCCATTGGTTTACTGTAATAAATGTAGCAAACTGCACATTAAAATGTAAAAATAATGATACAAATATTAATTACTGTGGTAATTTAAGGCTGAAGCTGCAAATTTTATAACAAATTATTGAGTTAATAATGAATTGAGATGCAGAGTCAGTATACTGTGTTTTATTACGCTGACTTGTTGTTGTTGTTGTTGTTGTTGTTATTACCCAGAACCCGTCCACTGATGTCATTACATTTATTACATTTTATTAAATTACCAGCTGCAGTGAGACACTTTAACATGTTCTGGTTTAAATCTAAATCTCTCTCTCTCTCTTTATATATATATATATATATATATATATATATATATATATATAAGAGGATGTAAAAAAAATCATAAATCATTTTCTCCTCAAGACAGCAGGTTTTTACTTGTGTGATTTATAACAAGTTCCTGGCTGAGGACAGCGCATGTGTTGCATGATGTGTTATTATGCAATGTTGTAAGCTGGTGATTCATTTGTTTATTCATTATTTTAATTAGGAGACAAATGGAAGAAAATAAGTTCACTGATTGTTGTATTGTACTGTCAAGTCACTTTCAAGCTTTATATATATATATATATATATAGTAGATAAACTACTTACAAGAATAATAAAAAATTATTATAAATATTATAAAACATTAGCTTTTTGGTTGGTTAACTGTCGCTAACTAAGCTAACCATTAGCTCTACTGACACGCCAGATACAATTAACCAGCTTGATGTACCATCAAGTTATCTTATTAACAGATAATGGTCTTGTTAGCTAGTTAGCTAACCATGAGCTTAACTTGCATTTTAGAGTTAACTGGTTAACCATCAAAATATACAACTAAAGCAGCTTAAAAGGGATAAAAGTAAATAAATTAATAGTTATACCTTATGATTAACCGCGTGTTTGCTTTGTATCCCATCATTTAGCAGCTAGCTTACCATCCAGTGCCTGGTGAGCTAATCGTTAGCTTCCTTGTGACCGTACTATCTGGTTTGTTAAACATTAGCAAATCTACTGCTTAAATTTAAACTATGACAAGTTAAATTAGTGTTTAAGATAACTTAAATTTACTCCAGATAACTAACCAACCATAAAGTCGGTATCTTGCTGCAACTCGACAAAGAGAAATATTGTGTTGTTGTTGATACAAATGAACAAATTTCAGTGTCTCTCATCTTCTGTTACTTCATGTCTCCAGTCATAGTCCATGTGATCATATGAAAGTTTTTCTTATAACATTCATATTTTGACATATTTTACTTTATTTTAAACATTAAGTCAATTATTTACAAGATGTGTTGACAAGTTGCGTCAAACTTATGTTACGACTCCGGATTGGGCCACCAACAATGTATGCGTTGATATTGTGTATTTTTTTCAGACTGTGTAAAGTTCGATTCGATGTAATATAGTATTTTTCTATGACAATATTACTCTTCCGAAACACTGGAAGAAAAATACAAAAGAAAAGTTCTGAAAAAGGGAGAATAAAAATGTATAACTTTGCTGTTGTTGTCTTTTTGTTTTTGTTTGTTTTTGTTTGTTTTCTTTTCTATGAAACAAAGAGTGTACTGCTATATTTCTCTTTTTGAGAAGAAAAAGAACAAGAGAAAAATAAAATGTCTAATTTTACGCCAGGAGGCTGGTCTGATGTTATTTTGATGTGTCCACTTGTACGACTTTAATGTAAATGATTTCATAAATGCAACTAATGATTATTTAGGTAGTTGACTAATCTGATGATTGTTGCTCACGTCCATTAACAGATTAAAATAATGACTATGAATATGATATGATCGTTTAACTAACACCATGGACCAAATGTGTCTCTGTGCTTTAGTTCAGTATGTGTGTGCATTTTTAAAACATTTCCTCTAAATGAACTCGCGGTAGCTGTGTTTCCATCACTATTAGTGATGCGTAAAACTTAAATATCGCAATAAATAAACTCATAATTCTCCTAAATTTGGAGAAAAAACTCAAATATTACGCTTCTGATGAGGAGGTTTTTTTAAGACGAGACACAAAAGTGTAAAAAGAAACAATCACATTTACGTCAGCAGCAGTAGCAGCAACAACAGGTAGCGTCAATCAAGATCATTCTCCCAAAACGCTAATATTTAGTCCGATATTTCATCCGACATTTTGTCCAATATTCCTCCTTGATGTCGTGAAACTAGACTTTAGAGAATTACAGCTCGTACAGAGAACACCCTTCAATGGAAACACCTGCAAGTAGCAATGATATTTTATCAAAATGTTTAGAAATACAGTGGTGCTTTGACCTACAAGTTGAATTTGTTCCATGACGAAGCTCGATACTCAAATTACTCATATGTCAAATCAGTTTTCCCTATTGAAATGAACTGAAATGCCATTAATCCGTTCCAGACTAATGGTATGCTTTTGTTACATATTTTTAATTTTGCAAAAAAACTGTAACGGAAACACAACTATTGTCGCTGCAGTAAAAGGCGACGTTTCCATTTAGAGTAAACGTGAGGTGACGCTGCCTCTGAGGTGTTCGTTCATCACCGTCGTACAAAAGCTCTTTGCATCGTCCACATTCGACTTGTTTTGTTCGAAAGTTTGGGCGTCGCCTTCACACCCGTTTCATTCATCTTTTTCTGTGTTTTAGACTCAGAACAGTTAGTGTCTACTACTGCCCAGTACTTCCTGTGATGCACTAGAGTTACTGAATATTTGTGTGAGTTTTTTTTAATAATGGTTATCATAGTGAAAGTCCTTTGAAGTTACTTTTAATACGAGACTTTGACAATGATACTTGATCGTTTTTATCATTACAACCCAAATGCCTGCCCTTTTGGGATCTGTGATAATGAACATTTGTTTGTCATTTGAACATTTGTCAACAAGATGTTGGTTGGATGTGAAATGTCTCAGTAGCTTCATAAAAACCTCTCTGAAAGATATTTTTGGTGGGCGGTGGGATTTAGGGTGGTTTTGCACCTATTTGACATTTTTTTCAGGCTTAACTAACAAACGCATTATGAAATCCAAGCACTTGACACTGATTGGCTCCTTTACTGTTACTCAGATGAATGTAACTTCACCTTTAAATGGCTATAAATGACCATCAATATCCAACATGAAATATATGTAACATTACAGATCGACACATGGTGGTAGTGTTTCAAAACACAACAAATATAGGAACTAAGTCCTATATGGTCCATTTGCTGGTCCCTAGAGGAGAAAGGTCTGGGCTCTTATGAGTTAAATTACAAGGTTCCCATCAAGATTTCAGGAACTTGTACAACATCAATAGGAACCTGCTTTATTTGTTTTTTCTTCCCACAACATGTTTTAGTTCCTGTGCATGGGTGGATTGAGAAGAAGGATGTGTGTATACAATTACATGTACAGAACTTTAATGTGTGTATGTTATTTGCAATGTATGTGTTTATGTTTATGTGTCTGTGTCTTTGTATGTATTTACATGAAGTTGTGTTTCTGTGTTTCAGTTTCTAAATAACATGGTTGGTTTTGTGTTTATACTGTACTGTACATTCTGCTCCTGCTGACTTAATTATCCCCGTGAGTTTACTGTTACATAATAGGTCCAGCATGCAGAGTGCACGCACACAAGTACAACAATAACACGTGGCCGAGTAGGTTAACACCTAATGCACATGATCTCATCTTAAACTTCTACTAACATTAACAGAAACGACTTTAAACCACTGCAGCTTCTGAATTCATCAGGTTTTTCCATCAGATGGAGCCTCAAAGACAAGAAAAAAGAAAAACATGTAATGACCAACTTCCAAGGACAACTGCAGATTTCCGTTTCAACTCTGGCAACTAGAAACAAACACACACTGAATAACTGAATCAATATGCAGACGACATGCAGAGCGACAGGAAAACAAAGATTAGACTCATGTCTCATTAAACCGAACGGACAAACAGGAGACTCTCACTTTATATACAAACCTAATGTGTTTACCACATTACAGAGTAAAGACAGTAGATGATTCACTCTTTTGTCTTTAACTGACCTGAAGTCAGGAGGCTGGAGTGAAGAATTGGGTTCTTTAACGAAGGGTTTCCATCTCATTTGTCAACGAGATTATACACAAACCTGAAAAATGCAAATAAAAAGAACTGATCAACTCTAATCAAACGGGTCCCTGGATCGCCTCGGTCATAACTGCTGTCAAAACTAAACTTGTTTTGTGTCCAGATTTACTTTGTTTTGTCTTCGGGGATGTCGTGTCATTCAATCTGACCAATAAAAAAGAATTATCTCAAACAAATAATTTGATGAATGAGAATGAAACTCAAATTCCTCTTCGTCCAACATTGGAGAAACAGACTTGTGCTACAGAAAACACTGCTGATATGAAACTTTACAAGTTCATACTTGTTTTTCAAGTTACATTATATGTGAAATGTTTGTAAAATGTATTGTTATGGATGCATTAAAGTGCTATTTACATCATCCATCAGTGACATCAGTCCAATAAACAGATGGGACACTTTTTTTTAAAGAGACAGTTATTAATGTTATTTTCTTAACTCTGCATCTGTTTGATTAAAGATTCTGACTACTTCCTTTTAATAAACTACAAGCTAAATAAGATTATAAAGATAATTTATTGGTCCTTACAAGATGAATTAAACTATCATGAGCTGGAGACAGTCGAAGGCTCATGTGCTGTTTGAACCACCTGAATCCAACGAAACAAGAAGAAAAGATAGAAACTTCCCATGTCTTAAACCTGTCTGCAGCCTCCCAGAGGACAGTGTTGTTTTACAGTCACTGGGCTACAGAGCAGACAGAGTTGGACATGACTAATGGGAGTAAAAAAAAAAAATCTGCAAAACAAATGGAAAAACATGGATACAGAGTGTCCCCGAGGCCTGCACCATGTAACCACAACATCCTGGGATCAAAACTGGTCATTTGATTTTCACATCAACCTCATCTTGTCTTCTTCTATTTCCTGTTTCTTTTTTCTATTTTTGACCACAGAACAAAAAGGAAAACAGCCACGACTAATATTAATCTCAAAAAGAAAAAGCACTTTTTTTAAAAATTTTTTTTTAGCTCTTTGTTTTTTGCATAAATGCCAAAAAACTGTCCCGAAGATAAAACGAGACGAAAAATTCTCAGCAGCAAAGTTTATTCTTGGAGCTGGAAGGCTGAGAATGGAAATGTCAGCGGCGTGTTTCTTTCTCTTGAGTGCCAGTTATTTAAAGCTCAAACCACAGCAACACAAGAGCAATATTCATATTATTGAACAGCAGGTTCAAACCACTAACATCCTCTGAACCGCAGGGCTGTTGTTGGACCACATGGGAGCAATAAACATCATAATAATAGATGTGTGGGCAAAATTATAAAAATCTAGACAAAATAATGAGAAAGGACTTGTGACTGGACTTGTAACGTGCCTGGAAGAGCTTTTCTATGGAGCATAAACAAAACGTTTTAAATTAGCATTTAATGTAGCACTCGTGTACGTAGTCTCATGGGAATCGGTAGTTGATTTGATTTGGAGACAAAAAAAAAAAAAAGAACAACGTTCCTGTAACCGCAGCTATTGAGGGAAAATTAGTCTGGGAAAATTAGCTGTGTTGAGTACCCAGCTCCTATTAATCACCAGCATGTCTGAGCCCTTTACTTCCCCGTTGTGAAACGGATGTTTGGGTCAAAATATTCCATAAACTGAAGCAGTTTCCAGCAGCGTCACGGAGCAGCTTACTGACATTTTTTCAGAACATGCAGCTTAAACAGGGAAGGGTTGGTGGTGGTGGTGGTGGTGGGGGTTGTTTGTACTGTTACTCTCTTGTTTCCAGTAGTTAGGAGCTTAGGTACCTGATTTCTGTTTTGGTTTATATTGTGTTTTTCACATGTAATGAAAAACAAGACCATAACTATGGAAAAACACATTCTTTAAAGGGTTGAATCATATTTACCGGAAGACATAACTTGGCTGTCATGATGAAAAAAAAAGGAACAGCTGACTTTGTATCCTCCTCTTTCTCAGAGGAAGCCATGATGGATCACCCACCAGGAACCACCACAGCTCATTTATTCAACTCATCCTCAATGTCAAGTATCAATTTCTTCAGTTAGTTTGGTCTTTGTCAGCACCAGACACTAGTTTTACTAGTTCAGCATTTTATCTAGTTAAACCAACACTAGTGACACTTTTATCCAACTAGTTCCACATTAGAAGAACTTATTAAGAACTTATTTAAATTTAAAAAGATGTTCTACACAAACGATCCACACAGATTTTTGATTTATCAAAAATTGAGCATCAATATGTTTGACTGTAAACTGTTTTTAACATTTAAAAATTAAAAAAATAACATTTTTAACATTTCTTGTTAAATACATTTTCAGTGTTCATTAAAAATGAACTAAATAATAGATGATGTTTGGAAAATATCACCATTTTATCTCAAAAACTGTTTTTTTTTTTTTTTACAGCGTTTTGAATTTCTCTCTCATGTGAACTACTGGAGTCAATGCAAAAATTGCATTTTTAAACATCAGTTTTTCACTTATGGAGCCAGTGAATATTTCTAGATGCAATTTGCGTATTTCAGATTTTTGTCTTAATAACTGAATTTTTAACAGCTCTTTGAAATCTTCCTATAACAGCATGAAGGTGACTGACTGGCTTAGTCAATTTGTGAAGCTACATGTGACATTTCCACTTGTCAGTTAGCTCAGTGAGGTAGAGGATTGTTCCTGGAGTTGAAGATTGTGAGTTCAGGCCTAAACTGATGTAAAATGCACATTAAAGAGCCACTTCTTTCATCTTCCTAGACTCTGCTTGTTGTTCAGAATTGCCTAATTTTGATGCACAGCAGCTATAATTTTTAGTGCATTTAAGGTGCAACCTTTGAGTGCATTTATCATTATGTCTAGAATATGGACAATTTCTTTAACTTTGGCTGACTTGACCACAGTGGTTGTAGTAGTCGGTTGTTCCTGCCGTTTAGGTGCAGTTGCTGATATTTAAAAGCAGAAGCAAACTTTATTCAAGAACTGCCAGTGTTTGCTTCGATGTGGTCAAGTCAGCCGACACTAAATTTGGAGTGCTCTTGTATTCTAGACATTATGGTAAATGTGCTAAAAAAGTCCTAAGCGAGCTGAACAGGGTTTGTCATATACGGTTTTCAAAATAATGTGCTCACACTGAGTATGTAAAAGGTAAAATAGGGAGTGAATATTAAACCAATAAACCTTATTTCTCAGTATTGCTTTATAGATTTACATTTATTTGCATTTTATTTCTCACAATTTACTAAAACGTGCACGCGTTTTAGTAAACTAATTTATTTTTTGACCTTGAAACAACTGACAACACTTCAGGGCTTTGGATTATAATAAAACACAGCAACACATTTATCTCAATTACACAGTTAATGTCACTGATCTATTAATGTAATTAATTGTAATTGTCATCGAGTAGTTTCCCGCTGATTCGACTACTTTGTCCACTGACACTTTGCCTGAAATATGTGAATGTGCAGGAATGCAGCGTCCCGTGTTGTCTTGACTTAAATCTCATATTACAGGCTTTATAGGATTAGAGTTTATTATGTTGTCAAGGGGATTTAGGTACATTATGTCCAACAAGTTGGGAAATTGAACTTGAATGGACTGATCCTCTTCGTGTGTGTGTGTGTGTGTGTGTGTGTGTGTGTGTGTGTGTGTGAATAAACACCCAGACAAAAAGAAACTGAAGCCTTTGTTTTTCTGAAGACAAATTTTTTATTAAGAAATAAAAAAAAAGGTTTACACGTTACACGTAAAACCTGTTCAAACACATATTTTTTTTTTTTTTTTTTTTCCTAGCTTACAGGTTGGCCATAAAAATAAAAAATAAAACCTTTCAAATTCTTTTTTTTTTTTTTTTTTTTGTTACATTGTTTTTTGGGTTTTTTTTTTTGTTTGGTTTTTTTTTTTTTTTTTTTTTTTTTTTTTTTTTTTTTTGTTAAAAATGTTTTTGTCTTCACTGAGAATTAAAAACATTTTCCCCATGTACATTCTGAAAAAAGGACGGGCTGGTATTCGGTTATAATGAAGGAAAAGACGGGGGCGTTGTCATTGGAGACCATGTTCAGAATGAGTCCGATCACAGAAATGATGGGAAACACAGGGCAGAGGCTCCATTTCCCAGAGGCTTTTGGAGACAGAAATTGTCTTTTTTTTTTTTTTTTTTTTTTCCAAATTTCAAAAACCATCTTTGTCAGGAAATGGACTCCTGTTTTTTTTTTTTTTTTCCTACCATTGAAGCCACAATAAGAGCGACATGGACAATCTAACACCTCTACCTCACATCTGTACAATTCAATGTTGCATCTATGATCACAGAAACAGACAATCAGAATCTGAGTCTTGCAGATGGTGGTGGTGGAGTTTACATACCAGTAATAAACACATGATGGGGTGGGTGGGTGGGTGGGGGCAACATGGAATTGAAAATCAGGTTGTTCTGATTCCTGTGTAGACGTGGGTGGATCTTTTTAGTTGTAGACAGGAGCTGGATTTAGATGTTGGACAACATTTTGTTTTTTTTTGTTTTGAAGTAAAGATCCCACGTTTGATATGATGTAATCTGTTTTTGATTTGCTGCTTTTGTTGCTAAGGGGCAGGCTTCATAAAAAAAAAAAAAAAAAAAAAAAAAAAAAGGACAAATTTGTTCCATCATGAGTAAAATTACATGAATAAACATGATCCTCACAAGGTACAGGTCTTAACTGGGTAGTGAAGCCACCTAGCAGCGTCGAGAGAGATCGGCAGGTAGAAAGTCGGGTGGGCTTTAGTGGCAGTGTTACTGAGCTTCATAACCCCCCCTCCCTCCCTACCACAAACACACACACACACACACACCCCAAACAAAACAAACTCACAACTTAGCAGTAACTAAGAAAATTCATTTTAACGTGACAAAGTCTAGTAATCATTTTATTCTCAGTGCATTTCAAACCACACGATGTTCGATGGAATAGTGGTTCAGTTCGGTTTGGTTTGGTTCCACACTGCAGAGCATTTTTGTGGCAGTTTTTTTTTTAATTTTTATTTTCTTTGAAAATCAAATGGACCCTGAATTTTGTTTTTTGTTTTGTTTTGTTTTTTTTTTTTTTTAATTTTTCTTCTTTAGGAATTAACAGGCTTTTTTTTTTCTTTTTTTTTTGTCATCTTACTTCAAAGGTTAGTACCACCTTTTGGAAAAAAAAAAAAAAAGCATGAAAAATAAAAGTATTCTACAAAGTATTGCACGTAACAAATTGTAGCTTTTTTGTTGTTTTTTTTTGTTTGATTTTTTTTTTTGATTGATTTATAGTTGTACATGTAACTCCAATGACAGAGGTTCAAATACACTATATTTGGAATACAAAAGGCAAATGTGACATACAATCAAAAAAAAAAAAAAAAAAAAAAAAAAAAAAAAACAAACTTTTCAATTTCATAAAACAACCCAAAAAGAAAGAAAGAAAAAAAAAATAAGAAAAATAAACATTTTTTTTAAAACCTAAAAAATAAATCTTCAGAAACTTTTACATTCACCCAAAGGTGACTTTCACATTTCAAACATTCGGCGGTAAAAACTTGTGCATCACTAATGCTTTCGATTCTCTTAAAATTCATTATCTCTTGATAGAAAATAACAAAAAAAACAAAAAACAATTCAATTAGCTTAGGTCAACGGGAGGCTTACGTAGGCTAACTGACAGGAAGTGTAAAAAGGCAGAGGGACTGATACATATACAGCCATAAGTATACAACAAGAGAGGCAGAATAAACCAATAAATGACAGCATTAGTTATTATTTCTGGTTCAACGTTTCCTCTGGTAAAGAAGGAGCTTAGCACCAGAGAAAGTTTCCTTTCAGATAAAAGAAACTTTCCACCAGTATGTACCAGTCTACGGGTTCTGATGCTGTTGTTCTGACAGATCTTTGACCTCAGTGCTAAGATCCTTCATCTTCAGAGATGAATCGAGAACCAGATCTGTACAAAAGTTTAAGAATAAAACGAAGCTTTGTATCTCTTATTAAAATGGGAGGTCTGCAATGGGAGCTTTAGCTGTACAAAGACGACTTATATAGGAAAAAAGTTTTGTTACTGTATGAAAATAGATGTGTGCGGTGGATTTGGTTTCACAAATCCCTTTTAATGATATGGACTACTTTATTCAATATGAAGAAAATGCTAAAAAGACAAAAAAAAAAAAAAAAACAGATAAAAAGCTTAGATGAAGAACGATAAAATGAGGCCCTGGTCACAGTCGCTTCTGATGTGACGTCATTGGTCAAGTTCCTGTCATGTATGTGTTGTTAACTGTATCTGATGTTACCATGTTAAGGTCTAGTTTTCATATGTCTGCTGCTTTTTGGGAGAACAGAAGCACTTATACAGGACAGTATTTGTTTTTTTTTTTTTTTTTGTTTTAAAGGCCAATATGAGAACCCTGAATAAAGAGATGGCAGTGTTTGTTTTTATTATTATTATTATTCATTTGGCCTCATTATTTGATATGATGTCCAAATTACAAATAAGGTGCAATAAAAGCTCACTTTACTTCACTCTTGCTGGATTATTTTTGCCATTAAGGCGATGATTTTAAAAACGGACCCAGTTCTCTGTCAGCCACGACGTTGGGTTAATGCAGCTATACAGTAGATATAAGCACTACAGAAAAGGTCCTGAGTGGATGGTCGCTGGTGACACATACACGTGGGAAACCCTCCCCCCTCCCCCAACCAACCTCCTTTTTTTTGTTTTGTTTTGGTTTTTTTTGTTTGTTTTTTTTGTTACACGGACATATTAGGATGAATGTAACAGTTGTATATTGTCAAACATTATGGCCCCTTGTTATCGTGAAGAATGTAATGTAAAATAATCCAGATTTGATTTGAAGAAACAGACTGTTAATGTTTCACAGGGCATGTTTTCTCACCGCGCCAGTGACCAAGCTACGAGAGTTTGAATGAAGCTGGTTTTTAGTTGGCAGCCATGTTTGGTCGACGACATGACGACGTGGCACAACAGCGTTCTTCTTTTTTTTAATTACTATTTATTTTAGAATTTAAAATTATGTTTTATTTGCTGTTGGACCACAAACGTCATACTGGTCATCACGCATGTTTTTTCCCCCCCGGCAACTCTTATTTTTAGTGATGCAATGCAACACAGTAGCCATGGAAATAATAATAATAAAATAAAAATATGACCAAACTCTCGTTGGCTCACTGGCTCTGGCTCGTCCGCAGCCAGCTGCCACATTTCACAGTGTCTGGAAAAAAAAAAAAAAAAAACTCGACACTCGGATGAGTTGCCAGCACCGACGCTAGCTAGATTTAGTTTAGGCGTCGTCGGAAAACAACAGTTAGTTGGAGAAACTGCGCTGGTGACGTGTTGTTTGACCATAAGGCTGTGGCGCCCCCTTCAGGCTGTATTCATCCAAATTATATACTGTCACTGTCACCTGGTTGTTGTTATTGTTTTGTTTTTTTTTTATTATTTTGTTTTTTTTCCCAGAAGAGGAAGAAAAGCTATAAACCCCCAAATACCTAAAAACTTACAGATGGAGCCATTGTAGAATTCCCATTTTCTTATTCTTTTTACTTCTTTTTTTTTGTTTGTTTGTTTGTTTGTTTGTTTAAACTGTACATTGAATTGATAGTTAAAGGTTTTACTTACACTCCCCACACACACACACACACACAAGACAAAAAGTATTTTGGGAAAAAAAAATCAAGTTGCATTGTTTGTTTGTGTGATACTAAAAGACGAGAGTCATTTGGACGAATGTGATGTGTGATGAGGACTATACTACAATGGCTGCCACTGTAAATGTATGATTTGTATAATAGCTTAGTATTTTCACCAGATGAAACAAGTGTTCCTTCTTCTATGTAAAACTACAGCAATTATCATCAATAGTAAATACCAATAACATTATAGTCTTAATAAAAAAAAAATTATAATAAAGTCTAAACATTGACAGAGGAAAAAAAAAAACTAATAATAATGTAACTTCCTCTGTGGAAAATAAAACAAACAAAAAGTCAAAAAATCAATCCAAAATTGTAAGCCAAGAGCCTAGTGCAGTCACTAATGTACTGTAAACTGGTCTAGGACAGATAAAGATAGATAGAGAGATAGATATAGATAGACTGATTAGCTACTACTATACAGTACGCCACAGACAACACACTCAAGGGTTGAACTCCACACTTCAAATCCTTTCAGATACCTCCTCTCTTTGTGCAGGAGTGGGGTTACCCTCCTCCTCCTCCCCCAGACACAGTCTCAGTGCTAGTTTTCTCTTTAATCCCATAGTTAATTTACTCCTATGGAAAAGATATAGGGTATATTAGTGCTAAGGTGCATTTAAGAACCAGGATCCTGGTTTGATGAGAGTTGTTGGCTATGATGCCTACGTCAAACAGGGTTTTTTTGGGGGGTTTTACTGGAGCAATTTGGAGCAACGATGGTCAAAAAGAGGCAAATTTTTCAACATGACCATGAGTTATACCAATCCAGCTGGTCTATGATTATAAGGAGAGGAGAAGAAGATAAAACAAAAATATATAATAATTTACTTAAACTTTGGTGGTTGCAGCTTTGGAGTTTTGTTAAAAATTCACACCGGTAAGTTTGGTCACAATCTCAACTATTGTTGCTGAAATGACATCCAGATGTTTTTCAGGATTTCTGATTACTGAACCGGGGTCTGCAACATCTTCTTCATACCTATATATATATATATAAAAAAAATTATGGAGAAACGTTGGTTTGAAAAATAAGAAATAAAAATAAAGGTTTCGAACCTGTAGTGCCTCGATCTTTTGCCTCATCTGAACACAGAGGAACAGATTTAGCTAAGCACCCTGTTCACAGTATCACAGGTATCACTTTGATGAGTGTAGGAAAGCTTTTTCATACGGTGGCTACAAAAAGCTGTTTGATTCCAAGACTCAATGATAACTTTCTTCCTTTTTTTTTGTTTTAGAGCAACAGTTCTAAAAGCAGCTGTTGGAATAAACAGGAATCTACCAGCATATGACCAGAGACTGGTGCTAATTTGCCGATTTGCCTTTAAAAAAAAGACAATAGTGGGATGAATGTAGTCACATGAATATATATATATAGGCTATATATATAAAGCAAACACCCAACTTGTGAGTAATTCAGAAACACATTTAAAAAGGTGATAGCTACCCTCTTAAGAAAACCACCAACAGCAAACTACTTTCAAAGTACTCCTAAAAGATTTGAAACGGGAAGTTGTCTTTTTTTTTTTTCCTTAAAACCCTTTTCAGTCCACCAGACAGACAGAAAGACAGATAGACAGAGAGCTAGCTAGCTTCAGAAGCATTGTAGAGGACAGGAGAGGCGAGCGATCTCATGGAGATCCTCCACCTCGTTCCTTTTACATCATGGTTTCTACGATGGTGTGGGTCGGGGCCTTCAGCAGCAGGCCCTTGTTCCCATTGGGGTCCAGCGGGTACGCGAGGTCCTTGGGGCCACGGTGGTCTGCGGGGCGAGAGCTGGCGCCGCCGCGAACTGGAGCTGCCACTGCCTTGATCCTCTGAGAGGGAGAAAGAAAAAAAGACATGAGAGATGGTTGGAACAAGACGTCTTTTATGGGTTTTTTTTAGCCTGAGCAGTGTTGTACAGTAACAAAGTACTGATACTTCACTACTGTACTTCAGTATGTTGTGGAGCATCTGTACATTTTCTAACTTAATGACACTTTTCCTCTGATCCATTTTCAATGTTGAGTGACTCAGTAAATGTGGTGTTTTGACTCTAAGTCGACCTGTGACTGTTTAGACCATCAACACCATGTTTGAGGGTTGATGGAGGCTCCATCTTAAAGGTGGATGATGGAGAAACTTCAACAATATCAATATCAAACACAAATGTAGTGAAAAAACAACAACTTTAGTTCTTTAGTTCAGACTCATTCATTGTCTATGAAGATTGTTGTAGCTCCATGTTTTAAAGTGCTGGATAAACTTCATAATATTCTTCTGTTTTATTAACATGTACTTGTACTTTTACTTTCTACACTTAACTACATTTACTTATAGATTACTGTCATACTGAAGTACAGTAAATACTAGATACTTTAAGACTTTTACTGGAGAATCATTCTAGTGACGACTTGAACTTCTACCAAAGTTATTTTATTCTACTCTAGTGTCTCTACTTCTACTCTAGTAGGACTCTAAGGTATTTCATACAACACTGATCCTGAGTCAGTCAAGTGGCAGTATCACCCACCTCGATGAGTGGCCCATCAGACCGAATGATCTTGATGACAACCACCATGGGGATGCAGATCATGGAGGCCAAGGCCAGAGTCCAACCTATTCCGACGGCCCAGTCAGGATACTTGTAGACCTTGTTGTATGTCAATGGCTTGTATTTGACCAAGGAGAAAATAAAGCAGCTCTGCAGAGGGAAAAGAAACAGTAAATGTTGATGTTTCGTGTTGTAATGGAAACTAAAAACAGTTTAGCAAAGCAATGATCCGTGAGGTGTTAAGTTTCAGCACAAATTTTAAGAAGTACTTGAAGAGTTGTTGATATAAAAAGAGGAAGAAGTGAATCATCATCATTATGTGTCGGTGGTTTTGTGCAGCAGAGAGAGGCTCTTACCATGCACAGTAAAGGAGTGATAACGGACCAGCTCCATTTCATCCAAGGGTTTGGTCGATAGCCAATCATGTCCTCAACCGCATCGTAGAAATTATCAACGCCTGCGAAGACATTGAAACAGTTTAATTATATTAACGGTCTCACCACTAGATAATAGAGGGCAACAGGATGGTTTATTTTACAGGAAAGAACACAGTTAAAATATGTTAACAAACAATGAAAAAACCTTCAATTCATGTCTTTCTTTTCTCTAAAGTGTTATATAGATGACATATATAGTCATACATCTCTACATGAAGGCCTTCCTGTTCCCATCAAGCCAGATTGAACTCTAAATGGACTTCACTGTGATACAATCATCTCTCTTGGTCAGTGCACAGAGACATTATAAGACAATGCATCACAAGCAGTAAGTTAATGGAGTCAAAGTACATAGTATATAGAGGATACTCACCATATACCCAGGCAACAGCAATACATTCAAAGAATGCCACCCACAGAAGGCACACACCGCTAGCTGCATAGTAATCAAACAGCTGGAAAACATACATGCCACCCTGCAAAGAAACAGACGAGTTTTACAAATCACAAGTTTTACCACTGAAATACTTAACACATAACGTTTTAGGGTTCATCAGTAGAAGTTAACAGGGCGGAGACCAGAGACATGACCACACGTGGGAAAGCCTCCGCACTCACGTGTGCATGAGTGTGTTTTAACAATCATGGGAATCCTAAACTTGAACCAGGCCACCGGAGCCATAAAAAGATGTTGTCATGGGAACGGTAGAGGGAGCGAAAACGAGAGAGAGAGAGAGGAGGAGGAGGAGGCGGGGTAAAAAAAAAGAGAGAATGACAGTAAGAAGGTTAAATGCTTTGTGAGAAGAGGAAATAAAAATCGCTGGGACGGCGTTATGACGAAGGGTGTGTGTGTGTGAGCAAAATGAAGAGCCATTTAAAAAGACATATATGGCAAAAACTGACAACTTTTCCTGTCTTAAGTCCTTTAGCACAGTGAAGGAATTAGATATTTTATATTATGATATTTTGTTAAAGGCATAATAATAAGGATTTTAAGTTAATGTAGCGGCTTTGTAGTCACTGTGAAGGTAAAATGACTCTTTACAGCTGCAACCATTTGCATTTCGAGTATAATTTGTTAAAACCTCGGCCACTTGTACGGCTGGCGTCATGTAACAGGACGTTCAGCTGCTGAGTTTCTTTTGAATTAAACGTTTTGATACGTATCATGCACCTTGAACTCAGCCTTACTCTGAGACTTCGAGCTTTGTAGAAAAAAATTAGCGATCAGACTTGTATAGTGCAACCTTTAAGTTGGGGAAGTGGGAAGGAGACAATAGTGGCAGTGACAAAGAGCAGCTTCCCCTTCTCTACACTTCAGGTACTGAAAGTGGAGACACCGTGTCCCGATGTGAGTCATTCTGTTTTGGGTTTGATTGTCATCCAAGTTTGTCATTTGTATATATCCAAATTGTCCCATGCCCCAGACTTATAAAATAAACAACTACAACATCTGACTGGATTATGCAAAGGTTAAAAATTCAAATCTCTGTGGTTTTTTTTTTTTTTTTCCCATCACACCATGTGTCTTTACCACAACTACACTAGAAATAAGCAGGGCCTGGTGATTCTTCACAATCATCACAAAGTGTCTGTATAAGGTGAACAACACTGAGGTGGTGGGTGGGGGAGTTGATGGGAAACTTAACAGAAAAATAACAGACAAGGGACAGAACAGGAGGAGGAGGAAGATTCAGAACAGCTATGTCAGGTCTACTGTATCTAATAATACTGGAGGAGCGAAGGGAAGTTCTCATGACTTGACAGTATAAATAGCCCCCTGTCATCTCCCTGGGGACTGACACTAATAGTCATCTGAACACTGCTGTTTCTGTTAAAAGGAGTCAAGAGATGGAGTCTCAAACGAGGTCAGCGGCTGCATGACGCTTATACACACACGTTCCAATAAATGTCCTGGTCATGAACATGCCACCGCCCTTTTTTTCCCCCTTTTCTTTTTTTGTGTTTTACCTTGGTAACCATGGTGAGTCCAAGCAGGTAGCTGATGCAGCAGATGATAGCGATGAAGACCTCTCTGCGGTAACCCTTCCTTAGGAAGGACGGATACAGATCCACCAGTGATGTGATCTGCCCTTCCACCTCCACAAACTGCAGAGAAACACACAGACACATGAAGTAAAAGCTGTTAAGACACAAACTGAAACAGCTTCAGTTCTTCACTTCCTCGTACTTAGTTTCTAGACAAATTGCCACTTTTGCTTTCACAAGCAGACACAGGCAGACTTTATTTATATTTATAAACTCTGTGCAGCTCTACTGATTCTGTCACCTGTGTGCAAATGTTAAAACAACTGAAATAACTAAAATAGATTGTTGTCTTATTCACTGCAGTTTGATGGGAATATTCAGATTCTCCGATGATCACATCTATTAACACAAATCCCTGCATTCTCTGTGCAACCTTGAAAATTTGACCAATCATCATCGTTTCCAGTGAAACGTTGATCCAAATGTTAGTGAATCACTTCCTTGTTTCTTTAAGAAAACACAGGAAACATGTGAGATAAAAAAAAAGTCTCACATTTACCTTCAACATCACTGTTAAGGACCAAGAGAAACAGTATCCGGGCAGAGGAAAACTTTTATATCTACCGAGAAGCAACTTTGACTTGTCACCTAAAACACTACAACTTTCATTCCATTTTTTTTTTTTTTTTTAGAAAAGCTGGATAACGTTGTTGTTGTTTGATGTAGAATCACAGTTGGAATCCTACTGGTTTAAGTTAATTTAAGTTCATTATCCTTCATTAATAATTCATTATAATTATAATTAATTTATTTATGATTAATTCATGATTTATATCCACACTGCCAGATACACACATATAAGTTTAAGTTGTGCAGAGTCACAGCCACATGTCTATGATGAGTTAAATGCTGTGCGGCGCCTCAGCAACAGTTGACAGTTGTGGTTATCACTGCCTCTTTAACGTCTCACCTCCCACAGCTCTAACTGTTTTTTTTTTTTTTTTGTATGTATGTTTCTGCTAACCTGACTGTCGAGGCCAAGCAGCAGCAGCATAATGAAGAAGAGAACTGCCCAGAGCGTAGGAAAAGGCATCATGGTTACAGCTTTGGGGTAGGCAATGAACGCCAGGCCTGGACCTGTAGAGGAGTCAGGAGGAGGAGGAGGTGGGGGAGGTGATGAAAACAGAGAGAAAGAGGGAGGAGGCGCAACATTAGTATCATGTGATAAGCTCATCTGATCTGCATCCCTGTGGGAAGAAAAACCCAAAACGACGAAGACGCAGAACCAGATATGAATGAATATCCAAGCAAACCTCGACAACTACACTTTACTTCAGTGACATGTTTATGTGTGAGTATCCGAATGATAGAAGTTATTAAATAAATCTGATGCATCACTACTTACCTGTTGCCTTCTTTCTAACACATTACTTATGTATTTAACACAATAAACCATTTAATAACATTTAAATAGCTGAAAACTTAACAACAAACAGAACAACAAGGAAACCAGAGCAGCAATAACATGTTGTGTCATTTTTTTGTGAATATAGTAAAACTGCATCTCTGTGGAAGTAAATCATGAAGTGTGTGTGCTCAGTATGTAATAGACTGTGATATAAATTACATGTGGCGTGAAGTTACAAAAAAAAAAAAGGACAGTAGACCACTGTAAACAATGGGGCAATGAAATATTTATCATGACATCGACATGCTTGATTCACTTTTCCAGGCAGCTGAGAGTCTTCAAACATGGAGACAAACAACTGCTGGATAAGGTGAACCAAGTGCTTCTTGGAAAAAAATCAAAGTATTAAACAAATAATTCACTCAAGCCATTTTGCATCCCTGGCTGAACGAAGCGTGATCCTTTCTTAGAGGAATGCAAAATGACTCCGACAAAACAGCAGCAGGTACAAACTGGTATGTAAAACAAAAGCCAAGGCTTTTTTTTCCCTTTTTTTTTTTTTTTTTTTTTTTTTTTTTTTTGATTTTGGTCTTTTTCAAAGGTCTGATTGTGATTCTTCGTTGTGAACTGTCACACAGAAGTCAAGAAACAAGAAAGCAGTCGTAACAGAAAAAAACAGCATTGCAGCTGATAGCAAGATATGTAAATATGTTCAGTTTTTGTTGTGAATTATGACAGGGCATCCAACCAAACACCACGATGACTCCAATTATAGATAAACAGAAGCATCTTCCATTCCCCGAGAAGGGAAATGCTAGTAGAAAGCTAATCAAAGCTAGAGTATATTAACTCATGGACCAGGGGGCACATCAGACAGTCTAATGAGTCATGACTTTTTCTTTTTATTACATTATTGGATTAAAAGAAGCCATAACCTTGGCACAAAAAACCTTTTTGTATACAATCAGCATATTCTCTCATGCAGATAACATTCATTCATCAGAATCAAGCAGTCGCAGGTAAGGCAGACTTACTTGTGACTTTCCTAAACTTTTGATTACTTGTTTACCTGGCACGGCTTTGATCTAAACTGAACACTTATCACATTTCTGATTTATTCTGTTCTGACTGTTCTGCTTTCTACATAAATTTCCTTTCTCAAGCTGGAAAATTACCCTCTCTTTACCCAGTTTATGTTGCATGAGGGAGTATCCAGGAGTGCCAGGCTCTGACTCATTCCAGCTAATATACCACTGATCTGCACTTAATCTTGTAGAGCATCAACCCATTTGCCAAACACAACATTGATATTGGTAAACTCAGCAAACCCATCCCTTAAATTTGACACCAGAGTCTACAGTGTCGTCCAATATTTGTATCGTCTGGGTTGATAGCATCAACAGTGTTTGAAGTTATGACACTGCCTTACGTTAAATTTGATTCTGTCAGATTAATTAACCTCGGGGGCATTGGTTTCACAAAAACACTTGACAATGACAATGTCTGTTGCATCTTTTGTATAAAAGTGTGTCATTTGATGCCCCAAATGAAGGATGTGTTATACATCACAGAAAAGAGGAAAGTCAAAGTTTGCAAAGGAAATCCAAAGGTATCTCTAGAAAAATCAATCATTTAGCATGTTTGAGGTTTACTAATACTTTGAAGCTCAAATCTGCTTTGGGATTCAAGAAAAAAAAAACAACCATAAAGTTTTTTTTTTTTTTTTTGCATGATTCAATTGGAAAACCAGGCATATTCCACAGTAAACTGGACCAGGTTTACTTACTCACTACTCGTGAATGCTGAGTAGTTCATATGTTCCATGGATTTTTGTGATTTAGTTCCATTTAAAGGCTGTAAATTAACCAAATTATCCAAAGCACAGAACTGGCCAATTCTATCTGCTAGAATAAAATAAAACAAAAAACAAAGAAGAAGAAAACTTGGTAGAAATAGCCAATAACATGTCACTCAAATAGACAGGTAACAACCATGGTGACGTCAATTTGTCTCAAACATCTGAAAAAAAACCCAAAACTCCACGTTAAAGCTAGGACACTGGCACAAGATGCACCATCAACCATCACAAAGCTATCTGTTCTATCTGTTTCTCCATCTTACGCTTTCCACTCTTAACGTCTCTAAATTTTGTTCTTCCAAAGACAAACCAATTGCTCCAACGTCTTCTGTTTGGCCTTAATCCATCTAGCGTCCCTTTATCTTGAATGATGAGCTAAACCGACCAAATGTGTTCATTCTGCTTTTGTCAAGGAGTGTTTGATTGCGGAAACTTCCATATTCCGATGCCGTCATTTGTAATTAAATCAAAGGGAAAATCCATTTAATTCCAAATCACAATTCAATTCGAAATTAAACGCATTGCTTTATTTCTCTTATTGGGTTTCGTTGCTGTTTTTCTTTATATTCACTGTTGTATTCATTTGTTAACCAGGAAGCAGCGCCCACCATCACTGCTGCCTTTACAGAACCCTCGTACCTGACTCTGCCACATCAGCAATGTCCACCCCTTGCTCTTGTGCCATGAAGCCCAGGACGGAAAATATTGCGAAGCCAGACACAAAACTGGTACCACTGTTGAGGGCTCCCAGCAGCAAACAGTCCCTATGTCACACATATGTCATGAGGAGGATTTGTTAATGAACACACAAGGATCCCTTCACCACCACCCCCCTCTCTACCCTACAGCTGACCCCCTCACTGAAACTGACGCCTCACCTGTAGCAGTTGTATTTGTACTTGTTGTAGCTCCCCAAGGACGTCATGGCGCCCAAACAGATGGCATAGGAGAAGAAGATCTGGGTCCCGGCATCAATCCACACCTGTGAAGTTTTGGGGGGGGAGAAAGTAGGAACAAAAAGGCTGAGGCCTGCTGATGGGGAAGTACAGGACCATGTGTAATGTGAAGAGAAGCTGGAGGATTTCATGGCTCAAAGTAAAATAAATGTCTAGTCTAGAAATCAACATGATGATTTCAAGTAAACGATTTATTTGTCCCAATGCTGTAGCTTGTTAGAAGCCTAAGAAACAATTAAAAATGATCTTAAAACTTATAACAAAAGCAAACTAAAACTTCATAGCTGCATCACCTCAGAGATTTAAATCATAAACTTTAAACAAAGCATCTCTTTGCCTCAAGTTGACTCAACTTAGAACAACATATGTCCAACTCTAGTCTGAAGGGAGCATAATGTCTAATTTCGTCATTCGAATCCTCCAACAGGGTGCAGGCTGTGACAGGAGCCTAATGACAAGGATTTCTCATTCAGACAGCACAGGGACACCTACCTCTGGGTCCTTCAGGCGAGCGAGGTCAGGGTACAGGTAGAACTTGATACCCTCAGAAGCACCCGGCAGTGTCACACCACGGATCAACAGCACGATGAGCATGACAAATGGGAACGTGGCTGTGATGTAGACCACCTGACGGAGATCAGAGACACAGCAAGGTCACACACTATGGAGACACAATAAATCCTCCAGGCTTATTCCACTGTGGATGTCTGTTGAGCATCTAAAAAAGACTTTACCAACTACAAGTTTGTTTATTTGTTATTTGGCCAAAGAGCTAATATCTTTAGTGTCACTGTAGAGAATTAGGGCTTGATAAATGTGTGAACTGTAGGAGTTATTTTTGGATAATGACAAGAACAGACCACAGGCCATTGGTTAAATCAAGAACAGTGTATCGGTATCTGTTATTTGGAAAGCCGTGACCACACTTGGCCTTGTAGGAGTCTTTATTACCAGAGTTACAACGCGAAGCAGCCAGAGAGCATAAATCAGGCCAAACCAATTAGAGTGTTGAGGCTATAAAAAGAGTAGTCTGGGATTGATTGAGCTGCCTCTGGTCTCACAGCAAATTGCTGTTGTTGTTGTTGTTGTTGCTGCTGTAGCAGCAACTGTACAAGGTCTGAAATGGTCCCTTTGTGAAAACACCATAAACAATATCCGCTCTTCAATACTGAGCAAAAGGTAGTAAAAGTGTCAGCATTGGGGTTTTTGTTTGTTTGTTTGTTTGTTTTTTTTAGAAACAAGAATATGCAAATCAAAATCCAGCCAGGGACGGAGGCATTTCATTATTTTTCATCCTGGTAACAGCAGGATGGGAAATTAGTGACAAGATGTTGAGGCACAAAGTAATTGTTTAACCATATTTACCGGTTAGCTTATTATTGCTGAGGTGAACAAGTTACCTTTGTTCACTTTCAAACTTCATATGTGTCATTAACTGCTTTGGGAAGATAATTACTACTTGTAATTTAACATGAATGTCCACAAATGAACAGGAACAATCAAAAGACATTTAAATCTTCCCTGTTTATTCTACTGTTTCTGAATGTTTTCCTCTTCAACTTCTTTATTCTGGGCTACATTAATGCATAATGTACAGCATAAGATCTTACTAATGGTCTAAAGGCCGTAAACACTTATCAGGTATTTGTTTTTGCTGGGAAGAATAAATCTTTGGGAGGATCCACATTAGTAAAGTGGAACCAGATGTTGCCCGGAGACAATACTCTTCCTCCTGAGAGTTACTGCCACAGAAATGTTTGTACAACTAAAACTCAGTTCTGTGCACAAATCAGATCTTTGCCAAAATAATGATCTCAAGCAACACAGCAGCAGCAACAACAGCATCTAAATGTGGAACAAATTGGGCAGATATTTTTATGTCATTTTTCCAATTTCTGCAGTATTGAATAGAAAATAAGGGATTCATACCCACAACATTGCAAAGACACTTTAAAAAAAAATAAAAAAGACATTTTTCTGTACTCGGCTTGAACACAGGACTTCATTGTTCTCTTTTTCAGACCGCAGAGAAAAAAAATATCATATGAGTGCCACTCTGTCATGGTTTTCTGCATCATTATGACACAGTAATTATAAAAATGGACAAGTCAGTTCTTGTACTTTTTTTTTTTAAGTTCAGCAAGTTCATGACAGACTGAATTTTTGTCCTGGAACAACAGTGCAACACAAAGCCAGTACTAAAAACAGGACATAGAATACATGACGAAGGAAATGCATCTACCTTGCCAGTGGACTTGACTCCTTTCCAGATGCAGAAGAAACAGATGACCCAGACGAGTAGTAAACACAGAGCCAGGTCCCATTTAACAGGACCCATCTCCTCGATACCGCTGGTGATACCCAGCACATTACGTCTGTAACACAGATGGAAATAAGCAAATGTCTTAACCTGTGCAATCACCTCATAACAAAATGGTGACAAAATGACTACTTTAAGTCATTTCAAAAGTTTACACGTCAATGAAGTTCTTCATTGTTTCCCTCCAGCCAATTTACAGAACATTTGTCAAAGTTGCACATTAACCAAACTTCCCATAAGTAAAACAGCATGGAAATTATGTGTGTTAATGCAAACAAGCATGCAATATAAGTGCACTCTTATGTAACTCACTCCCAGAACTCGGTGACGGGGGAGGTGAAGTTGGAGATGTTGGCAGCCAGCCAAAGCGATTTGTTCTTGCGGTAGGTGTCCTCTATGCAGTGATTGGTGTTCCAGGGCTGTTTGCATTTGGCCCAGGGCAGCTCCGGCTGAAAACACTATAATGCACAAAGAAAAAAACAAAAAAAAGTTTAACATAACTTCTGAATATGCTGTGTGTTTCCTTAACAGCATTATCAGTCTTTAGAATCACTGCAAAACTAAAGTGAAGATTTGAACACAGCTTATCTTTTTGTCGTGGAAGGTTGTCACGACACGACAGTGAACAAACCCACATGCTTCAAATCTAAACCAGTGAATCAAAAACACTTTCTCATGAGGGTCAACACCTGTTGTCCTGTACCATAAATTCTGGTCTGCCTCATTGGAGTCTGTCAGGCTTCAAAGGGCATCTCTTTGAATGTAAGAGGACCAATCAAAGTGCTTTGGTAGACTATTATTGGATCAGCTTTTCAAATACATCAAGAAGGCTATAGAAACTATGCCAGGTCCTATTCTTGTACATCGGATCATTTATTCTTACAAAAGCACCAAGCATTTGGCTGTTGTTCTTTGCTTCTGATTTTGTTACCATACAAATAAAACAAAACAATGGTTAGACTGTAAACCCACTAGGATTTCCAGATAAATTTGAGAATCAGGTTAAGCAGAATTATGGTTACGGTTTGGGGTTTCTGATTAACGACATCAACTAAACCACTGCAACCTACTTCGAACCTTCGCTGTTGAAAAATATAAACTTAAAATAAAAAGTTCTTGTCGCAAAAATCCATCAACTTCGAGATTCTCCTCACGTCACAAAGAATCAGAAATGGAGGACAAGCGTAACACACAGGAATCATAGAGTACAACTGTAGTTTATAGAGACAGAACAACTGAAACAGTAGGAATACAGATAACACAGACGGCACAACAAGCTGCAAAGCTACTGAAATTAACTTGTGTGTTTTGACCAAACATACAACCACACACACACACAAGACTTTCATTTTGGTGAGAGACTGGTCATGATGGTATTGATCATCATACTACTGAAGAGGCAAAATTTGACCTGATACAGGTTTGGGTCAATGGATTTTCTATCAAAGAAAAATATGAAACTGTATTTCTGGGAATTTGCTGCAAATAAAGAAGAATTTTTGCAACATCTTTGCAAAAAGTAGGAATACTGTATGTTTGTTTCACAGAGCCTCATTCATAGCTCATTTACTTGTCATTAAATGATTTATTGGACCAGTCAAATGATGTAGAGAAAAGAAATTAGACTCAAAAACATATTTTTTCTCCAAAACCAACCTGGAACAGGTAGTAAAGTCCCCAGGCCAGGATGACAATGTAGTAGATATTCAGCAGAGAAACGATCACAATGGAGGCGTAACCAATACCTGCAGAGATAAAAGAGTCAAGATGGAGAATATTAGGAAACACTGAACTGAAGTGAGAGCCACCAAAGGTCACAATGTGGTTAATGACCTGAACAAAACCCTGTTTAAACCAAAGAGACAGTAGTTTTGTTTTGACATCGCTCTTTACCAACTCGTGATTAAACTTCTCTCAAAAGTTCAGAAGTTTTCACCGACTAAGTGACTGAACTGTCTTTACTTCATCTGCTGGTTTTTCCGATTGACCAGAAAACAGGATGTAGAAGTTGTCGAGTCATAACAAAACAAGCGTCTCGTTTAGTGAAATGAGAGCGCGATTGTGCAGCTTCATGGTTACTCATTTGTGGAAACAATGCATCATGTAAAACTCTTTCTTTTGGTGGGATTGTGATGGTATTACTTTACTTTAATCCTTTACCTCTGATGACCCTGGTTCTCAAACCTAGGTCGTCAGAGGTAAAGGATAAAAAGTTCTCTACCAAATAAACCTCACATCCTGATTCTGCAGATACGTTTCACTGTTGAAAAGTGCTACTTCCTGTTTTGCAGCATCTCTTGTCTCCTCTACTGTTATACTCAGGAAACACTTCTTTGGTGCACATTTGCACTGTAAAACATCATATTTGACATGTTTTTTTAATCAGACACAGGCGTGTTCAGCCTGTCTGGAGTCTGCAGCAATCAACATTTTTCAACCTTCACTGAAAGTTGCACTGCACATAAATTTCATCTGACACATTTAGGAGAGCAATCAGCGGCCTCGAGATGGAGCTGGTGGTAAACACAAGATCAAGGCTGTTTGTGTGTGGGTGTGTTTTTATGTTCCTACAACACACAGCTATGAAGATTTCAAAAAAAATCCTCCAAAGGAAGAAGAAGTGATGGATTTGTGTCAAAAATTGAATATAGATGATGTTTTAGGTTGAAGGTTAATTAGTGAATTTTGTCCTCAGAAAAATATTAAAACAATCAGTTTGCAAGTGTGTGTGTTTGTGTGTAATTTCCGTCAGCACACACACACACACACACACACACACACACAGACAACTGAGGCCACTCATCCAAATTAATGTCCTTCAACGTCATTGACCATCTGCGTGTGTGTTTGTGTGTGTTTCTTACAAACAGTCTGCATGAATTTGAAAAAAAGCTTTTCAGCCTCAATTGTCCTCTGTGCGTGTGTGTGTTTGTGCATAAAAGTGTGAACTACTTCACCATCACATTACATCCTTTTAATCACTGGACTAATTAGGAGTTGCCAAGCATCTATATCTCTAAACACACACACACACAGACACACACACACACACACAGTGCTCCGATCACATGGAACAGTGCTGATCAAACAAACAGATGTGTTTCCCCTCCATGATGCAATTCCTTCTGCTGACCTCAGCTGACCTCACTCAGTCTGTTTACATTTGCCATAAAATTGAACACACACGCACACACACACAAATTGAGACTAAAGAAAGACTTATTTTTGCCAATCAGTGTTAGTGCTCCTAACCTCTAAAGCCAGTTTGAGCCAGAGGACGTTTCTTATAGTTGCTCAGCAGAACATAAATACGATTAGAGTTTGTTCCAGTTTAAATTTATTTACAGAAAATGAAATCATACAGCCACGGAGCTGAAGTACTGAAGTGTTTGTTCTCTTCATCTGACGCACAGTTGCAAAGGTTTCAAGTTTTTCCACTGTGATCGTCAGCTGCAGATTATCATCACCATCATCGTCTTCATCATCTTGGCTGCTGTTTCGACAGCAGCTGACAAGAGCATGTGACTGATGAACAGGAAGAAGAATCAGCTGCACTGAGACTCAAGAACTCGCTTCTTTTATTTATTTATTTTTAAATCGTATTACACGTTTCAAGGGAGACGTCAATACGAGTTGAGCATCGACGGTTTGTTTTGTTTTGTTTTGTTTGAGACAAGGACACCTACGACAGAGGGATTATAGCCATTATGTGATGTTTTCCATAGTGTTTCTGTGTGTTTACACTGTCCTTCAATATGTCAGATACTGTATTATTGTTATGTGTCAGTCATCTAGCCTTGGTAGGTTTAATAGATATGATTAATCGCATACTGAATAATAATTAACCTTGATTTGTTCTCTTGTTATGTTGTGTTACTTTGACTTGAACAGTCAAGTCTTCACAGACGGATCCTCTAGTCAAAGTGTCCTTGAGCAACAGACTGAAAACCACAAGAAATCCTCCATCTTTATGAGTGTGTATAGACAAACAATGTGTGTGAATGTTTTTTCAGTGATTGAAATGTCTGGATGTCTGGGTTTGTCACATGTTGATTTAAATTATTTATCAACTGTCAATAACATATAAAACAGATGTAGAGGGAGCCCTTGCCTGCGTCTACCTCCTTGTATTCTTGCTTTAATTATTCATATTTTTCACTCTCCTTCCTCAGTGTTGTACTGTTCACTCACTTCTCCTTCATTTTCTCCCCCATGTTTATTTGTCTCCCCCATATTTTCTATTTTTTTTATCTCTCCATCTCTGTGCTCCTCAGATCTCCTTGTTCTGCTTCTTATCTTTTCTTTTTCTCTCTCGCTCCCTCTCACCATCTCTCTGATGTGTTGCAGCGCTGTTGCCGTAGCAACGTGTGATTCAGGACACACTGTACACCGTCTGTGTGTGTGTGTGTGAGACGGTGGAGGGATAATGTGTCTGAAAGGAACAGAGAGTGTGTCTATATGTGGAAGTGCAGCATATATGAATAATTGAATCAAGATGATGAAACGACAACAATCACGACGGTGATTTGATAAACCTGAGGTTGAATTAAAAGACACATTTATAGTCTTTTTTCAGTTATTAACTATGAGAACTCTGAGCTTTTTGTTAATGATTGCATTACAGTGTTTTAATGAATTTATAGAGGCTTCAGGAACATGCAATATTGAGTGTCTTATATCCTTGCATAGCTCAAACAGCAAAGAATATATTAACCTTATTCTGGTGGCGAGCGGGAGGAAAGGGAGGAGCAGATAATTAAAATGAAGAACTGGAGGGAGAGTGTAAGAGCTCAGGAGGGAAGAAGACACCTAAGAAGTCTAAATGTGCTTTCTTGGAGCAGAGAGAGGTTTTCACAGGAGAGGAGGTGAAAGCTAGAAAAGGTTGAAGTGGAATAGAGGCCTCAGTGTGTTGGTGTACCAGAGCAGGCCTGGTTGCCTGGTAACAGTTGCAGGGTTTAAGTCTCTGCGGTCTGATTGGAGGCAAGTCTGGAGTGACTCAGCCTTATGTTGCACAGCCATTCCACTGTGAAAAACACCAGAGGTCTGGAAAAATTTAAATCTACGTGTTTGTTGACTGAAAAAAGGCAGACAAGACTGAGCTGTATGTTCATCATTTAAATCAGAGAGACTGGGGACAAATGGTCGAAGGTAGAGAAGCGAACAATGGACGACAACCAGTTCAACTAATCTTCACAAAATGATTGGTTTTTTACAGCAACAAGTAATAATATTTCACTATGTTTTGTTTGTGTATCTGTAATTTACTCATTTTTATTCTCCCAGTTTAACTTAATGACATACTTTTACTCTGATACATTTTTAATGTTTAGTGTCATTACAGAAATCAGATTCTAGCATTGTATCATTCTAGTCGCTGACTATCTACCAAAATAATGTATTGGCTGAGTATCTGTACATACACTTTAATATTTGTACTTCTACTCTAGTGTCTGTACTTCTACTCTAGTGGGACCATCAGGTACTTTACAAAACACTACAAATGACACATGATTGCTTATATAATGTGATCAGGATGGTTGTTATCCTTCTTGCTATTTGTGGGCAGTACAAACAATAAGTCAAACAAATTTACACTTAAATACTTTTTGCTACGTTTAGACTGATATCAATGCCAATGAAGTCGTCTACACAGCATAGATGAGTTTTGTGGGAGGCCACTTACCAGTAAAGATGGGGCAGAGCTTCTCCCAGCAAGTGATGCCACCCTCAGAGGTGAACTGACCCAGGGCGACCTCCAGGAAGAAGACTGGCAGACCTCCGCCAAACAGGAAGATGAAGTAGGGGATGAGAAATGCACCTGAATGAGAATGAGACAGAGAATATGTTCAGAAACAGTTGTAGACAAAATGTTCTGTCCTAATAATTAATTAGGACACATTCAACATATTCCCAATATGATTTTCATGTCTTACCTCCACCATTCTTATAGCAGAGGTATGGGAAACGCCACACGTTGCCTAAACCAACAAAGCCACCGGCCACCGACAGAACAAAGTCCAGCTTGCTGGCCCACTTCTCTCGCTGGGGGTGTTTGCCCTCAGCCTCGTCTTCAGGTCGGGTGCCAGGGCTCTTGCCAGGAGATGGCTTCAGAGTGTCCTTGTGGAAATCCTTCAGGCACTGAAGTTTCTCTTTTTGAGCCATTCTGTACAAACAAACAGGAGACAAAGAACAGATCCGGTGAGAATTAAGTCTGAAAAAAAAAAAAAAAAAGCTGGCAGGAGCCATTAAAGTGATACGTGTGTGTTTTCACATAAACTTTGAACAGCTCTCTTTGATATTACAAGCCAAATGGATTTTTAACAGAGCCGCTCAATGGTTTATGGCCACCTGCCAAAGCAGACAGGTAGACCAACACAGTCGCCACAGACCAAGATTTTCCTGCTCCGGACTGGTGGCGGTAACTTTAACCGGCAGAGATCAAGAGGGATTTAAACATTTAAAACATGTTGAAACAATAGAGGCATGACCAGGTGTTACTATGAAACAAGGTCGTTCTTTGGTACATGTGAAGCAGTGGGGATATTTTCAGCCTTTGTCTGATAATAACAACTTCTATTACCCAGTAACCTGGAGGCCTCTTGGTTGAAATGGTGGCTTGTGGTTTGGCATCTTTCAGATAAATTTGGCTTCCCTCAGTCACATGAAGTGTTTATGCAAGTTTAAAATGCAAACCGGAAGTGGCAGTTTATCTTCAACTGCAATCCACAGTGGTTTGTTTCATGTCACTCAAGCTCGCTTGAATTTTTTTTTTTTTTCTGTGTTTTGCTCATTTGTGTATTTATGTGCAGTTAGTTTATCAGATCAATATAAGCAGACATGTTATTTTAGCTGAGAGAAGTCAAACCCGTTGATTCTGTGGTTTTTGTTCTTTTTTAACGTAAACGACATTACTCTCTTTAAGTTTGAAAACAGAAAAAGAAGAAGTGGCTCACTACATCTGTCTGAGTTCAGCTGACTCTCGTGTTGCCTCTCACATAACAGCATTCACAAGCCAGAGATGCACCACATTTTGGGACAAGCATTGTCCAGATCAGTGAGTGAGGTTATTTTATACCACTGCAGATCAAATGGTGTCAGTGTGACCTTGCCAAATGAACTGAACTATAGTTGGCCCACGAAGCGGTGACACTGAATAACCAGTTGAAATACGTCTGCAGATTAGGTATCTGGTTCAGAGTTGCATTGCTTAATCTCACATTGTAACAAATCTCTTATCAAATAATGGTACAAAACATCCTAATCCACCGCTCAATGTGGGAAAAAAAACACACCCAGTGCGCTCAGTGTTGAAGTATCTGACTGTTCAGTCTTGTATTTGAACAAGTGTGATAAATTCAATGAGAGAAATAAAAACAGAAAAGCTAAACTTTGTCCCACCCCCTCGTCTTCTTCCTCCCTCCCCTTCCTCATTAAAAACTATTACATGTGACTCTGTGATTGGACAGACGTCTAAGCAGCGAAGCGATCGGTGCGGCTGTAAATTTCCACCCGACAACTGCGACGAGACAGAGAGAGAGAGAGAGAGAGAGAGAGAGAGAGAGACAGTCTTTGGAAGTCAGCAGATGTCTGTCGCTGTGGAAAATGTCATGTCTTTATCTCGTTCAATCTGCCAGTCAGCTGAGCCTTCAACTTTTCTCTCTTTTGTCTTATTCACGCTTTCTGTAACATATTTACACAGCGGTGGAGACGGAGACATGATTAAATTCTAGATGAAATCTGCTCGTGTTTTCTCTTATTTTGTCACTGCTTAACTTACAGATACAGTTTTATATATATATATATATATATATATATATAGTCTTAGTCTTCACCAAGAGAAACAAGACAAAACAACAAATGACCAAATTTATCTGCAAAACCAGTAACAATGAATTACTGCAGTCACATGCTCTGTGTGTGTGTAAAGTGTATCTGCCATCTATCTCACTGTTTGTCTAATGTTCCTCAAACAAGTTAATGATTTCACAACACAGACAAACACTCATTTATCTTCATGACTAACTTCCTACACAGTTAATTCATAATATTAGAAGGAAATAGAACATTTGCTTTGTGTTTTTAGTGTAGAAGCATTTCCTGCTGTCGGAGACAATGGACAGACTAGTAATACCAATACATAGAAATAGCCAAGAGCTATGATGACAGTAAATCTAGTATCATCTATAAAAACACTTATATGAAATCTACAATATTATGTTCTGGAATCGGCAATTAATTATGTTGTAGAAAAGCACATTTTTTTTTGCAGACTCAAAACCTAAAGTACCTCCCCCACTTCCACTGTTGAATATAGTCATAGAATATAGATGATAGAACATGGCTGAAACTCATGATTATATATTTGTAACAAATGCATGAAACAACAAAACTTGAAAAAGGTAGAGGACCCAGAGTGGACCCTTGTGGGCTACCCAGAAGCTTTTTTATCAAATGAGGTTGGTTACACTGGCCAATCAAATTCAAGCACTTTGCAAGGACTTTCAAGGTAAATTTTCTAGGTTTTCCAGTACCGTATAGCTGTTGTAAATTATATATAATTAGATACAAATTCATGCAAACTCAACCTGTTAATTTCTGTTAACTATGGCTGAGTTGACACATCTCACTAGCGAGCAGTCGGCGTGAGGGACCGTTGCTTTCTGATTTACCTAAATTTTACTTTTAGCTTTCGGTTGCCCCTTATTTTGGCGTTCACAGTGATGTATTCAAGGTGAAAAGTGCTAAACTTGTGTTTATATGTCACCAACAAGCAAATCACTGATTAAAAACACAAAACATTCATTAAAATTCAAACATTTTCAAGGATTTCAAGCACCTGTGCATCTCATTCATTGTTTTACTTGGATCATATCAAATTAAACTGTTACTGGACGAACAAATGGAAGAATAAAGGACATAAGTAGGACTACAGTTAACATGATACACTCAGAGGATCGATGAAAGATTTGCATTAATATAAATTATTAAAGCACATTAATATCGATTATTAAAGAAGTAGTCGGTGCCATTGAATATAAATTGATGTTTGCTTTGCCACTTTACGTCTCTGAATCCTCTTTCAACTTTTATCAAATGCACAAAGGCTTTTACAACTGTGTTATCTAATTGCTCTGTGGTCATGTTATGTAGGATTTAAATGCTCTAATGTATGTAGGAGTAGTATTTTGAGTAACTCTACTCTGTCTACTCCACCTCTCTCTCTCAACAATTGTTATGCTAGAAGACAAAGAGTACGAGGATGTATAGCATGAATCTATGCTGCAGGATGAAAAACAAAACCTACATCAAATAAAAAGCAATGTCAACCTGCACACTGACACTTCATTAAACCAGAAAACCTACCGTTATCAGGACATCTCCTGCACAATCAAGCTCTGAGTTGTGTTCATCTAAACGCTGGATGTTCGCTGGGTGGAAAGAACGAGACTGACACCCTCCTCACCCTCGACGACAGGGTGAGGAGCTCAGACATCCTGTAGATATTCATGCTAAGCTGAGATGGTTCAGGTATCTGGATCCAAAGCCTGACTGTATGGAAACCAGTGAGCAGAGCCAGGACACACTGGAGGGTTTCCATGTCCCAGATGGTTGGTGAATGTTTCAAAATCCTCCCGAAAGAGCTGGTTGACGTGGTTGGAGAGAAGGAATTGTACTGTGCCCTGTTCAGTTTGCTATCACTACAACCCAGATAAGTGGTGGAAAATGGATGGATGGATGGATTGAAGATAAGTATTGAACATTGGCAGCAATAGCATCAGCCAAAGGAAAGAGAACAACCTTGAGAAGACATCACCATCACTGTCAACAAGTTTGGCGACGACATGAAGAGGTAGGAGATTTCCATTTCAAGAAAAAGACGTGCGTCTTCTGGAAGTAACGATGGCGGTGAAAGCCATCAGAAGTAACTGTCAAGTTTTTAGACGACAGCAGCGATATATTGGAAGGAAATGTTGTTGTTGTACAGTTGCCTACAAAAACAACCTCCAGAGAGAGAGAGAGAGAGAGAGAGACTGGCCGTGGGAATTGTGATAAAATGTGGGACGATTTAACACTCGAGCCAAAAAACTTAAAACAGTAAAACAGAGACTCATTGTCTGGTTTCTTCTTGTGTGTGTGTGTGTGTGTGTGTGATCACTGGATCCTGATTCTGGACCTGCATGGACCTCAGAACCCAGCCAGCAACACACACACACACACACAGACTTACTTTACTCCCAAACCACTTACATAACACACTCTACTATTTTTAAAACCATGTACATTTCCAATGGGCTGACCACTACAACCCCCCCACCCCTCCACAGTTTCTGCTCCATGTTTCTTTCATTCCTTCACTTTGTTTTCTTTCTACTTCTTTTCCATTCTGTTATTTTTGTTTTACTCACAAACGTCAATGATGCATGTTTATTACCACAACTGGGCTACTTCCAGTCTTCAGTTTATGAACAACTATTGTTGGATATTTAAGGATCGACAGATGTGATTATTTTGCGGCTGAATAAAGTCAGATTGAGTGTTTTATTTATTCTGTTAACCCAATAATCTATTGACCAGACATCGACACAAACGTTCTTTCTTTCCTCCTCTGATTTTCCTCTCATCTTATTATCCTCTCATCTCTTCCAGTTCTTCTTCAGCTCTCTGGACATTTCTCCATCGTTTATTCTTCTGTGTTTTCTTTGCTCCTCCTCTTTCCTTTTCTGATAACTCACCCTTTAACTCCCTCCTCTTCTTGCAAACTCACCCTCCATCGCATTCTCTGTTCTCTCCTCTTTGTATTCATTACATGACCTTTTTTTTAATCTGTCTCTCTATTTCTAGTCATTCACCTCCTTCCTCGCTTTGCAATTTTCCCCACTTTTCCTCCTACCCACTGACGAAGTTTCATTTAATTCTAAACCACGTTTGACACTTTCCTCTCACTTTCGTTTGTAGAGAAACAAAGAGAAATGGTGAAGCATGTGAAATGAAGTGGTAAATAGAAGGAAAAAAAACATGGAGACAAGGAGAGGTCAACGGGGGAGGGGTCAGAGCGATGTAGTGAAAGAAAAGAAATGTTAAAAAGTAACCAAGAAGGATGAAGTGAGAGGACGGTGGTTTCTGAAGAAAAATAACAAAAAAAAAAAAAAAAAAAAAAAACACACACCACAGAGGGAAGTGAAAAAGGCAGGGAGGGAAAAACCAGTGAGTCAGAAATAGATGGAACTGATAACAGATGAAAAACATTGAGAATCATTTCTATATAAATACGTACACACACATATCAAATATAAATGGGCGTGACAGACGAGAGAGCTGACGGTTTTTAAAAAGTTAAATTAAAACAGACAGGTGTGTATCTTCCACTCTTATCTAGCTAGAGTCAACAGTCAATGTTTGATCCTCAGTAGATTTGTGTTTTCTGTAGTCTGGTAATGCAGGTTACAGCAGGTCAGTGGGCTTCAGTCCCATTAACACACAGTGTAAAGATTAGCACATACACTGTCAGAATAAGCCCTGAAATGTTTTCACTAAATGTATCTGTAATCAACATGTCTGTATATGTCTTTTTTTAATCAATCTTCGGTTCACAAATATTCCCTAAGGCAAACGAAGTTGTTCAGATGATTAATTCCCAATTAAGCTTTAGGTTTTCATGGATTTAGTGTTCGCATACAAAAAAAAAATAAAAAAAATTTTTAATCTTAACCCTGTGTTGGTGAAAATTTACATGAATGTTGCGATATCTGGGAATACAATCTGCTGCCAGTATGTCTGAGTCATCAACTTCATAAAAAAAAAAAAAAAAAAAAACAAGAACTGTAACAGTCTAGTTTGATCCATCGATGTTTAAATTGCAACACCAGCAAAATTAAGTATCAGAGATCGAGAGCTGTGTCAGAAGAGTCATATCTGGTCAGTGTTAATGAAACCAGCAGGAGTTAAAACACTAATATGGACAATAGATCATATGTTCTCTATACTGTCATCTAGTGGCAGAAAGATGGAAAATCAATGACATAAATTCACAATAAACAGAGCGAGTACATCTGACTGGTTTACAACAAAACGACCTGTAGCTCTGACTTCAGCCTATTTCAACTGCATCAGACTAAATAAAGTGCAAACGCTTCTCACGAAATCATCTTCACCATAAGATTCACACGTACTCGTCTCACCATTCGCTTATTCAGTTATTTAAAAATAAAGAAATAAAAAAGAGGTGTTAAAGTAAAGTCTTTCTATGTTTCTGAGATCTGTGACTTCTCACCCATGTTTGTTTGTCCTGTAGATTTCTGGTTACATTATAAAGTCTAACTGTGCTCTGTTAACATTAAATCTTTAATTAAATGTTTAAATTCAACATTTCGTGCATTTACAACAAAGAAGTCTGAAAAACAAATGTCCCAAACCAACCAGGTCTACTCACTTTCTTTTGGAGATGAACAAAGTTTGCATCAAATCTTTTTTTTTTTTTTTTTAATTTTACCACTACCTCTTCTTGCTTCTTCCGTTTATTCTATATTTTAACACGAGCAAATTAGAAAAGCAAACAAGTCTGACACTTCCTGAACATCCTGACATCAAATAACAATGTAAACGTAGTGTCAAGCTCGAAGAAAAATCTTTTACCCGACATTTCTCTCAGTAAAAAGCCTCCCATGAGCGACAGTGTTAAATCAACAGATTTATTACCTCCACTGTCGACTGCCAAGGTGAATTAAATCTTTCACAAGCTAAGTCTGATATTAGTCATTCCAACTACAACGTGTAAATACAGATCTTTAATGGGGCAGCTCTAATGACACTGAAGATGCTTTGTATGAAAGTGTGTGTCCGAGTCATCAGTTCACACTGGTTAATATGTACAGTGATGTCAAGGACAACGTGGTCGTAAACGTTTGGCAGCAGCTCGTGTAACATAACAGAGATAACTGGGATGAACCGTGTCACTGCAGGATCCTGCTTGATTTCTTAGCTCAGCATCTGAAGAAGCTGCTCTGGGAACGACGCCGTGTGTGTGTGTGTGCATGGCTGAGATTTCACCAACACACACACACACACATTCCACTAAACTCAAGTTACTGACTTAATAAATGATTTAACAGTAAACATGTCTGCACTTAATACAAAAGCATGCAGTCCTAGTTTCACAGTGACAGGAAGACAAATAAGCATCACTCAGAAACCACAGAACTCTGCAACACTTTCACTGAAAACTAAACACCAGCGTGATGGATTTCATGCGGTAACGAGTTTCTCATAATCTCAAAGGCGAGGAACTGGATACTTCTGGCGATCTACAGCTACAGACGCTAAAAAGATCCAAGAAGAAATTCAAGGACCTGAAGGATTATCACCTTAAACCCTGGATCATGCAACATTTAAACACAGGAGAGTGACTCGAGACGTCGACACGGGGCGAGAATCGATCTCTGACTCGTCACTTCATCTATTCTGATCGATTCCAACCATCGGCTTAACCGTGGTACGTGTTGGACAATAAACAGAACCTTAGATCAGACAGTGACTCACTTAAAACACAATTAAAGCACATATACAAAAAAAAGCAGAAGTACTGTTATTCAACCTTGTCTCTGAAATGTCACGACTTTGAGAGTTTTGTCTCATGTTGATCAAATGTCATTAAAAAAAAAAGTACAAACATCACATCAGTCGAATCTTGTTGCACGTGCACTTCAACCACATCGTGCAACAAGACATGACCGAAAAGGTTGTTCATCTTACAAAAAAAAAAGTTGTGTTTCTTAAGATCGCTACCTGCAGAAATGTTAACACTAACTGGGTAATTTTCCAGTCTTGAAACTCGTCCAACATGGAGCCAACTATCTGCTTTTGCAACCTGGTTGAGACACCAGACGCATCACAACCCCCATGAACTGGGCCAAGCAGGGTGTCTGTTTATTGGTTTGGATTTTTGCCAAGTTAAAAAAAAAAAAAAATTTTAAACTACCAGTCAATATGCAGAGTCTGGAGCATGCATGTAGGGTTGTCTGGTCTTAGCACAGAAGTGGAAGTTTCCTTTTCATTGCCAGTCATGCACGTATGGTGCATATTAGATGTGCATTTGAATTAAAGGTGCAGTCGATAATTTAAATTAAAAAAATATATGCAAATGCACATTTAGTTTTCATGCACGCTAACACAAAAAGCTCCAGAGGCAACAAGTGGTTAATCATTTTAAAAATCATCAAAAACTAAGGAGAAGGAAGAGGAAGCGAGAGGCAGAAAGGTAGAGAGAGGCTGAAAATAGAGAGAGTGAGAGAGAGAGCGCGAGGGCGACAGAAGAGAGAGAGGAGGCTCGTGGTGAAGAGAAGAAGCGCACGATGTGCAACGTGCGCCTGACGAGCATCCCCGCCTCCTCATCTCCGCCTTCACCGCTCTGAGCGCTTCACTTCCCCTTTATTCAACAGCAACGGCTCAATTATATAAATTATTTAGTAGAATTATGAATCAACAAATAGATAAATAAACGGAGACGAAATCGTTAAGAAATCCAACATATGAACAGACAAAGAAGGTGAACGCGTGAAGCTTAAATGTGAAGGAAAATAAAATGAAATATGTGTCATTAAAAGTCCTGGAGATTTGACTGATCGACATCACGAACGAGACTGGAATTCAATGTTTTTTTGTTTTGTTTGTTTGTTTTTGAAGAAAATGTGATGATAACTAAATGAAATGGAGATACACCCAGCAGTTTTTTTCCGCCCTGAGCGCACCAAGCAATTCTCCAAAAAAAAAAAAAAAAAAAAACAGCGTTTATCCAAAATGAACATCACATCTTCATTAGCAAATCACATCCTCGTCTTCACAGACACCAAATACAAAGTCAACTTAAACCTCATCATTCATTTTTTTTCTTGGTTCAAAAGCTCAAAAAATTGCAACAAAAAACTCTGTTTCTTAATTGCTGTTCCTCGTTCTTTTCAAGAAGAAGAAACGAATAAGACAGACTCATTCAATAAAGACTCAAACACATGAAAATCTTATTTCTAATTTAAAATAAAATCAAATAAAGCATGCAGCACAATCATCCTCTGTCTCCTGTCTGTGTTTTAAAGGTGTGCAGCCACAATGTGTTTTTTATCCGTTACCTGCACTGCTGATGTGATCTTCAATTATTTTGTCCTTTTAATGTCCTCTGAGAGCGGTCCCTTGTCCGTTTCGTCTTGTCCGTGTCCTCCGATGTCCGTTAGAGAGACTGAGGGTTGGACGCGTCGGTAGCCTATATTTTACCCTATTTATAAGCCTCTCTTTTTGACCTTTGTCTTAAAACGGGGGGGGGGGGGGTGGCAGTGGAAAATCACTAGCCAGCCTCCCCTCAAAGCAACAGGAGAGACGTGTGTGTGACGCCTCCACGGTCCGCAGACAGCGTCGTAAATTATTACACATGAGGCGCTTTCTTACAGTTTTATTACATTTTTTATGTTCATGTGAGCTGCTGCAATTTCTACTACGAATAATAATAACAATAATAATAATAATAATAATAATACATGTCATGGCTGTAAGTAATTATTATTATTATTATTATTATTATTATTAAAAAAATGAAAAAACGTTTTCATGCACTTATTTCATTTTTTAAAATTGTTTTCTTTATTTTACTTTTATCAATTTATTTTATTTGATTATTATCTTATTTTATATTTATTTATTTTCAGCACTTACAGTCTCACCTGCACAACATTCAGGTTAACAGGTTGTAAATACAACCTACATTTCATTTTGTTGCAATAAAGGTGATTATGTCAATTATCCAAAAATAAAAATAAATAAAAGAATCGTAAAGGTACCTGTAAATAAAACCTGTAAATCAACGTGCACATATTATCCTCCATCAAATTATACTTACACAGCTTCGTTTTTCATCAACAGCTTCGTTTCCAAAAGGAACCACAATTATTTCAGCGATGTACAACGTGAATTGTTTATTTTCCGAGCATCACGTGAACGTAGCATTAAGGAGCATTAAAGTGGCAGTTCTCCCCACCCATTTCACGAGATGGTTGGTGGTTGGTATCTAGCGGGGCTTACGCTCCCCCCCGACCCCCATACCACCACCACCACTCCTCCTCCACCACCATCACCATCATCATCACCATTACGCGCGCGTCCAATAAGTACGGTAGAGACGCGGGTTGCGTGTGCAAGCGCAGCGGTGAAAACATATAAACCGCAGTTCATCCAACATCCAGCTGATTCACACACTTGAAATGCAAGTTGTTGTTTTTTTCACTCACCATGAAATATCTCGTTAAACAGTTAAATGATTGTATTTTAACCCCTTTAGACGTCCCTATTATTTTGTCCACCCCTCTACATTTATATATATATATATATATATATATATATATATATATATATATATATATATATATATATATATATACTTTCATGTTTTTTATTCCCTTAGACTCTAAATGATTTATAATGATTTATAATGAGGTTCTTAACAAGCTGCTGTACTTATATATATAATACATTGATCCTTGTCATATCACGTTTCACTGCTTGTGGCTTCAATACCGCGTGTTTTTTTTTTTTTTTTGTGAGCAATTCTTAGCCTGAAAAAATAAATAACAAGTGTGGGAAATATTTATTATAGATAGATGGAAACTTGTTTTGTGTCATACAATACATCTGATACAGTTAAGACAACAAAACAAAACAAGGCTGACAGCTCACTAGTAGACAGGACACAATAAACAACCGTTTTAACCCACCACCCCCAAAAAACAACAACAACGACAACAAGACAAAACACGTGCACCACCTCCATACATCATAAACAGGATGGAGAAGTGCAATGTTATGATGTTAATTAACATCAAGAGAAAGAGCAGAGTGCTATTAGTGCAGTCTTGTTTGACAGTGCTACACTAGTGAGGATGAATGACCTGCGGGTTCGATGAGAGTGGAAACAGAGCAGACTGAACCTCCTGCCTGATGGCAGCATCTCATATGCCTGGTGAAGGGGATGGAAGAGGATGTCTTCCCTTATAGTCTGTCCTGTTTTTTAACCACCCTTGTTTCCACAGTCATGGCAATACTACCTTTTTGTTGCCTAGCAATCTTGCTGGTTGTGTGAACTATCCGATGTTACTTGTTTTTGTAAAAGTAGGATTGTTAGCCCTGATTCTTTTGTTGGAAGCTCAAGAACAAACTGGAGCAATCTTCAGTCCACAGATGGAGTATTTATTGAGGTCACAGGTAAAGTAAGGCAGCGCTTGGGCTCGAAGTGATGGAGCTCTCTTTCAACGTTCAACAAATGAGTGATAGAAGAGCAGCATCATGTCTCTATCCACCTCAAATTGTCTGATAATAGGATTAGTATGAGCATCTACCCTTCTACCATCATGTACCCCCAGATATTACCCATCATTCATTACATATTTGATCATTATCATTCCTTTAGCTAAGCCACCACTCCCTACTGAATATTTTTACTATATGCGTTCACAGTAGTTATTGTCAGTACTCCATCTGTCAAGTTGTTTTCAAGTTGCTCTGTTTTTTCAATACTTCAGACACCGACAAGAAACACATTTAGCTCTTGTTATTCTAGTGTCACACCTTCTAATTAGGGACAGCATCAGAAAGACGCAACACAAGAAACCTGACAGACATCTATATAAGGGCTCAAAGAACAGAACACAAAGAGCGAAAAGAAAAGATACAGAAAAATTGAGAAACACATTTAGCTCTTGTTATTCTAGTGTCACACCTTCTAATTAGGGACAGCATCAGCATCAGCACCAGTGTTTCTCTTGGTCCTTACTTGGTGCTAGTTCCATGTTTACAAAACTAGTTCACTGTTTGGATCAGTTCACTACTGATGATGAGGTCTAAAACCAATGGAGCTGATTGGTCAAAATTGCAAGATTGTGCAGAATTCTGAGGAATTGGCTAAATTTGCGTGCAACAGAACCATCACAACCCAAGACCTGTGGTAATTTTCCAATAACCATCAAACATGATAAAGCCAAGAAACCAGTAGCGCTGCTTTCGCTTCTATCACCACTTCACCTGTCGTTTGGTGACTAACATTATCGCTGCCACCAGTCTCGTCTCTACTCAGTCTCTAGTGTTTCCACTTGGTGCTAGTTCCTGGTTCCAGAGTTTTAGACTCTGTGGAGGAACCAATGGAGCTGAGTCGAACAAAATAATCAACAGCTCCATTTTGGTCAAACAGGACAAGCTGCCACCAGAGTGATAATCAAGCCCATTTTTAAACAGGACAAGAGTGATAGCCATCGCTACTACCTGGTCGTAAGCTAACCCAGCAACAAGTACAGCATCTCCTCCATGTCCATTAATGTTTACTGATGTTTTTGTGTCGTGACGTCGCAGCAGTTTGACTTTGACTTTACTGAAAAAAGAGACATATGTTTAGTTGGTTACTGGTCACCAGCTCAGCTGATCTCCACCACCATTTGTGGTTTCTGCCATTTTAATCTTGAAACTCAGCAGCTGTTCCTGTACATGATTGGTGCTTCTGCTCTATGTATGTTGTTGTAGTTCTGTCTTCTGTCTTATGGACTGTTTCATGTTGCCTGGATCCTCTGTGCTTCAATCAAGCCTTTTCCAACCACTGATTTCTAGATATTACTCACTACTTACATAAATGGACCATAGAGGTCCACCTTAATCCTCAAGTGGCAGACATTTTGTAAAGGTTAAAGGTGTTTAATCCCAAAGACTTTTGGACAAGTGAAGGTCTTTATCCCTTAACCCCAACCAGATATGTCTCCTGATCCCTAACCTGACCCCAGTCTAACCTCAACCAGCTGTCCCTGCTCTGTCCCACTCCTGAGCTTTACAATCTAACCAAATTTCATTGTCAGATCCTCCTTGAAAAGTCTTGAGCTGTGCAAAACGTGTCCCTGTTCACAAATTAGCTTTGTATGCAGCGCATCAAAGAAAATTCGGTAGGACAATTCGACTGCAGAGGGTCAATTTAAAAATGGCTTTTAGCCAGAGGCATTCATTGGCTTTCTGCAGACCGAGCTTTTTCATTGTTACCATGGAAATAACCTGTAGTGAGGGGAAAAAAAGTAGAAGAATGATTTGGATACTTAAACAGGCCTGGAAAAAATGGGGAAAAAAGAAGAATGACAGGTGTTTTATTTGCTATATATCTCAGAGAACAGGAACATCATTGCAGGTTCAGCTGTCCGCTGTGTTGTTCAGAAGTAAACCTTGTAATCAGTCAGTCATTTACAATATTTTGTCAACCTTTTTTGAGATTGTTGAGGCCTAACTGGTCTGATTTTGTGGCAGCTTCTCTAAGAAACATGAAAGTTTTGGTGTTTGTAGATTTTTTGTTACAATAAAGTTGTGGGAGCCGAAGTCAAAGTTGCAATATTTTTCAAAAGCTGCCACAAAACCAGACAAATAAAATCTGGAATGGAAATCCGAGAGGGACTGACCCCTAGACATAGACTGTGATCTGTGGTAGCCACTCTCACAGCCTCCAGTGATAACCTCTGGCACCCATCACCCGTTGAAGTTGTCATCTTTTCGATTTTCTATTTAGAGGAAAAAAAAATCACAAGGTTTGACTGCTACTCCTGCAACTTGTTTGCAACAAAGCACTTCCCTTTTAAAAGAAAAATTTGCATTTTTTATCATGCATGTTTCTTGCGTCTTCCAAAAGAAACAAGTGGGTGAGTTCACTGACGTATGGATCAATGTTTCACCAGAAATAACAATTATAAGGCTGAGCAAAATTCACAGGGATTGGTTGAATTTGAATTAATAGGTGCGATTGTAAACATGGTGAAATCCTGGAGGATCTGCCCTGTGGCATGTGTACGGACATTTAAGGTAAAATAAGAGGACAGGACATTTCATGTGTATCTGTGTAGACAGACTATTGACAGTTAGCGCTGACCTTTTTCCTACCAACCTCTTTATATCCTCGTCTTATCTTGACTGGGACTGAATGTCGCCCCTCTGGTGTTTTTCAAACACTATCTTACTACTGTGTTTACACTGGCTGTATGTAATGACTGAGAGTAACCTCTCAGACATATGCTGTGGTTTTCAGGATGAACAAATGACGAGATTGGATCGATGTTTTCTTTTCTTTCTTTTTTTTTGTTAAAACTAGGATTGTTACACCAATTTTGACATCATTAAAGTCTTTTGCTGCTGACTAATATGGGATGAAACCTGTGATGCTGAAGCTTGTATGTTTCAGTATGACAAGGAGGAGGTATTTACTGTAAAGTGACATTTATTCCACGGTATCTGATAATGAATTTACTGAGAAAACATCTGTCTGTGGTGATACGGGTGAAGCACAAATTACTCATTTCTTTTTTCCCTAAATAATAATAAAAATAATAATGAACAACATTATTTTAGGGACACAAATTAATAAATAAATAGATGTTATCGCTGTTAAGTTTGTTTGTTTTTTCCATCACCGCTGTCAGTTCATGACCCCGGTCACATGACCAAGACGCTAACATGCAGCCCACAATGGAGCTTTATCTGTTCGCAGCAAATGAGGAGTGTCCATGTGTTGCTAAAGTTAACCAAGAAACTGGCATGAGGCCTCATTCAGGTCGAAGCAGCTGGGTGCAGATAAGGACAACACTTATTTTTATTTAGTCGTTTATTTATTTTTTGCATTAAACATTTATTTATTTATTTATTATTTTTGCTTCATAAACAACAGGCAGAAAGAGTCAACAAACTTTTAGTGTATTTTGTTTTGTTTGTTTGTTTGTTTTTAATGAAAAGCAGTCTGATGACCTCATATGACCATCATGGTTGTACGGTTTGGATCCTCTATGGGGGCGGGGCCAGAAGGGGGCGGTGGACACGTTTAGAGCCAGTGCTGTGAATGTATTAGCAGGACTGAGTGGAATAGATCAAGAATGCTGAGACCTTCAGGTATAATGGCAGGTCTGGTTTTCGTCAGTCGGGTTTTGTTGCCTCAGGTCTTAGATGCATCCTTCACACAAAACCGTGTTAACATTGATAGTCTGGATGAACCACTGGTTGTGTGCGTGTGCTGCTCTGCACAACACATCATGTATGTTGTTTTAATGATAATGTTATTTCACATCTGGAACATTTACATGGTTGTTACATTTTGTCCTGGTTCAAACTTCAAATGCAAAAAACAACAAACAGCGTTCGAATTGAGTTTTCCATCATCTTCCAGTGACATTTTGAAGACCAAATGTAGGTTTTGTATAATGTTAGATGAATCTAGGGAACGCAACAGTTGACTGATTTTAAATTGTATAAAATAATAAATTTAATTGCTACAATTTTTTGCAGAAATGCTCAAGGAGAAATGGAGACATGAGCAGGCAGTGATAACTTATTATAACTTATTATTCACCAGTTCAACTGGTTTATATTTATTTATTTATGTATCATTTTTCAGTATTATCCATTCTGCCAGGCCGCCTGCTGTTTAACCATAATGTACATGTTAACAATGTGCAGCTGATGCACGATAACTGCAGTAACAAACACTTGTGGTTTTACTTTTATGTTTTGGTTTCTGCATCGCAGCTCAACTATCTGACATTGATATTTCCTGAGTCTGAGTTACTTGAATTTCTGCTTTTTTTCCCCACAGGTCTTAGAGTTACTGAGCATAAAAACACTCATTTAAACTTCCATGTTCAGTTTTCATTCAAGTTTCCATTTCATTATTTATAACCACTGACGTCGATGAAATGTATTGTATCTTTAAAACGATCATTGAATACGGTGCTTTTAGTGACACTGAATTAACTGAATCTCAGAATAAAGTCAACTACAGCAGCACTTTTATGGAGGGAGAATTTAATGTTACTCAAGGATAAAAAAAAGATTAATATTATCACATTAGCATGATAAGGGTGAAGAGAAAAATATATATATATATATATATATATATATATATATATATATATATATATATGACCAACAAGGGAATTATTTCTTTAACTCCTGGACTAAATGATTTTACAGCCTCTTATATTCCCTGTGAGGAAATTATAGGAGATTAAATGAATTTATGAAGAATGAAAAGATGGAGAAGAGCAACTGCAGGAAAGGTGTAATCAAAGAAGCAGTCTGGACTAGATAGTTGCACATATTGACTTCAGTGTCGTGTTGTAAATGTGTTGACACTTTTCCTCAGGCGCTTGTCATGTATCTGCACAGTGATGAAACAGGAAACAAGTTGATAACGCTAACTCATTGTCAAAGTGAGTGAACAAATGAAATAATCGAAACTCAGAGAATATGTGAGGAGAGTGTGGTGAGAGCGATTCAACAACCTGAGCTTCAGCAGCTAAAACTATTCAAGCTCAGCGTTGATATGATAAAAGATATAAACAAACCATTCAAAGAGCCTGTTGTCAACAAGTTTTAACCTTCAGTATTTAAACCAGAGAAGGTGTCTGAGTGTAGCTGAATTAAAGTTAGTCATGTTGCATTTTACAACCATTTGAGTTTAATCAGTAACTTCCTCTCACTTCAAGATGCAAATCGTCCATAACAAGCTCCTGTCAGATCCAGGTCTCGTCCACATCAGTGTAACTTTCCACGAAACTTTTTTTTGTTGGCTTGTTTGGCAAACTTTCATGAAATGCACCAATCAGAAGAAAAGCTGTAAACTTCCCAACACTTTGTGAAAGTAACTTCCCAACCTGCAGTTGTCACCACAGCTACAATACATGTTAGATAGAATTGCATAACATAAAAATTTAGAAAGTTCAACTGAAGAAAGTGGCATCATCATGTCACCTTTGCATTTTTATATTTTACTGTGGCACAGAAATGGTCCTAACATTTGTTTTTATTATATTTACTGTAGCTGATAATGATTCCTGCCTTATTTTACATCACATAGCTACTGAGTATAACTACAACCTGATAGTCAACAGCTACAGTCACCAGACACAATAATTGATATTGTTAGTTAGTTAGTTAATTAGACACAGTCATAGCTAAACATTGAACAGACGCTCCGTCACCAATAATCACCCCCAGATGCCTGATGAATTATGTGGCACATGAAATAAAACCAGCGGGTATGATGTCATGGCTGATGAGTCTTATTGCCTTATGTGAACCTGCCTATGCAAATCATGGTTTTGAATGGCTACAGGACTTACCTGGATGCAAATTATATTGTTAGTGCAGGTTGCATCTTGTTTCCTGCAGAGTAATATTCTAATAATTCTCAGAAGAGACTATTAAATATTTACCAGTGTAGCCTCAGATTAAGATGAAAATGTACTTCTGGACACGAGATGCTGGAATTATTTATTTTCTAGAAGATTGAACAGATTATGATGATTGATTGAACAGATTATTGATAATTATAATTGCTACTGGACGTAACATTTGATGATACAATGTATTCAGAGTCTGAAGTTACCGGTGGTAAAAGTTTATTACATTTTTATGGTTCTTATAATCAGTGACAACAACAGTGTCCTTGAACTCAACTAGAAGTAGGTCCGAAACACAAGCAGCTGGATGAGTGTAGATGTTGTAAAACATCCATCGCTGTTTTTCTGTAAAGTCTGTGAATAATTGTTAGCAACATTATGACGTCGTCATTTACATTATTACCTTGATTAAGGTGAAAGGTCAATCTGTCGACATTTAAATGGCACCAGGATGAACTACGGTAACGAGGTGAGCTGCAGGAAGCAGAGTGATGGTTTGGACAAATTTTCTTGGATTCTGTCAACTAAACATTGTACAGCCCTTCATGTAAACAATATAACCCAATGGTAGTGTCCTTTTTCAGCAGGATAATGCTGCTGTTACGCTGAAACAATGTCTCATGGTTTGAGGAGGAACACAACAACATGTTGAAGGTGTTTTTAAGTCTGAACCTTCGGAAGAACCCCCAGAGGTCTACAGGTTTAGAGATCTAGAGGTCTAGAGTCCAGGCCTTGACAGCTCAGGACTGTTGTGGTACAAAAAGAAAACCTATTTAGTCATAACAGTGGGTCTGATCAGTGTATGTTTAAATTATTGTGACGTGTCAAATTAAAATTTCATTTAACATCTCGATTAAGTTTTTAATGACTATATATCTGCATAATATGTTTGTATGATGTGCAAATAATTTAATCAAAGACATGCAGTGCCACAATTTATTCAAACCTGAAAATAAAAACTAAAATGTCTGTTGTATTCTTTTGTGACAAACTGACCGTGCAGACTGGAAACTGTGGAGGGTGTTGTGTTTCCACAGGCGCTTTTAGTGTCGTTGGACGAGATGTCACGTGACAGGAAAAGTGACAAACATCTGGATGACAGGCTTCCTGAAAGACACAGAGAGAGTAAGAATAAATACAGGGCTGTGTTTATATCAAATAATCTCATCTGTATTTGCCTCCTGTTGTTTTTAACAGATAATGTAATCGAAGCGTGTTCTCGTTTCTTGTTTCTGTCCTTATTCAGACAGTTGAAACTGCTTTTGTAATGAATACACTTGTAGTAACACAATCAAATATGGAAGAAACTTAACAAAAATAAGTTTAACAAAATAGTTGGATGTGCAATGAAAAACCCTGAGTGTGTTTGTCCCCAGAGGAAAATAAGAAGCACATTACAACACACTGACCATACAAACAAACTGCACTACAGAGAGAGAAAGAGGAAGACAGACTGGGAGCTTTAACTCTCAATGAAGTGATCAGCAATTCAAGAGCACAAAGTTTCCTAAACGTCAAGTGTTTCCTGTCAAAAAATGTGTCCACCATTAAACTAATAGGGTTGTCCAAAATTAGAAATGATTCTTGATGAAAAAGTAAGGATGCACAGCCTCAAAGTAACGTCACCTTCCACAACAAAACATTGACTTTGAAACAGTAAACAGCTTCTGTCATTTTACATCTGTATCAACCTCCACTATGAGTGTTTGTTCTTATGAATCGTCCCTCCCCGGTCAATGATATTATGTTAATATTTACAGTGGTGACACCCAATGACTTTGCTTAAGGTTGGACGGTGGCTCTACTTCCTTCCTCTGTGCAACAATGATGCTTAGATATTTTGGGTACGGACGCTGCCATCTTGAGTATTTGGAGCAAAAGTCTGCAAAGTCATAATCAGGAAGTCTGACATGAAAACAGGGGGTGGGTTGGGTAAGAGCTACGCTGCCAGCCACCAGGGGGCAACTGAAATGTTTTGACGTTTGTTTGATGTTTGTTTATTTTTGGGGGAAACTGTCCCGTCATCCATCTTTACTGACAATCTATGGTGAGAACTGGTGACTGATGTCATTTAGTGATGCTGCTTCTGAGTAGCATCACTGAGAATGCATCTGCTCCCCTTTACTTTGTTAAATAAAATATATATACCTGAGATATGAAGTAGAAGAGCTTTGAAAAAAAAGAGATGACACAGCTGATCATCTGCTGCAGTTCGTCTCGTCGTCATCTACCACTCACCCCTCTCGTTGAGTTGAGAGCCTGCTACATGATGGAGGCGTGCAAGTTTTTAATCCCATATTAGCAGGCAGGCAGTCAGGCAAGGCAAGGCAGTCCAGAGATTAACGCCTGTCATCTGACTGCCCCGGCTGGCCAAAGAGGAGGATTATACTGCAATAAATGCACCACTTCCTTGTAAACACCAATCATCATAGGCAAAGAGAGGGGACTGGTTTGTTTCTGAGCAGAACGCAGAGTGAAAATACTTTTTTTTTTTTCTTACTGTTGTGATTTTCTGCTTTTGCACGTGTCCAATGAAAATAGAAGAGAGAGATAAAAGTATACATGATGATATTAAAGTGATGGTATTAAAGCTACAAGCTCAGAAGGCTTAAACTAAGCTATGGCAAAAATGCTTGGTTATTGGTTCAGATAAGTTTCAGGTTTCTAATTTTACAAATGACGTGACGTAACAATCAAATCCACATAGATAGATAGATAGATAGATAGATAGATAGATAGATAGATAGATAGATAGATAGATAGATAGATAGATAGATAGATAGATAGATAGATAGATAGATAGATAGATAGATAGATAGATAGATAGATAGATAGATAGATAGATAGATAGATAGATTTTGACATTGGAGCTTTTGTTCCTTTGTGAAGCTAAAACCATCTCTCTTTCCCAACAACTTAGCACACAATCTCATTAGTCTGCCTGTTTCTCTGCTTCATTCATGCGTGATATAATGCAGCTCTGAGCAGTCAAGACAGCCACCTCTGGTCATGACATCAGGATTATTTAAAGGACCATACCACTGTTTTGTTTTGCACAATTTAGCTAAGTAACTTGGTTTAGCTAAAATAATGTTATCTGGTTCATCTTTGTTTTCTCCTGCAGCAAATTCACAAAACTTCAGCAGCATTTTTAAGCAACACTGAAATTTAGACAAACTGCAAGTTTTGTCCATAGCAATCCCCACATAATCCTGAAGAGGAAGAACAGTGTCAACAGTGTCCGTCTGAGGCTGCCGCCACTTAGGCGACGTTTACATGCTGAACTGTGGAGGATCTTCAATAAACATGAATCACTTCTCTGGGTTTTGTTTTTTGAGTCTGTAGAAACACGAGTGAGGCTCGTATGTGACTTAAATAAACCTGAGAGAAAAATCACAAAGCAGCACAAAAATATGTTTTGCAGTCCAGATAGCTGTTCTTATAGACTATAACTATAATTCTTTTAAAAAAAGATTGTTATAATAGATATATCTTTTTGAGTTATTTAGTTCTAGACTGTGTTTGTAGCATCCTGTAAATGTGTATCTGATACGATCATGTGACTTGGCAAAGAGACAAACACTCAACTGTTGGAAACTGAACTGAAAGTGTGGAGGTGCAGCTGTCAGCAATGGCAGAGACAGTTTTATGGTTGATCAAACAAAAGAAGGACAGGATGTCCTGTCTTTAAATTGCTGCTGCGCTTTGTTTTTTATTATAATAAATTTGCAAACTGTTCACAAACTGCAGGAGCTTCAGTTCTCCAATTTCATTGTTTCTCAACAGGTATGTTTAATGTTTAATGTCTCTATTGTATCTTTACATCAGTTTTCATGTTACTATATTATGTTTTGCAGCTACACCGGCAGTAGAGATACAAGATGAGAAACTGACATGTGACATGATATAATAGCGTTGACATTATCATCGAAGGAAAACAATACAAGAAGGATATGAGGGAGGTATTACTGTAGAGATGAGGCTGGCACGATTATGATTGTTGCCATGCAACTTTTGATAATGTTGCCATGGAAATAATCACTGCTGCTGAGCGTGAGACAGAAAGTCGATCCGTTGCCATGGCAGGGGCTATGTTTTGCAGAACACCCCCCACCCCTCCCCTCCTCCTCGAGTCTGTCCGTGCATAAAACATCCTCGTTTTCCTGACAGGTATGGAGGGTGTGAGTCGCCACTGTGAGGTGTGAGACCTGTTGCATTTATAGTCACAGTCTTTATCTTTATTATCTCCAGAGGAAACCTAGAGGTGGGGCCCATAAAGCACATACAGTAGCACACACACACACACACAAATGTACTTCGAGGTAATTATTGCTCAAATTGCTGCAAATTGTACAGAAGATAATTAGTCAGTTCCTCCAGGATTTCAGGTCTTTTCTCAGATTGTTAAGGTTTCATTTGTCTGATTTCTCCGAAGCTTTTCTACAAAGAAACTGTGATAAAAGTTGCAGTGTTTTGTTGCAATAAAGTTACTGGGTCAATTAAAAACAACAAAAACAATAACAACAACAAAAACAGAGTAATTATAAAGGTTTTATAATTCTACTTTAAAATTGAAGTATAAGTTAAGGGATGACACCAGTGTGTTAGTGTTACGTGCATTGAAAAAAAGACTTTTTGTCCTTGAGGAAATTTGTCACCTTCTATTTAGTACTTAATACTTAACTGGAACCATCAGAGGAGACTTCTGCATCGATGTCAGCAAGAACATCATCCATGGCAGTGACTCAGTGGAGAGTGCCAACAAGGAGATTGCCCTCTGGTTCAAACAGGAGGAGCTGGTCAGCTACACTAGCTGTGCCTTCAGCTGGCTTTACTAAGCTGTCCCTGGTGCTGCAGCAATCTTCACATGCTGGTCGGAAACCACTGAAAACTTTTGCCTCAGATTTCCTTTTAGCGTTAGCCTGCTAGCTAGCTGTGCTGACATGCTGCTCGGTGCAACGATGCTAACTTTTCACTGCAAATATTTTGTTAACATTTGCCTTGGCAGCTTATTGATCTGACGTAAGGGATCCTGATTGGTAGTTATCTTCAGTGTCTAATTGTTCTGCATAGTTAATATGTCCTGGCTCTGACTCTAATGAGTCAGGCTAATATTATGAGTGGAGGGTGTGTATGGTGCTTAGCACATGGGCGTTTTCAATTACATGTTAAAACTAGTCAATTCCCCTGTGGAAAATCGTGAGAGTGGGACTGTGCACTGTAGCAGTCACTATTGCAGATGCTGTACTGTACTGTGTGCCTAGCATTGCGAATCATTTCATTATGGAACGAAAGGAGGGAGGGAAATGATTCGCGACACTAGCTGCAAATCATGTCATTATGGAAGAAGGGAAAAAAGATGCTAAAAAAATCTAAGATGCTACAATGCTCCATTATCCATAAAAGAAAAAGAAGGAAAGGAAGAAAGCTAATTATTTGTGACTATCATCGCAAATAATTTCCTTTTTCAACTTGTTTTGTCCTTTGTTTATGTTGAATTCAGCTTTTCATCTAATTGCATTCATTTACAATGGGAAGGATTTTTGGAGAAAAATGTAATAATCTGGCCAAGACGTACATTTTGATATGTCATTTGTCTATGTGCAATCAACTGTCATGACGTTATTAATGTTTAAAGTGTTTAAAATGAGAAATACAGAGATAGAGAGAGCACAGGTGCAGTAGCTTCACTAACGAGACACACACACAAACACTAACACACACGGGCACAGGCAACGTGCATGTTATAACAACAGGAGAAGGGACAGGATTAGGTCTTGAACTACTTCTATTTATTCAAAAAGTAAAGGAGATATCCACAAAATTCTTTCACGTTGACTGCTACAAGACTGTCATGAACACATAGAGGTAATTTTTTTCTTCCTAGTGTCAAAAATGTGGACATTAGAGCGAGTTGAACAACGACTAACAGTTCAGTTTTTCAGCTTGAATCCTTTGCTGGATTAACATTGGACCCTATGGGGCAGTTGGCCTGTCCACTTGACACTTCTAGGCTTCAAATTCAAAAACTGTAAATCCTATTGTTTAGGTAGACACATTGTGGGCATCAGGACAAGTGTGACTCCAACTTTGGAGAAAATTTTATGTGTAGAGTGAAATTTGTGGCTGCTATCACAGTTATTTGGGGTATTTTTTTTAAAGCTCTCTACACTCTAGCTGCTGGGGTCTCTCACTCTAGCACGAACATTCCAAGCACATACACACCCATTGTAAAGTCTGAATTTCTCCAGAATTGATCATGGTCATTGATCTGTGACCATTAAAAAAGTATACAATCTAGCAAAAAAGTTGAATGCCATATCAAAACAGAAGAATTTTGTCTCCATTTTAATGTTTGAATAATGTCTCTAGGTTAAAGTATGCCAGAGCTGCAGATGTTTGAAAAATGTTGAGAGTGTCAACACTCAACATTGTCTATGGCAAATTTTCAATGAATTATTTGCGACTACGTCGCATATAATAACGCATATTTTAAAAATAATGTATAAAATAATGCATATTTTAATGTATTCATCGTGGCTAACACACCAGTGGGGGCTGGTTAATTTTGGGTGCTGGGGCACTGGACAATTGGTTGTGTATGTCGGTCCTTCACCTTTTGGCAAGCAGGTGACCTGAGGCTGCTCTCTCATTGGTTCTACCAAGATTCTCTGCCAATCAGTGTTGTTTTAAGTTCTTTATTTTTTGATTGTGATTGATTCTTGACACCTGTCATTCAAATCACAGCTCTGGTGTCCAAGTGTGCAAGTGCGAATATCACAGCATTGACTGGTTGACAAGAGATAAACAGATGAGACCAGATGAACTTGAGGAGAGAGTGGCAGCTTTTGGAGAAAATTAATGAAGAGGTGCAAAAGAAAAAACAAAATGATGTCAGAACTAATTATGGAACTCCAAAATGCAGACATAACTGCCCCAAAATGAGTCCAAAATCCACCACAGTCAAACCAAAAGCCTTTACCTAGTTTACCTTTACTTTTTAAGAAGTGCTGTTAAACCATAACGATGACATAGTCAAACCAAAGACCTTCACTTCCTTCCTCTGGGACTAAATAAATCCAACAATGCCAAATGTCTGCCAGACTACATCTTTGATATCTGGGTAAAGGAGCTTGGCCCAGACCCACCAGATTTAAAATTCCAGCAGCAGGAAAGTGACTGAGGACAGAGTTACACCAATGTTTTCATATGCTCATGTTACGAAAAACAAAGTTGGCTCGATGTGGTGTTAGGAATGCTTTTCTTGCTTTCCCTGCTCTGCCACAGCCATCTCGAAAAAAGCATGCAGTGTGACATTGTCCCTGTGTTTCTAACATTCACCGTGTGTTTCTCAATAGACGACTTCCTTTTGTTGCTCCACAACAACATAAAATAGTTTCAGTGAGCTAGTGAACTCTGCCCGGACTCTGTTTCTCTTGGTCCTTAGAAGTGATGTTAGAAGGTAAATATGAGACTTTATTTGTAGAAATCTGTGATTAAAGCTCCATATTCTCAATTAAAACGTAACAGTTTTAAGACACACATATCAGGTGGAGTTCTCTGGTTGTTCTCCAAAGTTGTAACTTTTAACTTCTGTCATATCTGCAGGTGTGTCCACTCTGCATGTTTTGTGTCTGTTAAAATCCTCAAACCCTAAAACCCCTCCAACACCACCATACTCATTATTTAACACAAGGCCTCATTATTGTGTGGTTGGGGGGGGGTTAGAGCTTTAGCCTTCAGGCCAATCAGCGTCTCCTTAACGAAGCATTATCCGGTCGACTGAGCTCCTGTTCTGCTATTCGCATTAAACGCTTAAGTCGCTTTTTTTTCTCCTTATAAAAAGACTTTTTTCTATTTTAGGGAAAAACACATTTTCTCTCAGGGTTGGACTTAAAGCCAAAAAACAGTTTCACTTCAGTCTCTCTGTTAATCTTCTTATTAAACACTCACGCGAAGCTTCAGAGCTGAATCTGAGGTCGGGATGATCTTGGATGTATGTTTAGAAACATCTCCATCACTTTTTTATGATTTGTGCTGTTTTCTCACCATTAAATAAAGATCGTTTCGCCTGTGTTCACTCTTGTTCTCTGCCTGTGGAATGTGATTATTCCTGATCATGGCTTGAGTTCACCTCCAGGTTGTTGGGGTCACTTTGCTTGACCGCTTGATCCTCTCTTTTCTGTTGCTGCTCTGGCTTCTTCCCTTTGTTGACCTGAAGGCTATGGTCACTCACACAATGACATACAATGTTAAAAAAAATAGATTTCAATGGGACCATTGTGTTCACTCAGGGTCCCTCAAGGCACAAAGCTCCTGCAGATCTAAAAAGTTCAAACTTACTCACAAAATACACCAGAGTTCACTAATCAAATTAAATGTATTGATTAGTTTATTAATTAAATTGCTAACTTTTTTGACAACCGCATCCTTGTCCTGCTGCATGCTGGAAAATTTCTCATACCCTTTTGTTTTCAGTGTGGTCCTGGAATAGCTTCATTTTGAGGTTGTGTGACCCCTCACCCTTCATCTATAAGAGAATCGAGATAAATAGACCTTCTACTGATGTGAACACACAAAAGAGAGGGGGAGGGCTCAAGTTAAGGGCTAAGAGGTAGAAATGGGATTGGCCATGATGCTGTCATCAACTGTTTGGCTTTTCAACAAAAGCCGGAGTTCAGTGATCAAATTAGTGCAAGTGCATATTACTGATAGTTTACTGAAAAAAGAAAATGCCACAATTTTGCAGCTCACCTTCCAATAATTGCAACCAAAATCACTGTGCCTGTAAAAAGATACAGACTTAGAAGGTTTTATGACATGATAATAAACTGCCTTGTAGGATCAGGTGGTGTTGTTTTCTTTGACATGTCTCTGTTTTATTCCTCAGACAAACCACCTGTCTCTTATTTTATCCTCTTCCAACCTTGTTTGATTTCTCCATAAATCCTCTCTTCCACGTCTGCTTGGGGCCTTCAAACCACTTCCCTACACCTACTTTTCTGCTTACGTGATGTGTTGTTATGTAATCTTGGCCCCATCTCATTAGATGGGCACTCTGCCAAAGTCTAGTCTTTGCTGAAAAGCAGAAAACCTAATCCCAATAGTTTTCCAGCAGTTTTTCCGTCTCTTACTTCTTCATTGAACTCCCTTCTCCTAATTTTCTTTTTTTTTTTTCTTTTCTTATCTATGCACCATGCTGCGAGCATGCCATAGGCTGGCAGGAAACGTGATTAAAGTTTCATTTCTTAATTAAACTTGGCAGCCAAAGCCAAAGGCATCATGACCTCTTTGGACAAGACTGTTATCAACAATGTCAATGAGTTGGAAACTACTGTGAGCAGGTTACAATGCTGATAGCAGTTTATCATTACTTCATTTGAAATTCAATGAAGACTTGTCTCTTTATTGAATAATAAAGAGTCATTAAATAAAGAGATGTCTCCAGCAGTGGTAAGAAGGAATCACTTCTTCACTTCTACTGCAGCTAGTCAGTTAGTATGCTAACCCACGTGCATGCTCCGACTTGTCTCTTTCCAATGAAAATTTAAAATGAGAAAGTCAAAGAGAAATAGTCAATGGGGAGCAAATGTTTTATCTCTGAAGGAAATCGGTGGAACTGAGCTTAGCAACCAATTTATATTAATTACTTAAAGAAATGAACAATTATCTTCTAGTGCGAAAAGTTGTCTATCAACCATAGTAATGAAGAATGTTGACCACTGAGGTTGTGATATATAGATGGAAAAGACAACGTATTTGAATATTGTCATATTGTGATTACGGGCAGATAGATTCTCCAGTCGCACTGTGATGCACTGGTTCAGATCCAATGACCGTTGATGACACACCCTTTAAAACATTCATTGTGCAGACTCTGTAAGCTTGACAAAACAAATTCATTTAGCTTGCATGAGTCAGTTGGATGACCTTGTGTCTCCATCTCTACCAGCATGTCAAGTCCAAGTAAACGTGACTGTTTAGTGTCAATAATACAATAGGCCTTTACATCATAGCAGCATACTAACACTCAATCAGTATGACTCATGAGAGTCTGTTTTTATCAGTCAGTTGTATCTGTTTGTCAGGGAATTATGGTTGATGTGAAATAAAAATAATCAAGATTGAATGGGAATGTCTGAAAGAGAATAAGACGAATAACAAAGTTAACGAAGGTAATGGTCTTTTCACTTCTTAGATGTTTACACTTCATATGTTTAGTTTTGCTGGCAACCTGGTTTAAGTTTGGACTTGTTTTAGATTTGTTGTTTTTCCAGCAGTCATATGTCAGGTGCCATGAATGAAGTAACTCCTCTTCTAATGTTTTGTTTTTTGTTTTTTTTTGGCAGATGGTAAACTGGTGCATGAGCTCTCGGCTGTTTACATTCATGCACAACAAATTCATCTCATACAATTGTAAAAACAAAAGAAAAAAAAGCACACAGTTATGCTCGTACCTCTATAAATAGTGTTTCTCTATAAAAGCATGCTAACAATGTTAGCGCACTTTAATTAGTGTGGACAATGTTTTGTTTAGATATTTGGTCAAAATCCCCAAGTCATAGACAAAAGTAAAATTTGACTAGACAGTGAAATCCAACTGGCAGACAGTCAAATATACACGCAATCAAATCAAACACAGGCTAAAACAATACCTCTGCAATAAATCTTCCCATTATAAAAATTTAAATGTTTGTTTTCTTTTTTTTTTTTTTTTTTTTAATCGAAATTGAATTAATCTTAGTGTGGAAAAAATCCCTCCAATTGTTTTTGTTTATTAGATTAAGGTCAGATTGACCTGACACTTTAACAGACTAAAGCAAAAGAGTAAAGAATAAAAGGGAGGACTGCATGCTGAGGCAAGGAGTGAAATGAGCTTTGAGTTTTGGTATGCAGAGGAGAGGAGGAGATCACATGTGTTTGAGTCGATCTCAGAAATGAAACATGAAATGCAAAATTGCATATCACTATTACAAAAAACACAATGTTATTATCAGTAGAAAAATATGCAAATACATCACAAAGAAATATATAAATATGTTTATTTTCACTACTCACCTGCTAGTTACTAACAGTGTCTGCAGATAGTTGCAGATTGCATCAGATTTAAGTTTAAAGCCCAAAGAACTGAAAGATATTAAATCTTTTCACAAATTATCCACTGAAAAACAACACTGAACCACTGAGATACCCTGTTGATGGACAGACAAGAAGTAAATAGACATGGATCTACACAGTGAGAGAACACTTGAGTGTACATACTAGCTCAGCATCCTTCTTCCTGTTGTTGCCGTATTAAACCTGAGTGTGATGTCAAATCCAGCCTGGTATTGATAGACGGTTAACTGGTAATGTTGTGTAATGTTTTCCTCCCCTGTGTTCCTGGAAGCTTTTACTCACAGTGATATAAATACAGTAGCATTTATATCACTTCAAACACCATTTAGTTGATACTTTTATCCAGACAACGGGAACACAGGACGGGTGCACTAGGTTGTTTTGATGAGAACGGACCATCTGGGATAAAGACTCCAAACCCTGGTAATGGTGATGTTACTGACCTCACCTGGTGGATAAACAAACAGTTTATAATGCACAATATTACATATTACGATACTGAGCATAAATTATTTTATCTTGTAATCCTGTTGTTAGCATGTATATTAGTTTTCACTATATAAATTACTATATTATCACTGTACTGGGAGTACACGTGACATGTGCCTCTGTGTTAAATTATTATAACGTGTTAAAATAATTTAACACTGTTAATGCAAGTTTACTTCTGCTGTGCACTGACCTCTGACACGAAAGCTGCAATTATCCACACTGAACTGTCACTTGTCTGCGATCAGTCAGTCAGAGAGGAGACACGGTAGATGAAGATGTAGAGAACAATCTTTTACCCTTATTCCCTTATTTGAAGACTGTGGCGCAGCATTATTGTCTTGTTTGTTCCACCATAGTTTTAAAATTAGGCTGGTGATAATTGTCCTCCACGCATTACAACACTTGTTATCTGTAATGCTAATGTAATGCTAATGCGCTGGAGCGTGTGTTAAATATGACAGGACATGTGTTAATGACAAACTATACATGTAATGGTAAAGTTAAAAGCTCTGTTTTTGCCCTTTTCCATAAATTTATATGAGTTTTTTTTTTATTGTGCAACAAAGCAGCTTTTGATTGGAATAAAACAAGTCAACAGTAACAAGACACTGTGAACGTCACACATACATGCCATGACAGTCCTTGGACTGTCTTTAGAGAGCAACATCTCCTTCGACTCAGATGTTATTTTGCAGAGAGAAAGGAGGAGTGTCGGGGGCAAGCTGAAGGATATGAGCTAACAGATGGTTGTCATGGAAACTAGAGCCCAGGGAGACTCTGCAAACTACTACTGACAGACAAGATCTCTAGGCTGACAGCCTGGATAATGCTGACACACAGATGGGATGAGAGGCAGAGTGCAGAGTTAATGTTTTATGATAATCCTGCAATAATTGGAACACTTTGCTTTGTGTCTGTAAAAAAAAACAAGGGAGAGATCCTTTCAAATTATTTAATCAAATAAATTTGAGAACCAAAAAAAAACATATATATCGTCTCCTACTGAACAACAGGAAATGTTTTCCTCCTCCCTTGACAGCACCATGGAGATCACACTGGATGTCTGTTGTTGTGACTTGTCCTACCCTGAATAAAGTTGCTAAATAAAATTTAATTCAGGTGCCATAAAGTTATCTGTCCGTGTTATCTAACAAAAAAACAAGTATAAGCAAGGACGAGACCTTAATCCGACAGCAAAGTTCATACGATACGTCCATGTCCAAACTCATCACATCTGCAATGATGGTAGAGACGGTTATGAAGTTAGTTGAGACTAAAACTCTAAATAAAGTAATCCAGTTGTTTTTATATCCATGGTTTCAGTGTAAACAACAACTGTTAGCAGTTAGCTAATTCTCCATGACCTTTCATGGTTACCGATTTTCCAAAGTAAATAACTTTAGGCAAAAGCAACAGGATACAGGAAATACAGTGGCAGCTTATTTCATTTATGTTTGTGTCACAAAACAAGATTATTGTGTTATATCAACGTGTCTGTTGTGTTGTTGAAAGATTGATGGATTTCTAAGACCAAATATGAAACAAATAACTGAATTCTGGGAGGCCTCTCTTACTGAGAAATTTACAACATATGCTCACCCGATTATACAATAACCACGTATGTAAAGGAGGCAGGAGAATATGACAGAAATAGAAGCAACAGAGACCAATTTAACACTTATAAATAAACCACAATTTTGTTTGAGTTTTAATCAAAAGAAAACCCAGACGGGAGACTTTATTATTCATGGGAGTGGATGCATTTGCTATCGACCCGTCAGTTATTTAAGATGGTTTGAGTTTGGTTTGAGCACTCAGAGAGTGAGTGAGTGTGGAAGCGTCTGTTCCCATAAGATGTCAGGATGAGTAATGCAACTAACTGTAACTGTAACAGTAACTGTATCAGTGCACGGTCCCATCAAGACAGAGTCACTCTTCTTCAGCGTGAGAGTCAGGTCTTGCTTCAGAAAGAAGATAAGGTTGCATGTGATGACACATTGTGTTTCAAAGACCACAGAAGATAAATGTTTGGTTTAATAACATAAATGGTGAAACTGTACTATTTATTTTGTATGGACTTGTTACAAATGTGTCAAGAGAGAAAAACATGATGTCACTTTGGGGACAAACAGGTAAGTGATGCATTTGATGCATTGGATTTCATTAGAAGCTGATACCCTGCGTCATTACCTGAATGAATCAGTTTCCTGTGAATGAAAACAATTTATGCAAAACCTTCCTTTCCACAAAGAAGGGTGCTTCAAAGAGCTCAACATTACTGCTTTAAATGGTAAATAGACTGCACTTCTCCAGTCATCTGTTCATCACTCAAACGCACTTTAAAATACTTTTTTTCCATTTATTTCCAAACATTCACACAGTTCAGTATCTTCCCCAAGGAAACTTCAACATGAGGACCGGAGAACACTGGTGGAAGATTAGTGGACGACATACTCTATGTCTGAGCCACAGTTGCCCCGAATGAACCTTTAAAGTTTCACTACACAAGTCTGATCACTTCTCTACAAAGATCCTTTCAGAGTAAGGTTGAATTCAAGACTCACGATACGTATCAAAACGTTTAATTCAGAGGAGCTGAACATCCTGTTACATGACACCAGGAGAAAACTACCTCCAAAGACTGTTGAACTTGCACTTCGTGAATCCAACATCTCCAGGTCGTAGACTCTGATCTTATTAGTGTTAGAGGCAGCAGAAACCCTGTAAGGAGTCACTTAACCATCACACTGACTATGAAGATCATACATTAACTTAAAAATGTTACATAGTGAACATTTAATGCTGCCACACGTCTCTACTAATCCATCGCAGTTAATCAAATTTGAAACTTCACATGATGTAGCAGTGATGCAAGCTGATCTATCTATTGGGATCCTCTTGTTTGTAGCAGGAATTCAACTTATGGTAAACAGGCTAAACTTCTACAACACTTTTCTAGTGTTTTATTTTTCTCATGACCAGTCAAAGTGCCTTTAATTCACAGTCACACACATTAACACGGCAATTCTACCTATCACACATCTTTTCTCTTAGAGCTACAACTGAAGATGTCCCCAGACTTGTTCAACTTCTCCATCATTTCCTCATTCTTAGTAATAAATCAGCCCAAACTTGTAAGTGTTAACAGTTTAAATCTTTGGTCTGAAAACACCTTCAGAGAAGAATCACTTGGCATCATTTAGTCTGAAAGGAGTCCCAGTTATTATTTATTTGCCCGTGAGTTTAAGGTCAAGATTTTATTTTTAGTACTTTTATTGGATTTATTTTTCTGTATGTTTGACAGAAAATTGTTGAAAAATCTCTAGATACCCTGTTGTTTTAATCTGGGTAGTCTGACACTGACATCTGGCAGAGGATACCTTTGTTTCAGCACTAAAAGCCTTTATCCAAATATTCCAACACTGCATCACGCTGCTGTCCAGCCCGTCCGCGTGTTTCATGGCACATGGTTTCATTGTTGTACTGTGGTTTGAGGACACTAGCTGATAGTCACGTAGCTGCAGTGTTTCTGGTATGTTGATTCTGGAAACAAAACCTGTGTGCAGCTATCGTTTCTACCACAGGATCCTGCCACCACAACACTGTATTAAATTTAATCCCTGCAAAAACACTCCGAGGCTTATTCAGATTGTAGAAGTAGCACTTTAGCTACTAGCTACGTGATGCAGGGAAGAGAAAGGAAGAGAAAAAATGAAAGTTTAGTCCTTCCAGTTCCATGCTCTAAACAGTACTTGATCCTTTATCCTAAACAGATATGTTGTATGTGAGGTAGTTTCACTGAGTCTATATTTTTCCACAGCAAGTTTCCACTCTGTTAAATCTGTTTCACCTTGTCTCATGACTAAGCAGAAGGCTACTGCTGTATAATCACTGTGTTTATGTCCTTTCATTCACCTTGATAAGGAGTCCAATGTTTTCAGTGGAGACAGTTTTGCCTGTTATTGTCCTTTAACATTGTCTTTGCAATCTGACATAAGAACAATGTAGGAGAAAACATAACACCCACATACTTTCTCCTTAGTTATATCATAGTTTTATATTGTGCACAAGAGCCTCAGAATAACCTCTATAGCGGCTTTATCTGAAGCTTACATGGTTGTTCATTGTACCAAAGTTATTCAGTGTAATTTACAATAGTTTATTAGAGCCATTTAAGAAAGTGGATACTTTGCAAGATGAAATTATTTTTGTTTGAGTAGGAAAAAATGAGAAGAAAAGGGAGCATGTTAATTTCATTGTTACGTGTTACGTATGTAAGGTCAAGAGGTCAGAGTTGTCTCTCTCTGTTTCTTCCAGGAGGAACGGGGAGATCAGCTCCTGGCTGCTGATTGGTTAACGATAATCCAGCCCAGCCAGTCGCTCTCTCTGCTTCTCTTCTGCTTGAATCCACTTCTTGTTAGAAACAGGTTTTAGTGGTGGATGGTGGCCTGCAGTAAGACAGGGTAGCCTATACATTTTGTTTGCACACACGTAGCCGGTCTTTTGTTCACCTCACTAATCTGTGGGTTGGTGCCACCTCTGTACGTTTTACTGAAAGCATTTTGTAGAAAAGGTTTTATTATACTTTTTGATTTTATTATCCTCCCCCACATGAAAACCTGAAAATCTGTTTGTTTGTTTGTTTGTTTGTATCTGAGCACAATAAATTTATGCTGCTTTTTTATGCGCTTTTCCTCTTTTGTACATTGATTGTTGATATTAAGGTCCCCTGTTCACAGGAGGACATAACACTGTTCAATAGCCGGCTTCAGGCCAGGCCTGTCAGGCCAAAATCGGGTCTTATTGCTTTCACACAGTCTCCAGTCGGGTAGCTGTGCAGTAGCTGTGACGGGAGAATGATGGACCAACAGTTCTGGTCTCACGATGATGTTCATGCTCTGGTCTCAGAACGAGGAACTTTCCAAGGTAAACATCCAGAGAGCTGCCCTCCACGTCTGAGAAAGACTTAAGAAACTACAGCGCAGTATAAGCTACACTAGCAGCAGTTAACAAGCTAACTTCTTACAACAGACTCATGTAGATCTGCTACAACTAGAATTAAAAACAAAGACAGAATTGAATGTTTACTTCCTGCTAGTCATTTGTTTTTGCTTGAACCTCCCGTCCTGTTTGAAAATGGGCGATGTTGGTGACGTTTTCACAAACTGGGGCTGATTGAAGGCTGATCCAGACACTAGTGGCCTGATAATCTGAACACAAAAGTCTCGGGGATAGACCTGGGACACTAGCACCTTGTTGGGCCCCACATGGCCCCGGCCCAACAGTGTGAAAGAAGCTAATGACAACAAAGATATTCTATTCCACTTTACTCTGTCCTTAGTATTTCACTGTGGATGAAAGTTCACCTCATCCTAATCACTATGTTTTCTGCTGAAAAGATGCAAATCACTTGAGTCTTTAATCTTGGAAATTCTCAGCTGTTTTTGTTGTATTATTACACCTCCTCCCCCAGATAAGATCATTTTTCTCTCCTATCTCTATGAAGCCATTGTATGTGTTTTCTCGCAGCTGTGTTTGCTCTATTTTTACAGTTTCCTCTGCAAAATTTATTATATGTCAAAGAAAAACATTAAACATTTAACAGAAAAATTTAAAGACTTTTTTTTTTTTTGCTCTTGCTGGAACATTACTGTAACCACTTGATCTGCAGAAATATTGTAGTTTTCATGCACTTACACATTGTATCTGCAGTTGGAGTCATTACAGTGGCATATTTTCACTAGTGCTGCATGGATCAGTTGTGCACATCCTGGTGCACAAGGACTGGTGGTGGTGATGTGGCCTATCCTAGTTTCAATCTTAGTTTAGTTAGTTTTGACGTGGTTTAATGTGTTTGTTTTTTTTTTTTTTTTTTTTAAGTTAAGTAAAAAAAAAAAAAAAGCAGAAGTTATGAAGAAAGAAAAAAGGAGGGAAGGAAAGTAGGAGCCACATGAGGACGGAGGAGACAGGAAGGAAAGCAAAGAAGGGAGGAAGGAGGGAAATAAGTGTTATCTTGATCATTTGGGTGTGGCTGGATGAAAGTGTTGAAATAAAACCATGCATATTACTGGAAGGAAATTGGTGTAATGGGGAGGTGAAGTTCGAGTAAAGGGCACCTCAGCATTGAGACCAACTGTCATGATGAGACTTGAATAAAGAAAACAAACCTTTGACTCATCGTGTTTTCAAACTTCTGTTTAGGTCATGGAACAGTTCTGTTTTGCAGGAAGGATGGAGAACGAAGGTGAAATGAAAAATAATAACCTCTGTCTGTCTTGAACAAAGTTATTTTACTGAAACCAGAGCAGTGAGTTCATTTAGATTCAGTTAAAGTGGAGATGTGCCTCTGAACTATTTGTGCTTTAATTTGATAATACTAGGTTCTGCAACAGCATTTGTTGCTGTAAAATTAAATAATGTTTTTTTTTTTTTTATTGTTATTATTTTTGGCACTGAGTAACTGTCTTTTAACAAGTTAGATTGTGATGTCAGGACAGTTTGCTGCTTTTTTTAAAAACTCAAAATAGACACAGAAGACAACAAAGGATGCAGCACAAGACAGTAAAGGTCCTAACGTATCTTCTCCTGGAGGCTGATGTGAGAAAAGATGGTCATAAGCCTGGAAGCGCTGCACTGTCGGCTCTGAACTATGAATAGAGAAGTGCTAAACAAATAAAGTCTGGTTGATTTAATTTTATAATCCATCTAATGTCCTTCATCTTCCAACTTCATGTTGAAAGGAAAATGCTCACAATCACAATCTTTTACCAGGAATCTTGGTAGTAGTCATGTATATGTTGCTTTACTCTAGTCAGTCACTCTGGTTCGTAAAAGGATGTTTGATTACGACGTTACACGACCATTTTACCCTCCAGTGTTAATGTTAATTACAGCTGTGTTGAAATGTTAGTGATGCGTGTTGGTGAGAGGTGTTTAGAGCTGCTGGATGGAGTAAAAGGAGTAGGAGGAGGAGGAGGAGTAGAGTTGAGCCCCGACTATAAATCCTAACACTCGGTGACCCACCTGTCCCTCCACTCCCCGTGTCACTCTGTGTGACAGATGCTTGTCGTGCTCTTTGCATGCGACCAGAGACGAATGTAGCTGAGAATGCCGACGCGTCCCATAGACGCTTCCATCACCGCAGCATTTTCCATCTGAAGCTGCTTCTGCTGTAATGGAAAGAGTGTTGACACTGACATGCACAGAAATACCTGCAATATATAACAAATAATAACAGATGATCTGTGTTCCATGTTAAAGCCACTTTTATCCAACTATATTAATAATAGTTTCAAATCATATTATTGTCTTTTTATTGTTCTTTCACTTTCTGTGCTGCCTAATCATCCATTGTCAGATGTTTTCTGGGGTCAGGTCATGGTGGCATCAGATCAAAAAAGTAGTCCAGGTCTCTTTCTCCCTAGAGATGCTCTCCATCTCCTCCTGAGGGATCCCAAAGCAATACCAGGCTAAATAAGAAACCTAAAGGCCTTTTTCCACCAGAATCTACTCGACTCTACTCAGTTTCTAGTGTTTCCACTTGGTGCTAGTTCCTGGTTCCAGCTACTGTTTTAGTTCCTGCTCTGTGGAGGAACCAATGGAGCTGAGTCGATACTAAAACGTGACGTGAACAGACGCCGGCCACTGATTGGTCAGAGGGAGTGTCTTCACAAGCTGCCACCAGACGCCAGTTGAGTTGAGAGAGCGTCAACAAAATAATCAAGCTCCATTTTTAAACAGGACAAGAGTGATAGCCATCGTCGTAGCTACCTGGTCATAAGCTAACCCAGCAACAAGTACAGCATCTCCTCCATGTCCATTAATGTTTACTGATATTTTTGTGTCGTGACGTCGCAGCAGTTTGACTCCACTCACCACATTCACGTGGAGGAGGAACCAAACTGTGATGGAAAACAACGTGTCTGCTACCAGACTGAGTAGAGTCCAGTAGAGTCCAGTAGAGTCCAGTAGAGTCCAGTAGAGTAGAGACAACACTTTAGTTGAAGAGACAATCATCTCTTCTAGAGGTTCACCCTGCATATGTTATACTCATTTTGTTTCCAAGGCTCATTTCAGCTGCTACTACCCAAAGCTCATGATCATTGGTGAGATTTGGAAAATAAATCAACAGCTTTTCTTTCAAACTCAACAACAGTCTGGAACTGTCAGGCTGGGGCTCAAGACAGGACTCAGATGCAGAGATGACAGTGAGGCAGACTTTATAGCCAAACAGACCTCAAGACAGGGTGATTAAATCAAATGGGCTATGAAATTATTCTAGTGTGTCTCCCTGAAGGGAGAACACGTGGCTAAAAATTAAACGAACAAAAAAACACTCCTGAGGAGGAAATATTTATCAAAATCAAAATCACTCTCAGGGGGGCAAAAAAAATCAAAGGCTACAAAACATTAACTCAAAATGCTCTGACCAGAAGAAAACCAAATGTTATACTGAAAAACAGAAGAGAAACAAAAACATTACTCTATAATAATAATGCAAAGAACCAAACAATCGCTCCAAGGGAGGCTAACAAATGACTGAGACTAAATTAAGGACTATGGAACAAAATCTAGACTATAAAAGCTACAAACAAAAAAAACACTCTTATAAGGTACAAAAGGCGTATGAGGACGAACTGTGGCTATGAGCAGGACTGTGATGCAGGCTGGGGGGGGGGCTATTTGAGATGCAGACTATTTGAACACATGAGGGTAATGGGGAACATTTGGACACAATCAGGAATCACAGACAGGTGACACATGAGGAAGGGCAAGTGACCTGAAACAGGAGGAGAGTTAGACTTTCAAAATAAAACAGGAAATGACCCAAGATGAGACAACCTCACCATGGTGTGACAGGAACAACACCTCATTTGCTGCAGCCCATTGCACTGACCCAAATCATTTGTTTTACAAATATGAGTTGTTGTTGTGTTAGTGTTGCTGGGGAGACATACACCTGGACTACCTCAGTTAACCTGCTGCTACACTGCTGCAAATCTGGAGAAATGGCTGAAAATGAATGTAGGGATGATTTGTTCAATGTGTTGGACTAAAATTAAGATTACATTTTACGTCTACTTGATTCATTTTGTCAGAGGCGACTGTGATGCCGCCAGATTCTGAGAACAGAACTACGACAACTCAGCACTTGTTGTTTGATCCAGGAAACATTTTGTCTAAATGTGTAACTAACTGTGCTCAGATGTAGAACTGTATTCACAGCTTTGCCTTTTTTGTATCAGCAAACATCCACTCATCTGTAGCAGTTTAATGTAATGACTTTAATCTGCTGATCTCTTGTCAACAAAGACATGACAGTAGTTCATTATAGGTGTGATTGATAAAAAGCTTGATGAAAGAAAAGTAAAGATATTAAGAAAAAAGCAATGCCCACCTCCCAACTCATGTGCTGTGGATTCAAGTCTACAGACTCAACCTGAGCACCTGACCACACGTAGCATGTGACTGATAAAGCTAAAGGTGAGAAAGTGATTTCACAACCTTTAGTTCACTATTCAGCATGACTGTGCTGCAGGTCAGAGATAAGACATATCCAGCACACAACGTGATCTGCCTCTTCTCTTACTTCAGTCGAGTGTTTGAAATTCAAAGCTGTTTAAATGTTAAAAATAGTCGTCTTGTCTTGTTGTTGTTGAGTATCTGGATTTTAGTCCACTGAGGGCAAAGAAATGCAAATCAAATGCACTTGGTGACATTTAAAGTCTTGGATGTTTTAGAAAGTTTTAGAAATGTAGGCTACACTTGTCACATTTCAGATGGTTGAATCTGAATCATTGTTTATTTTACATGTATCCAGCTTCTTTCTCTTTGTTTCAGGGAATTTAGGGGTTTAAATAAAGTCTTTTCTAGCTGACTCTATTAGAGTTTGACAAGGAAAATATCCGACTGAGCATTAGATTATACACAGTCATAACTATGCATGTTCTGTGTGGTTGTCTCAGTGGGATTTGTCAGGAATGTCTTGCTCCTGCACGTATCCCTGTACGTGCTGCAGCTTCTGTGCGATCTGATCCTATTTTAAGAATCGGCAGAACAGAAGTGGTCCGGCCGTTTATCTGATTGCTCACTGCAATGTAAACATTACAGCTTTACTGTAAGATAAGCGTCTGGTTACCTCACATTTTTCGTCTGGTGAGATGAGACGTGGTGATATCATGTTGAAATGCTGAATGTAAGAGCATCAACTGTACAAAAAAAAATCTGGGAGACTGGGAAACAGATGACACATTTTCATGGACATTAGTGAGGCAGCAACACACAACAACTATCAGATTCCTCAATGAGGCATCGTTCTGCCTCAACACATTTATAGCTGTCAGATCCTGAGACCTGATTCGTCAAGCTGAAATCCAATCTGGGTGTCTTTACAGTGAACAAGCCAACTCATGCATCTCCACATGAGCTTGACCAGTGACTGTGTATAAAGATTGACAACGTGCCTAATATCCTGGAAATGAGAAGCGTCATATTCTAAAAGTTGTGCAGATAAACCTGCTTAACCAATCACAGCTCAATCTCATCTGTCAACCATGACATCTCACTCTGTTTTAATAACATCAAATAACTAATCAAAACCAAATGCATTAATTCTCATAACATGGAGGTTGATGACATACCACAACCAGCCACCAGTGGGCAAATGAGATGTTTTGGCTTCAGTTTTGTGGAACTGTCATGTCGTCCATTTTTATATCCAGTCTACAAGCTTGACAGAGTTATATCACATGCAGTATATGTACCTTAAAAAGTTGTTGCCCTGTTTGATGATGCATGGAACAAGCTCGCCCTTCTGTGAATCTCACCCAGATCACAACCATGGAGGGCAGAAGCAGCCAATAAAATCATAAGCAAGGTGAATATGAATGTGAAGGTTAAATTGTAAACAGTGTTGTGTATATACACATACTAACACATGCACACATTAATCTGATACCAAATTTAAGCCAAAGGTGACGGTGGCAGCACAGGTGACAGTATATTTCCACAACAGAAATCTGAAACCTCTTTACTCCAAGAGGTTTATTATAGAGTTAGATTTTGGCTTGGTATGAATAAAGGGATGGAGTTAGGTTAGTGATTAAAGTAAATCCAGTACAATGTCCTGACAATAACACAAACTTTGCATTTGTAGATTTTCCTTCTTTACCATGTGAGTTTTGGATCCGTGGCTATTTTCTTCCCATGTCCTGACTTTACTTTATTGAGACTACCACTGTGTCGAAAGCTGAGTACTTCAAGTACAACAACATGAAGTATGCTATATATAACCACATGTTGTCACACAAAACAGTCAAAAGCTTGAGCGCAGAACTTCTCATTCTTAACTGTTAACACAAGGACCATAAATGTATTTTCAACCTTGTGAAAACCAAGACAGAAGAATGCATCATGGCTACACAACTTTGTCTTTTACGATGAGAGCACAGCAGTGTCTGGTCTGAGACAAGGCTACTCCGTCTAAACTCAAAGACTACAGCAGTGAGCATACTGTGTACTACAAAGAGTGAACTGACTGGAAGTTTACCTGCTAATCAAAGACAATTTTAACATTGTTATTACGAGTATGTTAGCATGCTGACATTGTAAATTAATCTGATACTTATGTCAGAACACAACAATTGCATTAGCATAACTAAATTAGCTAATTAGCACTCTGCATGTGAAAAATCACAAAAACTGCTTTCAGTTCACTTTTTTAACTATTTATAGCCTACTACATTATAATTCCAGCAGTTCATTCAGTAGTTGCAGAGACAAAGATCACAAATATCAAACTCTTGTTGGTGCAAGAGGAGAGTCAGAGGATTCACGTGTACAATACGTGTACAAAGTTTGATTGAAATTTACTGAACAATTGCAATAACAGCTGCAAATGAATTGCATCACTGATGCTGTAAGCTTCATTGTTTCAAGGAAGAGTCAGTGGCAGAAATTTCAGAGAACCTGCATGAATGAAAACTAAAACTATTTGCATGTCTAGATGCCATTCAAATACACATGTAAATGATGCTCTCTCTCTCTTTCTCTCTCTTTGTGTGTGTTGTTTGTGTCCTTGCACTTCAATAACACCTTCCTGGTAATCTTATAAAGGTGGGAAATATTATAATATATAAAAGGTGATTATTTGTCATGTCTGAGATGTTTTATGACATTTTGTGAGAGTTAATCATGTGTCACCTTCAGTCTATTATGTTTTTTTTTTAGAAATAGGGTGCTATAAATAGGGTGCTATAAATTTACTTTTTCACCATTTTGTAGCAGAAAATGACTCAAAACACCACAGCTTTCTCACGGTATTTCCATCTATTTTATCCAGCATGTGTTGTTGGGTTCTGTCCCTGTTTAAAACCTTCTCAGAGCAATAAAGCGACAATGCTGCAGGTGACAAAAACAATGTGACTTTGCTCTCAGCAGCCACGCACAACAACACAACAGCAAGGCAACAGTTAAAGTTAAACTGTTAAAGACACTATGTATAACAGTGGTAGGTATGACCAACTTAAACTGAATTAGGAAAACAAGAAGCTGAACAAGGAAATGAAACTTTCTACTGCTGAGAGGTGTCTTGTTTAAAATCATGTGAGAAACAGAATGAGGAATATCGAAATGTTCTTCTTGTTTTTACGATGTCAGGTGGATAAACTGGCCAATCCGAGAACAGGATTATGAAATCAGGGAAAAAGGAACAGTGCAACATGCGCTGTCCATGTGCACTCTGAGCAACAGGGAAAATAAAAACAGTCACGCATTAAAACTCATAGAAGTTACATAATACACTGACCTTTCATGCTACATTTTTAATTTGAATTAACACGCATGGAGGAACCAGAAGCTCCACGGCTTACATAAGACAAAGTGGTCGCTCATTGACCTGCAACAACTTCAATTGACTAATTTTTAAATGTAGGACAAGCTCATGACTGTGACACATCTTGTATACTTCCCAGCAAAGTCTTTTCGGGTGTGTTTAGGTCATGTTCGTGGCTGAACAGAGGACCAGTATCATTATCAAAACAAGACTCCAAAGGTTTGATCCGAAGTAAAAACAGAAGGTTTGGCCACGAAAGAAAATAATTCAAATAAAGGCTCAACCATTTTGTTTGTATTCAAAGGTGCTGGTGACTGACAGCTGGTAAAACAAACAGGCAAAATGACACTGCACCATCAAATGGAAGATGACACCTGGTACCAAGTGAACTCAGATAAACTAAGTACAACTGGTGGTGCAAATATGTTCTGTGTGCTCAGTATATTAAATACGCCTCATTTTGAAAGACAGTGAACCAAATGTTACAGTCATTTCTAGTTAATTCATTTCTGATATACTTCAATTTCCCTGAGGGGACCTCCCATCATCCATCCATCCATCCATCATACTCATACTCCAGTAAGATCTATTCTTATCCATTTTTTCTGACAATGTCATTATGATTTGTACATGAAGGGAGTGAGTGAGTGGAGCATGTCATCCATTAATTGGAAGGTCAGTGGCTCCATCTTCAGCTCCTCCAGTTTGTAGTTTGAAGACAATGTCACTGAACTTGATGAACCATTGGTCTGTATGCAACCTAGAGTGGTCATTAATATGAGAGATAACTACTCTATCACACCTGAGTTTGAAGTCTGAAGTGGTCTCATCCACTGGTATTTGACTTCTGGCTACTATTAGTAACCTACAGAGAAGTTAAAGATGTTGCCTCCATCAAACTCAATAAAAAAACAGCTTACACAACAGACAATCATGGATCAATCCAGACTGTTCTTGTTTGTGGTGCTCTGATGTATGAACGAGGTCCTGAAGTGATCAGGAGGAACATATCGTCTCTCTATGTTTTCAGAAATCAAGTTTATTTTCAACTCATTTTTGTGGCGAGCATCTAACGCTCCCAACTTATCAAGTCACCCTTGGATCAAAGCAACAGCCAGCTGAGAAAATTGAATGTAACTACAATCACTTCAGATTTCTTACAACATTTCTAATACAAACTGCCAGTAAGGTCACTATGACCTCCCCAGCAAACCCATCGCACTGGAAAGTGAGAGGACTCCTGCTGACAAAGTGTTCATTGTTTGTCATTTAAAGTCTTGAATTAGGAACAAACTGCACGGTGCTGGTTCCTTCAGACTGGCTGTAATTGGAAGGTATGTAAAACTCAACAGACATGTCACGTAACCATATCAAAAAAAAAATTGTTGAAAGAAATACTGAGCACTGGGCCCATCAGGAATGAATGACATAGCAAAGTGAAAGATTTGTGTATTGTAAGTGTGGGAGACGCTGGATACGTCATATGACTCAAGCTGAAACTGGTCCAGAGTCTCAGCTGGTGGTAGGACCCAGGTGCAGACACACAGACAGGCTGATGAGGTGAAGAAAAAATGAGGCAGCTTACAGGCAGATGGATAGACAAGTATAAGGTCACTAAATACAAGAAGAGGACAAGAGGCAACAGCATGAGCAGAACAAAGGAAAATGAACGCAACCAAAATTACCGTAATTTTCCCTTGGAAACGAGTCTGAAAAAGTCGGGTCGTCTTATATTCAGGGTCCAGAGACCCGGGGGTCTAAACCAACAGGTGGAGTCAAACATTTTCTCCCCAAACGAGTCAGAGCTTCTTCTTCTTCTTCTCTCACACGAGTGACCTGGAGAGATGCGACTGCAACATGGAGACTCACTAGAAAACAGCGACTCAAATGTTGAACAAGTCTCAGACGTTGACCAGACTGTGGCGCCAGCACAGTCTCAAAATTGGGCCGGTGATAATTGTCCTCCGCTCATTATGTCTACCAAGTGGTTGGTAGCCATAAGACTAATGCTAACGCCCCCATCTAGACTAGCTTGCCTGCATGTGTTCTCCTCCATTCCTGTCTCTCTACACTGTCTCTATCATTAAAGGCAAAAACCCACAACAATTAATGATTAAAAAAAGAGAAAACTCCTACTCCTAGATGATGCATGCTTGCTACTACAGGTCATGTGCTCGCTCACTAATTTTTACAAAAATGAGTCTTAAAAAAGAGGAGTTGTCTTACATTCAGGGTCTTCTTATATCCGGGTTAATGCAGTACTCTGTGGCAAATGTTACAGACATGGTATTATATAGCACTATTCCCTTTTCCTTCTATAAAGTATAGTCAAGTGTACCCATTGATAAAAAGACAAGAAAAGAAGCATTAAAGCACCTTTACTTAGCTTTTTTTTGGATTTGAGCAGACCAGGTATTATGAGGTTTTCCACTTACAGTAGATATTTCTGGGTCAAGAGAAAAGGTCATTTTGACAAACTGAAGAGATAAAGATGTGAAGCAGGTGGATCTGGGAACAGGAGGAAAGTCTGAGGACAGGCTGGTTGGCAGGTGGCAAGAACAAGTGCAACCGTAGAGGTGATTACAACTACAAGCAGGGCAAGATTCAAAACCTCGGTGTTGTTGGAAGACCAGCAGCCAGTCACTGGAGGATTATCACTACAATAAAAACCCATCTGTTTCAGGTTGTTACCTGTCAATCAAGCAGAAACTCTGAATTCCTCATGGAAAAATTGACCTGTCTTCTGATGGATTTCGCCTCCCATGTCACATCAAATGTGTGTGGTACTCTAAGCCTGATATGGGGTGTTACATAATCACCTGCAGCTCCACATCCACACAATTTTAGATCAGATCACCTCTAGCTAAAAAAAAAAAAAAAAAAAAGCATTTTATTCCAACCCAGCAAAGATGCGACCCAGACTGAACCTCTGGGGTTTGATATAACCATGTACATGTAGTTAGATTTTTTAGCATCATTCAATATTATGTGCATATAATTACATCCCTTAAATGTCTGTGTAGGTCATGGTAGTCTTAAGTGCTGAAGGTTGAAGGCGATTGGACTTGAAGACATTTCACTGGTCGGGGAGTCACAGGTATTTAACCTCATTGGTTGTCACAGGTCTACCCCCATGAGGTTAATACCTGGAGTTCCCAACCAGTTTTCAGAACTGAAGAAGTCTTTCAGACGAGAGGTGAAACATCAAGAAACCAAATTATAGGGTCTTTTGTATAATATTTCATGTTCATGATTTCTAGATCCAAAGGTGACAAGGGCAGGTTGCTGTTGTGAAGCTGCTTGAACAGGAATGAAGCAGGATAGAGATAGTTTCTGGTTTCACTGAAGCTGACAAATGCAATCATGTTAAGAAATGGACACAACACTTGTTATAAACTTCTAAGTCAAGCCCATGATTCTTTGAATATGTTCACTTAAAAAGGGAGGTGTTGCACCTGAATGGCCGAGTAGCTAGGGTGCACCACGTTGGCGTATATACCGTGCAGTTTTTGGGCAAAAAACACCCCAAAAAAATACTGAAAGAAAAAGGGGGTGGTGTTTTGCAGCAACATGGACCAGTCTACTGACTTACAGAGCAGAAAAGACAATCAAACTATAATGTTCAACAAATTAAAAAGGTTAAACTCATAATCCAGGATAAAAGCAACAGTTGCAGCTGCTAAATGTGGAAATGGCAGCTGGTAATTCCATTAAATTAATGTGCTGCTTAGATGTTCCTTATGATCATTTCTGCCTTATTCTTTTTGCTGAAACCTCCACATTATTGAGGGAATATAAGACTTGGGAGCAAGTAACAAGTAAAAGTAACAAGGCTTTAGTTCTTCAATCAGTATCTGTCGTGAGACGATATCTGTTTACAAAAGAACAGTGACAATGTTGCAGCCGACGGGATTGGAGAGGAGACTGTCATGATCCACACTGACAGACACGAAATACAAGGAAGGTAATGGTAATTGGAAACAGGAAGTTTCCAATTACCCTTACCTACCTCAGAGTCAATTATAGATCATGAATGGCTACAACATTAGCTCCATAGGGTCAATAAGGAAAAACAACCCTGGTGTTGATGTTAAACACATCATTAGAAAATATTTGGCTCGTAGACCACTTCATCTTTCAATAATCTTCTGTGAGTCATTTGGACCAGAACAAAACTGAAGACTGTGAGACACACCCGAGTCACCTTCTATGCATCCATCCATCCGATGCTACTGAAAGAGCTCAAAAACATGTTTTGACATGCTCTGAATCTGAATTATGCAACGAGCACAATGACAGATATCTGGCTGTGAGCTGTGGATCTATCTGTGCCTCCCTTCTCCCCTTTAACTTTAATTAATTCAATATGACATCGTGTATAAGGCTAAATACATATCTTATTGTTTGATGCATGGTGCCATAGTTAGCAGACGGAAATGATCGACAGAGGGATCGACTACAGTGATATGTATTTCAAAGCATGTGGAACAGGGTCTTAATTTTAACAAAAACCAAAAACCAGTTGGTTGTGGACACACTGGGGCTGCCCCTCTAAAGTCCAGGAAACAAAAACTTTTTTTATAATACCAGTTTGAGGTGATGGGACTTTCCAATCCACTCAAACACCATGAGACTGTACTATACAATTAGGGTTTATATCAGTGGTCCCGACCCTTCTGTCATATTTGTTCCTCCCTCAAGCTCCAAATGCACCATCAGGGTATATATGTACACATAGTGTATGTATGTTGTTGTACTCACCAGTGTGACAACATTAATAGCAAGCGTGAGTGTCAAAGTACAAAATTGAGACACAGTAAGATTCAGAGCCTCTGCTGCCTCTGGTACCTCAGCACATCTGCAGCCTAATGAAGGTTGTTTGTGGCTAACAGTTGTGAAAGTAATGACATCACTTCGTGCATCTTAATATGTTTTTGTGAAACGATGAAACAGCTTGTCAAGACAGGTGGCTAGATTTAGAAACTCTGCGTCTCATACAGCAGCAGATGGACGTGCTCTCTTTCTCCTACACGCATACATACAATACTACTAGTAATAAAATAATTAATTAAATTAAATAATTAAGAAGAAATATAAAAACTAAAATTCAAACCAAAGAGTACAATAATCATGTATTTATAATAAAAATGTATTTCTCTGTGATCCAAAGTGTCTAGTTAAATTTTCATTTTTTTTTTTTATAAGGAATCCTGTAGTAGCAACTTTCCTTCCATGGCAACAAAACAAACTGTGGGTTAGTTTGCCTAATATTAGATGATGTAAAAACAAGACAAAACAAGATTGTACTAGATGGCAAACTGATCCTAGTTACCGTCTGTTGTTTAGTCATCATAATTACAACCATGATGATTTCAAGGTGGTTAATTTTACATGATAAAAAAAACAAACATGCCCAAACTTCTGTAGAACTACAGCTGTTGTTGTTGTGTTAAATCATCAATCTCTGCAGAGAAAGAAGAAAAATCTGATAGATAATCTGTTACTGGCGTGTCAGATGTATGTCATTGCACAAACTACATTTAACATTTTGATGACAAATGTCCTACTCTACTCTATTCTACTCTATTCTACATAGACTCCTATGGACCCACTGCACATACATGCCCCATCTTCAACTATCTACCGTACCGGGTCATTTAAGAACAAGTAATAAACAACCGCAAAGTCCTCAGGTGCCTGCATGGAGTCAACAAACTATTAATAAAACCATGTGTGTGACTGTCTGCCAGCATCTTAATCCCAGATCAAAGTAAAACTTGATTAAACTAAACAAACCGGTCATATTTGTTTCCATCAAGTTCTCAGTAAAGGAATGAATGCGTCTATTGTTTCAAATGCTCTCTAAACTCAGAAAAAAAAAATATTCAGAAAAACCAACCATTAAAAATAAATTACTCTGAAAAACAAACCTTAAGAAGGTACTTATCTTTTTTTTTTTTTTTTCATTTTACGCCTATATTGTGTGAGACTTTCATGTGTGATGAATCAACGTACAAAACAAAGTTTGACCTCTGCATTAACATCACCATGGTGCTGATTTATGAGACCAACACTTTACCACTTGGTTACAGCTGGATTTTGCAACTAATGCAACCTTGCTCAACCCAAGTCTGCTTCCTTAGCCACCAGGTCATCACTCCTGAAATGTGAAAGCTACAATTGAAGAGAAATGGAGGCAATGTTCTGTAGATTGACTAAATTAAGTATTTAAATATTGACTATGGGTCGAAGGCATGGATGGGGATTGAACCCATGATCTTTGGTTTACGAGACCAACGCCTTACCACTTGGCCACCACGCCTATGAAAATGAATTGCTCCAATAATATACCAGAACATCCAACACTTTGCAACTATTAACGCAAATTCAGTCAACCTCCATGATTTCTGCACGACCATGCAATCAAAACCACAACTTTTCCAACAACCTTAAGGGGGAACTTTGAACCTATATTTTACTGTTAGAGGTCTTTGAGTAATTTTAGCTTTACCAACATAACACTCTTAGTATGTCTGAATTCAGATACTTCATTGGTTCACTCCCATGTAAAATTTTATCTACACTATGTATTTACCTCCATAGTGGGAGAATTTCGACAGAGTAGTCCCAGACAGAACGTGATCGTCTCCCACCAACATATCTGCTGACTTGTTTTCAATTCTAATCAATAATCAAAGTCTCACTAGTGCTGATGTTTGCATGTGTGGCTCCATGTTGAGGTGGAGATTACGCCTCCTCTTCTGTGGGTGCATGAGGGTGAGAAGTGTCCATCGTTCCACCCACAACTTTTTGACCGTAATGAGTGAAACCATCCGGGTGTTAATAGTTCACTGTGTTTTACCAGACTGGTCAGTGTGAACACATTTACCCACTCTAAACTGTCAGAATGGAAGTATGTGAATTGAGACACACGCTGTGTCTGTTTAACTCAGTAGTGGTAAAGAAACGGTAGAAAACCAGTGTTTAATCAGGCTGTCACATACCTCGGTTGATTTCTGACAAGTTCCTAAAAGTCCAAAACATTTCCTGTTTGCACTTTACAATAAAAGCCTCCTGCTAGTTTGCTGTTGTGAAGTTTTTAAAATAAAGCAGAAGAAGCAGCAGCAGGAAGGTTTTGGGTTTGTATCAGCTGTAGAACAAACACCTTCCTGCTATTTCTTTTCCATTATTGACATTACTCAAAGGCCTCTAACAATAGAATAAAGGTTCAAACATGCCGGAGTTCCTCTTTAACTCGAGACTGATTTAATCCAAAATCTGAGTGGCAACAAGGTATCAAACAGCAAGAGGAAGCACAGGGTTTAAGATCAAATCCACAGTTTAAAGTCATCTTGGAAACAACTACCAACTGAAGCCTAGTGAACACAGTTATTACAGACTAATCTACAGTATTTACAGCTCAACATAAGTACGTAGGCAGTAAAATTAATACCTTCCTGTTTACTGAGCAGCCAGCTGCTGTAAAATTGAGGTCAGGTTTATAAAGGAGTAGTTTGTGTAATTATTCACAGACTTTCGTTTTAAAGGGAAAAGAATGAAAGAAAGATAATGGGGAGTTGATGTATAACCTACATTCTTTTCATGATTAATTATTTACATGATGTGGTTATGGCTAAAGAGGATTAAGAGGCTAATTCTTCGGTTTCAGTCCTTTTTTTATTTGAAGTTTAAACATGAGAACAAATTTAACGAAACATGTTTGAATCCAACCATTTCATCAGTCCATTTTAAAGTAGTTTAACTTATGGTCCAGTAGAGTGCTTTTAAAAATTACCATCAGCCTGATTAGCTGTCACATGCCAGACTGATTTATCTGCAAAGTATAATAATGAATAAGGTGGAAGTGAGTGAAGTCGTTTTGATTGAACAACCATGACACTGGGCAACAGTTTGTATATGACAACTACGATAAGATATGAGAGCATGTAAACGTCAACCCATTTTGAAGTTTATAATTAGACATTACATACATGTCTACACCCAAACACACTTAACCTTCCTTTTCATTTGAAGATTAACCTTGAGTTTGACTTATGTGGTGAGTAACCACTTCTAATTTACAGGAACAAATGATTCAAACTTTTAACTAAAAGATACACATGCACAGACACAAATATATATATATATATATATATATATATATATATATATATATATATATATATATATATATATACACACACATATTGTCAGTCCCTCCAGGATTTCAGGTTCTTTTCGAGATCATTGTCCTAATTTGTTTGAGTTTTGCAGTGTTTTAGTCGCGTTTTGTTGCAATAAAGTTGCATGGGCAAGTCAAAGTTTAACAGTATCATTAAAAATGTTTTATAATTCTACTTTGACAATGAATTAATAGTGAAGGTATAAACCAGTGTGTCAGTGACGTGTCTGGTCTGATGTCCTCCGAGTTTCTAACGTTCTCCGTCTGTTTCTTGGTAACAAAGTTGTTTCTCAACAGACGACTTCCTCTTGTTGCTCCACAACGATAGAAAATAGTTTTCCTCCTCTTTCTTTCATGAACTCTGCCTGGATACTGTTTCTCTTGGTCCTTAGCAGTGATGTTGGAAGGTAAATCGAGACTTTTTATTACACATTTCCTACATCTTCCAAAAGAAACAAGGAAGTGAGGAAACAATAACAACTGGTCAAAATTGCAAGGTTGTGCAGAATTTGCAGGAATTGGTTGAATTTGTGTTAATAGTTGTGATCGCAATATCTCAAATTCCTCATATCGATATCTCTTTAGATTTTTTTATATAGAAACGCGAGCATTATTTTATTTTAAGCTCTAGCACAACAATGATTCTCAAGTGACGAGTGCTCGGATGGAGAGACACCGACCGACATGGAAAACTATTAGAACATTTTAAAGTTAAGACACATGTGTCACTTTGACACACACACACATATTCATCGGGTGTTGCTGACGTTTGTGCCTTTAAGCTGTCATCACCGCTGTGGGAACAGATGCATTCCAGCCATTGTGACTGCAGAGCACAGACCCCGACGACCTTTTAAGGTCATGAATCAAGACCCTTCACTCCCGAGCTGCATAGCAACAGTCAGACAAGGATGAAAACATGTATTAGGTTAAGATTTGTGTTGGCTGAATGATTAGTGGAAGACACGTGGATGCTGGGCGTCTAGTGAGAATGTTTGACAGAATTGATTTTCCTTAAGTGGAACATGGGAAACCACAGGGCTATTTGATGTTGACATCTGATTATTTTCTGACTTGACTCTAATGGAAAAGATAGGGAACATAATTCAGTCTTTAAAGAAAAAGTTCTCAGTTCAGACAAAGACAGCAAGGTGCAGATCCTCCAGGAGTTCATGTAGTTTTGATCGCAACTACCGCAACACAAATTCAACCAATCCCCGTAAATTCTGTGCAACATTGCATTTTTTTACCAATTATCATCGTTCCCAGTCAAACATTGATCCATACATCAGTGAACTCACTTCCTTGTTTTATTTTAGAAGACACGTGTCTTCATGAAACATGTGACATAAAAAAAAGTCTCACATTTACCTTCAACATCACTGCTAAGGACCAAGACAAACAGTATCCGGGCAAAGTTCATGAAAGAAAGAGGAGGAAAACTATTTTATATTGTTGTGGAGGAAGACTACACAATACAAGAGGAAGTCGACTGTTGACTTTGTCACCAAGAAACACAGCCAAGTGCTTGTCCCAAATAGTCCCAAGTTGAGTCATTTGGGAAAATAAACACCCAGGTTGTTATTTACATTTTTTGCAACAAAACTCTAAAAATTTACTTTTAGAAAAGCTGTTGCTAAATTCGACAAATTATGATGCAACAAAAAATAAATAAATAAATAAATAAAAATAAAGTAGGTCCCACAAAATCCACAGTGGTGTCATGTAGGTTTATAACCCATAGTAATATTCACTGCAAGTCCTATTTACATTGTGTACGTGACATGTATGTGGTGTACTTTACATTTCAACCTGTATGTACCTAGTCTGTGTGTACATAGGCAACTGAGTGTTGTATTAAGATCCTTTAATGTGATTAAATCTACTTCTCCTTGGGAGAAGTGGCTTGTGTTAATCATTACCAGAATACCACAGTGCACATCAAGCAGATTATCCTTTGTCTGAAATGCACAACTTTGTGTGCTCAGCGGATTTGCAATTAAAGGATAACTATAGAGTTCGCTTCCCTTGAAAGGTAGTGATGGTCACTAAGAGCTACAGACATCATTGCATTCACAAGCAGTTATAATGAGCAGCATTGCTTCTTCAGGCCAGACTTGATGCTACAGTGACTCACTGTGTGAAACCTGAGGCAGAGACAAACTTCAGACACAGAAGCAACAGTGATAGAAAAACAAAAGTCAACACTGATGTTTCATTGTGCAGCTGGAGCTGGAGCAGCAGCTTTTGCTAAACTATAAAGTAAACAGCCATTAATGCTAATGTTTGCTATGTAGCATTAGCAAAAACACTCATGTAGCAGCCTATGGTCACATGTTTTTCCTTTACGATCGTCTTTGATCTGATATATTTACTGTGAAGAAGATTTAGATCATTTTTAAATCGTACACTCCAGCGATGATAAAATCATCAAATCCAGCGATCACAGTTACATTAAATATAATCGATCACTAGATCACCTGTGTCAAGTGACCCACCTTCTTCCTGCTGACTTTTATCAATTGTTTCAGAGCTCACATGGGTCTGTAAAGCCATAAAAATGCCTTGAAGCAGTTCTATAAAGATGAAAAGTTAGCCGATGTGCTGGCAGTTAAAACCGTTTCCTAACTCTCACAGTGATAGTGATGGATTTTACACTGTTGCTGTTGTTGGCTTCTTCTTTTATAGGAGATAGTAAAGTCGTGTGACACGTGACAGAAAAATCACATTCAAGAAATCTGTATTATGGAGCTCAGAGGAGGTTTATCAGCTGTTAACAAGAACGTCTGCTTTCTATAAACATCAGCTGTGTGAAACAAGTGTCCTCAAAATAAACATTATATGTTGGATGATTATATCTAAATGATATAATGACTTGTAGTTTATCCTTATGTTAACACTTTACTCAAATACTACAACTCTCATTCATACAACCAATCAATGATTGCCTCATGTCTTTGTCTGGTATCAATCATTTATTTCACTCCATGCTCCATGCATATTCTTCACTAGTTGCTGCAAAATGTCAAGGTCATGAATATAAAACTAATGTTAAACCAGGGTTTAACATTATTCTCCACTGATGGAAACACTGAATATAAAGTTGAGATGTGATGTGTTGCTCCCGTGGTTAATGCTGTGTATCTTTAGATCTCTAAGAATGATTAAAATATATCCAAACACACATGCAACATGTATTTAGAGCTCATAAAAAAACAACTACTTTAGAATAATCTACTGACTCCGTTGTTGCAACTTCAAACTTCAGCTTCAAACTTCAGCATCGTTGTTTGGTTCATCCTCACCCTTAAATATCACTGTCTGTCCTTGAGGCTTTATATAGAGAAAAAACAAGACTAAATTACTTTGAAAGAATAAGGGATTAAATATTATTAAAAGTCCTGAGCTTCTATTGTTTGTAATGCTAACTGATAACTAATAACTTGGCTCTGTCAGATCTGCAGCTGAGAAAACAGAAAACGTAAATGTCTTTGTGCGGGTAATGAAGACAAAATGAAAAAATAATCCTTACAACGAATGCTTACATGCAACATAACTACTCCATTACAGAGACTTTAATATGTCTAATAAATATGTTAAAACAGCTGAGAACCAAATAACAAATTGTCAACATTCAATATGAATGTAAAAATATAATAAAAAAAAATTAAATCACAGCTATTTATTATTATTATTAGATACACGTGAAACAATACAGATTCACTTCTGACTGCAGCTGCCAGATCACTGACATCTGATATGACCTGTCGACTTGTTTACACAACATTAATATTATTTTCTTGCAGTGCTGCGTGTTTGCAGCTCGTAGATTTCTACTCTCCCTCGCTCTGTTAGTGTCTCGGTCAAACACTTGCTGCCGTCTGTCATCGCAGCGTTCCTCAGAAGATTTGCAGCAGCTGGCAGGAGGATCAGCAGATCTCGCGCCCACGGCCGACATGCCTCAGATCTTTAGTGGCCCGACTGTGCCCAGTTACAACACCGATTATGAACGGCGGAGTCAAGTTTCTACGACCCTCTGAGACCTGGAAAATCTAATAATACCAACCCTTACTCCACCTCCAACTCTTACAGTCAGTCTTGTATCCTGTCAAGTGAGGAATGAGTTTGGCTTCGGTGTTGGCAGCTTTATCCTCAGGCTGAACACGGCAGTTACATTTTTGGATGTTTTTCAAGATGATTTCCTGATTCAGCACAAAAACTGAAACAGGATAATAGTTAACTTCAGTGTTAAAACAAACACACACACACACACACACACACAAAAAAAAAAAAAAAAAAAGAAAAAAAAGAAAAAGAAAAATCAGGGTTTTATGTACAAAACTATTTGTTGGCTGAGAGTAGTGAGCAGTGGAGGTGATGTTTGGTGGATTTTATTACAGTACGACGGAGCCAGACTAGATGCTTCAGTATTTCCAGACCTTGTGCCAAGAGATGTTTGACAGCCACTGGTGGTGGCTTCATATTTGACCTACAGATATGAGTATTCTCATTTAACTACTGGCAAAACACCTCTGAATCATATTTCTTAAACTGTCCAATTATTCTTTAAAGCTGCTGTATAAAACCTGCAGCTCCAGTTCCTCTTTCCCTCCTTTGTATTATTTCTACTGCCAACTAAGAACAATGAAATCATAAAATAACCCAAAAACTACTTAAACGGCTGTCAACACACCAAAGTCATGATAGAGGAGTTGTTTTTTTGATGCTGTGAATGTCCCAATATTGTACAGTAACAAAGTACTGATACTTCACGACTGTACTTCAGTATGTTTTGTGAGAATACTTTACTTTACCTTTACTTGAGTTTCATTATTATTATTATTCTGTGAACTTTCACTTTTACTTCACTACATTTTTTAACTTAATGACACTTTTCCTCTGATCCATTTTCAATGTTGAGTGACTCAGTAAATGTGGTGTTTTCTCCAGCTCCAGTTCACTCTATGTCATCCTGTGACCTGTGACTGTTTAGACCATCAACACCATGTCTGAGGGTTGATGGAGGCTCCATCTTAAAGGTGGATGATGGAGAAACTTCAACAATATCAATATCAAACACAAATGTAGTGAAAAAACAACAACTTTAGTTCTTTAGTTCAGACTCATTCATTGTCTATGAAGATTGTTGTAGCTCCATGTTTTAAAGTGCTGGATAAACTTCATAATATTCTTCTGTTTTATTAACATGTACTTGTACTTTTACTTTCTACACTTAACTACATTTACTTATAGATTACTGTCATACTGAAGTACAGTAAATACTAGATACTTTAAGACTTTTACTGGAGAATCATTCTAGTGACGACTTGAACTTCTACCAAAGTTATTTTATTCTACTCTAGTGTCTGTACTTCTACTCTAGTGTCTCTACTTCTAGTCTAGTGTCTCTACTTCTACTCTAGTGTCTCTACTTCTACTCTAGTGTCTCTACTTCTAGTCTAGTGGTACTTTCGCATACTTTATACACCAGTGGTAAGTCCATATTATTGAATACTTGCTCCAACCAATGGGACAGGTACTCAAGTCAGTCTTGGCATCTTGTCCTGTTTTAATCATCAAATGAATAATTAAAACCAGATGTCAGATAGAGTTTTTGACCGTATCTACACTCAACCACCAGGTGGCCACCAAAATCAAGTGGTATTATACTCACTTTTGGAGGCCTTTATGTCGTCCCCCTTTATATACAGTAACTTTATATGCAGTCTATGGTGCACACACACACACACACACACAGACACACACAAACAAGCTTAATCCACATTATTCAGGATTGACTGAGCAGCTTGTTACTGTATGTTTGTGTCACAGACGGATGAAGTGTGTTTAACAAGTTTAACACTCACACACACACATATACACATATATAGCACATACATAACTGCACGGACTGCAGGTCACAGTTACATCACTCATCAAAAATGCTCAAACTGCAGCTGCAGCACAAACACACACACACACAAATGATGTCAGAACACAGTCAGCATTTACAGATTCCAGGAGTTGAGGAGTTAAACTCAGAAGAGGCGAGCAATGAAAGCACATTATGGTAAAGTTAATCGGTTCTGACTTCTCTCATGCAATCTGCCCCCTGATCCTCACGAAGAATAGAAATAATTCTTCTACTTGTCATGTGAAGGGTGACTTTGGATCATGTGGGACTGTGGTTGACGTCTCGCTGGTCATTCTGTCTTAGTGCCATTGAGACACACAACCATACAAACACTGTATTAGTCCTGCTGATCCTTTATATCTTACATTCTCTATAACAATGAACAAATGCCTACTATTGCATCGTCAAATGAAAGCATACAAATAATATCTATATCAAATACTTCTTCCTCTTAAAATGAACAAATCAACATCTACCATGGTGCACGTGTGATGGGATATATTTCTATATATTAGCTCCACCCTGCTGGTTATTACACTTTAATCTTATACTGTATGTACACAGAGCTATATTAAGATTTAGATTAATGAGCGTATAACACAAAACCCCATATAAAGTATTGATTAGTTTAAAGTGCAGGATGAGGCCGTTGTTTTTTCACATCACTGACGAGTTCTTGTGAGGAAAGACACAGAAATAATTAAGCTTATGTTATGAATTTATTTATATAAAGATGGACAAGATGATAGTTTCTCAAGAGTCAAGTCAAAACATATGGATGTCCCTCGGTGGATGTGTGTATTATAGATCATAAATCCAAACCATCGACGTATTAGCAGCCGAGGTATGAGCAAAACTAAAATATATTTTTAGAAAAAGTTCTTATCACGCTTGAGTTTGTTAGAGTCTTAATTTCTCTAATCAGTTTGGTTTTAATTATTCATTTGATGTTAAAGGTCATGGTTGCATACTAATTACACAGAGTCTCCTTCCTGCTGAGAACCAGTCCTTGAATCTGAACAATGGTGCCAGTGTTTATAACCACAACTGTGCAGGTAGTGATTGAATCAGCAGCTGAAACATACATGATAACATTCATCATTTATATGTTTTTTATATGCATCACAAATACACAGGTGGAAATTATGCAGTGACATGCAGCGTGTGAATCCTGATCCCAGCGTTAAATGAGTCATTTCAGTTAATTTGTTTCAAACTCAGACAAAACTGTTAAATAGAAATGACACTGCAACAGTTTATTTATGTGTTTATAAGTGTGACACAGAAGAGAATGACGAGATAAGTGACTGAACCATCTGACCAGCAGCAGTCTGAAAGATCATGTTACTCTATTACCACTGGTGTGTGTGTGTATGTGTGTGTGACTTTCTCTATGCAATATGAGAAGGCATCATGACAGACAGTTGGCTCACTAAGAAACAACTGATACCACACTGGTTGCTGTGTCCATCCATCACTCTCTCTCTCACCACTCTTTTGTCCTTTCCAAACAACACTCTCTCCATCTTTATTTCTCTTCTATCATTCTGTTTCTTTCACACAATCTCACCCCTACACACACACACACACACACACACACAAACACATAACAGCAGTATAATTTAACACCCATTGGAGCCAAATCATGGTATTAGGTCGCCAAGCTGGCACAGCACTGTGTGTCCCTGTGTGCTCCTATCACAGCCTTCGGCTACATGTTGTAGTAATAATGAAGCTTTGCACAAGGTGGTGTATCAGGGAACAAACACAGAGGCCTACTGTAATATAAGAAACAAGGCAGCACACATGAAGAAATGATTTTTTTTTTTAAGAGCTTGACTGGCCTGCACAAGATCCCAGACCTCAATCCCATTCAGCATTAACATACCACAGCTTATTGTCCAAAATCAATATTCACTTTATTATTTGCCAATGTTAATAAAACAAACTTTCCAAGAACTTCAGTAACAGTTACAAGATCAGACAAGAAGTTATAACACACCCTCAGCACACTATGTACTTTGTCTTCAAGGCAAAGTGGACGCTACAGTGACTCACAATCAGAGAGTGTCAAAGCAGGTCGGGGCTAGCTGGTTAGTATGCTGCCCTCCCTCTATCCATCCACTTATATAGGTCACCAGTCGATTACCGGACATATGGGGACCAACAGACAAAGGAATTTAGATATAAACCCAAAACCTCTGCACCTTAACCAACCACCAACATAAAGGTGCATCACGCAAAATTTTTAAGTTAATGTATCATCTTCATCGTCAGTGTGATTAAATGATCCTCACAGGGTGAATGAAGAGTCTCTGCTGCCTCCACCGTCTCTTGGTGAAAAACCAACACTTGTAAGATCAGAGTCTACGACCTGGAGATGTTGGATTCATGGAGGGCAAGTTCAGCAGCACAACAATGTGCAACAGTCATTTGAGGTAGTTTTCTCTTGTTTGGTCGACGTGTTCAAGGAGTTACCCAATCAGAGCCAATGTGTTCATAAACCTCGCCCATTTAAAAAGACATTGACAGTAGTCGTAAGGCTGGCGTCATGTAACAGAACATTCAGCTCCTCTGTTTCTGTTGAATTAAACGTTTTGTTACGTATCGTGAATCTTGAACTCGGCCTTACTCTGAGACTGTAGGAGGAGCATCAAATGAAAAAAAGTTGTGCTCCACCACCGGAGACAGTTTCTGACAAGTGAAGGTGTGAAGCAAAATTTCCGCTAAACTGATAAATATATAACAGGTAATGCTAACAGGTGACGCAGCAAAAATGTGTTGCCCCTATAATTAAAATGACGCAGTTAATGAAAATGATTCAACCTTTACTGGATGCAGACATCTGTCTTTCTGTGCTTTTACCTTTTATGACTTTTCATCCACAAGGGCATCAGCTGTCATTAGTGGCCTTAATCAAAATTATTCCAACTTAAAGTTGCAAATGAGGCAATGAAACGACCAGTAAGGCAAATATTTCTACACCCCTGTTATAGTAACACATGACTGCCTCAAAACCATGGTGCGTTTTACATTTCAGCCCAAATGAACAATGACAGTTTTTCTAAACACTTTAGAAAATGGAAAAATGAAACACTACAGTTTTATGACAATCAGTGATGCATTCGTTCTTGTCACTTGTAAACATGTACTTCAATGCCACTCTGAAGCTACATGTTCTATTTATTGAGAACCTGATTTTCAGCTGATGTTGAACTTTTAGAAAATCTGCTGTATTTTTCCACGTAGCAGTTTGAACTTGTCCTGCTGCTGAGGTGGAATGATTAGGGCAGACCCCTCTGAGAGAGAGAGAGAGACCATTAATCTAAATCTTAAGGACCAACAACAGAGTAACCTTTCATCCAAAAACCCGACGGGGTGTCCGACCTAATGCCCTCAGGCTTTTGGTGCAATACTAGAGGAATTAACAGCAGCTTACCTCTCAGTTTGGTCTCTGTGGTTTAAAGCTCTTTGAGTGATCCGGCTCACAGTCGAACCTGGAACCTGCACACTAAATGAAGTAAATTGTCAAAAGCATTCAAATCTAAAAGAGCAGGGAAATGCCTGAAATTGGTGAATGTTGTGTCGTTAGTTGAACTTTCAGCAAAGACTTATGGAGTCATGTTTCTATTTTACCTCTCATTCTTCATATTCATTATGACACCGAGATGAATCCAAGCCAAATGACTTGGAGTATACTGAAGTACAGTATCCCTACTGTATTACTGTTCACTCATTGTTTAGGTTATTTCCCAAATACCATTGTTATATCATTGTTATGAACTATAAGACAGGTTTTACTTAAAGATTCACAAGCCAGAGGGAAGATAGAGTTATGTTGTGAAAACTGAGAAAATACAACCTCAAGCTGGAAAGATATCTCTCCCCCCCCGACTATTGTTCTTGGAAGTCTCAGTCAGATAGTCAGTTGTGTCAGTTTACATTGTTTTTACATCACTATCAACGTCTCCTGAAGGGAAATGTCAGTGAATTTACTGACTTTCTTCAGTTTCCAGTGGTTGATACGGCCTAAGAGCAAGTCTGATCCACTGGTGGTGGTGCTGCTGCTCATTGTAGTGTTGCATAAACAACATCATCAGCCAATACTGCACCTTGCACTGTTGACGTGAGCACCAAGCCATTGTCTTTACTTATCCATAATTTATCAGTAATGGCTGATTATATCAATAGTCTTGGCTAAATTACAATAAAAATTAGAAATGATTACAGAAAAAAAAGTACTAGCAGTACTAGCCTATAATGAAATCTTGCATTCAAGCATGCAGATTGGTTTAGCCTTTGTTCATAGATTAGAAGGTGCATGTTAAATCATGTGGCTGCTGCATTGTTATCACAATGGAGATCTTTTGCCTTTTCAATGTCAAGCAGCGTTTGGAGCGTTCTTGAGAACCAATCATCCTAAAAAAACAAAACTTTTGAAGTTGATTGGATGAGCAGTTCAAGAAAACGCAATATATATATATATATATATATATAAATATAGATAGCTGGTTGGGACGTTCTTGTTCTTTATCAGGCTGCTGTTTCATCTATCTATTGTGTACACTGTCAGGTGATGGAAAGAATAAGATCGCAGATACCAGCAGCCAAAATAAGTTTCCTCATTCCTCTGCAGGGTATCTAGAACATGCAGGAGAGATTATATTTCTCATCTAGTCTGGGAACACATCAGGATCCCCCAGGAGCAGCTGAAAGTGTCGCACCAGAGAGAAACACCTGGACTGAAATGGGCTTGGTGATTATTTTATTCCTCTACTGTCGGTGGAGTTTCCTACTTGTCTTACACAGACAGATGATGTTAATTATCGACTTGACAAGATGCAAAGTAAACACTGCCCCCTGTTAGACCTGTCACTTCAAGCGTCAGATGAAATCTCACAAGTTGAAGTTCCTCACGTAACAAATTGACTGAAGCTTTTAAAATGTATACATTTAGTTTATAAAGTGACCAACTTCATCTCTGCATCTCTGACTTAAATGCTTGATTTTTTAGCGTCTCCCGCTGTGTAATTCACTTGTGACAAACCCTGAAAAAAGGATGTCACACATTGACTTAAAGCAGCTGGAGATCAATTCGTCCCTGCTGAGGAGAAAATTTGTCATGCTCTCAAAAATTCCCCAGCTGTGTCTTTGCATCACCAGCCATGAGGTCATATTATTATTATTATTATTATATATTGCTAAGCTTGTTTCACTTGTAAAATCTTAAATTTAAAAACTTTTCACTTTAAACTTCAACTACAAATCTCTAGTAAGATAATTTTTATTGTATCACAGAGTCCTGATGGGAACTTGGTAGTCGTATCTGAACTGTATAAAAATGTAAATTTTAAACCAATTTTCCAAATATTCTCATTGGTTTGTCTCACGTTGGTTTTGGACATTTTCCTTCTGTTCTGCAGCCACAGCAGCATGTCATTACATTACAGTGATGTGTAGATATGTGTCTTACTAAGATGGGGACAGAGAGGACTTGAAAAGCACCTGACATCAACACAAACATTAACATATTAACATAAACGAATATGAGCATCCTACAGAGAGTGGGAGGAAATGTGTGTGTGTGTTTTATTTTCATGAAATCTTTTCTTTAACCATCTGAGGACCAGTTGTGCTCATAGGTAAGATATCATTGATACCGAAGAGGCAAAATCAAATTTCTGAGTTTCTGAGACTGTGGTCGAGACTTGGATCAGGATTTTAATATGAACAGAAATCAGTGAAATATCAACTTAAAACAGCCAGAGTTGACCAACGTGCTGTACACGAGTACAACAGTAGGGAACATAAAACACATACATAAAACAAATCTAGTTCAATAAAAGGCTTTATCACCTTTGGTCTTCAGTCTTGACTTGGGTGCAAAAAGTATCAGCTGACTGGAAGATCTCAGTGCTCTGCTGGGGACATAAATGTGAAGCAGCTCGGTCAGGTACTGGGGTAACAGATTTAAAAACAAAAACAAAAAAATCTTATAATCAATCCTAAAAGAGGCTAAAACTGGGGAAATATGTTTTTGTGTGCGTGTCTCAGTGAGGAGGCAGGCTGCTGCATTTTGCACTCACTGCAGATGATGTAATAAAGTGAAAAAGTAAAATGTTCTAACAAGGGTGTCGTGCAAACATGCGAGTGTGTGTGATTTATAGAGCTGATGACTGGAGGGCGAAGACAGTGTGGCAGTTTGACAGCGTGGTTTCAACAGATCATCTCATAAATCAGACCATCAACTCTCAGTTGATGACTTTTGATTCTCAGAAGATTTTGTTTCTGTTCAGCTGCTGTAATGGAAACTTTACATGCACCTTTACCCAGTCCACCTCTGGTCACAGATCCTTCAGGTAATTGGCAGTGGAGAAATTGTGGGTTAAAGTGCGGCGCTTGTAGGGCGAAGTTACACTGAAACTGTGACTTAAATTGCCATGGCAACAAACCTCAGGGAAAACCTTTCGTAGTGCAGGTTAATTGTGAAGTTACACCACATGTCATCAAGTTACTCTCGCACTTACCATGATAAGACAGTTAACATGCTTCATAGTACAGGCAACTGGTTTGAAGCAGGAGGAAACAAAATGTCTAAAATACAAAAATAAGAAAATCAACTAATAGTATTACTATTAGTGTTACTGGAAAATAGCAGATGAGTTTTACTTCTTTGTTCAGGCCTCAGAGACACAAGCCTTCTACTTTTACATCCTGCTTCATATCAGATCAACATGAAACTGGCTTCCTTATAGTTGATATCAGTTAATTTGTTTTTGGGCGATTATTTCCAACTGTAGACGTTTCCTTCCTTCTTCCTCAGGGTGTTATGTCACAGCCAAGCAGTGGCAGATTGATGACGGTGGTTCTCATCAATCTGCCACATCTACTGTTGTAAAAAACAGGTTTTTATCTGCACTAGCTTCCTGAGAAATGTTGAGCTCAGTCTATCAGGGGACAGACAACAAAGGGGGAAATTATTTTATCTAAAACATAAAACATAAAGTACTTTTTGAAAGAAAAAAAAATGCTAAATGTACATGTTCCTCTGTTCTTGCCATAAGTGGTGGCGACCACTTGCCAAGAAACACACAGCCTGTGTTTTGTGTGTGTGTGGTCAAGTTGCCTTATTGAATTGCACACAAATATATCCAAGCCAATATTGTGCCTACTGCAACACTACTAGCTGCCAGTTTATCTCTCTTTATTATTGAGTGTGCATTAGATAATAAACATTCATAATTGATGAGATTGCATCATGTGATATTTGTTTACCCTTCTTCAAACAAAGTTAGACAGAGACAGGCTGAATAGAAACTATGGTAACTTAGCATTTGTGTTATGTAATATTAGATATTTTACATATTTAATTCTCTGGGACACAAAGGATCTTACAATGGTAAAACAGGTTAAGACTAGCTGGTTAGCATGACACCTTCAGTAGAAGAAAAGAAGTAATAGAAATAACACACTGATATTGACGTTGTCTTACTGCTCTTGGTAAGTAGACAAACCTGTTTGAGATTGAACCTGCAAGACAAAAGTACACACAGCACCTGCAGGTGGGTTGGCAGGTGCACCTGCAACCCTGAATATGATAATAGACTGAAGAAGAAGGGGAGAGGAAACTTTGACTACAGAGTGAAACACAACATCTGTGCTGTCAAATGATATGACAACAGGGTGGTCACACTTGTGTCATCCTTTGCTGGAACAGAACCGGTGCAGAAGATTCAACACTGGGACAAAGCCAACAAGACCTACGTTGAAGTTGAAAAGCCTTACATACTCGTTAACAGCCAAATATAAGTTCCCCCTGAAATCCTGTCGCTGGTACATGTACATCTTCTGGCACACTACACCATCACCTTTGCTGTGGTCAACGCCTGGTTACTCAACAAGCGGGACTGCCAAGCTCTCAAGATCTCAAAGAAAGAGACACTAAACATGAGACATTTCCAGACACAGCTAGCATCCTCTATCATTCTGGTGGACACAATCAAACCCCAAACAGGGGACAACCATCTTCAGGTAGCCCAGAAACACGGACAGTGACAACAAGCAGCCCTCTGAATGCACAGAAGAGACCATCCTCGGGTGATAGGAGCCCAAACAGCGTCCCAACAAAGAGATCATGTTCACACTCGCTACTGGATGCACGCAAGGATCTCATTGAACATTTCCCAATGAAGACTATGAGAGCGCTGCAGACATTGTACACCAACACACAGCACCACAAGTGTGATGTTTGTCTTTGCTTTTCAGACGACAAGGACTGTTTCTGAAACTATCACTGTAAATGATCACTGCGCTGCTCCCTACATGCATGCACATGCTATCGCTATTCATGAAAATATGACTAATATTGATATTATTATTTATGTTATATATTGTTCTGGGGCTAAGTAATAAGTAATCCTTAACCTTTCTGTTAAGACAATGAGCTCAAATAGCCTACAGGAACGTCTGCTACCCACTTCACCCAACGTTGTAAAATTACGATTCCTTAAAACCTTACAAAAACATTTTTATTTTTATTTTTTTATTTTTTTTGCAAACACTTGATTTTCATCTCCAAAGGCCTCCTACAACACCATCTAAGAGGTTGCATCTTTTTAAATGTTTTACTACATCTGGGTTTTACAGGGTTAAATTAAACCAGTTACATTTTTTAGTTAACAACAGAAACTGGTTTGAGTTTTGCAAGCAAGCCACGTCCAATTACAATAATTACAGTAAAAAGTTATGTTTGGTATTCTGACTTGTATCAATAGCCTGGAATTCCTTGAAGATTAAAGTATATAGGGTCACAAACACCCACACACACCTCATTTAGCGTTACATCACCTGTTACATCATAGTGTTACTTATCTCTGTATGCAAATCCAGAAGAAGAATGACAGTGAAAAAACAGACAGATTTCCTCTGAAGACAACAAGAAAAGGGGCTGCACGGTGGAACAGAGGCCAGCGCTGTTGCTTCATAGCAAGAAGGTCCTGGGTCGAGCGCAGGGTCTCTCAGTGTGGAGTTTGCATGTTCTCCCCGTGTCTGCGTGGGGTGCACACCTTTCTGCATCGCTACATGTAGCTAACAAACATGCAACATTGTGGATAGGTGAATTGAGCATCCTAAGTTGCCCATAGGGAGTGAGGGAGTTCATTTATAAAAGTTAATGTAGAGTTCATCCTAAAGCATTACACAGGACCAAACTACAGAAAATACACAAGAAACTAGAATACAGATCACAATTGTTATCAAGTTTTCTTGTTATAAATGCCAACATGCATGAGTGTTTTACTCCTTTAGCAGCCCACAATAATCCATAAACAATCGCTGCAAAATAGAACATGAATATGCAAATTATTATAAAAGATCCTGATTGTCTCATCATTGAAGGGGAGATGGAGACATCTGTAGCCGAGTCCCACTAGTCAGATAAAAGTTGGGAATAACACTGGACTGATCCATGTTTTGTAGAACGACACAGGTCTGGGTATTTTCTTGTTGTTGTTTTGTTTTAGATATTCACATTGTTGGACTGAGCATCGTTTAATGATGTCACCATTGGGCATCGTTAATTAGTTTGCAGAGAAAACTAAGAGAACTCAGACAGCAGGGCAGAAGTTTTTATCTTTTTCCGCAGATTTTTTAATATAAATCGTCTACTCTCATTTCAAGTTTTATTTTACCTCATTGGACATTTCCCAACGAAGACTATGAGAGCGCTGCAGACATTGTCACAAGGGGTACACCAACACACAGCACCACAAGTGTGATGTTCGTCTTTGCTTTTCATACGACAAGGACTGTTTCTGAAACTATCACTGTAAATGATCACTGCACTGCTCCCTACATGCATGCACATGCTATCGCTATTCATGAAAATATGACTAATGTTGATATTATTATTCATGTTATTTACTCTTCTGGGGCTAAGTAATAAGTAATCAGCCATGCAAATGAACCCTTAGTTTTTTGTTTTGTTTTTTACTGAGGTACAAACATTTGTACCTTTCTGTTCAGCCAATGAGCACAAATAGCCTACAGGAACGTCTGCTACCCACTTCACCCAACGTTGTAAAATTACAACGATCCCATAAAACCTTACAAAAACATTTTTTTTTTTTTTTTTTTTACGTTTTTCATCTCCAAATCCTACAAAACCATCGAGGTTATCCCATAAATCATGTCTGGGTTTTACAGGGTTAAATTAAACATTTTTTTTTTTAACAATTGGTTTGAGTTTTGCAAACAAACCACATCCAATAACAATGATAACACTGTCATTTGGTCATTGAAGTATATAGGGTCTCCAAGTGTTACATCACCTGTTACATCATAGGCCTCCTACAAAATCCATCTAAGAGGTTAGATTTTTGAAAAAAATCGCTGCAAAATGTTTTTATCATGTCTGATTGTTTTTGATGGGGAGATGGAGACATCTGTAAAACCCACTAGTCAGATAAAAGTTGGGAATAACACTGTTACATTTTGGGTATTTTTGTGTTGACTTGGCCTGGTGTAAGGTTTTAATAATGTCACCATTGGGCATCGCTCCTGAGAAAACAGAGAGAACTCAGACAGCAATTTTTTAGAGATTTTTTACATGTTTCATTTCAAGTTTTATTTGTGTGACAAATAAATGAGGCAAGACAATTTAGAGATTTTCATGTTTACCAAAGAATAACACAAGAAGAAAAAAAGACAAAAGATTGATTCAGTGAAAGCACAGTCAAAGAGGGTCACCATGTTGAAACGGCCTTTTTACAAACCGCCTCTCAGTTCAGATCAATTTACAGTGTGAGACTCTAGAGTCAACAAGTCTTACAGCTCAGAAATCTCAGATCATTTACTTTGTCTGACACATGTTTATGTCTGAGAAAAAAATCATCACACATGGTGATAAACTCATCAACAAGTAGGCCGGGGCCGTCGGCCAATGAATATTTTCCTGTTCTCATATTTAGTTTGGCACATGTTCATGTTTGTGCATAGAATAAAAAGCAACAGAGAAAGAACAAAGCCCTGAGGTGAGTCACAGAAGAACATGTCTGTATGTGTCAACAGAGGACATGTAATGACACATACATATATAACATTTCATAGCAATTCAAGAATCAGCATATTTGTGTATATAAAATGTAAAAAGGAGATGTTTTTTAAGGATAAAAACCTTTAAAAGCTGATTGAGTTTTGAAAATACGATGGTACAATAGTTCCCCAGAGGCACGGTGTAAGTGGTTTCAGTTTGACCGCCGTATGGCACCCAAGGCCATGAAACAAAGCTTTGATGAATAGCAACAGGCTACTAATACATGTGGGAAAGAGAGTGTGGATAAATGCTGCAGGGATTTCACTGCTAAGACTTATGTTTGAAGAATCAAGTGCATGGTCTTATATAAACAGCTGAATGTCTGAGGAGTTTCGTTGCAATATGAGACGAGCTCTGTCAATCAGAGAAGAGAGCAGCAGCATGTGAGGATCTAAGCCTCCAAGGACAATTTATTCATTTGATACCCAAAGTGAAGAGATTAATGAAATTAGATAACAATCACAAGAAAAAAAGAAACTCTAACTGCTGCAGTTAAGTGATTTTAACAAGAGCTTGGTTTTAACACTATTATATTATTATATATATATTATTTTTTTTCCCAAAATTGCTTTAGTCGCTTACTTCATTCTCAGTTCAACAGACACAATGACTATAATCAACAGGCCCCTGACAACCAAGCTCAGCAGAGCGACTTGACCTCAAAGCTGAATTTATAGTTTTGGTCCAAACAACCACTTGAATATAGTCCACCATCTGTCTGCAGGTATCTGATGCCAATCTTATTCATGTTAGATTAACACGATAGATGAGTCTAAATACGAATCCACTGGGGTGTTGTTGCCATGGAAACTCAGATGAATGGAATTAAATTCATACACTGTTGCTGAATTTATGGACCAATCACACCTTAAGGCCTCTGTATGCAGGTTCACCCTTTTTTATTGAAAAGTGTTGCACTTTTAAAAACGAGAACATTAACCAGTGTTGGGCAAGTTACCTCCAAACTGTAACCCATTATAGATTATAGTTACTGGTATTTCAAAGAACCGTATTGACCCGAACATAAGACGACTCCTCTTTTTCCAAGACCCATTTTTTGCTACTCCTAGATGATGCAATTATGCATCATCTAGGAGTGTTTTTTTCTTTTAATGACTTGTTGGTATAATATGACCTAATGATAGAGACAGTATAGAGAGACAGGAATGGAGGAGAGAACATGCAGGGAAGTTTGTCTAGATGGGGATTCAAACTCGCGAACAGCTGCACAGCATATATACGGCGCTATGCAGGCGGCCACAGGAGCAGTATCTAACATGCGTGTGAGTATTAGCATTACAACTACCAACTACTGTGTAGCTGTAATGCGAGGAGGACAATTATCACCGGCCCAGTTTTGAAATTATAGCGGCGTCACAGTCTGAGAAACACTGTCTCCTCTGATGTTTGTTAACTTGCTCGTCTCACTGTTTTCTAGTGAGTCTTTGTGTCGCGGTCACATCTCTCCAGGTCACTGGTGTGAGAGAAGAAGAAGAAGCTCTGACTCATTTGGGGAGGAGATGTTTGACTCCACCTGTTGGTTTAGACCCCAGATCTCTTGACCCTGAATATAAGACGACCACAACGTCTTTTTCAGACTTTTTTCTGGGGAAAAATACTGTCTTACTATATTTGGGTCGATACTCGTAATTAGTTACATCACAAGGTTACTGTCTCTAAATTTTAATGTGTTACATGACCCTGCATTACTTCTCAGTTACTTTTACAAAAAAAATACTATAGAAACTGGACTTAAAATGTATTTTACTGCAGCTCATTCTACATCCAGTGGAGGGCAATGTCTTATAATGACTGTAGAAGCTTAAGGCTACTAATAACTACATCATTAATAGAGAGAAACTTAATTTCTGCTGCTTTGTCTTATCCAGACTGGTTCACTTACATTTCTCTCTTGTGTGTTTGCTGAGAACTACTGTGCCAGCATTCAGATTATCATCTAGCCTTGTTATCTGAAGGTGATCACCAACATTTTTAGAAACAGAGGCTTCAGTCTGTAACCATGTTGTCACTTTGTCAGCCAAGGTCTTCAGTTACCTGCTATCTTTTACCAGAAGCTGAAGGGGTGCGACGGGGCAGGAGAGGAAAGTGATCCGCCGCCGACGTGTAACTACATGAATAAGAGAATAACTTAGCCGTCAGTCAGCTGAGTGTAAATTTATACCTGTGGGGCTGGGCCACTGACAGCTGAGGTGAAAGGACATGGTAGGTAAATTTATACACAAATACTGACTTTGAAACATTCAACCACTTGTGGAGAAAACCGCCTGGTTCAGTTTGACCAGTTACATCACAGGGAAGAAAATGGTTCATCCAGTTGTTACTTGTCTCTAATATTACTGATTTCACCACAATTCACTGAAGAAATTTTAATTATATTTTCTTCAAATGAATTTCAGTATTGATTGAGATGGAAAACTGTCCAAAAACAATGTTGCACTTACCCTCATTATACTAGAGATGTCATTGAATTCATGGTATTTTAGGAATGAGCTCAAAACAAACAATGAAGAGGCCATAGTTGACAGACATGTTGGGTTGGACCTCTTCAGCAAGACTTATAGTCAGTACCAGCAATTAAAGCCTCGACTCTGTGTATAAAGTTTGTGAAAGACACTGTCATGTTTGACTGAGTGATTCATTTTTCTATTGTTTTCTTTGTGTTGCTGGCAACTGCTTAGGGCAAGTGCAAATTAAATTATGATGCTGGAATTACAAGTGTTGATGAGCAGCCTGTGACAGCTGCATTCCTCTGGTGTCAGTCACTTAACGTCATCCTTTGCACACAAGCTAGATGGTTTGTGGTTTCCAGGTGGTGAAACAAGTAAGGGAGTCTCTCTCTACCTTCAAGAATCCAGTAAAGACTCATCTCCTCTGTGAACACCTCCAACAATTTTAAGTCAGTTTCACCATGAATACAAGTCAAACTCCCCCTTAAGAGATATTTTATGTTGGTTGAAATAATATCGAGTTTGACTGTTTTTTGTTTTCACAACCAAATAGTTATCAATGAAAGTAAATGGGGCAGTCAACCAAACATATCTAAATTGTCATTTTTAACCACTAATAAAGCTCAAAATATCACTTCACTTCAGCAGTAGCATGAATAGGATCCCTACACATAAACTGAAGTACTGATAACTTAGTAAGTGAACCCAGAGTTTATTAAAAACACTGTTTTACAAGACTTACCCAATGTTTTGTTTCATAACTGGTGATGAAGGGTGTTCCACATCAGCAGATTTAACATTTTCCTCGCTCTTCACTGACAGATTGACCTGTTGTTCAGGAAAATTGTGAATCTGTACATCTGGAACACTCTTCACTGCCAGTTGTTATAAAAACAAAACCTTGTAAAAGTCTTGTAAAACAGTCTTTTTAATAAACTCTCAGTTCACTTACTTGACGATTTAGACTTATGTTCATTGTTAGTAATTTGACTGTAAAAACAAAAGACAGTCACACTCGAAAATCATTCAACCAACATAAAATAGCTGTTGAGGGGGTGTGTGACTTGTATTTATGGTGAAATAGACCGTGGGTTCAAATTACTCCAGACCATCACTTTATGTAACACTTAGTCTGCTCGGAGCATCTCTTACTCCATCTCCTTGCACTTTGCTTTTTCACTTTTCCATAATATCTCCCTCTACACTTTTGCTTCAGTGTTGTTCCTCTTGTGCAAATCTGACAAATATACTGTAATGTAAATAGCTGTTAATGCTAATGTTGGCTATATAGAAGCAGCTAAATTACAGCAGGAATAACACCTTCAAAGCTACACATACATTATCAGTTAATGCTAATGCTGCCGCCGTGAGTCACTACGCTTTACATGAAGAGGTGACAGGCAAATAAAGAGTATGCCAATAAAATGTCAAACTCAGTTCACTCAAGATATACCGTGTTCAGCAGGATTACATAATATATCAAGTAGAGTGATGTTGAAAACAGCCTGAACAAGTAAAATACAATTCTGTCCCCTGCCATGACACATAATCTCTAATGAAAACACACAAAACAAAACAGTAGAAATCCTCTGTACGTATTATTCCTGAAGTCTCTCTGCATACCTCTGCCCTCTCCCCCACTGTGAACCACATATCGAATTATTCGTTTAAATATCATGGGTGACAGGATGAAGAGGTTAGATCTACAAAGAGCACTGCAGGGATGTGATGTTTTTACTGGCTGTGTGTGTGTGTGTGTGTTGAATATTTATGCATGAGAGTGTGTGCATGTGCATAATATATATATATATATATATATATATATATATATATATATATATATATATATATATATATATATATATATAATCTCAAACAAAGACAAAGCTTGATTTTATTTACTACAAAAAATAAGATCAAATCAAAGATGCTGGACCCAGAAGTGGAACTCATGTAATAATTGAAATGTTGTCCAGTTAATTTTCTGTTCAAAACCCAAACAACTAACTGGGTTAGCAACAACATTAAGGGTCGTGTCTTGTACCTGTTGCTGCAAAGTCTGATGCAAATCATCAGGTCAGTTCAGTCCTCGCTGGATCCATGGACTAATAAAAAACCTGGTCTGAAGTCAGTGGTCCAGTGTTTCACTTTAAGGATTCGTCATCGGTGCATAACGTGTATGTTCACTCTTGTTTGTGTCACTTTGGATCGTGGCCAACCAGGGATAATTACACGTGCTTTGTTTTTACTTGTAAAAATTCACTACTGTGATAAAAATCTGCAATCATACCTTTAACCTTTTGTGTCCGTTTGGTTTGTGTTTTTCTACTGTTGGAAATAAATGTAGATGTAATTAAACATATCTTATATTTCATATTTCTATATTTATTACTTTCCATTTCTGGGTTAGGGTTTATCTTCATCATTTCATGATGGTTTTCTGATTAAAGACACCAGGATAAAGCTGATGCCATTTTAAACACAGATTTGTAGCTCTGCAGCTCGACAGAAAGAGCCGTGCATCAACATCCTGATTCACAGAGCAGAGATGTAGGTCACCTGTAATCAGACCACACATCAGTCTACAGGCCTCCGGGGGGACTGATACATGACCACATACAGAGGAAGCACACTCATGATGATTGTTCTGACCCACTAACCTGTTGGGCAGAAAATGATCATCACACTACAGGAAGTTACAGGTTAGAAAAGAAAAGAAGAAAGATGGAACAGAAGAATAATCTCCAACTGGTATATGCATCAGGTCTGTGAAAGTCCCACTAAAGTAAAACAGATACTAGAGTAGAAGTATAAATACTCGACAAAAAAATAACTTTGGTAGAAGTTCAAGTCGTCACTAGAATGATTCTCCAGTAAAAGTCTTAAAGTATCTAGTATTTACTGTACTTCAGTATGACAGTAATCTATAAGTAAATGTAGTTAAGTGTAGAAAGTAAAAGTACAAGTACATGTTAATAAAACAGAAGAATATGATGAAGTTTATCCAGCACTTTAAAACATGGAGCTACAACAATCTTCATAGACAATGAATGAGTCTGAACTAAAGAACTAAAGTTGTTGTTTATTCACTACATTTGTGTTTGATATTGATATTGTTGAAGTTTCTCCATCATCCACCTTTAAGATGGAGCCTCCATCAACCCTCAGACATGGTGTTGATGGTGAGGTGTAATATTTAACATTACTAGGTGGTGGGGATTGTGTAGATATGTGTATGAATACTACATTTTCTTTAGACTGAATTATTTGGAATTTCTTGTGGATATTTTATTTCTTAAAGGAGAAAATTAATCAACTGAAACAAATGAAACCTTAATCATTGTTGTTGCTGTTGTTGTTGTTGTTGTGCTGGGTTTCCATTAAGGTGGTGTTTTAAGTTTAAAAGATGTGTAAAAAAAAAAAAAATAAAAAAAAAAAAAATAATAATACAAGGACACCACATCAACAGATAAGTGGAGGAACATTTTCTAAGTTGGACAAATTCAAAGTCAAAATCTATGTAATTAAGTTAAATTAAGTCATTTAACATTCATGACATTGTTGCCGTGCCATTTTAATTTTGAGGCTTCCTTTTAAATATATATTTTTCATTTTTACAGTGTACTCGGCTGGCCACGAGCACAACAAGCCGACGCTGTTTGTTTTGTCAGTTTTAGTTATGCAGCCTAGAAAGCAGTAAATACAGCGGTTAAGAGTTGTATAATAGAGAGCAGTCTCGTGCATGAAGCCAATTACAGACTCTGACCTAGACACTTTGTCAGCACCATTAAACTGGAACCGAGACAAAAAAATAAAGGAAAAAAAAATCCTACCAGAAGAAAGCCAAAGCCACCACAAGCGTGCAGAGCCGTTTACAGTCAGGACTGCTAAAGATAGACTAAATACCAAAAAAAAAAAAAAAAAAAGACCCCAACTCACTTCTTCATAACCCAGACCAGACCAAACTTCTCCTTATTCTTCTCTTATCAATCAGTCAAACTGCCAATAACTATTTTCAACACACAGCAGATTATAAACATCATAAAAGAAATCGCAGCACAGACAAATACCACTGTAGCTCCAGATCATTTCACACCAACTAAAATTCAGTTTGACATATTGAAATCTGCTCAGCTGCTTCATCTGACATCTGACTCCAGGTCTGAGAAAATAAATCACCTCTCGGCTGACAACACTGACAAGAGCAGCTTTGACTCGTCTGAAAAGAGTAAACCACTGAAGAGTAAATGCACCTCATCAGAAACAGTATTTGACATGATGCTGGAGTGCCAGTGTAGGATTCGATCCAAATTTACTCAATCGTTTGCTTGTCTTAACATTTGTGGTCATTTTCGTTAACATCAGCAGCTTCCAAACCCAACCACTCACATTTCAAGTTTCTTTCCCACAGTGGAACTTTACAGCTGGCTGAAGATCAAAGAAGAAAAAAGAAATATGCCTGATCTGATGATTTCCTGTTTACTATGTATTTTGATTGGTTTTGTATCAGCGGGAGGGAAATATGATTCTTCCAAACCACAATCCACACACCAATCCAAATTCCTTTGTCACATGCAAGTTGCCGCTTGGTTACTGATTTTCTTTGAGGTTGGATAAATTCTGTCTTAACACAAAAAAACATTGACTAATTACAGCGTTAGACAGTGCTTAACTCTGACTCACTGACTGACAAGATGCAACTGTTAGTTAGATGTTTTCATTGGTGCACCTCTGCAGCTATTTTGTGATCCAACACGTAGCGGTTGTGGAAGATCTTGATGGACAATCACATCAAACGCCAGTTAACACAACTCTCATCCAGACTTGATAGAAAGAATCTGCAGAACTTGTGTCTCTGCTCCAGTTGCACAATCCCCTACAGATCAAAGCTGAAGTAACAGAAAATGTTTTTAAGTTGCATCTGTACCTGTGTCGGTGCTAGAAGATAAAAAAAAAAAAAAAAAAAAAGTCTCTTTGTCGACACAAAAACCAATCACTTGTTGCCAAAGTTGGATAAAGTCCCAAACTTCATAACTTTGAAGTACAAGTACATTTTCTTTCATCACATTGTTACATTATTACCACAAGAACTTCAACACATAATGTCTGCGACTAGTTTGTAGAATGAAACAACACAACTGTCAAAGAAAACCAGTTATTAGTTTATTGTTTTAAATGAATTGTAACTAAACATCATGGTAGTGTTGTGACTCAGCTCTGACGTGTGTGAACACGTGTATGTTGTATGTTCATCGTGAAAACAGTGAATATTCAACCTGTTTAAAACTCAGGTCTAAACCTCTAACGTCATGACTTTATAACAGCAGCAATATCTGAAACAAGAAGAGAACTGTCTCATATCATCTGACATGAAACGAAGACATCATTAGTTATTGTAATAACCTGATCTGACTTGGTTTCATAGTTACAGTCTTCAGACGTGACATCACCTACTGGTTACTGATTGACTGTCACCTGAGAAAGAAACAATCATGTTTTCAATCATCAAGAGAATAGGAGGAAAACAAACATCCACTTTTAGAACTGAAAGTAACGAAAACCTTGATAGAAATTTAGTGAAAAATACAGTATTTGTCTTTCAAATGTAGTGAAGTGAAAGTCGTAAGTTTCCAAAGAAGAAAAAAATACTACTCAAGTGAAATAGATACTTAAAAACTGTATTTAAGCACAGCGCTCAAGTAAGTGTACTTTGTTAATGTCCACCTCCTCCACAAAGTGTTGATAATGAACATGCCTGCACATCATTTACAGTCCAATAGTAGCGTATTAAAAGTAGCTTAAAAAAAAAAAAATTACCTACAATTAACCAAACCACAACTCTTCAGTCATCTTATTTGTCTGTTGTAGTAGTGGTTGAAATTATGGCAATGAAAGACCAATACATGACAGTAAAAGTGTGATTTTATCACTGAAATCATGACAACAATGGACAATGTGGTCAATCAGACCAAGGCTGTAATTTTTATAGATAAAAACACATCAGAATCTTTTATCACATTCTTTTTAACTTGATGTCAATTTTTTATGTCAGTAATAATATTACATGTGTGTGTAATTCAAAACACATGAAGTTTATATGATCAAAAATGAGTTAATACTGTGCTTCATATTGTCCAAAATTATTCATATTGGGCTTTTTAAAAGATGGACTGAAGCTTTAAACTTAAGCCAACATCAGTTTGTGCTAATTGAACGTGCAGTTGTTGGAAAACTTCTGCAAAAATCTGACGCCTGCCAGAAATCCAAGTAAACAAATGCCTGAGATGACTCGGGAGCTCATTATGGCTTCTCTTATGTACTAAGAAATTCTTCGGCTGATTAACTTTCCCAGCATTTCTCGAAATATTTCATTACACATTTGTTGTTGACTTCTCACTGTGGTATAAATGACTTTGTCATGTCCTGTGCATTTTTCATAGTGCTGGTCAGAGGATGTTGAAAGCAATGGTTATAAAAAATAAATAAATAAATAAATAAATTTTTAAAAATCAAGGTTGTTTTTTTTCCCTCTGCAAAATTTGAGAGGCACAACATTTGCAACAAGATTACATTTTTTATGTATTAATTCTGTTAGGGACAAATACAACACGGTGCCAGTGGCTACAACAAACAGTCTGTCCACAACTGTCTCAAGATATAATATGAACATAGGAACAGTAACACAGTGAAAACAAATCCAGTCAGTGCAGAAGGTTTGGACTTTGGATACAAACATATCTGAAGGCTTTATAAGAAATGTGTAGCTTGTAGATTGTAGAGTGCATTAAAAACATGTGTACTACTACTACTACTACTATGTAATGAATTCATTTATTTGAAATAAATTATTTAAAGACTGGCTCTGTGTGATGAGCAGAAGAATCAGACCAGTTATATGAAGACAAATCCCGGTGGGCTGCTGCAGCAGACCATCAAAAAAACCCATTTGTGCCTTGTGCCTGTCGTTTGGGGTGTTCGTGAGATTGTGCTGCGTACATGACTGGACAGTCACAATCATGTTTCATGTTCCTGCACCTTCAAAATCTCACTTTAACCTCTGGAGTGTTGGTCTGTTCACACTCACAGCTAGCGCTGATGTAAGGATGAGTTAGATTTGACTCACCCAAAAGAAGAACACTTCATGATAAAGGAAGCAAAATAAAAAACATGCAGAAGAGGCTAAAATGATGGTATCTGACTCTATGATAGTGTCGTTATTTTACCCAGTGAATATTTACATGTTTCAAACACAAATGGTTTTTTAAAGCATTGAATCTAGCTCTTACCCTCTGATACCTGATCCTGTATCAGTTTCAACAAACCATTGAAACATTCTTTTGCACCATTTTATGTATTTCTTGGATAAATCCAAGAATAACATTGGTAGCTTCAGTATCTTTGTTTATATCGTCTTTAACACGGAGACATTTTGTAGCCTGGTTTCAAATCTCTGTATCAGATTTGTTCACTAATTCAAATGGAGTCTGATGTTGAATTTTCTGAGTCCACTTTCTTCTAATAGCGCAGTGAATAATTTCTAAGTCGTAAACCACATGTCCATGATCAACCAGAGATGACATCTTGTCTAGAAATGATGACATGACTCAGTCACACAAGCTTCATAAAGCAAACAGCAAAACTTTATCTGCAGCCGGGGAGGTAACAAGCTAATGACGATGGATGCACAGTAAACATAGCACAGAGGTGTCATGGACACGATTCTCTCTGTCTCTGTCTAAATTTGGACTCTGACTCAGCCGCTGGCTGCTAAAATAATAAAAACATTGATGCAGCTTTGATGAACCTTTTAGCTTAAGTTTCTCTTGCACTGCTGTGTGCAAGTCACAGATGTATTAGTAATCAAAGTGCTTTTCATCGCCACATCACAACAAACTGGTTACTCACGGTTTAGCAAGTCAGCGAACCACATAGTACAGGTAACATTGTATGTCACACTTACAAACACCATTATCATCATTATTCTCAAACATACACACTAATATGTCATTAATAAATCATGTTTTCTTAACGCAGTATCTGCTTTGCTAAAGAATAAGTCATATAGCCAGTGGGTGATGGATCTTTTTTGTTTTGTTAATGCTACATCACAACAAAATGATTTTGATGTGATGTGTTTTGGTTCTATAACTGTGACAAAATGACACCTCATAACCTCCAGGTGCAATGTACATTTGCAGCATCGCTTGCTTTTGAATCATTTAACACCTGCAGATCACATACGTGACCAAAATGTTCAGTGTTGCATGTTTGATGTAAAGATAAGACAGTTAGCTTCGCACATACAAACTGAAAATAGTGAGTAAGGCTTCATCAGAAGTTAATAACATCCATGGATTATTAACAAAAAAATATTCTCGAATGAAAACAGCCAATCCTGTTTGTCTTGAGTGTAAAAGCTGGTTACATTTTTCTGACAGAGGGCAGCGATTCTTTATTTGCCAGGAAAATACTTAAGAGTGGATGTAACTTGTCATTAACAGCTCTATCTAGTGGGCATCAACAAAATTGCATCTTGAAGGATATAAAGTGCAGTGCTGTTAGCTTTCATTCACGGCTGCCATTGACAGCTCTTGCATAACATGGTTATGTTTCCAGTTGTGTATAATGTTGAACCCAGTCAAGGTGTTTAATGACCTGCTGAGGATGTTGTTTGTAATTAAATATCCTGTGTTTCCTGAAAGCATTTGTCAATGCTTTGATTTGAGGACTTATGTTCTGTACTAATAATCCACAATTTCCAAATGAATTGTTTTTGTTTGTTAATTTCATATTATAAAGGTGCATGCAAATAAGTAAAACGATACATCTTCAACCCTGGAAGCCAGGGTGTAGAGGGAAATATGTGCACAGGTGCAGGATTTCACTTGGAAAAATGGGTCACTCAGCAGCAGCAGCAGCCACCTGTCTGTGTGTTTATCCATCTACCTACTACACTGTTTCTTAGATTTTTTCTATCAGGTCCATATTTCTAAAAGCATTTTCTGGCATCTGTATTTATCTCATCTCTGTCAGTTGGAAGCTGTTTCTGTTGGAAAATGGTTGTTTGTTTTCCTTCAGGTTGGAGGTGAGTTACTGCCCCAAGTGACGGAGTGAAGGTATCTCGGGGTCTTGCTGACAAATGAGGGTAAGATCAAGGAAGAAGTTGATCAATGAGATCAATGAGATCTCACCGCCCAAGAGATCAGACATAAACATGTGGAGGAGGCTCAGAGCTACTGTTTGGTTTAATGCACACATTGGACTGGTATAAGACCTTAGAGTTGACCCAAAACACACTAAGATACATCTCATCTATCCTGGGAACGCTTCTGGATCCTGCAGGAGCTGGAAAGTGGGAAGAGACACCTGGACGGCTTCGCTTGACCTGCTGCCATCACAATCTGAGCCCTAAGGCCCTGACCTGAAAATGGACGTATGGATCCCTTTATCTCTCCACATATTCCCACCTTGATACCACTTCAGCCCATGTGAGTACGCAATATATGCAAGTTTGTAGACATTGTTGGACAGGACAGGATTTAAAGAAGGAAAGTTAAAAGGCAAAAAACAGGACATTTTCTAGCATAGTTTGTATCCACACGCTCTTTTCCTACTCTCTTCCCCCCCAACTCTGTCTCGATTTCACCTCCTTCCCATGCTCTCTGTCTGTCTGCCTCCTCCTCCTCCCGGCCTGTGGTGAACCACATGGTTAACTGCGGTCCAAGCCTTAACGCCTGTTTCTCGTAGACCTTGTGGCGGCACAATGACACACTGGGCGGCCAGTTGCCACAAAGCTCCACAGTCAAAACAGCTCCATCAACCAGCAGCTAAAACTCCACAAACGTCTGTGGCCACTTTTTAATCAGACAATTTAAGAAGAAAATATATCCCTGCCCATAAAACTGAGAGGTTGATTTCCTGAGAAACAACACGATAATCCTGTTTTTCATATTAAATTCCATCAAAACTTTCCTTTTTTTATTTCTCTCCGCCAAACAAGTCAACGTATGAACATTTCATCAAGAACTGAACTCTTTAATGCCTTTAAAAATACTTTATATGTTGAGATTAAATGGCTGAAGATCAATGCTGCATCTTGGTTTTTTAGAAAAATAGGACCTATTTTCCTTCATTCATTTGGTGAAACATTCTTCACTAGAGTTTAGGAATCATTAAATCAACCTCAAAATGAAGAAAGCATGCGATGAGAATTGTTTAACTTATCCCACCAATGTTTTTGGCCGTAAATCACATGTTCAAGCTATTTTTAAACAATGCTGGCGGTCTCTCGTGCATGCCTGCCGTGCATTGTCTTAATTGACCAAAATCAAGTCAATTATGGTCAATTTAGAAAAAGAGCTATGGCCATGAAATTACTGTGTCTTTGCGGTGACGGCTGGTTGACCAAAAATGGTAAATAAGTTTTTTTTTTAATTTGATCAAATATTCAAACTACTTCAAACCTCCAGCTGTATGTGTAAACAAATTTTTGTGTCAGCACAGTACAAACTATAAACATCGTACAAATAAAAAAGATTAAGACACATTTCGCTTCAAATTTGTTCCAATGAGCACATGATGTGAGCTGCTGTTCAGCTGCAGGGCTCGTAGCACTGCAGACGCTGTGGGAAACTATTGGATTTACAAGTGTAAAGCTAAATGAAATTTTCAGACTTTGCGTGCTTAACTTTCTCCAGAGGATTTGCTTGGTTAGTCTTTGTGCCCACGATGTGTGGTCTCTCACTGCTGGGAACTTTTCAGATGGATTTACATACATACAAATCATCTGAATTTCATTTCAACAACTTTGGAAAAATGATTTCTTTTATCCTCATAAAGCCAAAGGGGGGTGCAGACTAGAAAATGTGGAAAAAGTGAGAGGGGAGCCAGACTTCTATAAAATGAATAAACTGTTTTTTTAATTAACAATCATCATGTCTCCATGACTGCCTGCCTGCCTCCTGTTCAGTCTCCGAGTTGAAGCCAGTTCTCTTCTTTTGAAGGGAAAGTGGAAATGATCTTTTTTCATTAATCACATATTATTGAGACTTCATCTGGTGGCATAACCACTGCTTCATGATGCATCTATAGTTAATAGTTTATAATCAATTAGTAGTTTATTTCTCCACAGTGACAGTAGACAAGAATCACGGGCCTGTAGACGACTGTGGACCATCAAGACTGTGTTGACTGATGTTACTTAGGCTATGTTCTGCAGATGACCTGTTCTCCACCATGACTGCGACTACATGTTAAGACTATCGAATCAAACTCCATGAGTTTCTTTGCCCAGGAGTAGGTGGTGTTGGCACAGCTTCAGCCATTGTTGCATTTACAAGACAAGAAGTTTTACAACTCTAGAGTGAGTTAACACTGTAAACTAAACCATAATCACTGTCAAGTTTAGATAGATAGATAGATAGATAGATATAGATAGATAGATAAAGATAGATAGATAGATAGATAGATAGATAGATAGATAGATAAACATCGTATCCATCACTATTCCAGGCATCTGTCACAAATAAACTAAGATAAAACAAATAAAGTCAAGTTTTCCAGCAAAATATACAAAATATAAAAACTAACACTGCAAACATCAGATGTTTTTCCTACAAATATAAACTTCTTTAACACAATGTAAACTGAGTCAACAGTTTACTGAGTCAATATAACATGATCTAAACAGTCATGTAGTTTAACATCAGCAACAACTGACTACAACAGACTACTGGTCATAATTAACCACGACTGAAAGACTGATCAGATACATTTCAATCTTCCTACCAGTTGTGTCTTCAGGGTTTCACCATCAGCTGATTGTTCTTTAGTGTTTTAGTTGTTTGATGACAAATCCTTTTCATTACAAACTTTTCTCCACCATGCTTTCTCTTTTTCTTCTTGATGTTTAATGGCGGTTGGCACTTAACTTTTGGTGCGTTACTGCCACCCACTGGTATGCTTCCTCAGCAGGTGCACAGGTAAATGGCTCCCTCCAGAAACACAGGCTGATCGTTCAGTCTGTTGAAGCTCACAGGCTCTTTCTGCTCCCAACAGGTTCACAGGTTTGGAGCCGCTTCTATGAGAGCTCATGTTCATGTGTGACGGTTTAATGTGGACTGAGTTGTCTGCTCTAAACATCCTCAAATATCCTCTGATGCTGCATGACGCTCTGAATAAAGTTTCTTAGTCTTATTTTCCCTCTGAGCAGGAAAGTGATAGTGATATAAATACAACAAGATAACAAGTGCTAGTCCTGAGTGGTGCAATTAAAGGCTGTGACCTGACAGATAATTTAAAACATGTCAGTATTTGTCCATATTGCACACAGTAATGTTGTTATGGCACAGGGGGGAGAACAAGCTGTAAATGAATCGGATAGTGAAGCCTCTGATGGACCTGTAGCACCTGCAGCTGGTGGACAGAGTTAATGAGCAGAGTCTTTGATGATGGTCTGATCTGTTGAGAGACAGTAGGAGATGGAGACGTCAGCTATAGAGGGCAGAGTTAATGACAATGCCACTGAGCACCAAACAAACTACACTGTGATGTCATAGGTCAGGTTGCAGCTGACATCTCCTTTACTTATAGGAGCTGACAACAATCCTTGTGATGTTCACTGCAGTGACTTCTGCAATATGTTATACTGGATTTTTCAGACTATAAGGCCACTTAAAATCCTTTAATTTTCTCAAAAATCAACAATGCGCCTTATAATCCGGTGCACCTTATAGTATAAAAAATACGGTAACCCGAACCCATATGACAAACAACAATTACAACATTTCCACGCATCCAAAGACGACACTGTGGCATCCAAAAGTGTCCAAAATATAAATATAGGACCAACATGACTATTAAACCTCAGACCACTGACTTCTAGAAGCGTTTAGGTGATTTTACCGAGACAATTTGATTACAGGTGGATTAAAATCACCTTAACTCTAAAATTGAAGCTAACTTAATGACACAACAACATCCCCAGCACATAGACTTTATCCTCACTTGCCTTAGTTATTTTTTTTTTTTTTTTTTTACAAAATGTTGCACAATGTATCTCAACCATCCACCCTCACATGGGAAGAATCAGCAAGAATCAACTGTTAAACTACCAGTTCTCCAAAAACATGTTTTTTATTTTTCTAAGCTGAAATAACTCCTGTCCATTGGTCCCTGATAATTACAGCATATGTGACATCGCATGCATTGTCTTGTAACGGGCTGCAACAAAAGGTCTGCTGGGGAGCCAGCAGCGTGAAACTAACTGCTCCAGACACGTACAGTATTGTTGCTGTGGTCATAACAAGCCTGGAGCTGTGTAGCGCGTTAACAAGTTCGGACACGATAAGCACACCCCATGCTGCTGTTTCACTGTTGGACCGTCGCCACCGTCATGTGAAAACCATGTAGTCAACGGTCATTGTTGAACAATTCATAAACCTCAAGATGAATTCAAAACCACATTGCCTGGCAGCTATGAACAAGGCTATAGTTTGATATTTAAAGAGGTTTTACCCCTTGTCATGTTTATGACAGAGGAAGGGAAATGTGACCAGACAGGCGAGACGGACGTCAAACCTCTGGACACCAGGTGCTATTGTAGATGAGGGTGTGGACTATAACTGTCACATTACTCATTTCATGGACACTGAGCTGTTTTAAAACAAAACAGCCCTTTATTCACTTTGTAAGGATCAAAATTTATATTCTCTAATTTATTCAAGATGCATTTTCGCCACTTGCAACATCATTTCCTACCTTTTGTTTTAACGTCCAAACAAATCTTATCGGTACTAGATATATCTGTTTTTCTTCTTTTTCAGTATATTTGACTTTTACATCTGGCGTCCACGGCGATTTTCCTGCACCAGCCCAACGATTTATGGAGTGGAGTAACTGTAGTAAACTCCACACAGCTGCTGGTGACTGTCAGTTAGAAACAGGAAATGTTCTGCGTTTTGTTGAACCATCTCAACTTCCTGGAATAAAGAATCGATGGGGTTTATTTATGTATTTTTAAATGAGAAGACAACAGTTCGACACACACTTCTCTTCTCTCTCATCCAGTAAATATGATGCCACTTCTCTCAGATCAGCAATATCAACCCATTTCAAATGGTTTTCTTCATTTATCCACAGCTTCCACCTTAGATGCTGTTTAACTATCATCACAAAAGTCCTAGAAATTCTGAACATCTTTTAGAAATGTCCTCTAGAAAATGGGTCAATTTCAAAAACGGTTGTTTGTGACATAAAATGTATCTCACTTAAACCTGTTTACGCACTCACATTATGAGGACAAAAAGCAGGTCCCCATAATGTAAAAAACCAAAAAATTAAGATGAAGACATGACTATAGGTTTGGTTAAGGTTAAACAAACAATTTAGATCTTTAGGGTTTCCAGCAAAGTCTCCAGGAAATGAATGTAAATTAATGAAATGTCCCCTGAAGTCATGAAAACATGACTCTGTGTGTACATGTGTGTGTTTTTAGGTTTTTATCACATGTTTTGTTCTTCTTTCCATGTGACCTTCTGCTTTTAATTTTTTTTAATGTGAATGAGGCCTAATGCCATGACCCCACCCTACTGTACCTCCTGTCCACACACACACACACACACACACACACACACACACACACACACACACACCTGCCTCTGTGTATTTCTGTGATGTAACTAAAGACCGGCCGTACATTATATGGTATACATTACAGTATGTTCACACCTCATAATTTGTTCAACTTTAATAAAGCTGCAACAGTTGCAACATGCACTTTAATACCTGTCAGAAATTTAATCTCCTATTTATTTACGATCAAAACTGGAGCACTAATGGATCACATTCACTGTGCATAAAGTTTCCACCCTGTTGCCTCAAGCTGTTGTGATTAAAAAAAAAAAAAAACAAATTGATGTACATCGACATGCGCTAATGATTAACAAGGAATGGAGTTACTCAAAAACAGAAAACTTATCCAGGAGTTATTAACCTCCCTCCCGGGGCTTCTGTCTGAGTGTTTGGCTCCAGCTCATGCAGCAGGAGATGCTCAAGCACCTTGAAGCTTCTGTACAGAGAGAAAGAGAAAGAGAGACTCTTCCTCACACTGAGGAGCAGTCAGGAAACTCTAACCTCCCAGTGTGAGCTAACTAGGCCATAGTCATAGTCTTACCACACCAACACAGCAGCATTCACCGAAGGTTTGCAGATTTAATCATTTTCTCTAATGAGCAGAATCAGCCAATCAGATTGGACCTCATGAGCAGGGGCGCAAGTCTCATCTTATGGCAATTTGATTGAAAACATTGATCTCTTACTTTCATCTCAACTTCAGTAGAGAACATAACATAAGTTCAGGACACGACCGAGACATTTTTAGAACATTTGAGTCTCCCATGAGTCATTGCTGCCCCTCAGCTAAATGAGAGCTGATGACGTCAAAGCGAACGCACTGACACGAACGTATGAGGTCACACGACAGAGGCAGATTTTAAAACACGGGATGAAATTCAAGTTTTTTAACAGATCAGTGAAGTACTGATACTTCATTACTGTACTTCAGTATGTTTTGGGAGCATCTGTACTTTACTTGAATCATTTTCACTTTGACTTCACTTTGACTAATTTCTAACATAATATCAATATCAATCACAAATGTAGTGAAAAAAGCAACAACTTTAGTTCTTTAGTTCAGACTCATTCATTGTCTATGAAGATTGTTGTAGCTCCATGTTTTAAAGTGCTGGATAAACTTCATAATATTCTTCTGTTTTATTAACATGTACTTGTACTTTTACTTTCTACACTTAACTACATTTACTTATAGATTACTGTCATACTGAAGTACAGTAAATACTAGATACTTTAAGACTTTTACTGGAGAATCATTCTAGTGACGACTTGAACTTCTACCAAAGTTATTTTATTCTACTCTAGTGTCTCTACTTCTACTCTAGTGTCTCTACTTCTACTCTAGTGTCTCTACTTCTACTCTAGTATTTGTACTTCTACTCTAGTAGGACTTTCAGGTACTGAAACTGATGCTCCACAAATTGTTGATGCTTTAGAAAAAGGTTTAAAATAACTGTGGAGATATAAAGTAATGAGTGGTGAGCTCCTGCTTCTGACTGGATGGTTAAACTCATAATAAGAAGAAATGTTTGTTTGGTTTATTTTAATCTGTTTTAGATCAATAGTAGAAAGTTTAACCAAACACAGAAAACTACTGGAAGCTCAGTTTGATGGGTGAAACTCAGAGGAGTAAACAATATAAAAACGAGGCTGCTGTGTCCTCTGTGTCCTGCCGACTGTGCCAGTAGTCAATTTCAGAAGAATTCAGACTCATTAGCCTCTGAAGCCTTCATTACTGCACAACAACGGAGACGAGAAACAGTGGTGGCAGTAGCTTAAGAGAAGCTGGCGTCCGACCAAAGAGGTTGTTGATTGAAATCCTGAGGCTTGGAAGGGAGGGGGGGTGATGAGGGGGTGGGGAGGAGGAGGAGGAGGAGAGGGGATCTGTTTTTTGAGAGAAAAGGAAACAACAAATGTCTCTTATTTCCATCACTGGCTATAGATGAAGTGCAGACATGTTAACTCCTTACAGCTCCAGTGGAGCTGCAGCAGAAGCCTGTGGTCACAACTGGGCAGCTCTCAGGTATGAACGTCTGGAGTCACCACAAAAGCCTGTCTCTGCTTCTGAATAAGTCTCTGTGTTTTAACGTTGCGCAACAAGCGGGAACTCAGATTACACCGCATGGGCACAAAAATTTATAGGAGGATTTAATTTCTCAAAACGATTATATAACACTGTGTATAATATTCCTCATTTCTCTGTCATGGAAAGATTATGTGACAGAGCCACACATGACACACCTTGTTTTCACATGTTTTACTGCATCAGAAGTTCGTCTAATGGTTTGGTTTTGGCCCAATAACCAAAATAAACTGTTTCTGGCTTCGTTCAGAGACAGTTTTCTGGTCAGTGGTTAATTGTAGCATGCGACCAGAACTGACAAGAAGTGAGGTAAACACTTGAAAAAAAGAGATGAATGCAAGAAATATTGTTCGAGAGAGAATCTGGATTACATAATAACCAAATTACTTAAAAAAAACATCATTTAATCTTTGTATATAAGACAAAGTGGCACATCTGATCCACACACACATACATGCAGAGCAGTGCCTGCGTATCTGCTGCTCAGCTCAGCAGGCAGATCTGCTTTGGCATCATAAAACAATTGTGGCATCTTGGTATTTTCTGGCCTCTGTCCTTCTCTATTGTATAACAGATCCCTCTGGCCTGTTATTTTGAGCTTCTACAATGGGTCACTTGTTAGAGGCAGAGAACAACACACATGCAGAAGATTGATTTTTTTTTTTTTTTTTTTTTTTGGGGGGGGGGGGGGTAATAATTTCTATTCCTGGCTTTTGTGTCTCAGTCAAATTGCAGACGGATAAATTGGCAACGTGGACGTTCTCATTTGTCTACTCTCTGTCTGCGCCGTACGTGCCATCACAAGCCCGATGGCAAATAACAGCAGAGTTCTGGCTCCTAAGAGGCTGTTACCACATAAACACTGGTACTGCTGGATCACAATGTCCAGCATATAAAACATTCAGGGGAACACCCACAAAAGTATGTGTTTTTCTCCCCCTCTGGATACTAAACTCTTTAGATGAAGAAACAAAAAGACATTAGATGTGTAAGATGGTGAAATGAGTTGATGTGCAGGCTTCAGTGTCTAGGTGTGACATCAGTAGTTAGGATTTGAGATGTTGCCCATCCATGTGGGGTAAAGATGATGGAGGTAAAGGTGAGTGGATGGGGCAGTTGGCATGTCATGTTTAAAGGGCAGCTGTTACTCAGGAGTTAAAAGTGTTTGTTGACTAGTCTGAAGGTCAGTGATGTTGTTGTTGAAGGTTTTAAGTTTTTCCAGTCTGGATGTCAAAGTGTCTCTGATAAAACAGCCATTCAGCCATCAATCTATCTATCTATCTATCTATCTATCTATCTATCTATCTATCTATCTATCTATCTATCTATCTATCTATCTATCTATCTATCTATCTATCTATCTATCTATCTATCTATCTATCTATCTATCTATCTATCTATCCATCCATCCATCCATCCTCATGACCTCTAATTCTTTGTGTACCAGTGTGATCTCTTTAACTCCTTCAAAAGCTATGCTATCATTGGCGTCACACTGGGGTCGCAGCTCTGAAAATAGAGCGCAGATGGGTCCCGATCTTTATCCAAACATAAACCGGTGTTTGTTAAAGCCATGTGTTAATAAACTGCGAGGACAGAACGTTATCAAAAACAATGTCCGGGTCAGTTGAGGATGAAAAACTGGCTCCAGTCATTCACCCTGGGTTGATGTTCTTCACATCTCTTTATATATCATGTCACTTGAATGAATACACAACACAGAACACTTAACTGAATAAATAATGAGTTTCTAGATGAGTCTTAAAGATAAAATGGTGCATTAAAGTCCCTTGTTTTGTTTTGTTTTTTTTTATCTCGTGTTTGTCTCATGATTGTTTCAGTAAAATCAATAAAGCTGTTGTTGATGGTAAACAGTGTGCAGCCTGGTGGTTTGTGTGGTTTTGCTGTACTGCTGCTGTCTGATTTACAGCTCAAGTGTTTATAAGACCTCAGACACGGAGACAGAAATCTTGCTCGACTTCGACCTCGTTGACCATTAAACGGAAAAAAACAGACTTAGTTTAAAGAGCTGGTGTGATGTCTGTTGTAGGTGAAGAAGTAAACCAACATTGTTTTTTCTTACTTCTTTCACATTCTGAAGGATCTAGTAGAGACAACAAGTCTTTGTTCAATAAGATATGTTTGATCTGATGTTGCCTGTTTGCATTGGACCTGAAAACCGCCGCCCTCTTGTGGCCACAGTCAGATGGAAGCTCTTTAACTCTGGGTTTTGAGTGTTTTACAAAGCTGGTTCACTTTTCACTGATGGTAAACCACCATGGAAACTGAAGCTGGACTGCTGATTTGCAGATGAAAAAACTGTCAATAGACCAAACTTCTGATCAATCAGATCAGTGGAAAATTGATCCATGTTGGTGTAGAAAACAGTTCAAATGTCAGATTCGATATAAAGACAAATCTAGCCACTGGAGCCATGGGTGAATATCTTTTTGTGTGGTCCAGTAAGAGCAGTGTGCTCAATGTACACAAGCAGATAAAAGCAAAACACGAAGATATTCATGCCATGTGACAACGAACTGTTGTATCTCTATGTTTGCAAGGACATATGTTGACTTAATGGAGAAGTATAGGTAGAACTAGAAATAGAAACACACACACACACACACACACACACACACATCAGAACATGCAAAGTAGGTTACATGTGCAAATGCACAGTGTACACTCACATAGAAAAAAGATAGTGGAGCTTTGGCGGTGAACTCACATTTGTGTTCTGCCAGGCGGCTTGACATGATGTTATGTAACATATAGGACGAACACACACACACACACACACACACACACACACACACACACACACACACACACACACACACACACACATAACTCAACTCTGTCCAACATGTTAACTCATGGGAATGAGAGAGAAACACGATCTGGTGAAGAGGCTGCTCCTTCCCTCAGCACATATATACTACAACAACACACACACGCAGTCATGTTTTCATAACTTCAGGGGACATTTCATTGACTTTCATTCATTTCCTTGAGACTTTCTTGGAGATCTCAGTTGTTGGTACAACTTATCTAACCTTTTCTAAACCTGACCCTCACCTTAACCAAACCTTTAGTCATGTCTTCACATTCATTTTCTTGTTTTTACATTATGCTTTTTGTCCCCATAAGGGAGACATGTCCCCATTATGTAAGTGCGTAAACAGATTTAAGTCCCCACAATGTCAGTACAAGACATACACACACACACACATCTATGAAAAGATTTGCTTGTACTTCAAACTCTCTGGTTCTCTATCATCAGACTAAACCTGCTCAGTTCCAGTTATTGGAGCTTAAATGAGCAGCTGCATTTAAAGCTTCATGAGGAGAATTTTGATCTCTGACAAAATCTTTTAGCCTGAATTTGACAGCATGTAGCTCAGGGCATCAGCATAGAACAACAGCTGGCTATAGCTGCAGAAACCCATAACAGCCAAGTACTAAGTTAAACACACAAACACTAGTTTTGTTGCGCTGCTCGGTGTTGAGGACAGAAATAGGCAGCAGACAGTAGGAGGCCGGTGATATATCTGACGCCTCAAAGAGACAAGAAGCAGTGTGTGTGTGTGTGTTTTATTTTACTCATTCAAGGACACATTGGCCCTGTGCATTGATTTTATATTTGCGTATGTAGGCCACTTGCCTGTCTCAAATGGCAGATTAGCATGCATGTCTGAGTGTGTTTTGAGTGTGTGTGTGCGTGTGCATGTGCGAGATGTGGCCTTCTGTCTGCAGCTTATTCCCGTTCACAGTGTTTCACCATGTGACAAATCCACATTGTGGGTCTATTTCCAGTTCTTCTTATCATTGCTGTGTCTGTGGTCATCTACTGCCTGGAAGTTCGCTGACGCTGCCAGAAAAGAACTAAAAAAAATGTTTTTATCCTTCATCTACTGCACCATGAAAACATCACGTCACATCAGAAGCAGCTGCAATCAAGTCCCTGCAATGAATTTAAATCAGCAAAAAAAAAAAATGGTTTTTCTAAACTATTTAGCTCATTGTCTCAGTTTTATGATGTATTTACTGTTTTATTTCTGTCTCAGGGAACAGACTCCCAAAACTGGAGACAAAGCTGTGAAAGAACTGCTGAACACTAGATATTTCCTTTGAGACTGATGGAAATGTTGCATTTACAATTATCATGTGGATAGAAACAATGCAATTGATGATAATGTTGCCAACAACTAGTCAAATGTTATAATTGTAAAGTTATTTAGGCTCAATTGAGTGGAAGACTGCTGCATATCAAACCAGTTTATGGTTTCTACGCAGCCTGTTAAAGGTGGAGGCCACTGCATTTTGGTTTGTTCATGTGGCCACTTAAGATTTAAGTATATCATGGCACGGTGTGGTTACTGCCCACTGGGAGGCTGCAGAAAAACACGTTGAAGACAGCAGTGGAGATGGGGTATTTGTATTATTCTCACAGTTAGAGTTTGATAGGTTGAAACCTCCCTACGTCTCTCCTGTATCAAGGCGTAGGGATGAAAGCAGAGGAGCAGGTTCCATGGTGTAATGGTGAGCACACTGGACTTTGAATCCAGTGATCCGAGTTCAAATCTCGGTGGAACCTTCTATAATAATGCTGGACTTGTACTTCCCTTATAAGGACCTAACAACAGACATTAAAGGGAAAATCTGGCACATTTGAACCTACATTCTACTGTTAGAGTCTTTGAGTTAATGTCAATTGTTGCCACTAAAGAGGCTGAACACTTTTTCTAAGCCCTGTGCAACAACAACCAGGAGTCTCACCAACATAACACTATGTCTGTTTAACTCAGTAGTGGTGAATAAACAGTAGAAAACAAGTGTTTAATCAGGCCGTCACACACCTCTGTTGATTCCTGACACGTTTGTTTAGTCTAAAGTCTAAAAGATGTTATTCAGATGTTATCTGCGATGTTATTTCTTCAAAAAAATGTGGTGGAACATTTTAATCATTAAAACATTACAAATGAGTGTGTAACAACATGGAAATATCCTATCTTTGTCCATCTGGCTCCTCCACAATAAACTCCTTTGGACTTTCATGCGTCAGAAATCCACAGAGGTATGTGACGGCCTGATAAAACACCTTTTTTACCGTTTCTGTACCACTACTGAGTTAAACACAGTAAGGCTCCTGGCTGTGTTGCTTAGTAAGAGATGTACAACCTCCTTAGTGACACAAAAACACTGCTTACTATTTACACTGTTTATAGAAATCAGCCCAGATCACTTGCCTGGCCAGACTCAGATGTCCTAGGATCTTTAACTATACTAAACACAAATAAAAACACGATCCATGTCCTTCTATAGACTATCCTTTCCAAGAAGATATTTGTCAGCCAGCTGTGTTTAGCTTCATTTTGGTGCAAATAGAAAAGCATGGTTGTAAAATGGTTTGGGACTGATAATGTTCCAGTTAAAGCTCACCTCTATAATCCATAAATATCCAGAACAGGAGGTGTGGTGTTGGTGTTGGGGGCCAGATTTAAATCACTTCAGCCACATCAGAGGCATTCTTCGCCTCAGTGTGAATGCCAAGCGATGTGGCCTCATCACGTCAGCTCCAGTGATTAGAAAATATTTCTGACACAAGTGTAGAGACATGTGAAGCACGCAGTTGAGTATTCATTTGTTGACTGCCATGCAGAAGTGGATGACATAATGTTTGAGGGCGGTCTCGTTTGTCAACACTTCAAGCCACGGCTGAGAGGTGCTGAACATTACAAACTAGTGATACCTGATGGTAACACAATGACGCTATGTTCAAAAGTATTTCTTTAAAACCCCAGGGTCATGTTTTAGATATCAGAAAGAAACTCTCAACACTCCAAAGAGACATATTCTGTCTAGTAACACGGATTGACTTTGCCAGGAGGGAATGACCCAGTAGACCAACTGAAAGACTGGAGCCTCCAGCAAGGTAGACACAGTCTGCTCAGTTCTCACCATTAATCATTGTATAAAACATCTGAAAGTCCAACTACAGTACAAACACTAGAGTAGAAGTAGAGACACTAGAGTAGAATTACAGACACTAGAGTAGAAGTACAGACACTAGAGTAGAATAAAATAACTTTGGTGGAAGTTCAAGTCAGCAACTAGAATGATTCTCCAGTAAAAGTATTTACTGTACTTCACTATGACAGTAATCTATAAGTAAATGTAGTTAAGTAAAAGTACAAGTACATGTTAATAAAACAGAAGAATATGATGAAGTTTATCCAGCACTTTAAAACATGGAGCTACAACAATCTTCATAGACAATGTCTAGAGTCTGAACTAAAGAACTAAAGTTGTTCTTTTTTCACTTCATTTCTATTTGATTGATATTGTTGAAGTTTCTCCATCATCCACCTTTAAGATGGAGCCTCCATCAACCCTCAAACATGGTGTTGATGGTCTAAACAGTCACAGGTCGACAAATTAGTGTAGTAACGTTCGTTTTCCAGACCCAGACCAGCTTTTCCAGGCTCAGTCTGCTGAATTCTGCAACATTAGATTCTTATTCCTCAGATGAATTTGTATAATAAATGCATGCATGTAGTCCATTTACAGTCTACCAGTCTTTCATAATGGACAATTAGTTTTGTCAGTTTGCAGTATTTCAGTTGGCCATTGGAGAAAAAAAACTGCAAGAGAGAGAAGCCATTGAAGTCACCCAGAGGCCTTTTCTCCCATTTGTTTACAAGACAGGAGGTTATAATACGACCTCAGTCAAGACAGTCTGGACTTCAGTTGAGGCAAAGAAGAAAAACAAAAGCAAAATAAGACAAGACACTGATGTTTTTGGCCTTTGATCACTGGGGACAGTTTGAGATGAGTAAAGGGTGACGTCTGATGCTGAGCTGCCTCAAGGTTTCTTGTGGTTTAGTAACATAACACCTGTTAATGCTGATGATGGCTTTGTATTTTGCAGTAGCAAAAATGCATCTAGCCACTTTGAGCAATGTCTTGAATGATAACAGTCCCAGTAATAGTTTCCTAATTTACAGAAACAGAAGGTGTTAGGGGAGTGAGGTGACAGACAGTTGAGGTGATCACTGGATGATTAAGGGAAAAGCCTGTGAAATCATTCGATAATACTGAAGAGGTGGAGCCACAGTGTGATGATAAGATACAGCAGCCATGTTTGTGCTTGAACTTGCACTAAAAGCTTCATTAGCATCTCATCAAGTTGTTCTTTCTTTTGAATGTGGAAAGGTTACAGCTGATTGAATAGCATCTATAAAAAAACCTTATTTACAACCGTTTAGAGGCAGAGAGCTTCTAAACTCCTCTTTCAAGTGTAGTGAAGCATTGTCCCTCTGATGTTATGGATTAACTGCCTTGGGGATCTTGGCACAGTGACAATAGGTAAGGACGGTGACATGTTGAGACAGCACAATGCAACCTAATTTTCATAAAAACTTCATTGACATGAAAAGAGAGAGAACTTGTCAAGACGTGTACGTACCCCCGGGTCGTCTTTGAACCAGCGGCTTTTAGCTCAGCTTAAACTTCCCTGTGGCACCATAGCAACATTTCATCGATAAATATGCTTAAAATTAGTGTGAGAAAAGTGTCAGAAGTACATTTCACACGTACTCTGGATGTACTCTCAACCGGTATGTCCTGTATTGAAGATGCTTTTTAAATGTCACAAGTTCAACCAACAGAAAAATGAAAGAACACAATGTTCTCTCTGTAGAACATGGTACTTACACTGTCAGTTAGTTAAGATAAATTGTTAGAGAGACAGAATAAAGCAAAATGATGAATGGTTTTGAGTTAAATGCAAAATTAAAACCTCAATATCTTGGATCACAAGATAGAAATTGTGGATTTAAGTTCTGCCCCTTGTGTATCTGGAGGAGAGAGACTTCACAGACATGATCAGGAATGGGATTTTTTTGGAAGCATCATGTATTTTTGATTGTATTCTTGATTCATATCAATGGGTTTGTGACCTATACTGCAGCAAGAGGAGCTGTGTGGTCGTCTTTGGGTCAGTCATTTCTCTTTTATACTCCTACCCCTCGTCCTTTGAAACAAAGTGTTGAGGGGTGAAAACATTCCCCTTTGAAATGAGACACGTCTACTTTACTGTTACACGTCATCGCAAGTTGTTACTAGTTGCTACGTAAAACGATGCTACAAGTCTCCATGACAACAAACACAGATGGCGTCTACAGACTCGTTTGTACCGATCAAGTTGACAATTAATTAAAAACTGACAAGATATTCGTTTACATTAATCTAGAGTCTATTTTTGACAAACAGTCCTGTTATCAGATGAATGGAGAACGTTAGCAAAGAGACAAATAGCGACTGCTAGCTAATGCTAATACTAACGAACATTATTGATTAGCGGTTAGCGAAAAGTTAGCTGAATAAATTAAATTTATGGATTAGTTTATTAATCAAATCGCTAACTTTTTTTTGACAACTTCCTCCTTGTCCTGGTGCATGCTGGGAAATTTCTCATACCTCCTTGGTTTGAAATGTGGTCCCGGATTAGCTTCGAGAATCAAGACAGATCGACCTTCTACTGACGTGAGACAGCAGTAGGGCTAAGGGGTGGAAACGGGATCTGAGGCCTAAGGAGGAATCATTAGTTTTCCAGGTGTCTGGTTATTAAACCAAAATAGAGTGAAATTTTGATCAGATGGTGGCGCTACATCAAACATCAAACATCAGGGGATCCCTGAAAACCAAATGTCTGCAAACGATTTTCATAAAAAGTTTGAAAAGTATCAAATGCAGCGTGTTAGATACTGACATTAACACAATAACATGCTTCAGCTTCCTCTTCCAAGAGAACTGGTGGCACAAATGATTTAATTATGTCCCATCTGTGAGATACTAATTGGTCTCATCTCTTTATAGATTTGATTAAGTAAAATAAAACACATTTGCTACGATGAAAAAAAAAATACAAATGATTAAACAGGTGTGAATTTCTTTTCAGCAGAAGAGAAGACAAGTGGAGAAGTGGTTAGAGGAGAGAGCGATGTGATCTGATTCAGTCCTGATCGATCATCATCATCATCATCATCATCATCATCATCATCATCATCATCTGTTACACGACATGAAACTGTAGGTGGTTTGTTAGATCTGCGCTGCCATCTAGTGGTTAAAACACAGTAGTACAACAGTTAATTACAGCTTTTGTTGGTATATGTAGTATATTCATATTTTACACAGAAGACAGTTAATATTAATATAGAGGTTTGATTAAGACTAATTCTTTACCGTCCATCATCAAAAAATTCACAGATGATCTTCAATAGAGACCAGTCTGTCTCTGTTGGTCGTGATTCTTCACTGTTTGAATGGAAACTTGTCAGTTTTCTTCACTATGTTACTGATATCTAATATCTGACTCCTTTCTTCATTTAAGACACAGGAAATATATAAAAACCTAAAAGTTTTAGGGGCAGATTTTGAATCAGAGATTAGATATTTATGAAGAGATGACCATAGTTGATTTAGTTCACAGCAGGTTTAGCTTTTAGAACTTTTTAAACTTCATATAGTTATTTGTGGTGTTTTTATATTGCAGTCAGAAATGTTCAGCCTGCTCCTCCCCACCCACCTCAGCAACAGGATTATAAAGTTCGCTGACGACACCACGGTGGTCGGACTCATCTCAGGTGAGAGGGGATGAGCTGGCGTACAGGGACCAGATGGAGCAGCTGTCGGGGTGGTGCAGGGTCAATAAACTTTTCTCACCAAAAGACAGTTTCTCTACCAAAAAGCAAAAATGACACTGAGCTCTAAATAGAGCTGCTGCATACGTGTGCAACCATTGCCCATAAGTACTTACTTCTGTGTGTTTTCTATTTTCTATCTATTATTATATTTCTTGTATTCTGCAAGTCAAATGCAGCTTCAATTTCATCGTTCTTTTGTGAAAAGTGACAATGACAATAAGGATTTATCTTATTTTATCTTTGTCCCGTCTCGTCTTCATGGGGACAACAGCCTCAGGAGGACGACCCAGACCCTCCCCTCTCCAGCAACTTCCACCAACTCCTCCGGGGGACCCTGGCATGCCCACAATACCTCCCTCAGGAGGCGTCCTAACCAGATACACTAGTCACATCAGTTGTCCCCTTTGGATGTGGAGAAGCAGCAGCTCTACTTGGAGCTAGAGAGCCACCACATTGCCATGGTGGAGGGGTTTGCGTACCCTGGGGACCCTAGATGTGTTTAGCTTTAGCCCCTGGTAGTGTCTCCCAAGGCAAAGTGGTCCTAGGTGAAGGGTCGGACTAAGAGCAGTCCAAACACCCCTGATGGTGACAAGATCAAGGCAACAGTGTACTTAAACCCTGATAGAGTCACCGGGCTCCCACCCTGGAGCCAGGCCTGGGGATGGGGCCCGTTGGCGAGCGCCTGGTGCCCGGGTCAAAACCCGAAACAGGGACATGGGACTGGATCCCAGTGGGCCCACCACCCATTAGGGGAACCACAGGGGTCCAGTGCTTTGTGGACTGAGTGTCAGTCGAAGAGGATCCTCAATTACAGAAGCTCATCTTATCTTATTTTTCTAAAATAATAATATCAATAATAATTATAATAATACAGCCAACCGAAATGAACAGTAGAGTCAATGATTGTGTCTAATGTTAATAACACAAGATTAAAACTCATTCTTTCTTTTTCAAATCATCTTTTTTTTTTTTTATTCAAGTTTACCAAAACCTAACAAGAACAAATGTTCAAACATCTGAGCACGATGTCGTCAAAATCCAACACAAGCCAAACGCTACAAAAATAGATATAAAAAAATTTGAACTGAAACCAACGGACAGAAAGAAATTCAGACAATTTCTTGAATATTCAGATGTCGTGGGTTTAGAGAAGCTGCAACATTTCTGCAAAGAAGTTAAACTTAATCTCAAAAACGAAGAAAGACTTTAAACTCTTCTGCTCAGTGTCTTTATCCGATCATTATCAAAGATCATCAAGATTATACACAAACACATAAATCAGTCAGTTCAGGTGTTTGAAACCATGATGAGATTTTCTAACATGGTCTGATTCTTAAAAATAACAATCAATGTTTCCGTCTTAACAACATTACGTTATTGAAATAAACCTGAGAAACAGACCTTAAATGACAGCTGACATCACGAAACTCCAAAATTACTTTAATATCATTATTATTAATAATAATAATACCAAATGAAAAACAAATAAAATTGTCCTCTTCGTCCAAAACAAATATCCTCTTTAATTTCTTGAGTTTTCTACGTTTGCAGCCTCACATAAACAAGTTAAAAATGGATGAAGTTTCTGACGTTGGAGTCACGAATGTAAAAAATAAGAGGTTGGTGCTGACAACAAACTCAGGGATGAAGATGTTTTAATCCTCCACTCTGTTTCAGAGACAGTCACACCCACTCTCTCTTCCTTCAGAAACTTCCTGCTGTCACAGGCTCTTGTTGTTTAGCGGGAAACGGTTGGGGTTAGCCCACCCTGAGAGGTGGAGCTACGAGGACGACGCCGTCTCCTCTGACGAACAACATGGGGATGTTCCTCTTTGTTGACTGGAACGACACAAGAAAGGAGACTGTGTAGGATTCTGGAGGATTTACTGTCAGAAACAGAATTTAATGTTCACATAATGAACCTTTTATATCTACATCAGGAGCAGGTCCTCGTCATTGGCGGTTGCCACGTTTCTACATTAGTTCACACTAGTCGATTTTACCATTGATTTCCAGTCATCGTGTCTGGTGGACTTGGTCCTCTGATGGTTGGTGAATCATCAGTTAATGATCATACTGTGTGAACAGCCCTAACGACTCCATCAGAGGCCGTCGGGACCTGGTCTGAGACCGGGACTGGATCTGTCATGTTAGAAAACTGGAGGAGTCTGAAGAGACTGACAAAGAGCGACAGCCAATCAGAGGAGGGATGTGAGATAAATGCTGCTGCCGTCTCACTGATTCACTCACAACCACGTTTAAAAGTCTGACGTTTTAACGCTTTTTCTTTCATTTTCACTTTCTACAAACTCCCCGCGTCTGATCCAGATGTTACCCGGTACCGGGGAGGTCTGCTGCTGATTTCAGCTCCACCATGAAAACCAGCACGTTGCCATGGTGATGTTTACACGCTGGTTTAGCGGTTTAGTAATAGATTCAATCATAATGTTAATTTTTAATGTGTAAATCTGTGTGGAATATCTAAATGTATTTTATTTTATTTTATACATTGTTTAAAATTCAATTTAATCATTTAATAGAGAATGTCACCATGTATTTGCTAACTATGCATTGCCTGATCATAAAAAGAAAAAACATGTTTTGTTAGTGAGATGTCAGCGAGGCGTGTAGGAATGTGGTTTGATAAGAAAGAGCTGTGAGCACCAAAAAAAACCAACCAGCGACCTTCCTTGGAAAAGATCAAACTGTTTCCTCCTACTCTGAAGCTTCCTGTTCAGGCAAATAAGACTGTGTGAGAAGCTCATTTCTTTGTATTTTTCACTTTCTCTGTACCAGAACACTGTGTACTTTGTAACTGATTCCCCTTGCTGCAAGTAAAACTCATTTATATTTTGAACTCATCAACTGCCTCCTCCTGATCATGAGCTGTCTGAAAATTATTATAAATTAATTACTGGGAAGAATTTTCCTGACAAAAACCAGTTTCCTCAACTGTAGCTGGTTATATGAAGTCACAAAGTCACAATGATTGGTTGAATTTATGTTAATAGTTGCATCTTAACGTCATTAAATCCTGGAGGATCTGATTAATGAGTAAGAAGATTGTTTTCACATCTAAACGTCTCTACTTCCTGTTTCCTCTGCAGCGTCCTCGGTACCGTCAGTGTGTCGGAGTCATCGTCCACATCATCGTCTCGTTGGTGTTTTAACGTCAGAGGAGCAAAACCTGAACTCAGCGGTTTAGTCTGTGTCGGAGGCAGCGTCTTCACCGGTGTTCGTCAACAATAAACGGCTGTAAATCACGGTGAGAAGCAGCGGCTACATCCTGTCTAGTTCACGTGACCAGACGTAGAGTTTGGTGACGTCACGGTGTGATCGGGAGTCAATCACTGACAAGTCTTGTAGTGTGAACACTACAGGTCTCAGACCAGTTGTTGAGACTCCACATCATGGGAACACAAGTCGCCAACGATCACGACAGAGACTGAGACTCACTGATCATTGGTAAAGTCTACAATAGTGTGAACTATATAGAATTCTCCACTACAGAATTATAAAGCCTTTATAATTATACCGTTGACTTGCTACTGCAACTTTAATGTTCCAAAATGTCTAAAAAAAACAGTGATTATCATTGCAATTGCTGATTACAGTCGTAGTAAATACAGTGTTTGTGATAAACAGATTTATGTTGTACCTTGTAAAGTTCTTCATAAGTCTCTTCATCGATCTCCACCGTGGTCACCGTCTCCTCGACGTCGCCCAGGATCATGTTCAGATGCTGATCATAGGCCTGGATCAAAAATAAACAAATGTTACAACATGTTATTGACAAGAAATTCTCTGGAGGATGAGTCCTCGTGTCTTACATGAAGTCGGCCGCGGAGTTCTCTGTCGTTTCTCATCTTGACGTAAATCCGTTCATCAAGACTCAGTCTGATGAGATCGAGAGGCTCCTCGACCGTGTTGGTTGTTGGTTGCTATAGAAACACAGAAACACATTAGTCAGTTAAATGCTCTTTCTGTAAATTGAGACAATATGAGCTGAGCCTAGAAAGCTAAAATTGAGTCAAATTAATATGTTGAAACATGATTAATAACAAGATGTGAAACAGCTCAATCAACACAGAAAAGTAATAAACAACTATTTAATTGATCAGCACTAAATTCACTAAACTACTTGATACTGACTGGAAATTGTTACATAGATAGATCAATAGATAGATGTTAGTTTCAACCATGGTGCTGCTACAGCTGCTGAACAATGACTGACAGGTGCTGGGACGGTTTAATAAAAACCTTTTATAGAAAATGTTCCAACTGTTTTCAACCACTGGATCAGATGTAATAAATATAGATAAATATATCTGTCATCATAACACACATCAACACACTCTGCTTCATGTTTTATCATTGAAGACAAACACGATGTTTCATGTTTGTTGTTTCTTTCAGAGTCAAACATCTTCCTGTATCGTTGATGTGGATCAGCAGCTGCTTGTGACGTCCTGCTGAACGTTTCCACTCACATGTGTTTATCATCCACAGGTTTTATCACAACATGTTGTTTAAGAAACTTCTTCTAACGTCAGGATCCACATCACTGACACTGTTCTTCATTTAGCATCAGTGACGACGTCTTTTTGTTCTTAGTGAACCACAGGAAGATGCTTTAGTGTCGACACACGTCACATAAACTTATAGATGAATTTATGACGCTCTTTGTCTTTAACGTTAAATAATTAATTCTGTGATTAATTCGAGAAATTGAAGGTGTTTCTATTCATAGTAGATAAATGAGTAAACTTTGTATCAAAATTTGAAATAAAACGTTCTAGAAGTTCTAGAACCCTGAGACAAAAATGTTACAATCATCTTCTAAAGCACGTTTATGTGTCAGAAAAAGACTCATTTACTTTTAAATAACATTATTATGAAAGTGACACTCAATTTAATAGTAACAGATAATAAATAAGAGCTGATCTGATCTAAACAGTGAGATTAAACCTGATACAAACATTAGATCAGGACTCGTTGCGTTAATATTCAGTAATTAACCGAAGCCACGATAAACAAAACACATCCGTAGTCAACAGTTTGTGGCTCTGAGCTTCAAAACACGTAGTAGTTTTCATCTTTAAGACACAAACTTTGACACAAACCGGACTGAGACCGGACAACAAACACGTTCAGTCATTCTGACGGTAGCATCACAAGCTAACTGGGCTAACTGAGCTAGCACGTCTGACAGGCCGCCGCTGGTTGTTTACACATTAATAACAAATAAAATAAAACGATATCAACATTAAAAAGAAGCTGAGGAGAAAAAATATCCGTCCTCGGTGTTTCTGGATTAATAAATAAACGGTGTGATATTAAATTAAGAGCAGATTTAGCTGCTGCGGCACCAACCTGCTCAACTTCGTCCGCCATGATTTTGAAGTCTGCGTCTGCGCGGGTTGCCAGGTTCTTACAAAAACACGTGTTTTCATATTTTCAGATTTAAGACTCGTGCTTGTGTTTTACAGATGTAACAGATGTTATAATAATAATAATAATAATAAAAATAGATAAAATAAAATCCAAAACTGATACATTTTTTATTTATTATTTTTTCTATTTTCTTAATTTTATTTTTCTAGTTTTTTAATATTTTTTTTTTTTTTTTTTTTGAACTTTGATACGTCTTTGACTTTTGTTCAAACATTTTTTGAAAATATTTGAACAGTCAAAGACGCATCAAAGTTATATATATATATATATATATATATATATATATATATATATATATATATATATATATATATATATATATATATATATATATATATATTGAAAAAAATAATAGAGTTATTGCTCAAAATAAATTATAGTAAGAATAAATTAAGATTAGAAGTACAGAAGTTATACTTAATTAAGATTAAGAATAAAGTAGTATATAATATTAATATTTTATAAGAATAAGGTTACAGTTATAGTCAAAGTTATAGTCATGGTTGTTTTTAATATGTGGATTTAACATTGTAACAGGAGCATCTAATTTATTGTTACACAACAATAACAACAATAAAATGCTACTTTACACATAAATGCATCAGAATAACTAATCTTCTGTAATTAATTAATGTAATCTATTTTATTAACACGTGATAACTCTGGTTATACTTGTGTAGTAGGAGGATCTTGGTGATGATATAACACTGGGGGATAAAGTCCCAACCTGGCAACCCGCTACGTGTTCGCCTCGGTACCACTCTCCTCCTGTCTCTTTCCAGACTTTTCCATCTCACACGTCGTCTCTCGGAGCCGCTGACCGCGTCCACGTCCTCACGTGTGAGTTTCATTTAGCTGCGCGTTTTAACATTTTATTGTTTCTTTAAATGCGTTTGAATTCCATCCCGGATTATGACGTCATTGTTTACAACGTATTGTTGTATTTCGACTCTGTAAAGTTCACGGTGACACTTTGTCGCGTGCGAAGGTCAACGGGGTAAAACGAGTCTGTTTTTCGTGTTGTTGTGATTGTTGTGATGAGTGTGAAGATGTTGTGTCTGTGGTGGTCAAACATTAGTTGCGTGTGAGCTGATGTTCGTCTGCACCGCGTGTCACTGTCACTAACATTTATCTCTTTGTCCTGCAGCAGGTTGGAAAAGTTCACTGAAAATATTTACTCAAGTTTCTATATTATTCAGTTTTTAAATAACAAAAAAAAACATTAAACTTAAGCTTCGTTTTGATTTAATATTTTAAAGTAAACGAGATATTTGTTGAATGTGTGAAGAACAAAGAAGCTGCAGGAGTCTACGTGTTTCTATTTGTTACAAGTTATAATAATTATTATAAAAACAGATCCAATTTACTCTGCATATTTATATCTAACTTATATAATTAATTTAAGGCAAAAACACCAAGTTTGTCTTAGAAACAGAGTGAACATGTTGTTTTTGTGATCGCTGATTAAGATTAAATCAGATTAAATCAGATTAGATTAGATTAGATGAGATTAGATTAGATCTCTATAGATCTACAGACCGTTATTCGCCCTATAATGTAAAATGTAAAAGTAAATAAACAAATGAATAAAATTAGAATTAATTAATTCATGTAACTACTGGCTACTGGTGATATAATTAAAAATTTAAGTCAATTTAATCTGAAATTATAGATTTAGACTAAAAAATCAACATCTGTTTTAGTGACTTTGTTATAATAATTCATCATCAAGATATAAATACATGTGACGATAAATAATCATGATAAATGACGTGTATCTTATTATTCTTTGTTGCATCATGTGTTAAATATGTGTATGAAAATCTGTGTGTGTGTGTGTGTGTGTGTGTGTGTGTGTGTGTGTGTGTGTTGGTGCCTCCTCTCCCAGTCCAGCCCCAGTGCTCCATACTGGGTGTGTGTGCAGGTAGAAGAGGCAGAGCAGAGCAGTGGTGTTACCCATTCCACCCTCAGCTGCAGAATAGCTCTGTGGTGGAAGAGATCCCTGCTACAAAACCAAAACACAACAGAGAACAAATGTGTGTTTAGTTTTTATGCTTTGACGCTGGTTTGATTAAAAATGGCAGTGACAGTTAGTGATCTAGAAGTGGTAGATCAGAAATTGTAATAACACACAAAAAAAGAAACATTGATAATATCTGGATCCATCTTGTCTGTCTCTGCTCCATCATCTCATCCAGGTTCCAGTGTGAAGAAGAGACCGACCACTAGATGGAGACAAACAGCAGGAAGATGAAACACTGACGTCGCTGATGGTTCCAGTTCAAACTCTAGACATTGTCTATGAAGATTGTTGTAGCTCCATGTTTTAAAGTGCTGGATAAACTTCATAATATTCTTCTGTTTTATTAACATGTACTTGTACTTTTACTTTCTACACTTAACTACATTTACTTATAGATTACTGTCATACTGAAGTACAGTAAATACTAGATACTTTAAGACTTTTACTGGAGAATTTTACTGAACTTCAACCAAAGTTATTTTATTCTACTCTAGTGTCTCTACTTCTATTCTAGTGTCTGTACTTCTACTCTAGTATCTGTATTTCTACTCTAGTGTCTGTATTTCTACTCTAGTGTCTGTATTTCTACTCCAGCAGGACTTTCACATATTTTATACAACACTAATAAGGACTTAGATGAGAAGAACAGCTAACAGATTTTTACCATAGCATAAAGATTGGTGATAGGTAATAAAATCTACCTTCCAGCCCTTAAAAATTCATACATGAACAAGTTTTTAACGCAGGTTTAGAAGCAACAAACTATATTTTCACTTGATTATGTGTTTGATTATTTCTTGGTAAAGCTTCATTTCTTATTTAACATATATTATTTCCCAAAAATGTCAAACAACTCATGTATAAGTGCATCATTCAGCTTATTTTAGCAGCTATAAAAATAACACTACTGTTATAACAGTGACCGTACATTTAATTATAGATTACTTGTCATACTAAAGTACAATAAATACTAGATACTTTAAGACTTTACTTCTTTTTTGGTCCAGTATCTGTACTTCTATAAATACAATAAACTGAGGGTGATAACATGTTTATGATGCGTTGTAGAGAAACTGGGTCAAGAGTTGATATTAAACTGATCATCAGGAGAATTATATATGTGACTGAAAACAAATGGTTGTAAAAAAAATACTGAAAATAAAGAAGGTAATGAATAAAAACTGCCTGTAACTTAACCTGAAAGTAAATATTTCTGTCTAAAACTGTGTGAACGTGAATTTACTGTTTAAAAAACAAACAGGCAGATGTAATCTCGTACATGACCACGGCGGGTCAGCACTGCACCACAGAAGCACAATACTTCCATGTTTCTGTCGACGTTTCTGTTAAAACCTCTGATTTAAGATGAAAGAAAATTATACAAACTTTCTTTAAAAATAAAACCAGAAGTTAAATTGGATGTTGAGTCATAAATGGAAGGAAACAAAGACACAAAGATGAGATTCTCAGAAGTCGCTGCAGGGATTTCCTCCCATTCATGAGACTCACTGAGGTTCAATTCATGACAAAGGTCAAGAGGTCAAAGTCAGGTCCTTCCTCACTAAAGTGGGAGAACTGTTTGTGTGTTTGGAGCCACTGAGTAATGAAACAAGCTTTGGAAAAATAATAGATACAGACAAATGTTAATAACATGCAGTAGTAGAAGTATATAAAGACGTGGAGGGTGCGGGCAGTGCATCATGGGACTTCTCTCCCATGCAGAACTAATCCTACAGCAGTTTAACTAAAGGAAGGTCCAGGACCTGAACCATCACTAACTAAAGGCTTCATCATAAAACTGGAACGTTTTGAGTTTAATGTTAATTGTAGAGAGAGTGATTTGTACGTATTGAATACTCCACCTCCCATTCTGGTCTTAGAGGACTCTAGGAACCAGAAATAAACCTGCACTTTGAGATCAAAATGATCTACTGGAATAACAAGACACTATCAGCTCTTTCAGATATGATGGAGTCTGGATTTTGAATTTTATCTGAGTTTGTTTGCACTGAGGTATAAAGCCAGTATCCCAGAATGCATTGTGAAATCTGAAGAGAGAGGAGGGGTTACAGTTATAGAGGTCTTAACCATGTACAGCTGTCCAGGTCCATCATCCTGCAAATAAACACACACACACACACACACACACACACACACACACACAACCCTAAACAGACAGTAAATTCACAGCTGGTCACCAGTTTATCTCATCTACATTGTTTCAGGATGATTAACGTTTACATGAGAAATATCTTCTCCACCTGCAGGAGGAAAAGACACACTCACACTCAGTGTGGTATGTTTGTGTGTGTGTGTGTGTGTGTGTGTGTGTGTGTGTGTGTGTGTGTGTGTCTATATTTATATGGATTGTAATGTTCTAACACTGACCCAGTTACAGCAGCACTTTGCAATGAAAATGTTTTCCAATTACCTTTTCAGCGCTGGAATAAAGTCTGTGCTGAATGTTGTTATCTTGCTGCTGCTTTCCAGATGAAATTACTCTACATTTCTGTCAATACGACACAATAAACAACATGAACAATTGCTGATAAATATCATTTTGAAGTTCCTTGTTAATAAACTGGACCATAAAATAAAACAAACTATAAATTTTTAGTCTTAATTTTTAGTTGCTCCTGTTCAGGGAAGAAGGATAAAAGGGTCATTTCTTATGAAATGATTCTGACAAAGTGATTGATGGGATTAAATTAAATATTATGACTTTAAAAAAAAAAACACGTCAGGTCACCTGCAGCTGTGCCAAACAATGTCTTATTCTGGAGAAATAATTAATGAGATGTCAGTCAACGATGCAACACAATAAACTGATGTTTAGAAACATCTCGACAACCTGGAGACGATGTCACATTAGACACAACACTCACTGTGAGCATGTGTTGTTATTTCATCTTATAATGGCTGAATCCATAGAGACTCAATCAGACAGAAGTTTCAAACCAAGACGTTGCTAAATTATTTAAAAATATAAAAAAGATCCTTAAACTATGAAACCATTCTCAGTCTCCCTCTACCTTATTTCCCTTCACTTCCTGTTCTATAATAAAGACTCGTTCCTCATACATATTCAGCATTAAGTAATAATGTGTTACATCACAAAGATCTTAATTTACTTAATCATTCACACATGACAGTTTGTACATCAGAGCCGGGTGGCTGAAGACTGAAGTCCAGAAGAATGACATAACAACGTGTCGTTCACAACAATCACAACATCCCGTTGGCAGTTTTGTGTGAATCTAAAAATAAAAGAGCATCAGTTGAACGTTGTGACTCTGGCGTCTTGTCTGTTGACTGGTGTCACTGTGTTTCTGTTCGGGCCTGAACACAGACTCACAGCCAGTCTGTTCTCATGCGTCATCGTCATCACATACTGTTGCTGCTGGAAACTGTGTCTGTGCCAAACATGAAGTCACTGTTTCATCACCAGAAAAGAAAAGAACCTTCATGTATCATATTTATCTCATTAACAGTTTAAATACACAGCTACTTTAGATTCAGTCTCATTATAAACGTATGACTCAGTGTGACAACATATCTCCACCATTTCCTTTCTCTGTACAAAAATAAAATATATCCTAGCCAAAATATCCTGCAACAACGGCTGCCATATTGGATATCTGTAACAGGAGTCTGTGCGGTAGTGATCAGGAAATGGAGCTCAGCTGTTTATCATGACGTCTCAGTCCACTGTGTCATTTCTTCAGGTTGTTTATTAACAACTATGACCTCATTAATTAGTAATTACCTCTATCAACAAATCAAAGTGTTCTGGTAGGCCATCTTGAGACTACAGGTCCCAACAGGGGACAGCACCAGATAATACACCTCCTCCTTTTGCGCTTTTACGTTCAGTGGCAGCGCGACCGACTCAGACTCACAGAGGAAGATACCTACCAGAGACAGTCTACCAGAGAGCTCTGTGAGAAACATTCAATTTATCTTAAATTTAAAAAAAAACAAGCAAAAACAAGGCGTCACAATCGCCAACGAAGCGAAAAACAAGAACAAAAAAGGGAACGAAACTGGTGACACTTCAAAACAAGAGTAAATGTCAGTGTTGCTTTTCCCAAATAGAATGACGTCATCTTATTGATATTTCTTGGCCACCGTAGAAGGAAATGCACACTTGGAAAAGGGGCGGAGCTAAAACTATTCAGTTGGTTGTGGTATATGACACCACTCACCACTAGATGGGAGAAAATCTCACACAGGATGTTTTTAACTAATTAAAACTAAACTGATGATAAAAAATAAATGACGTGAACAAACACCAGAGTGTTAAGAACAACTACCTCAACTGACTCATGTCCTATCTGCTGACATGGCAGAAATGGGATTTATTGACAAATACTGCAGCAGTCATGTCTTTATATATAGTCTAATTTCTACTTGGCTCTACTCTACTCAGTTTCTAGTGTTTCCACTTGGTACTAGTTCCTGGTTGCAGCTACTGTTTTAGTTCCTACTCTGTGGAGGAACCAATGGAGCTGAGTCGATACTAAAACTTAAATGGATGACCATCTCGCTAATTACCTGTATATTATTTAAGGTTTTTCACTGGACTGGAACCAATTTAAAGTTTGATCTTATTTCTACGACTGTTGATGAGTCGTGTTTAAATGTAATTTGGAGACTGAAGTTAAACTGGTAAATCACATAGTTGAGTTATATGTTCCTCACCCGCATCTAAAAATATACACAGTCAAGGAGAGGAAGGGCTGGGACATTTGAAGCCGTAAAAATGGAAGGACGGGGAAAGAATATATATGAGGAATAATTAGCTGTTGAATATGAGTGATGAAGGTTGGTACCTGTTCGGTCGGTCTGACCCGAGAATAGTCCCACAGTCGTTAAAATGTCATTCAGTCCTTCACGTCCTGCGTTTTCTGACAGACTGATTTATATGGATTTAATTATGGATGAATCCAAAGTCAGCGGAGCACAATGAGATACAGATCAATTTACACGTACACATAGTAATATATGTACACAATGTTGGAGATAGTTATCCTCAGCAGATGTTTCTACAGGATTTATTCAAAACACTGAGGCCAACAGAGAAAACATACATGATATTTATTAGTTCTTTATTATTAGATATGTATTTATGTGTATATACTACAATGTGCACTTATAATAACCGTAAAGGCTGGTGACTCAGGTCACCATATTTTCTACACTTTGTCAGAGCTAATGGCAGCTTGATTTTAATGCAATTGCAGTCATGTGAAGCAGCTGACCTTCATCTACTACACCAGTGGTTAAACTGAGAAGTGATCTGAGACACAACACTGGTCTCCTTTTGTGTGCGGAGACAGATTATATACCTTTTCTTACACCAGAGAATTTGGTTTGCAACATGATTTGCAGAATAACACCAAGATAGCAAATACCCCAAAACCCTATTTTCTCTTAAATTGTCTCAGAACTGTTTCCACTTATATTAAAGAGGAACTCCAGTACATTTGAACCTGTATGCTACTGTCAATGTTAATGTCAGTTGTTAAAATATGAAACAATCAGTTGCTACGTTAGTGTAGATGTGGTGGTAGTGGTGAGTCTGACCAGGCAGCTGATAAACTAAGCGATCGGGCAGTAAACAGTGTTGTTGTGTCACTAAAGATGCTGAACATCTCTTTCTAAGCCTCGTGCAACAACAGCCAGAGCCTCACCAACATAACACTATGTCTGTTTAACTCGGTAGCGATTGTGTCGTCCATCTTTGAATACAGTTCATCTGAGGTTAATGTAATAAATGATGTGTGGAGAGGTGGCGTAGAACAATGGGGTTTAAATGTAAATATTAAATTATCTGTCTTGTTCACTGTGTAGTCTGCCTTGTAGTACAATAGCTGAAGCCAGCGTCCGTGTCAGCAGCTGCAGCAGCTTCATATTCAGTCATATTTTCTGTGCTGCTCCTCGTCTTTTCAGATCGTAACATGCAAATATGGTTAACATCAGGGATAAGTTACCTGCACCACAGTAAGTGGTGTTTTTCTGCAACAGAAAAATCCATTAATGGAGAGTGAAGTTACTGCAATTTAGGCTGTGACCCACTGCCGGCTATTTGGAGCAATGTGAATTAGAACAGGCGGAAATGATAGCTATCTGTCATGAGGCTACACTGCTATCATCTCCAGGGGGAAAATTGATAAGAGAAGATGAAGATAAAGATGACAAGAGAGGACTGAGGGAGATGGTGCACATATGAGGGGAAAGTAAGAGGAAAAGGCAAAAGCAGGATTGGGAGGACGGAGGGAAAAATTGAGCAGAAGGAAGTGGAGAGTTGTTATTGACAGCCTGAAGCCAGAGGGGTGTTACTTCCATTAAGGGTGAGAATAAAAACCAGCTATCGGATAAAAAGTCTGCAAGACATCCCTGGATCCTGTGGGATGTGTATTTCTGCAGGATGAAATGATCTGGATGGAAGACGCTGATAAAAACGTAGCTTCATTTATATTTTGGGTTCATTTTGAAGTTAAGCTCAGAAGTGTACAAAAGTTTTCTCACATCAGTGTAGAAGGTTATTACATCGGTTGTTTCTACTCACACAAAAAAAAATTAGTAACCGCAGGTTTAACTGAGTTGTTATTTAAACGAAGCCGTGGCAGAACAGATCACGGTGCAATCAATCATTTTGTTTTAAAGTCCTTGACAAATATGGCCGTCCTGTCGATAAGGACAAAGTGGTGCATTTGTCTTCCAGTTTTGAAGGATTTCTGGAGCTGGATCGTGTCAGAAGGGTTTGTTTTAACATCACAGCATCAGGACACACAGACGCTAACAGCCAACGGTTAATGTGTACCAACAATGTCAAGGCTAAACAGTCAGAGTTGTGTGCACAGACATAGATCAACACACAGCGAATGACAACAGTCGCTGCAGCCGTTGAATACATACACACATAAACACACATATTTGTGTTTCTATACTTAGGACTCCTGTTTCTCTTAAAGTCTCATAGAACATGTTTTATTTTAATATTGTAAACTACTCTTTGATGTCTCTAAATAGAGCATGTAATATTAGAAAAGACCCAGGATCCTAAACCACCTAATGCAACCTCATGAAATACTCCATGAATGAATTAACTTCAACCTCAACCGTGAGTCAGAGTCAGATATTGAGAAGCAGCCGGTCGACATGAATGTATCAGAGTGGTAAGTTTAGTCATTTAGTCTTTACTATATATAATATGTAAAATTAGCTAAAATAACACTGCAACGCTTACAAGTGTAACCGTATCACTTCACCCTAAGTTAGACACTAGCAGAACTTTGTCTAATCCTTGATAAGACAAGATAAGATGAGACTTGATTCGTCCCACATCAGGGAAATTCATATAACCCAGATAGTGAAATCATTACAGGCCAAATTTGGCCCAATTTTTTCAACTCACCCAAAACCAACTGAACTATATAGACAAAACTGCCCCAAAAAAGAGTCCAAAACCCCCATAATCAAACAAAAGACCTTTAGCTGCTTCCTCTGTGACTAAATGAAAAATGAAAAATGCCAAATGTCTACCAGACTAAATCCATTTTTGCTGTCTAGCCACCAGAGCTGGTGCTAGTCATTTGGGTGCCCTCAGCACAGCAGCTTTTTGGCCGGAGCAGTGACGGAGCCGGTGGAAACACAATTTCACACATTATATCATATATTTCAAACATTATATCATATGTCAAAGTGTGAGAACAAATATCCGTCGCTAAGAGTCAGTCAGTGTCTCTATTGTCTAGGATCACTTTTTGATGATAATCAAGGGCGTGTTGTCCCAATGAACACATGGAAGTAGAGACATCGTTACCTCCATGAATATGAGTCACTTCAACAGACATTACACTGAACTTAAAGCTCCACGTTCAAGCTACAGGTGTTGTTAAGTATTCTTCCTGATTAGACCTCCCCTGAAGACTGCTTGATTAACGTCTTCCCTAACTCTTTAGACCTTCATCATTAGTGCATGACATTTGGAAAAAAAAACAGAAAAACTCAAATAATTCACAGCATGGCTCCACTAACATCAAGTCAAGCAGCATTAGACAACATAACTCAAAACATCTGTGTGTGTGTGTGTGTGTGTGTGTGTGTGTGTGTGTGTGTGTGTGTGTGTGTGTGCAGGACCTTTAATTACTCAGAAAAAATTAAAAATCACACAAGTCGTGGGGCGTATGGAAAAAAAAAACAAGAATCAATTTAAAATGCAAGTCACCGCATGAATGAAATGACAGAAAGTGCAACTGAATAGAAAACAAACATCAAATCTAATCATGTAAAAACAGTCAGTTTTTAATACATAGATATGATTTGCTGCACCAGCAGGTCCATCCAATCAGAGATGATTACTGTAGGACGCCGTTTATATCAATAAAACACACAGAGGGGACTCTTGTCTAGCTAACCAGCTAGCCCTGATAACAGCTGTCCAATCTCGTCACTTTCTGACATTAAGTCACTGTTACATCCATGCGTCACACATGTTAGCAGCCAACATTAGCATTAGCAGGTTTGGGCCTCCTAGCTAACATGTCTGCATCCAGTTCACGGGTCAGATCCAGTTTACATCCGGTCTTTCCTGAAGAAGTTTAGCAAACACATTGATGGGTGAAGCTCTCAGCTTTCAAACAACCATTATTAACATTTGCTCCATGTTTTTGGCAGCAAAAGACACTTTGCTGTATCTTTCCAGGACTTTGTGGGCCTGCAGCTTTTCTGTCAGAAATGCCCAAATTCATCCTTTTAAAGAGAAAAAGGTGCAGCCATATTCTTTCCCTAAAAAAAAAAAATCACAAGTTTGACTTACATCACAGTGAACCAAGAGATAAAATTTATTTTCTGATCCACTTTGACTTCCACCCTGAATCACACATGTCCTGTATCTTAATTTAAATGAAACTATCAGTGAGTCAAGACTATGTTTGTGGTGTAATTGTTGATTTATCTGCTACTGAAAACACGTAACTGGTTCGACTACAAACCAAACAGTCTGGTAGGTGACGTCACGTCACAGTTTCTCTTCCCGGCTGAAGAGAGAACGAGGAGCAGGTGATAAAACTGACCAGGTCAGATATTTTCCTAGGTTAGCGTAGCTGCTGTTAAGCTAACGTTAGCTGACGTAAATGTAGCCAGACCAGCGTTGTAGTCGCTACAAACCTACAGTAACGTTTGCTGCCTGTCACTAAACAGACTCTCTCCATGTCAAACATTATCTTTAACATTCACTAACATCACATGTTAAAACCAGGACACATTTCAAACAGGACCAGAGGATATTTTTTCTCTCCATAGACGCTAGTTCATAATTTTTACGATCAGACCGGAAGTAGATAAGCATGACTTAGGCTTCTTATACTGTTTCTCTTGGTCCTTAGCAGTGATGTTGAAGGTAAATGTGAGACTTTTTTTTATCTTACATGTTTCCTGTATCCTCTAAAAGAAACAAAGAAGTGAGTTCACTGACGTATGGATCAGTGTTTCATGTGAAATGATGAAAATTGGTTAAAAAATAGCAAGGAGATTGGTTTTGACAACACTGTGAAATCCTGGAGGGTCTGACTTTTACTCAGCACCTTCAGTGTTTCAGAGAGATAATTAAACTCACTGTCACATGGTGTTGTAACAATGTAACTGTCTCTAAAAAACATACAAACTGAGAGCAGCGATAAATCAAATGTAACGCAGCAGTGATATTTTCTAAAGCCTCAAGGCTATTTATATAAAAAGCCAACGCATCATTAACTTCACAGCTTGTTAGATCAAGCACTTTTTTTTTACAGCCAAACAAAGCGGTAGAGTGCTGATCCAGGAGACATAATTGTCCGTATCTGACTCCAGCTCCTCATTAAAAACCAGAGAGATGTCGACCAATGAGCACCACAGAAGAAGAGGAGGCCTGCACTCCACGGCAGTAGCTTGCACATGATGAATATATTAAAGCCGTAGTTGACAGCAGCAATATTTTTCTGTGCAATGGAGCTTGTTGCAGAATGAGGGGATCATTTATTACTCGGCTTGTTAGACCAAGAACAGTGGTGTCTAACGGGCGTGCACATAATCTGCATATGTCTTGGATTATTGTAGTGAGCTGTAATAAGACTGTGCAACCTGATGCATAGAAAAGAACTGTGTGAAAAGGAGTTTCTTTTTCCAAAGAATATGCAATGGTAAGATGTTTTGAATAGTTGTAATAACATTGAAATACTGTTTTAGCCAATTAAAAGTGAGTGCTTCCGCCCAGGAAATGTATCAAATCTATATTTTCCACATCACGTAAAAAAAAGAAAGTTGAGCTGACGACGGCATTATCTGCTCCATCACAATATTAGCTCCATTATCTAATGGGCTTGGATATGACTGCGCTGCTGCACTTACAGTAAGTCTGCTACAACGCCATGTGTCATCAAATATCCTCCACCGTTACAGACTCACTTACTGGGCTGATTATTTCCACAGAGGGAGGAGGGAAACAAGGGAAAAGAAAGAGGAAGGAGGGGTGATAAATGGCGGCAATACTGTTTTTAATATTACTTTATTAATCTCCATTATAAGAATGCAGACTCATTTTCCTTGTAATCACAACAGCAGGAGGGAAAAAAAAGAGGTGGAGATAAAAATAAAGAGACAGAGTGACAACAAAAGAGGGTGGAAGAGAAAAAGATTGTTGGCATACTTGTTGGTTCTCCTGCCACAGATATATGTACTGTCATTTTCAATTAGAGCAATGACTGTATCAAGACAGATGACGTGACAGTTCCCACAAAAGCTGCGTCCCATTTCCAGTGGTGTCAGCAGATTCTTTCAGTCCTGTGGGCTGTGGTTTGAGGACTCAGTTGATTTATTCTGTTACATCCAACAAATGCTCAACCCAGAGTTTGGAGGCTCAGTCTGCACCTTGTTCCTCAAGTCATTCTCCTGTTGTGATCATGGACGACAAGTCACATGATCAGTGTTATTCATGATTTTAATGTTGTGGTTTAATGGTATATAGATTTTTGTCAATTTGTTATTTGATTTGATCTCATGAAAACATTGTAACAATACATTGGTTCCTTTTTTCCATTACAACTTCAATAATATATATATATATATATATATATGTGTGTGTGTGTGACAATGCTGGAAATCTGGTTTTATTTTTGTTCAAGATCTTTTTAGTTGTTTAGTTGATTGCTTCTTGTTTTTTATGTTGGTTTTTATAATATCTTATTTTTTATAACAATGAACGGGTCATTACCCCTGGGATGTCTGGGCTGGCCTGCTGTCTGTCTGTCTATCTATTTATCTATTTATCCATCCATCCATCTTTTCTGTATAACTGCTTGTATTTAACCCTACACTAGTAGCCATTAACACTTTTAGTAGAAATAAGTTGGTGCAGTTGGAAAAAAAAGAGGCCAAAATACCAGTAAACCGGATAAGGATAAACATTATAAACACTGAACAGAAAAGCATTAAAAATTTAATTAAAGAGCTTACATGGAAGGACAGTGTACTTAAAAACAACATTAATATTTAAAAGTAAAGTATATAAAAGAAACTGGACCCAGAGGAGCTGCTGCTACCAAACAACAACACAAAGGTTTAGCTCAGAGAATTAAAACTGCAAGGCCAAGAAAAGATCATTATGATTAAATACATGCCTGCACGTTTCTGCATCGGACCAAACTCTTATTTAATCCTCTCTGGTGTCGAGTTATTTTAACTATAAACTTAACTATACATATTCCATGATGACAGTGTGTGAATTCAGCAGTTTTAACACTAAGAGATTGACCTGCTGCTTCTCGCCACACTACATAAACATAAACAGCACAGAAGTGAGGAGGAGAGGAAAAGGTTTATACAGTTTTGCAGCAGTGTTACAAACCTATGAGCCACATCATGGAGGTCCATGAGACATCTGTCACTCTGAGAGACGCAGAGAAATCAGTTAACTGCTGCAAACGTGTGAAGAAAGAGACACAGAGGATGACGGTGAAATGAATGAAGCAGCGGAAGGGAATTATGAATATTTAGTAAATGTAGCTGAAGAATTTAATAACGGTTGAATTAAAGTGTCACACAAACGATGGTGTTTATTGTCTCTGCAATCACATCAGTGGTTAGATTAAACTGGAGACGACAATGAGGAGATGGTAAACCGCTATAATCGGCTTTACTTAGTCTATAGCAGGAAATAAGGACAAGCTGCTGCATTTAACACAAACACACACACTTACACACTTCAAAGAAAAGATGTGCGTAGGTGCGTTGGTGTATTGTCAAGATTGAAGTTGACTGATCCTATTAGGTTTTTCTGTTGACACACACACACATGCGATTGCACACACACATGCATACACACAAATGAGCTGCACATTAACAAACTGTCTTTGTCACACACACACTCTCACACACGCTTGTGCCACTGTGTGACTCAGCTGTGTCATATTCACAGTTGAGAGGGAACAGAGCGAGGAGTGCAGAACTAAAGAACGCCTGTCAGGTTTATTTCTGTCTCCGACTGGCTCTTTCCTCGGCGACGGCGCCGCCACAAATCGGAGCTTCAGGCTGTGATCTGCCACTGTCCCACTTCTCCCTCATCCAAAAAAACAAAAAGACAGCAACCATCTCAAAAAGAAAAACACAAGCGCTGCAGCATTAATGACTTCTTCCGAACCTGAGCACAAAATTCTTGATTCTGAAGTTATGGAGATATCAGTATACGGTAGCACCAAACACAAGTAAACAGCAACAACCTGCTAAATGAAGAACTATTTTTATTTTTAGATCCTTTGATCTAAATCCTGACCAGTCTGTCCACAGCAAGCAGCATGTTTTCAGACTGGTCTCCTACCCTACAGTTATTTCTTGCTATTGAAAACAAACCAGCAGTAGTAGGTAATTAGTGGTAGTTGAAGCTACCCTGACTTTACAGCAAAAACATCCTTGTCTGAATCCTCCGTTGACTGATATGTATGTACATGTAAATAACTTATATTGGAACAACATTAGAGAGATTAGGACAGATGGGAAACATGGCCGGAGGAGAAGAGTTGGCTGTTAAAGGAGCAGTTTGTAAGTTTTATTATTGCTCGTGTATAAAGATAGAAGACTTGAAAGCTCCTTAAAAGTAAAGCCAAAACATCTGGATGCCCCCTGGTGGTTGGCTGCAACATACGTCATTAAACTTAAACTCTACATCTCAACCCATGTTACACAACTAAACACACAAATACACATGACGTGGTCACTTTATTCTGGATTAATTTGATTTAATTTTTGTACAGTGGGATGAATCGGGGGCATATTGTCTCTGTTTCTAATGCACTAGTTAGTCTCATCCTACCACTATTATCTCCAGTCTTTGCCCCGAAAAAGTACTTTATCATAAATTCTGCAACAATGGTTGAAGCTGATGCTCAAATTGCAGATGTAGTAAACATCAAACATTTCAAAGATCTCCTTTAAATATAAGGTTGTCCCGTGATTTTTTTAATGTATAAAAACCAAAAGGCATCAGTAAAATAAAGTTGTTCTACTCTAAAGGAGTTCATTTTGCCCCCAACAGCTACCTCAAGATATCAGAGTGTCCTTGAATGTAGCAGCGTTAGAGCAATTATAAGTCGACCCCATAATTCATCTGTGTATCAGCCTGCAGCTAGCGGAGACCTCCAGAGGTGTAGCATTCATTACAAGATCAAACCAAGGAGGCGGGTGATGTAGCATCCACTTTGCCAGGTGTTAAATACTGGAACCACGGCAACAAGGGCGCTGTAACCTTAAATCAGAATTAAAGTTAATGTATCAGCTTTGTAGCCACTGTGATGGTTAAATGATCCTCACAGGGTGAATGAAGAGTCTCTGCTGCCTCCACCGTCTCTTGGTGAAAAACCAACACTTGTAAGATCAGAGTCTACGACCTGGAGATGTTGGATTCATGAAGGCAACAACGTTTAGAGGCACAAACGTTGCAACGATTTGCAACAGTCTTTTAAGGTAGTTTTCTCCCGTTTTATAGGCGTGTTCAAGGAGTTACCTAATCAGAGCCAATGTGTATATAAACATTGTAAGTAATCGAAAGGCTGGTGTCATGCAACACTTCGTACAAGAAAAAGCGACCAGACTTGGGTGGTGCTCCTTTACGGAAATACTTATTTTAACCCAATTGGAGGACTTGTTTGTCTTAGAGTGCAGAAACAGTTTGTATGTGACAGCTTCTTCCTCTGATCCACACTGAAGAGGATCCGGAGCCAGGGACAGTTGCTCTTTTCACCAGAGAGATGGATCAGAACACGCTGTTCATCGCCATGGCTGCATGATGATGTCATGGTCGTCATTGGCAGCCAGAGGAACATTCTCCTCTCACACTGACTCCCAGTCTGTCTTCACACAGTGACACTTGGACAGCTCAGTGTGTTTGTGTTAGACTGTTTTAACCTGTTCATTCTCTATGCATGTGTGTGTTTGTGTGTGAATTTGGTATAGACCAATCAAGTTTAACATCAGACTTTGAAAGCATTTTTGGGGTAAAAAAAGATATAATTTCATCCTCACATTTTTAACTCATCCTTACTTATAAGAACTAGGGTGAGACTTAAGTTGAAGTGACACCCAACAAACAACACAGCATTTTATCAGTGCACCAGTGTAACACACATCTACAACTCATCTCTCTCCAGGGCTCCACCCATTCTCAGCAAACCTGAACAGACAAGAGTGCAGATCCAAACAAAGATCATGATGTTCACCAACATCTTGTTTTCATAACAACTGGTGATGAAGGGTGATCCAGATCAGCAGATTCATCATTTTTCTCGTTCTTCACAGACACATCAGTCTGTTGTTCAGGAAAATGATGAATCTGCTGATGTGGAACAACCTTCATCACCAGTTGTTATAAAACCAGACGTTGGGTAAGTCTTGTAAAACAGTGTTTTTAATAAACTCTGGGTTCACTTACTAAGTTATCAGTACTTCAGTTTATGTGTAGGGACCCTATTCATGCTACTGCTGAAGTGAAGTGATATTTTGAGCTTTATTAGTGGTTAAAAAATGACAATTTAGACACGTTTGGCTGACTGCCCCATTTACTTTTATTGTTAACTATTTGACTGTGAAAACAAAAAACGGTCAAGCTCAAAAAATTCTTCGTTCAACATAAAATATCTCTTGAGGGGGAGTTTGACTCGTATTCGTAGTGATATAGACCCTGGGTTCAAACTACTCCAGACCATCACTGAGAAATGTTTTGATAGCTGTAGCTCAGAGAACAGATTATATCCTCTTGGCAGACAGCTATCATCACCACTCGCTCCTGGCAAGAAACCACATTCACCGGTAAAGAAAACTCATATATAGCACCTTTAAAAAAAATAAAATGCTGATACCACCAGACACCTTCAGAGGTCTTGGATGGTTCATACCTCAGCAGGTCAGAGCTTTCTTGGCAGCACACGTAGGACAAAACACAGTATGAGGCGTGAATACAATACTTGATCTCATCAGTGTATATAAGAGGTTGTTGACTGACTTGGCAGAGGGAAGGAGGACAAGATGTGGGAGGATTTATGTCCTGTTTTTTTTTTTTTTTTTTGTTATTCCAGGAAAAATGTTGACTGGTTAAAAAAATAAGTCAGTAATAGTGTCAGCATTTGATACAGACACATGTACTGTACCAATGCTGGAGGAAGTGTGGATGTCCAGATTCAAAGCCTAAAATGAAGAATAAATGACAATTATGTCAATTCTCTTTCCAGTGTCAATAACTGTTGAAACAGGTTGGTGTTAGGATTGAATTTAATTATGTAGCTGTGATAATTAAGGGTCGGGGATCATGTCTAAGTGAATTCATTAAGCCGGTGTGAGTCCTCACAAGTATAGCAGTGTAAATGTGTGAGTATGTAACTGTGTGTCGCAGCGTGATTCTCACTCTGCCAGGACTGGCGCCCAGCTCAGGCCAGAGGAACCAACTCGTAATGAGATCTCACTTCTGGCTCGCTTTCCTGCAGCAATGGCGTCAGCAGCCACAGAAAAAGATATCGTCCAATTAGACACAAATAAATCCATTATACAAGAGAGAAACACGCAACAGGCCAAAAACATCAACTCTGAGATCTGTGTGCAAATATGTCACAATGCAAATAGCCTGTTGTGTCAGTGAGAAACAATTTGGGATTAATGGATTAATCAACCTTATTGACTCTTACTGAAATATTTTGTGACAAAATGTGAAGTTTGGGTTTGTTTTTTTTTTTTTACTTTCCTGTCATCAAGGTGAGGATGGATGATGAGACCTGACACATATAACACTTTTTTTTGTTAAAGGTGCAGAACATCGTTTCTTCTAGGGCGCAGGTGGAGGTGGTCGCCTGCCAGGAGGACTCAGATATTGTTGCATTTACATGGTGAAATGTTATAATTCAGATCATACAGCTTGGTGGTTAGCATGCTAACATCAGTAGATACAAAACAAGAGTTACCCTATTGACCTCAATATAAGACAACAGATCTTTTTCAAGACCCATTTTTGGAAAAATTAGTAAACGAAAACATGACTTGTAGTTGCAAGTATGCATCATCTAGGATGTGGGTTTTTATTATTATTTGCTGGGGATTTTTGTCTTTAATGATAGAGACAGTGTAGAGAGACACTGTCTAGTTTTCTAGGGAGTCTTCATGTCGTGGTCGCATCTCTCCAGGTCACTGGTGTGTGTGATAACAGTCAGTTGTTGGCGAGTGCACCTGTAAAAGTGATTTGTATTGAGAAATGAAATGATTATCGTCTGTTTAAACAGATGTGTTAAGTCACAAGGGGCAATTTGTATTATAAGCTTCAACAAAACAATCTGAGAAGGTTGGATGAAGACGTGTTAACAGTCGTCTGTTTGTGATGAGGTAGACAGGTTCAGTCACAGCCCTGCAGCCAGGGTCGTCTTTGGAAAAGGACAAAATATTTAATAATGAAAATTCAGCATCTGAACGAGGAAAGAGAGAAAAGAGAGAGACGGCAAGGGGATTATGTTTTATGTAATTTTAACACAGAGTGTTCCTAGTTCAGCTCAGAAACTTCTGTTATTGAAAAGTTTAAAAGGAAGATATATATGTTTTTATAAGTTTTATTTTGCTATAAATTTGATTGGACTTTTTTTTTCCTTCTCCCAGCAGCTTATCACATGGGTCTGAACAGAAAGAGACCTGGTTGTTTGAGATTAGGGCATTCCCGAGTCAAAAGAAACAGTTTTCAGTGGAACTAAAAAGATTCTTCTCTTCTCTATAAATCACCAGACACAAATATGACAAAATAATTAAACATAAATGTCTGAGGTACCAAACTTACATTTTTAAGCTTTGAAAATGTAACAAACCAGCCACTAAAAACGGACCAAATGAAACATCACAGACGCACGTGGCACAGAAATGTGTTAATAATATAAACTCACATCAACTGCAGCCTCATGCAAACAACTACACTGTTGACACACACCGAGTGTCATCGATACATCACAGATACTGATGATGATCTCTTCTTCTGTAGAACAGGTCTGACTGGTTACATTCAGATTATAATAATAACAAAAATATCTATAAATAAAAATCCATATTTAAAATGACATAATTTATCAGCACAGACTTGCTCACACAATCTGGTTTCTGTCACATAGACCTGACAACACAAGTGTTTTATAAAGTATGTGAAAGTCCCAGAGTACAGAGTAGAAGTATAATAGATACTATAAACAGACACTAGAGTAGAATAAAATAACTTTGGTAGAAGTTCAAGTCGTCACTAGAATGATTCTCCAGTAAAAGTCTTAAAGTATCTAGTATTTACTGTACTTCAGTATGACAGTAATCTATAAGTAAATGTAGTTAAGTGTAGAAAGTAAAAGTACAAGTACATGTTAATAAAACAGAAGAATATTATGAAGTTTATCCAGCACTTTAAAACATGGAGCTACAACAATCTTCATAGACAATGAATGAGTCTGAACTAAAGAACTAAAGTTGTTGTTTTTTCACTACATTTGTGTTTGATATTGATATTGTTGAAGTTTCTCCATCATCCACCTTTAAGATGGAGCCTCCATCAACCCTCAAACATAGTGTTGATGGTCTGTAGACTTAGAGAGAAAAAAATAAGGAAGTTAAATATAGTCTACTCCATCATAGCTCCCATAACGCTGCTGTTATATCTAAACCATAGTTTCCTGTTTTGCTCCTCTCCTTGGTGGGATACATGTACCAGCTATAGTTACTCTACTGCTGGTGTATTTTGGGCCTGATGGTTAGAGGCAGTGTCTCTTAACAAATCCTCAGTTCTTTGAATAATTAATAATAAAAAAGCTGATAAAAATTGTAGTGATGCACTTGTTGTTGCATGGTTGTTATAAATACACAATTAAGGTGTGATGTAAAAATCTTCAGTGTCAACGTGAAACTCCTCCTACCATGAGACTGTTTTAAAGTTAAATGAAGTTCTACAAGAACAATACAACTGTTTTCAAGTAAATGAACCCAACGCATAGTTGTATGTCAACCCCCACAGTCAACAACATTACCTCAGTGAACTATACAACTGTTTAAAATCATATTAATCCACAGAGCGAAGCTGCAGCCGCGGCTGGATTAAACCTCTAGATGTTATATTGGCTGAAATGCAGCAAACTGAGTGAGGAACATTAGGAAGGATTACTGGCATTACTGAGCTATGTTTAAATTTGTTGTTTTTTTAGATTCAGGCTTCATTGCAGAACCCAAACAAACACTCAGATTGGTCAGTACTTAAAGGCCACTTTAACACATATCTGGACTGGATCTTTAAGTGTTTCAGATCTATTTTATTTTATTTATTTTAACACTTGGGAGTCAATTATTGTTAAAATGTATGTATGTAATAAAACAACTTACGTGACAAGACATAAAACACTTGCCCATGCTTTTATTCTGTGACAAAACGCAAGGGTGTTTTTTTTCTGCAGGTTCAACCAGTGAACCACAGTATGATTCAACCAGTGACTCACACTTCACATATAATACAAAAAGTACTTTTTTTTTCCTCCTGATGAGGCCACGTATGAATATACTCGTATCATTACGCACCGTGCTCACACCTTTCCTCATGGCTTTCTAATGCCAGACGAGCCGCTTCTATTTTTTGTGCAAAACCTGCCGTGCACAGCGGGTGGTGGGAGCATGCTCGTGAGCCAGCTGATGGCATAGGGACAGGAATCTGACACACACACACACACACACACACACACACACACACACACACACATGGCAGAAACCTGAGCTGGTGACGGCTTGGCCCCCGGTTGGTTATTTTAGTCCTCAGACGCTCGGAGGACGCACTGGGCTTTGTCTGGCTGTGTGTCAGACACACACAGAAAAAAATGTTTTAGCAGAACTGAAGAAATAAATCTTTAATAATTCTCAGAAATAACATATTGAACACAACATTTGCTAATTAATATGCTAATCAGTTTATACAGTAAATACCTGAGTGTGTTTTCTTCAGGTCAACTGTTTTACGTATGAAGATGATGCAACGAGGTTCAAGTAAATGTCACGATAAACTAAGACGCTGCTTCATGGTGTGATTTCGCTTTTCACTGAACAGATAAATGTGACAGCAGCAATAAAATAAAGGTAAATATAAATAAATGTTACGCAATGTGAAGGATGAGTAGGTGCTAGTGATTTGGTGTCATGTTTAGATGTCCACGGATTACTGTGGTAGAGAAGCTACATTAGATATGAAGTTAAGGCAAAGTGTATGAAATGAATTTGTAATGTGGAAGAAAATAAATAAATACCTAAATAAAACAACAAAACAGCGTGATTACATAGAAAAGTCACAGCGGAGATGCAAATAACTGCACATTTGCACTAGATTACCAATGATATGATCAACATGAAAAGACAAAACGTCTATATTTTATAGAGACAGAACAAAACAAGGAGAAGGTTTGTAGAAAAGTGAAGATCAAGACCACCAGGTGATTTCTGAAGACCTGGATCTGTCATATGATTACAACTGTAAACCGTGTTTGTACTAGTTGTAGCTGCCTTCATTAGTTAGCACATGTAGTTTTCTTGGAGGAGAAACTCCCACTGGCTGATAACAAACAAATATTTATGGTTTGTAAAATACTTCAAAAAAAGTCAGAGGTTCATAGTCACACAAGTAACATGAGACAATTTGCAGCATAACAGTGTCTTTATCCAAAAATAAAACATGACATGAAGCTGTTCTATTGTATTAATTGTCTTTGAATATTTGTAACTGTCACAATTATGTTTAACTCCACAAACATATTTACGTCTCTGACTGAAATGATCAAATCACAAAACAAAAAATAACTGTGACGGCCACAAAAACATGACGAGTGAGTGAGAAAGTCATACTGTTTAATAAATGACTGTACATGAGTCAGGCCCCAAAACTTCACACTTATATTTACAAATATACACGGAGACAGAAATAGCGACACACGTTACACAGACATGAGCACAAACACTTGAAATACTTTTTTCATGACCCACAATTCAGGAATTCACGCTGTGGATAGTCGTCATGTCACAAAGGAAGGTTGAATAGTAGAATGAAAACATCTCTAAATATATTCAATGAGCACATACTTATATATTTATCATACTTATCTCCTCCTGTATAGCAAGTTGACTCGGAGGAAAAGCCTGTTTGAGTTTCAGTTATTATTTATGTGTAAAAACAGAAACGTCCAAGTCGCTAAAAACACATGAACACCTGTTCTCTGGATCCCACCAGGAGAAATTCCACCCCACAGTTACTGTGTGTGTGTGTGTGTGTGTGTGTGTGTGTGTGTGTGTGTGTGAGCCCCCTCCCATGGCAGTAACAAGAATGTTGACACTGGACTTTCCTGTCTCACGTGGACCCCATGCAACATTACTTCCTTTACGACCCCTATCCCTATTTAAAGGCCAGAGCGGAGCCAAAGAGGCTTCATCTGGGGATTAAAGCCCAAAGTCCTCACACCACTTCACACCGGTGGCTCACCCACTGACCGACTGATGCTCTGGAAGTCACTGGAAAGATCCACACAAATCTGAGACGTGTCAATGCTTGTTCCTCGTTAGCTGGAGCGGTTGTCTTTGCGACGAAGGAGTTGGAACCAAAAGAAGTTGAATATTTGTAACAACGAAAGCTGTTTCACCTCAAGTCTTCTAATCACTTCTTAACTCAACTTGAATTATTAGTTAACCAGAACTTTCTTTGGTGAATTCAAAGACTCTTTTAAGACGAAACACAACTCTGGGAGCCGTTCGACTTCGGTGGACCTACAGGCTGACGCAAACTCAAAAAGCAGCTGAGAATTTTTTTTGGGAAAAGTCTTATTTAGTATCGCATCACAATGAGTAGTGGTGGAGTCGCCACAGTTTCGCCACAGGAGCCTCAGGCTTTCAAACGAGCAGTACGGAAGATAAAATGTGCTGCAATGGTAGCCAATTTGGCCAAGAGTTGGCAGGGTTGGGCTAACGAACATGCAGATAAACAGGATGCTATTCCAACTGGTTGGATGCCAACGTCTGTCCAGGAGGAAGAAGAGAAAGAACGCAACCATGTGGTCAAACTTACCGTCACCCCACGTGTAATCGTGGCAAATGAAGATGGCGACGGAAGTAAGATCAGGACTTGTTCAATCACCAAGACTGTCCAACCGAAACGTAGCGAATGTAGCAGCAGCGACGTGGTCAACGCCATCCGAGGCAAGATGGAGTCAGGTCCCGAGGAGAGCAAACCGTTCTTGGGTAACGAGTCGCCAACAAGGCGACGCCAGATGAGGGCGCTTCAGAGCGCCGGAGTAGGAAGTGGAGTCATCCAAGACAGGAAGCATAAGCTCCAAGAGAAAAAGAGCGGGTCAAGGAGCAGCAGCGTGGACACAGAGGACAGCGGGTTGGGAGAGGAGGCAGGACTCAGTGACAACAATGACGCCAAAACTGAAGAGGGTGAAATCAAGTGCAAGAAACAAACCAACAGACCCAAGGTAGAGTGCTTAGCCACAAAGACTATAACAAACAGTTTAAACATGATGATAAACCCAACATAATTACAACTTTACCAAGATTTACTTCATCTTCTTAATCATTCTTTAATTAATTCCAACAACTTTACTGAATGGTTTTGCTATGCTACCTGCACACCAAACAACACCAAACAACACCAAATTTGCCCATAAAATAACCCAAAACACACATTGCTGATGGTTGAGGTTTCTTAAAACCTTCAATAATATCAAACTTTTGTGCTAGCCAGCTTGACCAAGAATATAAGATTCTTTTTGTTAGATAGCATTAGTTCTTAACTCTTCAACATTTACATACAGCTCATACTTTTCACAGATTTAACTGAACCTCTAAAGAAAATGTCCTTTTCATAGATCAAAATAACTAAAATAATACTGAGGGAGAGAAAACTGCCGAGGGTGAACATTTTCTAATTTCTCCTTACGAAGTACAGACAGAAAAACTGAAAGAAATGGTGACAGAAAAGGCCAAATTCTTTTATTTCTTTAGTTAACATCAAAATCTCCTATTTTGCAGTAGAGGTCATTTGCAGTTGATGCTCTGCAACATCAGAGAGTCAATAGCGACTTCTAGAAGAGCTAATGTGACTTTGCATAATTAAGCTGTAATTTCTTTTTTGCTAAGTTTGTGAAAGTGGATTTTAAACAAGTCTGTCTGGTTTTTTTTACAACCATAATAAAATTAGCTCGTTCGTAGATTAAAACACAAGAGTGGAGGACAAATATCTCAAAATAGAGCATAAATATTCCCACACAAGCTTCACAACTTCAATAAACAAGTTAAAGCAGAGGGACCTATAATGTCACCTGAAGAAATCGCCCTCAGAGACACCAAACAACATAACTGTTGCATAACTAAAGTCTCTCCTATAAAAGGTAACTACAGCGCAATGGAATATATGTAAATAAATACAGTCAACATGTTCTCCAACCTGACCTTCAGGAGGAATGACCAGTGAGGAGGGAGAGCAGAAAGGGCAGTAAGGGTTGGGGGTGAAGTGAGGTAACATGAGTGCTGAGAGAAATTAGACACTGTCAAGAGATGTGAGGAACAATAATGAATATATACAGTATTTTATTCCATTATGTTTATATTTTGATGAGTTGGCCATTAGTGATATAATGTAGTGTAAATGCAATATGAATTAAAATGACTTCATAAGTGCATTGTCCTGAGGCAGTGCTTAAATATTTAAAAATAAATAAATAACACACAAATGTTAATGAGAAAATGGTTCTCAAGGTAATGCTGTCCTGTGGCAACGCTGCAGGAGTTCATGAATCTGCTGACAAACACTGTGTTTTCAGAGGATGTGTTGATGATAAAACTAAAATGTTGGTATCTTGACAATCTGACCGTTTACGTCGGTCACAGGCAAAACGAAACTGCTAACTGTTGGAGAAAGAAACATCTGTACAGCTGCTACATGCTCCGTTTTGTTCATTTACTTTGTGCATTTACAGCTTGTACCATACAATGGGTTTGTTGGTGCAGATTTCTTTTTTAATGCTAAAAACAGCAGCTGGAAATGAGACTGAAGAGAGTGCTAATACTGAATATAAACTTTAAAGGAGTTGCTATAAAACTATACAAGCCACAGAGTCACATGTTGATGTTTAGGACGAGTAGCTGATGTTGATCATTTTAGTTTATGGTGTTAACTTGCTACAATTATTAGCACAACAAAAATGAAGGGTACTATTCATTTTATGAAGTTTGATCAAAATACAAATAAATTAAATTAAATTGTTTCAGTTGTCATCCTCAAGGAATAATAGTTTTACAAAATTTCACCAAAAAAAAAAAAAACACAGAAAGAAATCATAAATGGACAATGAGCCACCAGAGGCGATCAAAATGTCCTGGATCTGAACCAGCTGAGAACTGGCAACACTGAACCACACTTTTAACACAACTACTGAAAAGATTAGGGCAATGACTCGTTAAAAGATTCCCATAAAATTAATGTACCACTGTAAAAATACAGAATGACTTATTGGGCTTCCTCTATTACGGTGGGTTATGTTCTATGAGTAGATAACTTAAGATACATACAAGACAATAAAGTCTGATTTCCACCAATGGTCATTGTTAAAGCCTCAAAAACTAATGCTACAAACCAAAGATGGAGTCCAAAAGAAAAGCAAATAAGGAGCGTCATCACTTCAAGGGTTCACAGAGTTTTGTGGAAGGTCCCTCAGTGACAAGTCTTCGCTTTCCATAGACTAAATACCAAAGAGATCTGATGACACTGATCTGAAGGCCTGGCAAGCTGAGGAAAATGCCGACAGAGATGGAAGGAGACGGGGGTGGGGGGGCAGGAAAGAGAGAACACAGAGAGTGAAGAGATTAAACAGGAAGGTCAAAAAGAAGAGGGTTAGATTTTGACGAATGAGATCCTGGATCCTGGATCTTAGAAAATATGATATTTAAACACAGAGAATTATAAATATATGTGTGAGTGTAGAGCAAAGGCCATGCAAAGGATCAATTACACTAACTACAAGTAAGGAAGTTTATTTTAAGGTGGAGGATCATTAATCAACGTTAATATACTGCACTGTCACTGCAGAAGTTTTTAGAAGGTCTTTAAAAAGTAATTGCTTAAGTGATACAGAGAAGCAACTTCTGTGACGCAGGACACAGTTGGTTCCTCGGAAATGTGTTTAAAAAAAAACTGATAATCACGTACTCACAGACATTACTGTTTTATTAACGTGGTCTACTCTGGCAGTTTTGTTTTACACCTCAGGAAATATGATAGATTCTAAAAAAAGAATTCCCCAGAATTCTGATAATGTAACTCAATATTCATTTTTCATTGATGCTTCATTCTAAACAACTGACATGTCAAGATTTTCTGAATTCATCTCCAGCACCTGTGATACCGGAGGTCACCACTTGGGGGCAGACGACAGAAATCAGGCTCAGAATCGTACTTGTTGAAATAAACAACATGGCGACAAATAAAAAATGTTGAGATGATAGAGAGGAGGATAGTTGTGGACCATATCAAAACCTTCTCACATTTCATTGACCTCATATGAACTTACTGTGCTGGTATGGCTGCCCCCTAGTGTACATGTTGTGTATTACATCTTGTGCATTCGATGTGTATTTTTCAACCAAACAAAAACAGGATATGCTTCATATGGCAGCCATGATGTCGTTAACAGCAAGTACATTGTGTTGGACATTTTCATGTTTTTTAGAAGACATTGTGGGAATTTGCCACCATGACTTAGTCAACCAATGTAAAATCAAATGGATCTTTAATCTCTGATGTTAACCTACTTACCATCATTTATCTCCAGATTAAAATCGCCACTATGGGTGACATCAAAAGCCGCTGGCAGCAGTGGTCCAATCAGCACATGGAGGGCCAGAAGCTCAACCCCTTCAGCGAGGAGTTTGACTACGATTACGCCATGGCCCAGCGGCTCCGCAAGGGCGACTCCGGCTACGGTCGACCCAAAGAAGGCTCCAAGACGGCCGAGCGGGGTGACCGCGCCCAGAAACACATCCACAGGGAGATGGAGGAGATGGTGTGGATTATCAGAGACATGGGCTACAAAGACAAAGAAGGGAGGATCGCCATTCCCTTTGGCCGGCTCTTCGATCGCTACGTGAAGATCTCGGATAAGGTGGTGGGCATCCTGCTGCGCTGCCGCAAACACAAGATGGTGGACTTTGAGGGGGAAATGCTGTGGAAAGGACAGGACGATGATGTTATCATCACACTGAGGGACTGAGGACAAATGCAATGTCTTACAAACATCCACCACATGCAAATTCACCTACAAACATATGTTAAACCTCAACTTAACACAGTGCTACAGCTATACAAGTAAATATGTGGAAGAAACCGAAATAGTATAACACTCGATAAAAACGAAAATTAAATAATAGCTTATTAGTTAAAAGAAAACAAGGGGAAACTCTCTCTCACACACACACAGTCTGGTTTCTAACCTTCACCTTAAGTATTTTTTTCTTTAAATTATGGGACCTGCTTTTTTGTCCCCATAATGAAAACGAGTCCCTGTAACGTGAGTGTGTAAACAGACTTAAGTCATCACAACGTGAGGAATACCTAGACCACACACACACTCACACACACACTGTCATTAGGTCTTCTCATATACCTGTCAGGTCATTTGGAGACAGGAAGCTATCTTTAACATGCTAACCATGCTCGCCTTGCTAACTATGCTACATGCTACAACCGTTAGGAATCCACCTTGATGTCGGCCGTCCTAGAAAGCTCTGCTCAGACTGCAGAGAATCAACTTACGGCTTATTTCATCTTGTAAAATATTTCATAAACAAAAATTTGGGTTTTGTTCTATTAGGCTATTTTTATTGAGAAGTAAACAAGCTAGTATAAAGTCCCAGAATAATGACACTAAACACTATGTGTTTTAGATTGGCACAATAACAACAGGACAAATAATCGAGATTAAAACTACACAACGTGACCAAAGTTTTTGTTTTATTTTATTTCTGTTTAAATTGAAGTTATTGTCTCTGATGACTGAATAAAGCCTGGTGTAGTTTGAGCTAAAAATTTCCAATAAGGCAGGAACAATGAACGACAAATTACGATGTTGAGAGAATGAGAGCTCAGTTACCATTGGATTTAAAAAAAAAAAAAAGTTTTGTTATTTTATGTACTTTTGTATGGGATTTGAATGTACAATGTTTTGGTCATACTTCTTAGAGAATATTATGAGGAGAACTGTAATGAAAGTTACACAGTTCAGATCAGATAGTTTTAAAGACAGAAGCATGTTTTTATCATTATTTTATCAGCTCATATTGCTCTTTTATCAGGTACTGTTTTAAAAATGTGGGATAATATAACTTTGAATAGAAAATGTGCATTATTGTCTCTAATGCAGTGGTATAAACTTGAAATATTTATATTATTTTTGTTATTATTTAAAATGTCTGTGTATAAAAATAATAAAGGAAGATGTCTGAGTCATGAAACAATAAACTCAACTTATCATTCAAAAGAATTTACCACTCGAATGAATTTACGTTCATAATTAGACACTTTTCTCATGGTTCTATATCAATTTAGCTGTTTGGTTTAAAAGCAGATTGAGCCAGTTTGTGGACAGGACTGTCTGTCATCTGTCTGTCAAACCAAAAGTTGGAACAATTCATTTTTTCTGGACCATAATAATTATCTGTGAATTATTCTCTCGCTAACTGACTTGATTTGTCATTTTGCCTTTGATTTTCAACACATAAAACTTTGCAAGCAGTAAAGTCTGTTATGAAAACCTCCTGTCTACTGAGTGCATGTGTAATGTAAGGTAGTTATCAAAGAAAGTCATTGTATTTTGACATGTCATTTACCTCAGTTTAACATTTAGGAGAGATCTGAATGGTGTGAATGAAACTTAGAGGTGCTTAAGTGTTTTTTTTTTTTTTCAAAGTGAAAGCATGTGAGTCTTCTTACAGAAGTACAATTTGTACAGGAAGTGTGCAGAGTGGTGTGTATTATTCAGAGATTAAGATAACTGATTAATGTAGATTAGTCTTGTGTCATTGTAACATATGGTGTTTAGCTACATTTCTTCCCGAGACAATGAGATTAGAGTTGTAGTATTTTGCTGTGTTCAGAGATGTAATGAAGGATATACAGAACTCAATAAACATTCAAAATTCAAATATTGATTCTCTGTTTTTGTTTTTTGTTTTTTTTGTTTTGTTTTTTTTTATTTTATTAAAACAATTATCCCTTCTTATGATGCGAAGCTTCGTTAGAAATGTCGCAACGCCTCCTTTCTAGCTCCTCCTGGGTGATTATGAAATGTTCCCAGACTAGATGATCAAGATATTTAAACTTCTTTACTTGAAGCGGCAGCATCTGACCCAAAGGAAGCAACATTTGAATATAGAACCTATAATGGAGAGTTCAAAAGAAAAAAACAAAAAACATACCATTGAGGTGATCCAACAGAAAAAAAGTGTAACGTTGTTACAAGAAATGAGGGTAGGGTCCTAGCAGTGTCAAAAGGTGAACAAATACAGCAAAGATCAGCAACAAGTTCACACAACAACTCTGTGATGCGAAGGCCATGACGCTGGGTTTAAATACCAGAGAATAGGATCACATGACATCAGCAGTTAAACACAGGTGAAATGCATCACAGGTAGTTGTTATGCAACAATGAAGGCAATGAGGAAAAACCAGCCACTAGATGTCGACAAAGACTCAACACTTAGGTCAAAGTCTCAAAGCCATGACAGAACCATGACCTCTGACTATGAGGTGCTGACTGTCACCCCAGTAGGTACTGAAGGTCACAGTCTGATGGAGCAACACAACCTCATCATCTGCAAACAACAGACAATCCCCTAAACAGAACTGGTGACAAGGTGCACCCCCTGCTGGTCAGTTATTCTCACATCACCTTTGGAAAACTGTTTGCAGACAAACTACGTGTCTCAATTCACATTCTTCCATAGTTACACTCACTATTTTGAGTGTGTAAGTGTAAAATGACCAGTCTGGTTAAACACAATGAAGTGTTAACAGTGGTTTCATCATAAACACGGACACTTCTCACCCTCAATGACTCCATCTTGGCTACGTAGCAGAAGAGGAGGAACGGCGGCGGCGGCGTAATCTCCACCTCACATGAAACATGGAACCACACAAGCAAACATCAGCACTAGTAAGACTTTGATTATTGATTAGAATTGAAAACAAGCCGCAGATATGTTGGTGGAGACGATCACGGTCCAGATCCATGATTAACGTTCTGTCCAGTGATGATTCACCATTAAAAAGGAAAAGAAGAAGAAGACGTTGATCTTTATTTCTGGTCAGTGAACAACCATTTGAGACTAAACTACCCTGTTGACATTCACTCAGCACTCTACGTAGTATATTACATGGAGGGTACTAACGGGTGTATCTGAATTGAGACCCTTTCTGGTTAATTTTGAATGTATTCACAGATAGAAAAGATACATCGTTTCCTTTTAGTCAAGGTCAGTTGATGTACTACAGACACACCATGAAGGGATGAACATGGAGTCACAAATTAACTCACTCACTGGGCAGTTTTGGTGACTCATCTTTTACAGATTGCTGTTTCAACAAACCCGATGAAAAGCAAATTTAATACCAGTTTAACCTAAAATCCACCAGTTAATCAAACCACAAACAGTCTCTCACCTGGTTCACAGACTCACATCATCATCGTCCCATCACGAGCTCCTTTTATCCTCTATATTATTCTGATGCCACATTAAGACGTGTTTTCTGTAATTTTATGTTTAAATATATGAGTGAGTCATTGTCTAATTAAATATGTGCCAAACCGCATAAAATTACAGAACAGAAGTCTGTTGACATTAGAGCAGAAGGTTTATTTTATAAAGAGGGGCTTTTATCACACCATAAATCTGAAGATGCTGTCAACATTTAGAAAAAAAAATACATTTCTGATCTGTTTTTAGAAATAAAATGTTACATAATCCAGACTATGAATAATATATAAACAAATCCCTTTGTACAAATCTTTAGAACATAGAGGAGAATGAAATTCAAAAGTCTGGTTGTTGTAAGTTGGTTGTTGCCGCCACTGTGCAGGTTTCTGGCTCAAGCCTTTAAATATATAGTCTGCGATGTAAAATATAGTTTTCTTTATTGGAAACCACTTTAGAAAATTACCATGTCTGGATCCAATAACATCACATAGGTCAGAGAGATCATGGTACAAACAATGGTGGTTGCACTGTAAAGTGATTTAAAATAATAACCTTAATTCAACTTAGTTCTGACACATTCAAGCAAATATTTGTACTAAACATGCTGAAACATTTGTCTGAGGATATATAATTATGTATACCAGCGCAAATAAAGATGTAAGAGGAGTTATTTATAGCAAAATGTTTTATTCCACCAGGTGGGTTTAATGCCTTCATTTCTTCTATGGCTCCCAAATGTCCTCATTTACTGATGCCACTGCAGCAATGAATTATGGCTCATTCTCTCTCTCTCTCTATTCAAGTCTACAGGGTGGCACAGTTGTTAAAAAAATCCTCGGGGAAGTCTCCAGAAGTTCACGCCAGAGCCCTTAAGCACCCGCTGATGCTGCAGCGAGACGGCCTTAAGCCCTTGTGGGCTCTGTGGCTGTCAGTCCAGACACTGCTGGCAAATCGTTGGGCTTTTTTTACAGCTCCTCCTCATAACAGTGCTCCCCTTCTTCCCTCCGCCACCGTCCCCAGGGTGAAGGGAGGGAGTGGAGCAGCGGAGTGGTGAGGAAAAGTAGAAGCCATCTGGGAGAGTTGAGACAGCCCAGCTGTCTGCTATTGATTGAAGTGGCTCAATCATAACTGTAATACAGAGACGTTTTACATTTGACATTTATTACCAAAAGGCATCGCCCGTATTCATTAAGACTTCATGCCTCTTTTTCAGAGACGTCTGAAAACCTAGAATAGATCGATTGATAGACCTTAGATCTTTGGATCTGGTGCAGTGTTGTGCACAGCAACAGCTGCTGCAGAGTATTTCTACCATCCACATCCAGATTATATACATTTTTACCACCGTCAGATTGTTATTTAAAGGTGACAGAGAATCAAAAAGCGTTTTCATCTCGTTTTTGTTGAAGAACGGTCGTCTACCCACATTCAGGAACATGAGAAAAGTGCTAGAAATTCTGAACATCTCCTTTTCATAGAAATCCCTCTTTTAGAGACGTCCTCTAGAAAATGGGTCAATTTCAAAAACGCTTGTTTGTGATGTAAAATGTATCTCACTGCCCCCCTACAAAGGCCATAGCTGTAAAAAAGATGGTTTGTCCGTGTGGTTTGTCCTTTAAAATGACAAATTGCAGTGTTTCTTTGTTAAGTGTGGTATGTAAGACTTATCAGCATTTACCTCATATTCTTGTTAAGGGCTTTTATTTTGAAGGCAGGTTTTTTTTGGAGGTCTCTGTACTTTTGCCGGAGAGAAGGAGACGGGAGTGATTGTGCTGTATGGAGTGAAATCATACTGAGGCTGCAGAACTCACCAAAGCTATAGCACCTGGTGGCAGCTGTGTAGATGAACTGTCTGGTGCAGCTGCATTGTAGATTTTATGACTATTTTTGTTTGTTTTATGTCAGTATATAAATGTACAGTATTGTGAAAGCTTTTTTTACTATTTCATTTTTCCACTCAGATCTTACAGTGTGTTAATGACTATGACGGTGCTGTGAATGCTACATTAGATGCTACAGTCCATGTTCTGAAGATAGCGAAGTTACATTCATTTGAGTGACAGTGAAGGAGCCAATCAGTGTCAAGTGCTTGCATTTCATAATAAGGTTGCCAGTTATTACACATCCAACCAACATCTTATTGTGTATATGTTATATCACAGAACAAGGATAGAAACCGTTCAACCGTTCTCTGTCACTTTTAAGTGTCTGATAACATATAGATATATAGATATAGATATAGATATGATTCCTACAGAGAACATTAGACCTGAGAATCACACAATAACACAAACATCTACAAACCCAACAGACTGATGCTGTATCTGCACTATTACTTGCATTGCACTTAAAGTAGAGTAGGATAAAAGAAACAAAAGGAAAGAAAAACACAGCTGAGAAAAGATTTGTAAGACAGAAGTGACCGAGAGAAGGAGGATGAGGTCTTGGGGTAATGGATGATATTAACACAAAGGGGTAGATAGGAAAATAAAGGAGGTGATAGAAGAAAAGAAAGAAGAAAGGATGATGTTTTGGGTGAGAATAGGGGGAGGTGGTGAGGTAAGAAGTGGGTAAAGGACAGGAAAGGTTATGTAAATAAGACTGAAGATAAAAGCACTTGTTAAAAGGACAAGATGCTGTAAAGGATAAAAGAAGGACATGTCACTCTTGGATTGAGTTACATGTTTTTTATGTACTCATTTCTTATTACATTTAAATTAAATTACATGAGAATGTGACATTACGAAACAGCATCACAGCAGGGGGCGCCGCGGGGCGGCGGAGCTTCGTCTGTATGGAAGCACAGCTCGTTCCTATATGGTGCTGTTGTTTTACTGAGGTGAAACATGCTGTTGTTTGGAACTGTAATTTCCCCTGTGGAGAAAATGATTTATGTCTCAATTTGCATTTGCACCATCTGAGGGTCTCCTGCTGGTTCATCCAATTTTAGTGTGTGAATTTATCTTTCTGTCTCTGTGTATGCAAGTCACGCTCGCGCTCGCATGTGTGACTGTGTGATGTGATGTCTTCTCTGTCTGGTAGTCTGCGCATGTGCATGCAAGTCATGCATTCTCCTGTGTGTGTGTGTGTGTGTCTAGTGTGGCCTGGCATCCTGTCATGCAACTACTTTGTGTGTATGTGTGTGTGCTTCCAATTATCTATCTATCTATCTATCTATCTATCTATCTATCTATCTATCTATCTATCTATCTATCTATCTATCTATCTATCTATCTGTCTGTCTGTCTCCATCCATCCAACCATGGACCTCAGTGTGGTCACACCCATTGACAGTGGACCAGTGTGTGAACAGGAGACACACTAGAAAAGACTGTTAGTCATGTTATAAATCATGTTATAGTTATAGACAAAATGTATCTGTATATATCTATATATGTGCATTTTACCAAAGAGGGGACCTACAGGTGTTTTTGTCAAAGTTTATATAGCATTTTAATAAATCTTAAAGGTTCAGTAGGAAACATTTTTTAGTCATATCTTCTGAAACTGTCACTATGTTCTGACAGTAGAACATAAAACAGGTCATTTAATAAAATATCCAGCTCCTCTGGCTCCGCCCATACTGCTCCCGGTGAGTTTGACCAATCAGAGCGAGGGGGAGGAGTAGCTCTCTGTCAATCATAGCTTGTGCTCACAAGACTCATGGTGTTAGTGGTGTCAGAACCGGAGCGAGACGGAGCGATTGTTCTGGTCTTTGGCTAAAAACCTGCACCGGGATCCAACTACATTTCACATGCTCCGGTCACATGCTCTGGTCTGGATGCGGCAGAGTTAGAATGAACTAAATTCAACGAGGAGAAAACCAGACCCGGCCTTTATTTGAGACCGGCGTTTGTTGCCCAAATGTGTTGCTGCCCCGGCTGATAAAAGAGACAGGCGTCTATTCGCCACTTGGCTGTTATTAGCAGCTTTATGGAATTTAATGTTCATATTCACAAAATATCCATCATTACAAATCAATTCAATCAGAAAAAGTCCACTTGAAGAGGTGATGTAGACCAGAGTGAACCAGTCTGCTCCTGTAACACCAACAATCCTCAGTCTAGTTTAAATAACTGTTGGACTAGTTGTTAATTTCGATTGAGTTGCAACTCCTCAGACGCCCGATCTTGACTTGGTTTTAGTTGCATTTAAAAAATAACGGTCTTGGTCTTGATTTGGTGTTGACCCTTTAAAGATTCAGTTTTGACTCGATCCTGACATGTTCAACAAACAGTGGCGTCATTTTTAGATGCTGAATTTCAAAATTGACTTAAAACACCAAAAGTTCAAAACTCTACAACACTTCTCTAATTCACAAAGATACTAAAAAACAGACACTTGATTTCTACGTCTTAGAGTTTTCTTTATACGCTGGACTTTAAAATTCATCATCACAGAGGGATGAAACTAGTGTGTTCAGATCAAATGCAAAGCACATTTTTATTCGTGAAGTCGTGGCAGATGTGAGAAATCGTTTGTTGGGAGAAAATACTGAACAGACTCAATGATGCAAAGAAGAAGAAGTTCAAAACATTTCGAAAACTATGTCTCAACATGGTGAAACAAAAACCCTGTGAGTTAATCATGGCTGTCTGATTATTTCATTTCAATTATCAACTGTGGTTCTGGCAGCATAGCTGGATTTCTAGATCACTGACTGTTGGGTAAATAATTGCAGATTGCAAAGTACTCAACAAAACAAAACAGTCCAGTGGCGATAGTCATGAAAATTTGAAAAAAAAGCTACCAAACACTCTCTAACTCTGAGCTATCACAGCTGTCACTTAATATATGTTTTACAGCCTTGAAACATGTTCTACAGGACTCAAGGTTTAGTTTTTATGAGGCTCAGAGATTGTGAAGTTTAAGAAACAACGTGATGCCTTTCAAGCTTAAAGGAATAAAAAACTCCTAAAAAACCTAATTATTGAGGGTGTGAGAGGATCTGAAGACTTCTGATTTCTAGCATCTAACGGACACATCAGAGGTTTAACAAACACCACTCAACTTTTGGTGATGAATTGACTTAAAGAGTAAGAGGCCAATCATAAAAAAAAAAAAAGTACATGGCTTGGATGTGGATTTGCTTCTCAGATTCTGTTAAGTTTTGACGTCCATCACCTGAAGTTAAGACAGAAAAAAACAGTGGTTCTGGGTTCTGGTTCAAAGTTAAGACAGAAAAAAAATTAGTGGTTCTTTGCCTGACTTGGCAGATTCTTTGTAGGTTTGCAACAGTTGGTAGGATTGATTGTGTGTGTGTGTGTGTGTGTGAGAGAGAGACAGAGAGACATTAATACAAGTTGATCAGTTTGGTCACCAGGGAGTCCGGACGTCTACCAGAGAGAATCAGAGGGAGGAAGAGAGAAACAGTGAACGATGTGGACAGAAAGAGAAGAGAACAACAGATATACTTGAAGAGAGAAAAGGAAACTAATGTGAGGAAAGAAACAGGGATGATACATGAAGAGTATTTCATGTAAACAAACACGTCTAACGCGTCCAAAAGCGCAGCTATACACATGTTCAGAGGGAGTCAGTGTATCACGATGTGAAGGAAGATCAGACTCAATACTACTTGTTCTACTTTGATCTTAACTTCTGTTCTATTGTAACATTGACCACGTATGTCGTGTTCAATATTACTCGTGGTTTATGAAATCAAACCTCAGCGATGATCTTCCCCTACTGGTACATACATTTAACATTGTACCAGACAGTCATGATGACAGGTCATTAACCAAGTGAACTACTTTACTTGAGCAGAAATGAGTTTCTACCTCAGGATGTCTAAGTTAAGCCTTAATGATACAGACTCTCCCGGATTTCCTGATGTTGTGATCACAACTATTAATGGAAATTCAACCAATCCCCATAGATTCTGCTTGACTTTTTGACAATTTTGACAAATAACCACAACTTTTCCACACATTTTGACCAGTCATCATTGTTTCCAGTGAAACATTGATCCATTCATCAGTGAACTCACTTCCTTTCTTTTTGAGGACGCAGGAAACGTGATGATAAAAAAAAAAAAAGTCTCACATTTAGCTTCTAATATCACTGTTAAGGGGTTTGTGCTGTTGCCTCACAGCAAGAAGGGTCCTGGGTTCAACTCCTGGTTCAAGTTGCCACGCAGGAGTGGATGTGAGAGCAAATGGTTGCTTGTCTGCATATGTGGCTGTGATGAGCTGGCGATCATCCAGGGTGTACCCGTCCTCGTCTGTAAGCAGCTGGGATAGGCTTCAGGGGTAGAAGGGTTAGAAAATGGACGAATGGACCAAGAGAAACAGTATCTGGGCAGAGTTCACCAAAGAAAGAGGAGGAAAACTATTTTACATTGTTGTGGAGCAACAAGATGAAGTCGTCTATTGAGAAACATACAGTCATGGCCAAAAGTTTTGAGAATGACACAAATATTACATTTTCCTTTAGGTGTTTGCCAGATGTTTCTATGGTATAATGACATACAATTAGAAGCATTTTACAAGTATCAAAAGCTTTTATTGAGAATTACATGCAATAGGTCAATATTTGCAGTGTTGACCCTTCTTTTTCAAGACCTCTGCAATTCTCCCTGGCATGCTGTCGATCAACTTCTGAACGAAATCCTGACTGATGGCCGTCCTTTCTTGCATAATCAATGCTTGGAGTTTGTCAGAATTTGTGGGTTTTTGATTGTCCACCCGCCTCTTGAGGATTGACCACAAGTTCTCAATGGGATTAAGATCTGGAGAGTTTCCTGGCCAAGGGCCCAAAATCTTAATGTTTTGTTCCCTAAGCCATTTTGTTATGACCTTTGCTTTATGGCAAGGTGCTCCATCATGCTGGAAAAGGCATTCTTCATCACCAAATTGCCTTTGGATGGTTGGGAGAAGTTGCTCTCGAAGGACGTTCTGGTACCATTCTTTGTTCATCGCTGTGTTTTTAGGCAAGATTGTGAGAGAGCCCACTCCCTTGACCGAAAAGCAACCCCACACATGAATGGTCTCAGGATGCTTCACTGTTGGCATGAGACAAGACCGATGGTAGCGCTCACCTCGTCTTCTCCGAACAAGCCTTCTTCCAGATGCCCCAAACAATCGGAAAGGGGATTCATCAGAGAAAATGACTTTACCCCAGTCCTCAGCAGTCCAGTCCTTGTAACTTCTGCAGAATATCAGTCTGTCCCTGATGTTTTTGCTGGAGAGAAGTGGCTTCTTTGCTGCCCTTCTTGACACCAGGCCTTCCTCCACTGTGCGTGCAGATGCACTCACACCTGCCTGCTGCCATTTCTGAGCAAGCTCTGTACTGGTGGTGGCCCGATCCCGTAGCTGAAACAACTTCAGGAGACGGTCCTGTCGCTTGCTGGACTTTCTTGGGCGCCCTGGAGCCTGTTTGGCATCAATTGAACCTCTCTCCTTGAAGTTCTTGATAATCCTGTAGACGGTTGACTGAGGTGCAATCTTACTCGCTGCAATAAACTTCCCCGTTAGGCCCTTTTTTGTGCAATGCAATGATGGCTGCACGTGTTTCCTTGCTGGTAACCATGACTAACAGATGAGGAACAATGGCACCATCTTCCAGTTCCAAGTGTCCAGTCACTCAATCCTGAGAGATTGATCTCCAGCCTTGTCCTCATCAAGGACAAGGCTGGAGATCAATCTGTTGATGTGTGTGACACCTGTGTGTCATTGAAACTATGTTAGCTGGTCCTTTTGTGGCAGGGCTGAAATGCAGTGGAAATGTGGTTTTAGTGATAAAGTTCATTTTCAAGGCAAATAGGGACTATGCAAATAATTGCAGTTGAGTGGATCACTCCTCATAACATTCTGGAGTATATACAAATTTCCATTATAAAAACTGAAACTGCAGACTTTGTAAAAATTAATATTTGTGTCATTCTCAGAACTTTTGGCCATGACTGTATCCTCGACTGCGTCAATGACAGACTCAGGTCCGACCTGCCTCCTTCAGTTGGTTGATGCTGCACCGTCAGGCGGCAACGTGCTTTTTTGTGGCCAATTTAAAATCTTTCTTCTTGAGCTTATTTCAAATAAAAGTTTTTATTTTTTTTTTTTTTTTTTCTGTTGTATCAAATGTTTCATTAACCATTACAGAGAGAAACAGAAAAAATCAAACCTCTTCCGTAGTCTGATTGACTATTGAAACACTGTTGACTGCAGCTGTTATTTCTTTCCACATTGTAGTTTTTTCTTTTCTTTTAATTCCTGATTTCAGGCTGCCAAACAATAGTAAACGGTGCATCTACCAGAGATATGAGTGTCTCTATTTCAGCCTTTTTGAAATTTCTCTTTTTTGCTGGTTTGCGTCTCTCCGTGTCGTAAACTCTTGGGGTGCAACTTCTAAACCGTGCTTTTATAGAAGGCTTGATATGTTAATTACGATTGATTTCAGCTGCTGAATTGATCACCAGGCGCTCGTTCTTACGCTGGGATTGGTGTGATACGCATGTTTTGTGAATCTCACATCAGCCCTGTCTCCGCTCATATTTTCTGTGGTTTCTACGTTCGTTTGATAAAAGGTCAATGTGATTTTGTCCATAAGCACTGATCCACTGGTTGGTGGAGTTTAACAATTGATAAATAAATAATAATTTATCAACTTTCATCCACCATGCTGCTTCTTCTCAATAACACAAATAAAAACAAACATTAAAGCATCTGATGATGGAGTTGAACTATTTTATTGACGGCTGGAATAGAATAACAATACACCAAATTGTGCATTTACTCAACAATATAACAGTTTTCCAAAGAATCATCTGCAAATATACTTGTGTTTTTAAATGACAGTACAGTGCATGAAACTAAAGTTACACCACTTCATCAGTCCTCTGATAACAATCAGGTCCTCAAAGGCAGTAATACAAGAACAACGGATGGAGAGCAATGCAAACGGGCAGTTGCGGCTTAACGCTTGCTCTAACATTTGACGACACTAACCTGCAGGTGGGATGAAGAGCTTTTAAGTTTTTAAAAAATACACAATATACTTGTCAATGGAAATGGGAATTTGAAATCCTTAAATGGAACTTCATTAAATGTTGACTTTAAAGAGCAGCCGCTGAGGTGCGACTCCTCCTCGGGCGGCTTGACTGAAAGACTGAAAGAGTCAAATGAAAGCGCAGTTGAGATGATGTGTTTTTATTTACTCTCATCAGTGAATTTTTTGATTTTTCCATCGGCATTGCTTCCAAAAGTTGCCTCATATCACACATTCATGACAGCGTGAGAAGACCTGCGAGAGGCCTGTTTCATCTCATGTCCCAAAACCAAAACATCACCTTTACATAATATTCAGGGGCTGTAATGTCTTTTGAAGATGTCTTCAAAAAAGCCTCAAATGACAGTTTAGTGATGAGAATTTAAGGCTGTGAATGCTGCAGATAAAATGGCTTCATATCACTGAACAAATAATTTGTTTGGAAGTTTTGTAGTTGGAGCCCAAAGGGAGAAGACAGTCAGGGGTAAATCTATTAGGAACAGCGTTGAGGAACACAAGTTACAAAACTCCATGGCACTTTTGACTCTCGCTGGGGGTCACCCAACCTAAAAATGTATTCACTCATGATAATGTGGAACTCTTTGGATGAGAGGATCTACCAGATGGCATGTGAAGGAGGAAAACTGTCGTGAGGGTTAGGTTTGGTTAGAGAGAGGAAAAACAAAACAAAAAAAAAAAAACAGAAAAAGAAAAAGTTTGTGAACCACTGCCTCACAGCAGCAGCACAGCAGACTGGAGGAGATGTGTTGCTTTTGGGAGCCACCAGCCACCGTTTCGTAACAGCCACAGAGGTGCTGCCGCTACCGTTTTATCCTCCCACTCCTCCACCTCCACCTTCCACTCGGAGAGAAAACATGATATGTCTTGAAATGTATGTGTTGTCACTTTAAAAGAAAAGAAAAAAAGGACACAAACAGTGGATCTCTTTCTGTCTGATAAGTGAACCTCATGTACTTAAGAGTAAAAAGATATGGACAAACTATGCTCAACTAACAGAACTTCAGAGGGAATTCTACCTAGATTCACTTTTAGGTCGTTTCTCTGCAAAAATAGACGGAAACTCCACAGCTTTGCTGACATTTTTGTGATTTACCAGAATTACAAAACACCTTTAAAGTCAACAGAAGTCAACAATGTAATAATAATGTTTTACGCTTCAAGGTTAGGATGCTACTGACCACACAATCATATGCACAGAAATGTGTCTGCACTGCAGTTTAGAAACTAGTGATCAATCAATCAAAAAGATTTCTCGTGTGTGTACAGACCAACACACCATTAGTATGACCATAGGACTGATTCTGGCATATTTTGTCATCTGGATACATTTTGCCATCCAAAAGGAGGAAAACCTCAGTCAGATGGATCAATGAGTCAGACAGAAGACATCTAAATATCTCTTCTGCTTCTGTTCTCTCTCTGCTACAAAGTGATGGAGAGGAGGGGCAATGGCAGGTTAATGCATTTTGGTCATTTTGCTAACAAAGCTGATGTCACCCCTCCATTAAACTGCATTTATCTATTGATTTGCAGCTGAATCATGTTGGAAAACCAGGTGCATGTTGGAAAAGTTATTCTATTCAGAAACCATGTTTCTGTTCTAATATTATAAATGTTACTGTTTTAACTAGGAAACATGTAACAGCTGCATCACTGTGCATATGTGAATATAGTCAGTGTCAAATGAAAGGAGCAGTTAGGGAAAAGTTAAAGTGATGGTCTGGAGCAGTTTGAACCCAGAGTTTATTTCACCATGAATACGAGTCAAACTCCCCTCAACAGATATTTTACGTTGGTTGAAGTAATATCAGTTTGACCGTCTTTTGTTTTCACAACCAATTAGTTAACAATGAAAGTAAATGGGGCAGTCAGCCAAACGTATCTAAATTGTCATTTTTTTAACCACTAATATAGCTGGTGTCTGAAGGGTGTTCCAGATCAGCAGATTCATCATTTTTCTTGCTGGTTAAAAAAATGCAAGAAAAATAATGAATCTGCTGATCTGGAACACCCTTCATCACCAGTTGTTATAAAACCAGACATTGGGTAAGTCTTGTAAAACAGTGTTTTTAATAAACTCTGGGTTCACTTACTAAGTTATCAGTACTTCAGTTTATGTGTAGTTTATGTATTTTGAGCTTTATTAGTGGTTAAAAAATGACAATTTAGATACATTTGGCTGACTGCCCCATTTACTTTCATTGTTAACTATTTGGTTGTGAAAACAAAAGACGGTCAAACTCGATATTACTTCAACCAACGTAAAATATCTCTTGAGGGGGAGTTTGACTCGTATTCATGGTGAAATAGACTCTGGGTTCAAATGACTCCGGCCCATCACTTTAAGGGTTTTTTGACATTTTATCTTTGTTTTGCAGCTAAATGTTATTAGCTTAAGAAACTGAAGCTGCTGATATGTAACAGTTTGTTACATATTGTCCCTGAAGTTTTGTCTTTGTATCTTAGTGTCATTAAAAAAGAAGAAGAAGAAGAAGAAGAAGAAGAAGAAGAAGAAGAAGAATCATCTGGTTTTGCAAAGTGACAACCTTAAAGTGACGGCAGTGAAAGTGGAAAAAGACCCCAACAGTTCTTCATTACAATTCTTAGAGATGGCTAGATTGTGAATGTTCATTTAGTTTTTTTTTTTTGTTTTTTTAGTTTTTGTTAATTTTTTTTTGTTACTCTACTTTGAAACCACAAAGTACCATTATGTGTATTTAAACATCGATAAAGAAACAATTAGTGTCATTTTTCTACATTTAAAAAATAAGTCTTGTTAAGAAACAGGTCAGAATGTTTGAATATCTACGCTGCAAAAATGTTTGTTTTTTTTTCTTTTTTTTTCTTTATTTTATTTTCTGCTCAGTTTGTTCAATTAAACCCACACCAAGAAGTGGGGGAAAATACACAAATATTCAGTTGAAATATCATTATATCAGAAATTCATTAAGAACATACGCAAAGATAATAATTTTAATAGATGACTCTTAAATTACCTTTAAGTGATAGGTTGAAATGGTGACACTGTAAAACATTTTTTGTAGTTTTTGTGTTGTTTTGATTACTTTATGTGACAATTCTTAGTCCTTAGCCCTGACAAAATGTATATCGGTGTGTTTAAGGCCTCTACTTACGTTACAATTGATAGCAGTAGATACATAATTAACATCCATGTGACAGACACAATCAAAAATAATGGGGGAGAAGATGAAAAAACGTACATTTTTGGTGCTGATTATGTCAACTATGACGTCTATACGGTTCATTTGTTTCCCTTCAAAGTTACAAAAATATCACATAAATAAACTCAGACTTGAGGAACAGGAACTTTCTTTTTATGAACAAAATGACACAAAACAATTTTCAACAATCAAAGCGTTGCACGGGTCAGTTGTTCCACTGGTGTCTGAAGCCATCGCACACAAACCGATCGTTCACTGCACTAAACCCAGATCATCAGCAACGAGCTCTAAACGATGCAGTGAATGATCAGCGCTTTTCGTTAAGGCTGATTAACGCTTTCAAACGTCTGTTGACTTGTGTTGCACTGGGCAGCTGCAGCAGCTTAGATGTAGATGGATGAGAAACTTGTACAAAGGTTTAACGCTGCAACTTCTCTCATTGTGATCGATCTGCTGTAAATCTAACTAATCATCATCATCATGCAATTTTTTTGTTTTGTTTTGTTTTGTGTTTTAGCAGAGCAGTTCCTGCGCTTGGACACAAAGCTTTACCTGCAACCCAGAATGCACACTGCTTTGCTTTATGGGAAATCTTAAAAGAAAATGTAATGTACGTGTGTAAACTGTCCTCTTTCATTGGTCCAAGTTGGGAAATCAGCCCTCGAAATGTTTCAGTTTTGGCACAAAAGAAAATGAACAGGAACACATTCTTGGGTCAAAGTTAGACATTTTATACTATAGATATGTATGTGTATATATATATATATAAATACTATTATATATAATTTATGTTATAATATCACCTCTGTTATTCAAACTACCAGGCAGTCATTATAATAAATTTTCATGCTACTTGATGTAGTTTAGGTTGTGAAAAATGATCCTGCATTTTTCAAATCAGAAATTCTCATCAGACGACATGATGCTCTCTGCTCTAAGAAAACAAAAAAACAGAAATACAACTGTGGTGAAATTACAGACCTTTATAAAAACTGAGTTGTTTGTTAGTTTAAATGTGTCAAAGAAATATTTAAATATTTCAGGTTTTGAAATCCTATTTTTCCAAAAGTCCTGATATAAATAAGACATGAATTTATCTACTAAAATCTAATTGATACATTGATGGAAACAACCTGATGAACTCATCACTTTCCTGAATTTATACTGAACAACTACAGCAAAAAAAAACTGTAATGACCGGATGTTTATTATAATTATTATCAATAATAATATTATTGCTTTACAGAATGTAGCTAATTTGTTTGGAAATATCCCTGCAACGCTGCTACGACAAAACTGAGGGCACTTTTGTAAAGTTATTTATTTTTCAGTGTAAAATTACCGTCGATTAGTGTTTGAGAAACTGGTCGAGTTTTAATCAACTTTCTTCAACAAAATGTTGTGTCGTTTGTGTTTTAATTAAAGGAGCAGTATGTTTAGATTTTTATGTCAATTATAATCATAAAATGATCCTAATATGTCACCAGAGAATCAGGTAATACTGAATTAGTGTTTCTCCACCCACCGCTGTCTCCCTGTCACCAGGTCAGTAGCATTTCATCAGTTTCCACTGAGCTGCAGCTACAAACATCGTGACGTTACTAAAACTAAAAGGCTTCGCTACGACTCAACGACGTCTGGACAAAAGAAACCATCTTTCAAACGCATAGGACATGAGTTTAAAGTCAGCGAGTGCACATCATTAAAGAGCGTTGCTTAACATGCGCTCCATTAGCATTAGCATTAGCATTATGGCTACCAAGGAGAACAATTACCACCAGTCCAATTTATTTTAGAAACTATGGTGCAGCACCACACTGTTATGAATTTGACTCCAGAATCAGTTTTTGCCACAATCTTACATACTGCTCCTTTGATTAGAAAAAAATCTCATTTCTTTTTTTTTAAATCAGATTTTATTTATTGTCTGCGAAAGAAAAAAAAGGTTTTGTAAAAATCTGAATGAAACTGCTACATGTGTGTTTTTCCTTCTCTGTCTGTGTAGCATATAGCTCATGCTTGCTCTCATCAAGTTGTCAGCTAATTTTTATTTTTAAAAAATAATTTTTCATGCGTATGCTACAAGCTAATGCTACAATCAGTTAACTAACAAGGATATCCGTTCCCTCCCTCTTTAGAGCGTTAACATAAGTCAACAGAGTCGTCACAGATCAACTTTGGCTCAATCCAAAAAGACACTAACAACCATAATATATATACACACAAAAACAAAAAAGACATTATGAATCATAAAGTGCCCTAATGAAACTTACACTGATGTTCCTTGATAAACTATAAATGTCTCTATAATGTGCACATAGTGTTCCCTTTAGAGTCATCCTATTTTTGAAATCTGTGAAACCAGACATCAGTCCAGACAGATCCTTTTGTTTGGATGTTGCAAAGTACATTTCATGCTTCCTCTCTCTCTCCACACTGAGTTGTAGCATGGCTAATCACCAGGTGCCTCCGCGGTTTGTGGATTAGGGCTGTAATTTAGAATGAAAGGGGACGCTCCTCTGTGCAGCCTGAACACTGCTGTCTGATGCCACGAGCGGCTGCTTTTTATTCCTCCCTCAACATGGCACACGCCACAAGGTAACTGAAGAAGAGGAAGGAAGGAGAAGACACTTGCTGGTAGAAATTGGCACAATAAAAACTGTTTTAGATATTTAGATAACTGTTAGCCAAAGATGTTAAAAAAATTGGGAGAGGAGGAAGCTTAAAAACCTACTTCTGGAGTTTTCTCAACTACAATTAAACTGGGATATACAGCAAGTGTTTTAGCCCTATGCTGTGAGTCAGGCTGCTATCCTCAATACTTATGGAAACATCTGTATTAGCATCATGTGCTACAGTACAGTTACAATCATCCCTCCTGCACTTGATGTAACCTGCACAATCAGGAGGAATGTGAAAACTTTAGAACAACAAAGAACAAGAACCAAAAAACAACAACAACAACAACAACAACAACAGGACCCTTAAAATTTCAGACCCCATTTAGATCTGGTTGGTTCCACTTGTCCACATGCACGTATGGTTTGTCATTTCAAACTCTAATTTCAATCTAATACCATTTTATACACATAAAATCCAAATTTAATTCCGCTGTAACACCAGATATCTGACTTCTCTTCATCAGTGGTATGTAGCACAATGTGCCCATCTAGTTTAAAAAGGTTTTCATTTCAACCGAGGACGACACCAGCTGATTTTTTTTAATCATAAAATATGATAGAATAATCAGTAAAATCAGCTGTTGTCTCCAGTGATTGCAAAGAAAATGTTCCCGTGGTCTTTGGGAGTTCAGAAGCTGCTTTTACGTCATTTAAATCCACCGAGGAACCAACAACAGTCCTAACAAACTGAGGACAAAAACCAGCAGTACTCAGGATCAGGATCAGGTCGAGATCTGAATCCTTCCAGAAGATGAACATTTACTCCACTCACATACACTTGATACCAAATGATGTGAACATTGAAGGGTCAAATGTGTGACACATAAAAAAAAACAGAAAACAGCTCAAGTTAGAGTGTTTCAAAAAAAAAAAAAAAAAAACTAACATGTCTTAGTTGGTTACAACAAATAAGTTTGGTTCCGTCTCTTCAGTTCTGTTGTTCACAGATCCATTAACCTACAACATGGTGTCCCAATGCTCCTGCAATCCGGGAGGCTGGTGTCTCAAATAATTGGAGGACGGTCTTGCACTCTCTCCAGACATATAGACAGACAGACAACACTCAGGATCTGTCCAGCTCCTTGTATTGAGCACACAGAAAAACAACCAGAAGTCCTGGGAATGAGAATTAAATGCAGACTGTGAAGGAGGCGCATAGCTGAAGCAAAGCTGAGCCCGCGGTGAATTGTGGTCCCAATAGGATGTGATCAGTGCTGGCAACCAAACCCTCCTTTGAAGTATCATCATTAAGTAGGTTTTTGTTTTGTATGTCTTTTTTATTTTTTTGGTCTTTTTTTTCTCATCAAAGATATCTGAAGAAAGCAAAATTTTTCTCGTTGGTCCAAGGGGTGGTCCGTGGTAACATTAAAAGAAATGTGCTTCCCTTGAGTCTTGGGAAACACTCTGATACAATATCAAAAGAATTACAGCACATTTCCAATGAGTGCCAGAATTACCTACGGATTTGTAAAATAATTTCCCAATCACGGGAGTGATTCATTCCCCAACGTGGTTGGACCTGTTAAAGTGCCCATGTGTGAGATACTTAACAACTACCTGCAACAGGGGCAGAGCCACCTGGATGACCCGGACACAGGGCTACAGGGCGTATTAAAATGTGTCTTAGAACATAGTCGAGACAGCAATGGAATCTTAAATTAAATCTGAACTTTAGATTTTTTTTTTTTTTTTGGCGCGAGTCTTAGGATCGCTCACAACACGGCCCGATGGTGCTCTCCAGGGACATCTGGGACGAGTGGCGAATAAGTGGCGCCATCGTAGGGTCCACCATGGACGATGTAGGGAAGAGCTTGTACCAGCCGATCACCATCGTGCTGAGATCCAGCTCCTCCAAGAGGATTCGGGCCACACCCATGAAGCATTTACGGTCCATCCGTCCATAGTTGCCCCAAACTATCACCTATCAAAGATAGTAGCAAAGTAAATTTTGTTTAATCAGTGAACAGTTTTGATATATATTTCTTCATTATATCGAAACATGTCAGTTGATCTGGACAGAACATGCTCACAGTGACAGCTAGCACAGCTAACATGCTGACACAAGATAAAGTTTAGATTCACAGCAACATCATCATCTGTAGGAAAAACAGAAAAATTACAAATTGAAACTTTAACTTGACAATGATTGTGGCTGCAGTCTGACAGATGTTTTGTCTATTTTGGATGTTTCTCATTTTTGGATTCATTTAGTCTCAGAGGAAGCAGGTGAAGGTCTTTGGTTTGACTATGTCATAGTTATGGTTTAACCACACTACTTAAAGCATCAGAGGTAAGCAAGGTAAAGGCTTTTTTCTTGACTGTGGTGGATTTTAGTCTCTTTTTAGAGCAGTTATGTCTGTGTTTTGGAGTTCCATAATTGGTTTTGGGTAAATTTTGCCATCCTTTTACATCCTGCCAAAACTTTGCCAATGTTGGGCCAAATTTGGCCCGTATCTGGTAAATTAAGAAAAAGTCTTAAGGATTAAACCAGTGGGAGTCGTGACTGCACTGAACATGATGTGACAGCTTCTGAAAAAAAGTGAAGCTGAAACATCTGGATCACCTCCTGGCGGCTGGCTGCAGTAGAAGACATAAACCCTTCACTGCTGCGTTAGCAGAAGGGACATGAGATGTTTTATAAAAACGGGCTGACTCATGATGAGGTTGACTCATGATCGGGCAGATTTTGAGACTGTGGATCCACTTACTGATCACTACAGTGCAGACTCTTGAAATTGGCAATATTTTTTGCTTCTGTTGACTTATCCATCCAATAGCTGTTGAGATATTTCAATCTGGGACCAAGAGATGAATTTGCCAAACAAAAGACCAACAGATCAACATTACGGTCACTGTGGCTGGAAACTGCATTTCCTGCTAAATTAATTTGCTAAAGCAAATTAGTTGATGAACATCAATTTCAGGAGAGTGTTGACCACAATAAGTACAAAAAATCATGCATTTATCTTCCCATAATGAACTGCCTGATGAAAGCAGCCTCTCTTTTCAACTGAATTTGACAAACAGTAGAAGTCTGTTGTAAATCTTGTAGATCAGCAAAGACGCAGTGTTAACCGACGCTCTTGTGCTTTACAACATCCATAAATATCACATAATCTTGAATAGATGGCACCGATCAGTAGTCCAACGTCAGCAGTACAAAGTCCAGTTTGCACATAGATGTGCTTAATGTTCATCTCCACTGTTTCCAGATCAATCACAACACAATTCAATTTATTTCAAGGGATTTAATGTCTCAACATGGCTTTAAAGACCCTTGAGTCCTGCACATAAAGTATTAGTAGTAGTGGTAATGGAGGACCAGACAGATTAACTACCAAAGTGATAAGGTTAAGAGGGCGGGGTTAATTAACATTAATCCAGATGGTTTGGAAATCTGGTCTGAAGCAATAGTGGATCTTCATAGTTTCTCTTTGTTACAGCAGCACAGAGCAGGTTGACGTGTCAATTAAGGTATATGAAGAGGGATTGTGTGATTGTGTGTGTGTGTGTGTGGCGACAGAGACATAGCAACGGTGACATGAGCCTGGAAACATACGTGTGTTTGTGCGTTACGTGTCCTCTGTCTCCTGAAACCCTGATAACATCGGGCCTCATCTCAGACGGACTCGCATCTTGACAAGCAGTGGACGAAATAATCAATATCTGTCGGTGCTCATGCTCTCTTGCCTGGTGGTCTTGTGACCAATTTGTTTTGGTGTGTGTGTGTGTGTGTTTCTGCAAGTGATATCCACAGAGAGTCAGAAAATCTGCTTCAATACATTTCCTCCATCTTTTCTTTTCTTTTCTTTCTGTCTGTGATCAGTTCTCTAAACAGGGTCTTGACCTCAACAACTACAACTTAAAAAAAGAGAGAGGGAGAGCGAGACCTTTGTAGATGGAGAAAATTACAAATTAGTGAAGGGTTAAGATTGAAAAATAGAGTTGATGTGATTCTGATGCCGGTATCACATCAACTCAAAATGTGATGCTCCAAAAATCCTAAGACACAGATCTGATCCCATGTGATTTATTGATGCACTTTATAGTTTCACGGCATGGGGAACCTCCCAGTCTCTGTTAACCAGACCAGTGTAGCTGTAACAGCTAAACCGCTAACTGCAGCTGGAGACTGGAGTCCTAGTTCTGCACCAGAGCAGAACCAGAACTACTGTGATCTCCTGCAGAGGCCAGTTAGCCCAAAAGGGATTGAACTTTCATTTTCATTTTCAGTGAAAATACTAAAATATTTTAAAAATATCAAACAAACAAAACAAAAGACTCTTAAAAATGACATGGAATAAACAATTATCTTTGGATAATATATAAAGTTTAGATATTGAGAAGGAAATAATGGTTCTGGAAAATCAGTAATGGAAAAATCCAGGGCCACTGATAGTTTACAGACAGATAATCTATAGATAGATAATCCACAGCATGTGGTTTTAAAGTAGAAGGAAAGAGTCAGAGCTCCAGCAAACTAGAAAATACATTTGATCTGGATATGTTTTCTCTTTTTATCGGTTTCGACTCGGTCACTTAGTCTAGACGAAGGATGAAATCTTACTGTTGTACATTTATGTTGTAGATAACATTTGTCTTTCCAACTCAGGGTATCTCTATCTGAAACCACTCACAGTTTCAATAATAAATACTGTCCCCTGGTTAGAAAGAGAGATAAGAAATAAAACAAACAATATTTACTGTATGGGGCAGATAAAATGCAGCATTAACTGCCTTCACAGATTAAGGGAAATAGAAAACATTTACTGTTTAACCTCTAATCTTCTGTCATGAGCTCTATTTTATTTTTGTAAGTCACAGTGACAGCTGTGACTTTGCAAATAAAGCAAATACTTGTATTTACACTTTTAGAGAAACGGTATAAAAAACAACCAGAGAGAGATTTTTCTTTTTTTTATATATAAGAGTACAGAGATAGTACAGCACATACAAACCTAATCACACACAGGCTTGAAAAGGAAACAAAAGATTACAGACAGTCAGAGGGCACGAGATAAGGAAGGAAATGAGATGATCAGAGGACGGAGGGGGCACAGCGGAAGAGGAGAGAAAGACGGACAGCCGATAATTAGAAAGGAGGCGTTTAGTGACTAATTGCGCGATGACAACAGCAGCAGATTGTTTTAGGCTTTTTCACTGAACACACAGCGGCTCAGACCTGCAGCCTTCAAAATAATAAAACCACACTGTCTGTAAACAACACACATATCTGTCCTAAAGTCTCTGAATCCACATAGTCAAACACCGATACTGTCATGGTCTGTCCCGTTTGGACTGTGTGGTCATTTCCCATTTTACACCAGTAATCACCGTCCTCACGTGTCCATCGTTCTGCGTGTCCATCTCTTTCTTCTTCCTGCCCTGATTGGTTTCACCTGTGTCTCACTAGTCGGTAGTTTCCATCCAGCTTAATTGCATTAGCATTGCAAATTTATAATAATTCATCTTAACCAAATACACATCAGCAACCGTTTCCATCACCTGTTAGACTAATTAGACACAGGCCACTTGAGGAAAGTGGACGTCCTCCTCGTCGCAGTAGGAATTGTCAGTTGTTCTGGAGATATTTTCAATAATTACTGCTGGAACACATGGGAACGACCACATTCATCGGATTCACGCGTTCACATTCTGTGTAAGTTTTCCATCTATTATTGCCACTGTAATCAATTCCTTTATTATCAAAATTGTAGTTGTATTGTATTGTTGTATTATATTATCAAAAATGTTTCAGTTTCTTCATGTGTCCATGTACTTCGAACTTCTAGGAAACCGCAGTCACTTTTTGTCTTTTGCACAGTCTCGTGACTAGAACGACTAGTAGCGTTCAGCCCATACTGCTACAGAGCTAGACAGAAGACTCACGGCTACGGAGCAGATATTTAATGCGAACATATGCGAAGAAACTGTTTCCATCAACTTTATTCACATTATGGTCTATGAGCATTAAGAGTTAATCTCACCTCTCTTATATTCGCATTAGGAGACACATTAGAAGCGTGTTTCCACTTAAATAAACAATACAGTTTTATACATAATTAATTAAAAGGAGAACAAAACCAATTATCTCTGCAACAGATGAACCAACAAACAAAAAAAAAACAACATGTACAGAACGAGAACTCTGTAAAATCAGCATCAGCCTCCAAAGATTCAGGCTTTAGTATAAAGTCCTAGCTGGATATAGGAAATATTAAATGCGATTATAAAGAGATGAATAGAGAATACACAGCAAAACTACCAACCCCAGCTGTGTACACAGACACAAAGCTGCTGGTTTAACGGCGATTCAGCTGATTTTTCTGCACACAACAATGTGCGTGTCTAAAAAATCATGTGCTCTGTATAAAAATAGATTGTTTTCACATGAAGGCTGAAAAAAAAGCAACGATGTTCTAGGTCTCTTGGATTCTGAATGAATTTCCAGTGTCGGTTAAAGCAGGAAGTGACAAATTGAAAAGCGCTGCTGATTTCAGCGGTTTTCATTATCCGGTGTGAATGAGTGTGATGAAACTCAGAGGACAGCCACACAGACAGCAGATAATTAAGAGGGAGGCATTTAGCGGCTAATTACACGGCGACAGGATCAGCGAGAGCAGCCCGAAGGCAGAGCGACGAGCCCCTCCACACACACCGAGCACGACAGTCTCCACCTGCTGATACCGAGGAAAACCCAACGTACATCAGGTTAAAACACTCGTGAGTATGTTGATTGGTATGAGTCATGTCATTATGATGATTAAAACAGAATTACAGCAAAAAAAAAATGTTATGAAAATTTAGTGAAATAAAAGAAAGAAAAATGGAAGAGGAAGAGGAAATACCTGACAGGTGAAAAATTCAAAAATTGAATAAGGAAGGAAAAGGCAGACGGAAGTGAGAGATGTTATAGTAGTTTGTCTTTTGTGACATTTTTGATCCTGAAAGAACCAAAAGCTAAACAAACACACACACACACACACACACACACACACACACACACACAAAACGAGAGAACAGAATAATCTGAAACAAAACTGCCCGTCCCTTGGGTCAGATTCTCACTGTAAAATGTTAATCTCTGTTTTCCAAGCAATGCCAATGACATTCACTAATCCACATGATCCTGCTGGAATTGATTCTTTAGCGTTTTAATAGTGACAATCCAGCAGCATTGGTTATTGTTGGTTTTATAGCGTTAGCAGCACAGCTCTTCAACCAGGTTACTGGTCAGTCTTCAACTTGTCAGTATGTCAGTAAGTCATCGTGGTGCCTAAAGCACTTAAACCTTAAAGAGCACATACATAGGACTTACTGAGGACCATAGCATCTTGGAAACATGTGACCTTGGCAAAACAAAATCCTACAGCTGACTCCATTCTCCTAAGTGTAGGTCTATTACCATGTTTTTCGGACTATAAGGCCACTTAAAATCCTTTAATTTTCTCAAAAATCGACGGTGCACCTTATGTATCAATTCTAGTTGTGGTTACTGACCTCAGACCAGTTTTATGTGATACATGACATCAAAAATCTGTCAAAATGTTTTAGTACGACTTTGGTGAGCTAAGAAGCTGCACCGCTTGATGGATTGTCTGAGCCTTACGGCTACTGTAGTCAGGAGCCTCACGGAGTAATATGTACTGTGCTTCGACATAATATTACAGTGTGTGTATAAGGACTTAATGCACCTTATAGTCCGAAAAATACGGTATATTCCTGATTTTATCCACATCAAATTAAGCAAATACAAAGTTGAAGAAAACCTTTTTTAGATTTTCATTATGTGCTTTACAGACTTGGGTCTAATTTTTTGCAAAGTTTCAGAACAATGTACAGCCCCTATGTTGCCCAAATTATGGGTGCAAAAGATAAAAAACAAAAGGATGCAAAAACTGACCCAAAACCAATTATTAAACTCCAGAAAAAAGACATAAAAGCCCCAAAAAGAGTCCAAAATCAACCAGAGTCAAGACCAAAAACCTTCACCTTGTTTACCTTTACTGTTTAAGTAGTGTGGTTAAATCATAATGACATAGTCAAACCAAAGACCTTCACCTGCTTCCTCTGACACTGAATGAATCCAACAGTGACTAATGTCTGCCAGACTACAGCCAATATCTTTGATCACACAAGTATGATCCCAGCTAGCATGCTAGCATCAACACTTTAGTAAACATTATACCTGGTAAACATCAGTATGTCAGCTTTGTCAGTGTTGTCTTTGTCTTGTTTTGTTCCATAAATGTCAAAATGATGTTTCTCACCTGCACCACTTTCCCCTGTGGGCTCTCAGAAAAGACCAGGACCTGGTTGTAAAGAGGATCCAGACTCTTCCTCACTGTCTTGGTCTTCTTCTTGGCCACACAGATCCCGTTCTCCAGGAGGTAAATTTTGATGTAGGCCGCTGGAAGTAGAGCAGATGGAAAAGTTCAACTTGAACTCTGAGATTCTGTTTTTACACAATCACAAATATGTTTTACAGCCAATTCTGCTAATTCTACAGATGCTACGATGAACTAGTCTTTAACTAACATCAGTGTTTTTACAGGGGCTTGTATTCACCCCCGACGTTGCTTCCATTTATTCGCATGTCCAGCTTCATCTTCATTTGCTTGTGCCTTTTAGAAAAAACATAATCTGCCTCTAGAGAAGTCTGATCCCTGCCTGTCCCGACCTCCTACAGAGTGAATGGATTTGTGCCCAGCAGGAGATTTCTGGAGTGGGAAGGATTGTTAATAAACCCTAAATAAACTCTACGCCTTGAAGTGTATCTCTTTCTTTCTTTCTTTTGTCATTTTCAGACTTCAGTTCTTCACCACACACACACACATTGAACATCTAAATAAAACCCGGTTATTATTATAACATATTGAACTTCTGTCTGCTGGTTTTGATTTTACGTCCTAGAATTAAATTTACAACAATAAAACCAAACAACATTATTGACTCAAGCGTCTGACTTTGAGTGACTCACTTGCTCACACACACACACACACACACACACACACACACACACACACAGAGAGAGAATCTAGTCCCGTGTGTCAGATGAGAAGATTAAAGATTAGACCCCAGCGAACTAAAATCTGGAGCGAGGTTCTCCTTTGTCTTTCGCCTGTCGACAGTATAACTTTCCTCTCTTTCATCTCTCTCTTGTCATTTTTTCTTTCATTCACATTAAATTAAATTTTTCCGTTTGTTTCCGTCCTCTTTGTCTCCTCTTGTTTGTGCTTTGCTGTGTTTTTTTGTTTTTCTTCATTTTTGGCTGACACTGTTTTTTTTTTCTTCTTCTTATACAATTAGGATCAATTGTTGGTTTAATATGATGCAACTGCAGAAGCTGAACAACATGCAGTTTATAGTGAATAGTTTGTTGTTGTATAAAGAGTTATTTTCATATCATATTAGTTCCTGTTTGTGTTCTCTACGACCCCGAGAGTATCACTAATTAAGCCAACACACACTGACTCATCTCATTAATTCACTTGCTGATTGTTTACTTGATCGATTTACTGGTAGGTTGATTTATTGCTGTGTTTCATATACAGTATACAGCTGCGTAAACAATGTCCACCAAGTTCTCTGCTGTTGTTTGGTTTATCTGTAGTGAAATAATGATGAAGCTGCACTTTAACTTACCAACTACACCTACTTCCCTTTCTTATCCAGTCCTGCTTTTGAATGAATGACAATTCAAATCAACAAACCATTGGTATTTCACAGAGATTTTGTCTAAAATGTGTCTTTGGAATTGATCTTTCCTCCAATTTTCAGATGTTTATCTGGGGTTGTGGTGGCAGCAGGTCTAGTGATACCACGCTGTTCAAAAGCTAGATGAGATAGATAAACTCCAAGATCTCCTCCTGAAGGTGCAGATAATACAAGTTATTTTTTTGGTAATTACCCAAAGCTCACATCCATAAGTGAGAATCAGAGGACAATGATAACTGACCCCAAAGACAAAGGGAGGAATAATTTAGCTACAGTCATTCTACTTTTGTTAGATAAAAGGTGAAACAAGTTCTAACGTAGTTGTATAATTGGAGCATTCAAGACTAAGTTTTCCTGGTTTTCGTAGATATCATGAACTGTCAGTTGAAGTTTGGAGAACTAAGGCTAATGTGTGTGTGTTTTATCTTCTTTAAAACATGATTGATGTGATGTGATGTCCAGCTTTGATTCATCTGATCAGTCACCAGACCAGAGGGGTTCGGACTCACCTGGAGGTCCCTTTGAACCCGGTTTCATGGTGAGTCCTCTGGCCTGGACAACCTCCACCTCCAGGCCTCCGTTCCTCTCCATCAGACCAATCTCTACATCACCTGGACGAACAAGAACACAGCTGCATTTCAGCAAAGAGGTTGGAAGAACGCAGGTACGATAACGTGCACAAAGATTCAAGTGTTGCTGAAGTTTAACATCATCTCATCTCAGTAAACTTTCAAAATTGGACTGAAAAAATTGAGGGTCAAAGCTGAATGAGGTCATTGTTTTATATCCATCTGGCACTGATGCTTTGGTCCAAATTAACTCGCAACAAACACATGCAAAGTACATAAACAGAGAACAACAAAGATATTTTTTACATTTTTAGACAAAAATAAATCCTTTATAATCCAAGTTATTAGTGCCAGTATCTTGGCTCATCAAAGGATTGAACACTGGTGAATCTCTGGACTTAAACCTCCTTTAGCATCATTAAAGGATTTTTCTAGGATTTACTTTCCTACATCTTTGGGTATAAATCATTGATAATAATTGATAATAAAAAAAAAAAAACATTACCCATGTAAAATACCACACAATAACACAAACAAACATAGATGTAGACTTCTGCCTCAGTTACATTGGAGAAAATAAAACTAAGGTTACAAAAGGTTCCTTCTGTTTTTTAATATTTAACCTTTTATCCTCCTTCAGCTCATTGTTTTGACTGCACCAGATGCCAGAACAGCAGGTGTATATATCAGCTTTGTTAAGAGATGTGTGGTGTGTGTGTGTCTCTGTACTTGTGATTAAAATCTTTTTTGTGATCTGAAAAAATTCAACTTTTCACTTGTGGATAAAAAAGTTTTTGAATTAAATGTCCCCAAAATGTCAAACATGTTCTTTTTTTTTTTTCTTTTGAAAGTGACAGAGCGCAGATGATGGCCAAGTTATTCTGGGTTTCTCTGACATTATATAATGTTGGAACTGGACAGCAGGTTTGGAGTGGAGCTGGTCCAGTCAGTGTCACTGTTGTCGGGCCAAGGACACTGTCAGACTGCCAGCGAAGTGAAACTGACCCACTTACAGTAGATCAGCACCAAGTAGAGAAGTGTGTAATTTATCCTGAATATAGGCTAGGCTTTTTTGTGACAGAATAAAAATGATTTCAGCAGTAATTTGGTTCAGTTTTATGAGCATTTTACCAGTTTCAGAAACAAATTCTATTACAGCTGCTATTTTTGACTGTAAAATCACATCAAATGATTTCTGTCTAAGCTTAAGAACAAGGAGGAATCAAAGGAGTGAAACTTCTTCGGTGTCTGATTATAAATCTCTCACCCATTGATGTCGTCGCCAGCGTCTGTCGCCCGACGAACTGAGCAGGTCCCATCCCGTCCAGGAAGTCGCTGAACTGAGCATCAGATGCCAGACACATGCCGCTGTAGTTCAAACTACGGAGAGAGAGAGAGAGAAAAGATAAAACAGACAAGTGGTTAAAAATACAACCAACCAGATGTCGGATGCTGAGACAAAAACTATAAGATAAAGAATTAGATAAAGAAAATGATAATAAATTAAAAGTTTAGATAAAGAAAGACAGGAACTGATGGGTGGAAGTCATTTATCACTTCCTGTTGTAACTTACCTGAGCTCCTGAATCTGACGCTGGCTTTAGAGTTTGACCCCCTGTGTCCTTTTCCATGTGTTTGTGTGTTCAAAGAAATCAGCAGAGTGGTTTGGTGGCAGACTGCCAGGTATACTACAACACTGTCTGTGTATATGTGTGTGTCATGGACAGCAGTTAAAGGACGAACCCATGACCTGATGTTGGTGTGTAGCATCAGTCTGACTCTTGGTTGTTAAGATGTTGGACTTAAGACATTATAGTAAATGGTAAAGAGACTGTATTTATGTTGCGATTTCCTTGTTGTCTTTACACAATAGATCACATTACACAACGCTACTATCTATCTATCTATCTATCTATCTATCTATCTATCTATCTATCTATCTATCTATATATATATATATATATATATATATATATATATATATATATATATATATATATATATATATTAGACACATTCATACACTGATGGAGGAGCCATTATGGCAATTTGAGGTTCAGTATCTTGCCCAAGGACACTTCGACATCCACCACGAGGAACCACGAATCACATCACAAACCTTCCTGTTAGTGGACGAATCTGTTTTACCTCCTGAGCCTCAACATCCTGTTTGTGACCATCAGCTGAGAAGCTAATCTCCATATTTTAGCTAATGGGAAGAATGAAAAAAATAGGCTACAAGCCAAAACCTTAACTTATCCTGTTCCCCATTGATCACAACACACTAATATTTTACAACTGTACTTCAGCGTATTTCTGTACGTTTCCTCTGATCCATTTTTAATGTTGAGTGACTCAGTAAATGTGGTGTTTTGACTCTAAGTCGACCTGTGACTGTTTAGACCATCAACACCATGTTTGAGGGTTGATGGAGGCTCCATCTTAAAGGTGGATGATGGAGAAACTTCAACAATATCAATATCAAACACTAATGTAGTGAAAAAAGAACAACTTTAGTTCTTTAGTTCAGACTCATTCATTGTCTATGAAGATTGTTGTAGCTCCATGTTTTAAAGTGCTGGATAAACTTCATCATATTCTTCTGTTTTATTAACATGTACTTGTACTTTTACTTTCTACACTTAACTACATTAACTTATAGATTACTGTCATACTGAAGTACAGTAAATACTAGATACTTTAAGACTTTTACTGGAGAATCATTCTAGTGACGACTTGAACTTCTACCAAAGTTATTTTATTCTACTCTAGTGTCTCTACTTCTACTCTAGTGTCTCTACTTCTACTCTAGGGAGACTTTCATATATTTTATAAAACACTGCTGTGTACACAGTGTACATGATGTATTACAATCTAGCGATAACTTCACTGGTCAGTAAATTACCTTCATAACTTTACCCGTCCTTGAAATATCTTCAGCCAGAATAAGAGAAATGTCTGAGTTTATATACAGAGCTTGTAATTTTAAGATGTGCACAGAAAATGCTTTATTATCTTGTCTGATATGAGTTAAAAAAAATAAGGTGGTAAAAACACTTAGCTCAGACTGACAACTCATAACTGTGAGTGAATCTGAAGTTCTCCGAAAAGAAAAAGAGATTTTGGACGTAGGCGACAGTTAAATTTAGAAACATGTTTTTTTTTTTTTTTGGTGTGAAAACAAAAAGAGCTGCAGCAGCAGCGAGCAGAAACCTTTCATCACCCTGAGAACATCTCTGGTGAGTCAGGGGAAGATATTAAAATTAGTTATTAGATGGCAAGAATTGCTCCACAGCTGTGGTGCTAACACAGACACAGCAGTGTTTATAGCAGACTGAAACCAGTTCACCATACGTGTTTTTTTACTATCAGTTGGAACGAGTTTGTCCTGTTGACCAGCAGAGCTTTTGTGTAACAGAAAAACAGGTGTAATTAATGATGGTGCAGTTGTATTCAGCTGTTTCCCTTCAGCCATGTGTGTTATTGTTTAAATAGTTTATTGGGATTGAAAATATATTTCATGCTTTAAGTTGCACCTGTGATTTGTTGGAGTGAGGAAACAAAAAGGAAGATGTAGTAAATGTAGAGTTGAAGCAGAGTGAAGCTGTTTCTGACTTTTAATCAATGCCAGATATTTTATGTTCACTATAATGGACGGATGCTCTGGACTTCACTTTAATCGGCTTAAATAGTGACGACTGCTCAGAGTTTAGTTTTAAAACCTGCTTGACTTTAATAAACATATTTTACAGTCAGATCTAGATCTTAGATGAACTGATGGACGGATGAACTGATGGATGGATGGATGGATGAACTGATGGATGGATGAACTGATGGATGCATGGATGGATGGATGAACTGATGGATGCATGGATGGATCCAACCTTGTCTTTTTTTGCTTTGTACATGTGGTGAAACTGACAATAATGTTTAGTTCTGGAACCTTCAACATCAAAACAGCCATTTTGTTTCTTTTCCAACTGAATAAAATTCACATGAAGCCACAAAAACATATTGAAGAAAACACTGAACATTTAGTTTTATCGTTGTATTTTATAGTTTGCTGCATTTAAGAAATAATAGAACGATAAAAAAAAGAAACTATTGACATTTTATTGCTGCTTGTATAACAAGATAAAATACATATTTCAAGTCTTTTTGAGTTATATTTGTGGAGAAAAGCAACTCACTTTAAAATTAATGAAACATCTGCTTTATATTCACTTTTTTTTTTTTTTTTTTTTAAAAAGGAGAAAATATAAAAAATGTCAATTAAATGTTCTGTTTATTCAAAGACTTTTCTTCTTTTGGATTTATTCATGATTGGCTTTTAGTCACCTGGCACGTTGGCGACATTATAAGATCACATCGATCTTCAAAATAAGAAGAATTTATTAGTAATAAGAAGTTATTTATTTATTTACACTACTTTTTCAAAGCTACAGAGAAACAAACATGGAGCCACAGTTGAGTAGATGAAACAGCTGAAGGTTGAAGAGAAATTCAGTTGGAATTACATTTAAAACATCTAGATTTCTTTCAATCAATATGGTTTCATCCTGATTATTCCAACAACACAAAAAAAAAAAAAAAAAAAAAATGGATTTTGGGCTTAAATTGTGAAAATCGTCTTGTTTTTTTAGCCAAATAAACTGAATTCATTGTCCGATCTCCCAGATATTTAACTGTCCACACTAACATAAAACCAGAACTACAATTAAACACATTTGTTTATTAAAAACCACCAAGTAGCTTCACATTGTTGTTGCTCTTACGTCACCAGTTGAGCAGATTAACAACCAATCCCGTGAAACAAAGTGTTGAGGTGAAAACTTTCCTCTAAGGAATGAGACACATCTACTTTACCGTTTACACGTCATCATCATCGTCGCTAGCTGCTACGTAAGACAAGACAAGTCTCCATGACGACCAGATGACAACAAACAAAGATGGCGTCTACAGATTTGTTTATATCGATCGAGGTGGCGTCGGATTAAAAACTGACAAGATGTTTGTTTACATTAATCTCATATTTCATCAGAAGATCCTGTTATCAGATGAAGTGAAAACGTTAGCAAAGTGACAGCGATTGATAGCTAACGCTAACGTTAACAAGTGTTATTGATTAGCAGTTAGTGATAGGTTAGTTTAATAAGGTAAATGTATTGATTTGTTTATTAATTAAATCGCTAACTTTTTTGACAACTGCATCTTTGTCCTGGTGCATGCTGGGGAATTTCTCATCCCCCTTCATTTGTAGTGTGGTCCTGGATTAGCTTCGTTTGGAGGTTGTGTGACCCCTCAACCTTCATCTAGAAGAGAATAGAGACAGATCGACCTTCTACTGACATGAATGGGCAACAGAGAGGGGTAGGACTAAGGGGTAGAAAAAGGATTTGCCCGTAGACTGGACAGATTCACTAATAAACGTCCTCTTCTTCTCTCCTGTGGTGTGTTTGTAGCTGCTTTGATCGTCCACAAGATAAAACTCTGTCTCTGCTTTAATCTCATCTTCTTTCTTTCTTTCTCCCCTTTAACCTTCATAGCTGTTCTCCTTTATCTCTACTTTAATATTATATTGTTGTGAACAGTTGCTCTGTCTCACTTAGAGTCTTTTAGCTGCATATTTAAAGAAACAGGTGCATTATCACACGTCTTCCAACCTAAATTACCTAACCGCAGATTTATCTTCATTATTAAATGATGGAAGAAAAAAACATTGTTCCAACAGAGTTTCTCTACCTCTCACACACACTGATGTTTAATATTAACGTCATAATGAGCAGCTCAGCAGTCATTACAAAATAATACATGGAGCTGTCACTTCCACTGTGGATTAACACGGAAAATCACTTAACATGGATTAACCGTTTCTGCAGACGTCAGCAAACGTTTAATTATCACAGGACATTTTTGTTTTTTAATGTTTAATATTCATTCATCATTCAAATGCATTTTTTCAGATAAATTACACTTCTCCATTTATATAAATTGAGCATCTGCAGCTTGATCCATGTACAGAAAACAAATTAAAATACATGCAATTAATAAAATAATGTCAGAGAAAATCTTTGTGTGCGTGTGAATGTAAATAGCGCTGATGTTCAATATGTCCAGCAACATTAGCTGAGTGGGTTTTACTGGGTGATAAAATCCTCAGCTTCAGATTATGTTGAGGATTACGCTGCTGTTTCACAGAAATACGGTGCAGTAAAGATGTAAAGTGTGGGATCTCCGTGGGAATGTTACATAAAAGTTAAGGTCATTACTTCTTGATATCCAGAGAGAGTGAATTTAAAACTGCTCTGATGGTGAGAAGTTAATGTCACTGTTGGATAAAACTGTATGTTACGTTTCTGTGCATTGTGTTCATTGTCCCATCGACTGTGTGTTTGACCAACATATAAACAGCCGTTCTTCTTTACTGGTCTTTAACTAGACACTGATTTTACCTGTGACCTAGATTTTATTTATTTATTTATTTTTTTGCATTGAAACAACAGTTGCTGTTATATAATGCAGCATGAAATTCATTTCAGGCAGAGAGAAAATTGACCAGTAAAGCAGAGTTGAGGTTATATATCTTAGTTTATTTTAAAGAGACTTAAATCATAAAGTTAACAACTATAACTAGTCAGTCTCTGCAGGATTTCAGGCCTTTTTTGATATTGTTGAGGTCTAATTTGTCTCGATTTTGTTGCAGCTTTTCTAAAATAATAATAATAATATTAATTGCAATGAAAGTTGCAATGTTTTTGGGGCTTTGTTAAAATTAAGTTGCAGGCGTCTGCGTCTCCCTTCCTGAGTTCACTGACATATGGATGAATTTGTGGGGATTGGTTGAATTTACGTTAAAAGCTGCGATTGTAACATTGCAAAATCCTGACGGATCTGACTGATTTGGATCTGAATTGATTTTGAATTAACTGAATGATTCATAACTGCTATGATGTTTAAGTTTTCTTTGCCACTGAGTTTGGTTTCTCTCCAGGAGCAGGTGGTGATGATGATCGCTCGGTAAGAGCTGCAGCTGTTGTTGCATTTGCAAGAAAAGAAGTGATAATACACCCACTGAACAATGATACTTGGGTAGATTGGGTAATGTCTGTCTATAAAGACAGACAACACAAACATTATTCAGGATAACGTCATGAATCCATCTCATCTGTAAATCATGACATTTAAAACCAAACTAGAACATATGTCTATGTGATGGTTAGTGTGCCAATTTCAGTAGGAGCAAAGAAAAGATACAGTAGAAGCCAAACAAGAATTTATACTGTTTTGTTTCTGACCTTTGGAGAGTGAAGGAATAAAGTTTGACGGACTTGACGTCTCTTCTGAATATGTAATTAGATAGTTTTGAAGTCAACGTCGGCTACGTAGCAACAGCAAACAAAACTATTAACATATAGCAAAGTACAAACATAAAAATGTTACCTGAACTTTTCCTTAGCAGAAATACAAACAACAAGCAAACTGTCCGTAAACATTTAGTTCAAAATATAAATTAAACTCAAATAAATGTCAATTCAAACCACTTATGAAACAGAAACATAAAGGTTTTAGTAAAAGATCAACTGTGAAGAGAAAATAAAGTAAGAGAGTAAAAGCTTCATAACTTGAACCCAATGAATTGTTAACAGTGTTTTCACTGAGTTTAAAATAATAAACCTCCTTTAAAACACAGCAAATCATTCTCATTCAGCTCCACCTCCACCATCACACACAAACACGAATACGCCAATTACCCCGGCCATGAATCAATAAACTCGTAAGCGTGATGGGATGGTGTTAGCTAACAAAGTGCTTATTCATGAGTGCACACGCAGCCACAGAGCTTTCCAATCACTTCACTGAGCCAAATGTCTGATGGACGCAGAGAAACACGGACGGACGAGAAGAAAAAACAATAGTCTAATGATGATGATGCGGTGCAGCTTCTCCACTAAAGTGTTGTGTCTCTACTCTACTGGACTCTACTGGACTCTACTGGACTCTACTGGACTCTACTCAGTCTGGTAGCAGACACGTTGTTTTCCATCAGTTTGACTCAGCTCCATTGGTTCCTCCACAGAGTAGGAACTAAAACAGTAGCTGGAACCAGGAACTAGCACCAAGTGGAAACACTAGAAACTGAGTAGAGTCGAGTCAAGTAGAGCTGAGTAGTGATAGTGGAAAAGGTGTATTAGCTCCTCTGTTTGACAGAATCATGGATAACTACAGACAGAAACTCTATAATCAATTCCTCTGTCATGAAGCTTTGATCCAGGTCATGTTCTCGATGCCTCTAGATACAAACGCAACAGCTAAAATTTCACAACTTCTTATTGTAGCTTATGTGAAAAAACAAACAGGTTAATTTAAAGTTAAGCTGCAGAGAAATAATACAACTGTCATTGTGTTGTTCACTTTATCTTCTTTCTTTGGGTCTAATCCATCAAATTATTTAACAAGCAGTTAAAAGATACAGTCTGACTTCTTGTGTCATCTTAAAATTTAACGTTTTTGAAAAGATTTGAAAAAGAAACCAACCTTGAAGTGGTCACAGTGGATGGTGGACAAAAAGTGAAACATCCAGATTTCATTTTCAAGCTTTTTTTTTTTTTTTTTTGCAGCTGCAAATGAGTTGAATATAACTTATTTTTTTAGCAGACAGAACTGCAGACTGACTAGAGAACAAACTGTGTTGTGTTTTTAACTTGGCCCACTTGGATAAAGAGGATGAGGAGGAAACAAACCTTCGTATTCTTATTCTTCTTTTCTTTGACTCATTCTGATGCTTGCTCATTATTTCTCTGGCTTTGTTTGCATGTATATCAAAGCTAGGGGTATAAGCATTTTTTTCTGCATCATTAGGCAAAAACTCCATAATCACCACCCTGTATTTTGTAATTCAAGTGGTCTGAGAGAAAACTAGACATATGTTTACAGACTAAAGAGAGAGAGAGCGTGTTCCTATTGGATCTTTATGTAAATATCAGCGATCAAGTGTTTCAGAGATGGAGAGAACATGTTGTTCTTCTCCTTGGAAAATGGGAAACAGGTGCTGACATTGTAGTGGCTGCTTTGTTTTTGTCGACAACAAGTTTAGCGTCTTGCTAATCATAGCTGAGGGCTCACGGCTGCAGCTGCAGCTGCTTTAGACTATCAAGTATCTGATCCTGGATTTGGGTTTTCTGGGCTACGTAAGATACATCATCTCTCCAACATGTTCTGAGTCCATCCTGAAGTCTCCAACCAGTTGGACGCCAGATGGAAAAAACTTCTATCAGGAGGCATCGTCATCGTCTTATTCCTATTTTCTTCCAAACTAAGTTTACCTATATAATACGTAATATCTGTTCCCATTAATATCCATGCAAACACATTCAGTTCTCTGTTTCCACCTGTTCTTCTTCTGTTGTCGCTTGTTTTTCAACCCTAGAACTAGCATTCATTTTGTAACACCATCACTAATATATCATTATATTATACACGATATAATATACTCATATTCTATTTAAAAAAGGCTCTAAAATTAGTGAAAAATTAGGTAAATGTTAACAAAAAATGTTTTACTCTAAATCACTAAAACATCTGGTGGAAATGACCCACGTGTAGTGTTTGAGGGTTAAAGGTTAATTTAAGTTAATGTATCATCTTCACAGTCAGTGTGATGGTTAAATGATCCTCACAGGGTGAATGAAGAGTCTCTGCTGCCTCCACTGTGTCTTGGTGAAAAACCAACACTTGAAGTCTCGGACGTCGCAAGAACAACACTCGCTTTACAGAAATTATTTTCTATGCACATGTAGGAACAAGGAAAAACCTTTGTCAGAGGAGATGAGGAAGAGGAAAAGAGCTTGTGATTGAGTCGACCTCGGTTGAGCTTTTTACAACAGTGTTGTAAAATATTTACTCTGAGACTGTAGGAGGAGCTTCGTTGAGAAAATAAATTACCAGGCTTACACAGTGCTCCTTTAAATCCCCACAGTCCCAATCAGCTCATGCATCCATCAGTGTGTGTGTGTCTAAGGCGACCTTGTCTCATTATGTAACCGCAGGAAATCAAGTTGGTTGCCAGGTTTGCACTGATCTGCATGTGGCTGTGTGTGTGTGTGTTTATAGTTTTACACTAGTGCTGCTGGTGTCATAGGTACTTTACTAAATAATCTCCCCCTCTGCTGTTTTTTCTGTTTGATCAGTAGGAGGCTGTTACAAAAATGGGGGAAAAAAAAAGCTTGAAGGTGGTGACAGATTGTCGTTACACCCGAGGACGTCACATCTGTGGCTTTAATTCTGAGATAAATTGATTTTGTGTCCCCCACCACCAAAAATCGAGTATCAAGTCACAGTCTACTGTCATTTCATTGTTGTGGCTTGAAAAAAATGCAAATAATCTGATGTCAAATATTCCATATGTTTGTTTTACAGAGGTTGACCTGCCCCAGATTTACTGGGAGTTTGTTCATAAATCACTGAAACGTGCTGAAAGAAGCAAAAATGGATGTTTCCCAGCTCCGCCTGCTCCACCTGCTCCACCTGCTCCACACTGACCTGAAAAATCCACTCACACACTTTCACTATGAGTCTCTGAGGAAACAGATGGTTCAGTTATATATTTAAATGTTCACTATGTAACAGTTTTAAGTTAATGTATCGTCTTCATCGTCAGTGTGATGGTTAAATGATCCTCACAGGGTGAATGAAGAGTCTCTGCTGCCTCCACCGTCTCTTGGTGAAAAACGAGTTCAGCAGCACAACAATCTTCAACAGTCTTTCAAGGTAGTTTTCTCCTGTTCGGTCGACGTGTTCAAGGAGTTACCCAATCAGAGTCAACGTGTATATAAACCTCGCCCATTTAAAAAGACGTCGTCAGTCGTCATAAGACCAGCGTCATGTGACGGGACGTTTATCTCTTCTGTTTCTGTTGAATTAAACATTTTGCTACATATTGTGCATCTTGAACTCGGCTTTACTCTGACACTACAGGAGGAGCTTCACAACCAGACTTGTGTAGTGTAACTTTAGGTTAAAACTTATATGAACATGCCTTCTAGGACGCAAACAAAATAAATCCACATGCAGCTCTTTCGCAGCATGTGACCTGAGGCTGTGTTTTAATTGGTGGTTTCAAGATTTCACAAGTAACAGCCAAGTGTACCTTTTTTTTTTTTTTTTTTTTTTTTTTTTTTTTTTTTTTATAAATCAAAGGCAAGTTGAAATTGTTGTTGCTTTAACTGGGCAGTTGTTGGCAGTTTAACTGGTAGTTGGCAGGTGTGTTGGCAACTTTTGTCTTGTTGAGCTTTGATTAGTTTAAAAGTTGGTTTATGTTTATTAAAAAAAAAAAATGCATCAAATCTTTGCAGGTTTTTCCTCTTTTCCTCAACATAAAAATCCCTAAACAAAAAACTTAATTCCTCAAAATGACAGTAACCGCACCAAGTCTGCACCCTCCAGCTGCCACTGATTTCCAGGTGTTTGTATGTCTCAGATCCAGATCTATCTGGGATAAATGTTTTTTTTTGTTTTGTTTTGTTTTGTTACTCACTTGCCCTCGGAGCCGTAGCTGTTCATGCTGTCCTCTATGGACTCGTGACTCGCTTGGCGGACGGTCCGACTGGGCATCTCCACGGCGAGACCAGTCTCTGTGCTCCTCTGGATGCCCCCCTTCATCTTCCTGCCCTCCGTGTCCACTGTAGGGAGGGAAAACGGACACAAACATACCCTGATTCAGCGACATATTAACAGCATTTCTCTTTTTGTCCAGTTTGTCACTGAAATAACAGAAATAATTCTCAGAGGTTGTTCTGTCTTGGAGCAAACTGGCATAAAAACAAACATAATAAAACACAATAACTCACATTCAGCTACTATTCATCAAACATACTGGAATTATGTTTATGCTGCTGTAATCAGTCGTTCGGGACGTCAGACCTTTTTGTGACTGTGTGGCAGCTTTTCTTTAAAAACTGCAATAAAAGTTGTGGTGTTTTTAGGCGTTTTGTTGAGGTAAAGTTGCAAGAGAAGTCAAAGTTGCACATTTTTTCCTCTTTTAGAGGAAAAAAGTTGGAGTGACTTAAAAAAAAATATTCCTTTTTAAAGGGAAAAACAGTTGCAACTTTGATTTGCTGTTGCAAATTTATTGCACTTGAACACACAGCAGCTTTGGTCACAATCTTTCTCCCCTTTAAAGGGGAAAAACAACTTCCTCTTGCTGCTCCTCAACAATATAAAACAGTTTTCCTCGTCTTTCTCTGGTGAACTCTGCCCGGATACTGTTTCTCTTGGTCTTTAGCAGTGATGTTGAAGATAAATATGAGACTTTTATCAAACATGTTTCCTGCGTTTTCTAAAAGAAAGAAAGTAAATTCACTGACGTGTGGATCAATGTTTGACTAGAAACAACAATGATGATGATGTTCGGTCAAAAACTACAAGGTCACACAGAGGTCATGGGGTTTGGTTTAATTTGCGTTGTGATCAAAAACCTAGAGGGTCTGAATGTGACACTGTTGTGTCCAATCAGTGTGGCTGCAGTTGTTTGTGTTGTTGTTGTTTTTTTGTTTGTTTGGTTTTTTTTATATATATTTCCTGTTGTGACCTCATCAGCATCTAGAGAAGGACGACCACAACGATGAGAAATCACTCGAACAAGGACGAGAGCACTCGATTCCTCCACAGACGTACATCTTGTTGCAAAAAAACCCCGGACCACAAGATCGATGCACGGTGTGTTTATGGGACCATCTCTGGCTGCAGTGTGTCCTGAGTGTGTGTGTGTGGATGAAGGATCAGTTTATAATGAATAGCTCCTTCAGGAGGTCTTTGACCTTGTTTTGTGGGACAGGACAGGCGAGTTGTTTTCCTTTAATAGTGCAGACACACACAACCAGCACACGTCTGAAACAGGAATCGAGGCCACCTGATGGATATTTTCTGTATAATGGAAATGCGGTCATTTTCATCAGTTTGTCATCTGACTGAAAAAATATGTCAGAATTTGTCAAATGAGCTGATTAAAGATGAAACCAATCAAATCACATACATACTTATATTTACAGTCTTAAGCTGTGTTTGTGTCCATGTGTTTCTCCTTCTTCACACACATTCTATCACCTTAATGGAAAGAAATTGGACACACACACACATACATGCACACAGACACACATAGATAAGCAGTGTGTGGTGAAGTTAGTTCTGCAGTTATTAAAGAGCGACCTAGAACGGTTCTATTTCTATCACGTTCATGTGGGACGCAGCGTTGGCAGATCTGGGTTACTGCTTCTGTTCCCCGACTCATCCATGTGATCGGTTATCTCCTGTGTTAAAACGCCGTCACTGATCAGTTACCGCTGCAGCCGCGGAGCAAAGGTTGAGATGGATGTAATTTAGCCACGACAGAGAACCTGCTACACAGCATAAGATCAAACGACTGATACTTGTGTGTCCTCTATCGTTTACAATGTTAAAGTCCCACTAAAGTGTTTCTCAATAGACGATATTGTTGCTCCACAACAATATAAAATAGTTTTCCTCTTCTTTCTTTCATGAACTCTGCCCGGATACTGTTTCTCTTGGTCCTTAGCAGCGATGTTAAAATGTAAACATGAGACTTTTTTTTATCTCACATGTTTCCTGCGTCTTCTAAAAGAAACAAGTTCACTGACGTATGGATCAATGTTTCACTGGAAACGATGATGATTGGTCAAAAATTGCAATGTTGTACAGAATTCATGGGGATTGGTTTAGTCTCCGTTATTAGTTGTGATCTCAACAGGGTCTGAACGAAGGTAAAGTGGCTCAAAAAGGTCAAAATACAGTTACACAAAACACAATCCAAAGCTGAAATCTTTGTGCAGAGACTTTTGTTCTACCGTCAGTGCTTTATCTTCCTTTTTTCTCCTGTACTTCATAAATTATACTGCTTTAAAACTTGGATGGATGAAATGTGTGTGTGTGTGTGTGTGTGTGTGTGTGTGTGTGTGTGTGTGTGTGTGTGTGTGTGTGTGTGTGTGTAGAAGCGACTAAGAAATTGGGCAGATAACTGGAACAATCGTTCAAAAGTGGATACAAAAGACAAATTTGGCATATTTACTTCTTTAGGGTCATTAAAAAAAAAAAAAAAAAAAAACATTAGCCACTTAATTTTTCACTAATTTCACTGTTTGAGAAACATATTTTGCCCCTGAATTCCACACATGGGACATATTTTAATGTTTTTACTCTAATTCTCATCCTGGGAACATCTAAGATATAAAAATATCATTGATTAAAAGTATTTTGGTGCCATTTATAGTAAGAAATATTGACAAAAAGGCTATAAAAAAATCTAAACCTTGTATGTATTCAGGTAGATTTTGTCCACCTGAAACTCTCTGGCCTGAGCTTATTTTCTGTGATAAACACATACAAACAAACAAACATAAAATTTATTAAGCACATGTTACTATACTATACATTTCATAACATTCTACAACAATTTTATAACGATTCTTCCAGCCATTAGAAGAAATCCACAGACATATTTGTCTAAGAGTGGACAGATTGAATGGTCTTCATCCCCACTGAGAGAGTCCCCCCACTCAGCTGCTAACATAATACGGATAATATGGTACCAGAGACCACATGATTTGCAGTGACTCATGTTTAGGGCATCAAGTCATCTTTTGAGCTTCTGATTATTGTCTCTGAAAATTATTCTTGATATAACTAATCTGTAGGGGAGACAGGTTTTCAGTGACCAGCGGAAAGAGATGGACAACATGCATCTGCATGTCTACTTAGGCATGTGATGACTGGGAATCAAGACCAGTTAGATAGCGGAGGGACAAGTTGGCAGCAGTCTGCTTTCCATCCTACGCATAGAATATTTACATTTATACAGGAAAGGAAGAAGAAGGAGCAGCTGAAAGAAACCAGGGGACAAAGGTTGTGTTAGATATGTCACCAGGCTTCAATGGCCACAGCTTTATCTGCAGAATTATAAATAATATTAACAAGAAATGTTAACGAAAATATTGTCTCACTTAATTTTTTTTCCAAGATAGGATTTGGGTGATAAATGATGCAAACATTAACCATACATGTTGTATGTCTATTGTTTGAAAATGAAATAAAAAGATAATATATGTCAATGGTTTATGAAGTAAAATTTAATTTCTGAATCGTTTTTAAAACTCAAAATATGTTCGGGGTCAGTTTGACCTGAAGCGTATGAGAGAGTGCCAACAATGAATACATTACATAAATATGTATATTTATAAGTCAATAATTATTTATAAGTTTCATGTTATGAATGTTAGTTCTATTTAGTTTGTAAGACATCTGAAATGTGCATAGTCCTGTACAGGAAACACCAAAGTGATAACATTTGCATCTTCCTCTGAATTCTGCCTCACACCCACATTTGGTCATCTGCTGACAACTCTCCACAGTTGGTGATAGCTCTGTCAAAATATATCTGATCAGCTTTCATGGTCCATCCCCACTCAGAAGGACTCTCTGGTTCTGGTTGACATACTGTTGCCTGACTAGGCTGCATGCTTTACATTCTGTAGCAATGCTGCTTGAGTAGGAGGAATTGCTTCGTATGACCGTTGTTTTCCAGCAAACAAGTCTAACCTGGCATCATCAACTCCTGCTGCTTGGACTTAGCTGTTGATCTATAAAGTGTTTGTGGTATCATTGTAATCCTTGACCATCAAAACATGGGGGTAGACATCATCACATTTGAGTTATCATGTTTTCCTCAAGAGATATGACGCAAAATACATAATTCGGTTATGGCGGAAAGCAAGATGGCCGCCACAGATGTCAAGTAGCAATCAATAACATTGTCTATGGTATCACTGTAATCACTAACCATTAAAACACGGGGGTAGAAATCATTTTATTTGTGCTTTAATGTTTTGTTCAGGAGATATCAAACAACACATAGTTTGGTGATGGCGGAAGGTAAAATGGCAGTAATTGTGCCAATTTTTAGCACTTGTGAACGATTCTTATGAAAAAAAGCAGTTATCTGCCCCACTAGAGTGAACGACAGAGTGATTTCAGACACAGTTTGTGTCATCGGTGGTGACACAGACACGGTTGCCATGGACATTGATGCTGTAACTAGGGAGACAGCGGTGGAACTCAAACCTGCAGCGAGGATGCTTTTATCACACAGCCATGTTGGTTTCTACATTACTTTATGTGTGTGTGTGTGTGTGTGTGTGTGTGTGTAACCTCCAGTCACCTCCTGTCATCGCCGCTGTATTGAGGCAGAGTAGAGTTACATAACTGATACAGCAGGTGGATAATGGCTGGAGACACATCAGCCACTCGGCTCGGCGGCGACCCTTTCATGGGGCTGATGGGATATTATCTCAGGTCAATTTGATCCAGTTGAGTGTGTTTTATTCATGGCAAAGTGAAAGGTAATCTCACCAGACAATCATGATAAAGGATTAAAATTCAGAAGATTGGCAGTTTTTTTTTTTTTTTTTTTTTTTTTGTTTACAACATTTTCTACCTTGATTCTCTCCAACATGTCTTCAGTCCGTCTCTGTCTATTTTTCATACTTTAATCTGAGGGCAGCTTCTAGTATTAGTCGCTCTGCCAGCTGGTAAATCCTCAAAAATGTCAGAAAACTTAAAGGATAACTTTGGGATTTTCTGGCCCATATAACAAGAAATCACAAGAACAGCTGCTGCAATATAATGACACGAGGGGACGGGGGGAGGGGGCCTGTCCACGTGAGAGTACGTCCACTGAAGAGTGCACAGTATTACTATAAGTGTCTGATGCCACTATGGGTAAAGTTCTTACTCGAGATTTTTGTTGAACAGTACAGACATTTACCAGTTTCTCTATCTATCTATCTATCTATCTATCTATCTATCTATCTATTTATCCACACAACCTGAAAATATAAGACCACAGTTGTTGGATTAAAAAAATACAACCTCAAACTCTTTCCCTGTCTTTCCTTTCGATGCATCTCAATGTCCAATAAAGATTTAATTGTGATTGACAGAATGAATGAAGATGTTTGATCGTTATCGTAATATTTTGTTGATTCTTAAATGTGTTTAAATTTCTCAGTCTGCTGCTCTCTGTAAACTGCACAGGTGCCTCTAAAAACAAAATATAAACCCCCTCCCCGCTCTGAGACAGCCGGGTGACTGTGGTTCACAGCGTGTGATGTGGAGCGACCCGCTGTGATGTAGCACAAAAAAAAAAAAAATGTCTTGATGTGACGCACATGAGTTGTGATGCAGCAATCAGAGAGCAGGGACTCATTAGTCTGTCTCCCAGCAGAGAAATGTTAATAAAAACAGAGCAGATACGAAAATAGCTGCTGCCCCCCTCCAACCCCACCGACCCCCATTCAGCCGACTTATCTGGCCAACACACTGAGACTGAGACGGTGACAAGGTAGGTCAAACCTCGTGGCCTGATAAGTGATTCAAAACACAAAGACCCTCAAGGAACAAACTGGAGTAAGGTTGTAACGACCCATGGATCTAGATCGATACATCGCTTCAGTGATTAATGATCCAATATTATCGATTCAAAGTGAAAACACGGATCCATATCATCATATTTGAAATAAATTTCTATGTCACAATTTTGTTACTGTTTCCATCCAAGCTCCACCTCCTATTGCTCCTTCCTAAATATTCAAACAATGCTAGTAGCCTAGCGCCAGGCTGGTCACGACAAGTAGACGAGTCAACAGGCAAAAATCTGGCTCAGAAAATAAAATGGTCAAATCAGATTTTAGTTGTTTTGTCCAAAGAATTAATATAATATCATATTGTGATGTAACTTGTGATTTACACCTCACTACTATGGAAAATCAGTCAAAATTTATCAAAAACATCAACCAGAACATTGATGCTTATTATTTTTATCAATGGAAGGAAACCAGAGCGTCTGATTATTCCACTTTGTGTATCATTCCAATCTTTGATGTGGATTTAATTTGTCCTCTATTGAACATAGTTAAGTAACGTTGAGTTCCCAAATAACTTGAGCTAAAAGTGGCCTGCATTGCTTTGTTATAAACTACATATTTACAACCACTTTGTCGTGCATGAGGTCGAGAACAAGGTGTTTTATCGGAGCGTGTCAGACTCACAATGAATATAAGTGTCTGCATCATAAATTCTCTGGAAAAAACAAAAAAAAAAAAAAAGTTTATCAGTTTGTTTTGTTGTTTGACCGACACCAAAATACTTAACCTTTACTTTTTGTTCTTCTCTTTTATCATCACACTCAGGTGGTGCTGTCAGTAAGTCTCTCTGTCTTTATCTCTTCCTTCTTTTCTTTTTTCAGTTTTTCACTTCTTCTCTTTGTCACATTTGACAAAGAGCTGCTTTTACACCTTTTGAGAGGCAAAGTTTGTTCCAGAAATGCAGATAAACTACATTTTATACCTTAAATCAAAGCTATAAACCACATCACTGCTTTCTTGCGGTGGTGATTTAAACAGGAGACATTAAAGTCTGTGCTGCCAGTAAATAATATATGAACATCCCAACGTCCTCCAGTGTCCTCAGGTGACGCTGCTGCCGCCAGCTCAGAGACCATCCTCAGACAAAAGGAGCCTCAGGGCTGGAGAGAGGTGGTCAACCGAGGCTCAGATTATGTTCTCTCAGTGTCACGTGTTAATGTTTGCTTTACAACCTGTGGTTATGTTTAGATTTTCACCCTCTAAAGTCTCCACCGACTCATTAGGAGTTGCCCTGGTTGTCCTGTTAAACAAGGACTGATGATGTAGTACTAACATTAGACTAACTAACATTAGATACTGTTGTGCAGCAGTGAGGCTTAGAGACATTGCCCTCAGATTGATTTATTGATGACATAATGTTGATCAGTAGATCGATTTCAGCTGCTCAGCTGTGGTTTGGGTCTCAGGATACGTTCAAACGCAGCAGCATTTTTCAAAAACATATATTTTTCCTTCTGTTTTAAAAAATAGCTTCATCCATGTGAGATTGTTTTTTTTTCAGGATGTTTATCTACCTATCTTCTGTTAGCATCATTTCATTCTCAAAGTTTCTCCACCTTTCAGAGGTTTCATCCAGATCAGGATCGTTAACAGGATATCGGACTTTGGGTCATTGGGTTGAAAGCTGTAGGAAAAACAAATATGCTCCTCATACGTCTCCTCCTTTGCTCTTCGATGTAGTTAATCAGCTGTGTTTGCAAGAATAACTGTAACGACCATCACTGCTGCACGTTGCACACACGACGTTATGAAAAACCGAGAAAACTCTGCTTTCACCATCTACACATAGCAAGAGTTGGAGCCTGAAGCTGAATCTCAATTTACAGAGATTGAAAATAGTGTTTACATGTGGCCAAAAGGCCAAAACACATTATAAAAACTATGTTTTTAAAAAAATACCCATACACATGTGTAGATAACTTCAGTAGCAGCAGGTTCATACGGTGACAGCGACACACTCCAGCTCCTCCCGGTGAATCTCAAGCTGTTCATAAATTAGATGAGATGTGTAATCTCTACACTGTGTTCTGCATCTACCTCCAGGTATTACTCCTAACAGCTGAACATGCCAGGAAAACCTCCCTTACATAACATATAATAATACATTTGTGTCAGGTCAAACACAACAAACACAGCTTAGGTGATTCACTTTGATTAGTGAATCAAAGATGATACTTATGACACAAATGTCTTATCAATACAAAGGCTTAATTAGAGTATTGGTAGCTGCAGGCCCAGTCAATAAGTGGTCAATAACTGGTGTCTCTGTGACTGTCAGAGGGAAACTCCAATTTGCCTGAGACAGTTTCCATTGCAGCCTTGTTGACTTTGGACGTTCAGGTCTACAAACCGACAGGAACACGAGGATCATCACCTCTACTCAACTTTAAACAAAGACTTTTCTCAAATATCTTGAACGTGACACAAACACTCTACAAACCAGATACCAGATATAAATCTACAACCTTTCCAATGTGCGGATGTTGTGCAGAAGTTAAACACAACACCTCATTGAGTCTTTGACAGCACATTAGCTGACTAATGTTTAATATCAGCATTAGGTGGGATCCTGCTCTCTTCCTCACCCTGCTGATGTTAAAGTCATTAAATACAAATATTTCCAAGAAACACTGAAGTTTTATCTGCTCAGTAAAAATTCTCAGAATTGGTTTTATCGACGGTGGCTGTTTGACGTCAAACTCCAGCACGTCTATAAATATCAACGCATGCTTGAGTAAAGTATTTAAACCCTAAGCCAGGAGAAAGGGTTAAAACATTGCTTATCCATCAGTAAAATAATTACCTCTGACTTCCGGCGTGAAAATGCGCCAAGAGGTTTCAGAAGCAGCCTCTCATTCATCCGTCTCCAGCCTCAGTCACCGCTCGTCATTGGCTGCAGCAGTTAAGTTACATTTTTCAAATAAAAGCATCTTTTTTCCAGGATCCTCCTTCTCCTCTGTCTAACTCTGACAAGCAGCTTGTGCCTGACTCTCTCTTCTACCGTAATGAATGAGATGACGGTGACAGAGCAGTTTCACTCACTGGATGTTGAAGTACATTTATTTCATCGCTTATTCTTCCACTGAGGTTTTCCAATGTGCAGCCCATTCCCATCGGTGTTTAGCTTCATTTTAGCTCGAGTGTAAGATGAAGGAAAGGTTTTTCACCAATCACAGCGTCCATAATGTGTGTCGTATTACTCAAAATGACTGGGATATTTTTAGACGTCTACATCTTCTGCCAAAAGAGTGTGTGAAATTAGGCCAAATTAAAACGTATCGTGATGTTTTATCTCATCTAACGTTACCCAGAGAGACGTACCTCGACTCGTCTTCATTAGCTTTTGTGACAAATTCAGCATGTGGGTTACGGGGACGGTCGGGGGGCGGGTGAAGAGATTCGTTACGAGCTCTCAACATGAAATGAGAAGCCTGAGACGTTAATGTTGAAGAGTTTTAACACTTTATAAAAATGTTTGTATGTATAAAGTGGAGCCTGGACGGTGCCACATCATATTTGCACCAGGCACAGTGCCAGGATTTCAGTTTTGGACGGGCCCCAGTGATTTTGTTTTGGACCTTTTAATTACAGAAGTTAATGCTGTGTGCCTTCCTCTAAAAAAAGAAATTACTGATATGAGGCTGTGGATGGTGACTGGTGCATGTAGTTTAATGAAAACATTCAGAACTGATGTGGATCTGTTGACTTCATCAAACCACCACCTCCTCAGAGGGTGAAAACTCTTTCAACTCAAAAGGAACCAACTGAAGTGGTTCAGGTATCTGATCACAATCCCTCTTGGGCACTTTCCCATGGAGGTTTTCCAGGTACAAAGGAGATCTAGTCTGGGACCACCTGAGAGTCCACCAGGAGGAGCTGGAAACACTGGGGAGCGACCTCAAGACTACGACGTTTATGCTGCTGCCACCATGTCCCCAACTTCAGATAACAGGTTGTTAATGGATTAAAGTCTTTTTATAAAACATTTTCAATGTTAAAATCATCATGTTCTATTAATATAAATTGACATTATTATTTGTAGATTACAGAGAGAGACAGTCTATTATTACCAGAGCTTCTAGGTGGTTTTAGTCCCGTCTGAAACATGTCCGGACGATGTCAGTAAAGATTACTACGACTTTTAGCTTAAAGGTCCAGGAAGGCAAAACTAATCCTGTGTGAATAATACAGCAGTAAATATGTGAGTAAATATCCTGTTTACAAATAGATTTTCAAGCATGGAGGTTTGTGCAGAAACATCAGTTACACACTATGTGGTCGGACAAGTCTGTGACAAACTTTGGGTGAAAGTCAAATCGACAGCACGTTTCTGAGGAACAGGACTTCTCACTGCTTTAGTTAAACAGCCTATAGTTATGTAAGCACCCAAATATGCTATGTTGATAATAAAATGTCAATAAAATCAACAAGTAGATCTGGTCAGTTAATATTTATTCAACCATATTAACTGTTGTATGAACAGCGTCATACGTACATGACGACAGGAGGTGATGACGGCGACTAAATCTATTTTCTTCATCTTGTGGTAGTTTCATTGAGATTTATTATCCTGTGTGAAGTGGCTGTTAATATTACACTACACCACCCCAACCCATGTAAAAATAATCCTGTCTGAATGGTGCTTGTTGTATATTTAAACGCTGAGTTTAATAATTAAAAATAAAAGTTAAGATAAGTTCTCCCAGTTGTTCATATAACTTTTCCCTGGTCTCTACCCAACAGACGCATCTTTACATCAAAACAGCTCCTTAAAATTTTCCTCAGACTAAACCAAAGTGTCACATCAGTGTCATCTTTCTTCGGCTTCGATGAAAGGACAGTTTCACCGTGTTGCTGCAGAGACGATAACTCACATTCCCCGGAGGCCAAATTCAGTCTGTGCTTGTGATGAAATAAATTTAACATGATTTTGGCTCGATCTTTGACCGAGAACACACACACACACACACACACAACAGAGTGCTCTATCTTCCATTACAGCTGGCACCGCGGTGATTTGTTCGCGCCAAGGTCTGTATTGAGAACCGCTGGACAGAAGAAGAAGAAGAATAACTGGTCCAGAATGAAGCAAAAAGTCTGCGTAAGGACTTTAGGAAATGAAAAGACTCCTCTAAAAACTCAACTTATAACAAAGACCTGATGAAATTAGAAAAGAGAGTTCCTGCAGCCAAGAGAAAACCTGTAATTATGAAATGGTTTCATAAGGTTTTAAAGAACACCTCCTCCATAATGTTACAGACAAAGGCTAAACTTAAATTTTCACAAGCTGCACTCATTTCTGAAGTTGCTTTTAAATGTTTATTTAGCTGAGCTCATTTAGCTCATCCTCGTCCAACCTCCATCTGATCTGCCTCCCGACACACTGACGGCTCCATCAGATGTCAGAGTTTTTAAAGTTTTATTACATCAGACGACAACACGTCGCTCTGATTTCACTGCTCTAGTGCTGTCACATGGTCAACAGAGACGGCACGTGGAACAGAAAGACAAATAAGGTCTTAGAGGCACTGAGAAGATAATTCACTGCAGTTTAATTGTTAAATACATTGAAGCATTTATGCAGGAAGGACATAGTCAACTTAGACGGTTATCTTAAGTGCACTTATACATTTTTTTTTTTTAGCCTTGAGCTTATTTTTACATTGAAGTATTATTGCATCGTGAAAACTTCTACTACTTTGGCCACCAGCAGCACCTGCACAAACCGAGACGTCTCTAACATCATTTGAAATTGATGAAGTTATAAAAATGTGATTTCTAAACAGATTAATGGACGACATAAACGAAGCCCTGGGGCTTCATAATACAGGTTATATTAACTTTTTTAAGCACCTCTCCCTAAAATACAAAGTTTAAAGAAAAATTAAAACTCATCACATATCATATTTTATAAGAGTATCTTTAAAGCGTTGTACCTGGAGAAAAGGGCTTTTCTTTTTCTTCTGTTTGTGTCTCGGTTCTAGTCTGTGCAGCTCCATTTCCCATGAAGCCGTCACATAATGTATATGGTGGTATGTAGCTGGTTTTACTGCACATGTATCAATGAACTATATGTGTACATGTTTAGAATATTAGTCATTAGTTATTGATGTTGTTGCAACTATAATTTAAGAGATGTTATATGTTACCAAGGTTCAAACTAAAACAATAATTCATTCTCATCTAATTTACTTTCTTGTCCTTTAAAGTTGAGGAGCCACACAACCTCCGAACAAAGCTGTACCAGGACCACACTTCAAACCAAGGAGGTGTGAGAAATTTCCCAGCATGCACCAGAACAAGGATGCAGTCATGAAAAAGTTAGTGATTTAATTAATAAATTAAATCAATACATTTAACTTATTAAGCTAACTAATCACAAACAGCTAATCAATAACGTTTGTTAGCGTTAGCTAGCGATCGCTAATCATCACTTTGCTAACGTTTTCCATTCATCTAATAACAGGATAACACTGTGTTAATATAAACAAATATATTATCAGTTTTTAATCAGTTGCCAACTTGATGGACATAAACAAGTCTGTAGACGCCATCTTTGTTTATTGTCATTTGATTGTCATGGAGACTTGTCGCAATGTTTTACGTAGCAACTAGCGATGATGATGATGATGTGTAACGATAAAGTAGAGGAACATTTTCACCTCAACACTTTGTTTCAAGGGATGAAGGGTAGGGGTAAAAAAAAAAATCTCATCCTACTGCTGTTGCATATGGTAAATCTGCAACTATTTCAAAATAAAAGCCTTGACCATAAACAGTTTAAGCCATAATGAGCCACCGCGAGCAGATGAAAATAAACTATGACCAGTTATCAACATCCTGTTACCTTCTTCAGTCAAGGTAAAATAAAGACCCAGCATCTATCTGAAGTAAATAAAATAATCAACTAGCTGAGGAGAAGTGAAGGTACTTGTCATGTGCAAGTGTTGTTAAATCAAGGAATTGTGTTAAATTATGCAGCAGCATCGCATCATGTCATGTGGTAAGTTCAGTTAGATTCATTACGACGGCCTGATCACATCACATCAGAGAATTACATCAAGTTAATTTATTTAAGATTTCTTGGCTGTTTCGGACTTAATTCGATTAGCGACGTGACACGGTGGAGAGGAAACCGAGTGGGATTAACGCTGAACAACTGCAAGAGAGACAAAATAAACTCCCTCCCTGTGAGTTTATCATGCAGCTGTCCTATTTTCACTGCTCCACAGATGACAAATGTGTATTCACTGTCTTTGATTTAAAGGCAGGAAACAGCAGAGGTTGAGGAAAGGTGTGGTTGGGAGCCGGTGTGAATTATCTCTGACGAAGGACGAGTTCAAAACTCTGAGTGTCATCACGCAGCCTTTTGGTGGATTTAAGTGTGTGACACGTTGCTATGATAACACAGGGAAGAGGCTGTGGTGGATAACTGGGTGTGTACTGGCAAAGCTTCACCTCCTGTGTCCCGCATGTTGTTATGTTTCTGCTGCTAAAAATAATTAGTTAAAGCGAAAAATATAGTTTCTATGCCTCATGTTTAAAAACAGAAGATGAAGGAATTTCTTTACATTTTCTGAAAGCTTAAAGATGCAAACAAAATGGTGCAGTTGAACTAAAAAAATTCAAGTGAGACATAATCAGAAAACACAACAAGAGGTTAGAAATATTAACTTGCTGCCTGTACTTAACAATAGTTTTTAAGTGGTACATTTCACTACCTCCTCTACAATATGATATCATATCAATTCTTTGGACAAAAACATAATATTTGCAGATATCACAAAGTCTGTCACGATACCATTTCATTTTGATTTAGATGTCTGCAGCTGATATCATATACCCATTTACCATCACACTTCACATAACCTTAAAGAGGTGGTCTGCAGTAATTTGAACCACCAGTACAAGTCAAACATCCCCTCAAGAGATATTTTACATTAGTTGAAGTAATATCGAGTTTGACCGTCTTGACCGTTTGACAGCCTGTTGTTCAGGAAAATGATGAATCTGCTGATCTGGAACAACCTTCATCACCAGTTGTTATAAAACCAGACGTTGGGTAAGTCTTGTAAAACAGTGTTTTTAATAAACTCTCAGTTCACTTACTAAGTTATCAGTACTTCAGTTTATGTGTAGGGACCCTATTCATGCTACTGCTGAAGTGAAGTGATATTTTGAGCTTTATTAGTGGTTAAAAAATGACAATTTAGATACGTTTGGCTGACTGCCCCATTTACTTTCATTGTTAACTATTTGGTTGTGAAAACAAAAGACGGTCAAACTTGATATTACTTCAACCAACGTAAAATATCTCTTGAGGGGAGTTTGACTCGTATCCATGATGAAACAGAAGCTGGGTTCATGTTACTCTGGATCATCACTTTAAAACTATAATTTGACTATTTTATTTTTGAGCTCTACCAGATATTTAAAATGAAAAAAACAATCTATTCTTTTTGGTAAAAAAAAGAAAAGAAAAGAAAAGAAAAAGAAACCACAATCACATCCTGAGAGAACATTACGCTCCCATTTTTATAGAAGAAGATTTTAAAGAGGATTTTTATAAACCTGAACTCATCTTCAGTGACTCGGATCAATGTTTTCAATTTCCATCAACAATATTAGACCTTTAGTGGCTGCGAACATGATGGACACATGAAAGCATGTGATTGCGAAGTGAATGTATCTATTTTAATATCTGAAGGAAACAAAAATGATGATTTATATAATTAATTTCCAGTCTTTGTGCTAAAATAAGCTAAGGCTGTCAGATGTAGCTGTTTATGTAACAGCGCTTCAACCAGGAAACAAGAAAAAATAACTAATTTCTTTAAGAGTGAGGCAGGATGTGTACAATCTCTCTTAAACCTTGAAGTTAGCAGTTACTTCTCTAATATTTAACTTAAACCTCCATCTTTCTATAACTTTAAACATCGGCTTTGAACCTTTAATCTTCTTCTAGGAAAAGATGTAGTCAAAAGAAACACTTTGAGGGTTTTTCAGACACTTGAATGTAACCAAGTGGAACTGTTATAAACTAGATTTGGGTTTAAGTTTTCACATTTTTGACAGTACGTGAATAAAATGAGGAGTCTCCCTGAGTACACGCAGAGAGAGGTGGAGAGGCAGGTCAGGGGAAAAGGAGGAAAGAGTATAAGGAGAGATAAGTGATGAGAGAGCAGGAGGTGAAGGAGACGGCAGAAAATTAGAGGTGATGAGGTGAACACAAAGAGAAGAGGGAGAGGAGAAGAAAGGAGGAATTTTATTTCTATTTCCCTCCGAACAGACGCTCATATCAGAGCAATTTACAAGCTGTCTGAGTAGAAAGGGAGGATTTAACCTGTCATCAAAGACAATGGGAAATGACTGTCAAAGCTGGTCAGATCAACACGTTCAAATTGCCCCTCGGTGATTTCCTATCATTACGACACAAAGCGTGGCCGTTAACTGGCTGTGGCACTAAGAATGAAATCACACTCTCATTCGTTATGTAACGGTAGGTTTGAAGAGGCGTCACAGAGCTCGCAGCTGCTCGTCTCATCTGGCTTTGTCTCCACTTCAGGCCCACATGACAACTTGACTTCCTGCTCCCAGCCTGTCACAATGCAGCCTGTCAGGACAGCAGGTGCCATGTTGGAAGTTGAATCATTCAGACCTTCAATTCCTGACTCGCTCTTCTTTTTTTTGTCTCCGTCTCATTAACGTATTCTCTACACCTCGTTGAGTTTTATCCAGCTAATTCAACCATTTGAAATCTGAATGGAGGTTTAAAACAATAAACACTTGTAAAACAGACAGAGTCAAGAAAACCCTCATGGTAGCATGACTGGTCTCTGAGCTGGAAACCCCCAGAGCAGACGCTTCAGGATTTCATCATGTTGGGATCGCAACTATTGACGAAAATTCAATCAATCCCCAAGAAATCAGCTCAATTTTTGATCAATTATCATAATCGTTTTCAAGTGAAACATCAAACCATACGTCAGTGAAATCACTTCCTTGTTTCTTTTAGAAGACACAGGAAACATGAGATAATAAAAAAAAAGTCTCACATTTACCTTCAACAACACTGCTAAGGACCAAAAGTAACAGTGTGAACAGCCCTAACGACTCCATCAGAGGCCGTCAGGGCCTGGTCTGAGACCAGGACTGGATCTGTCATGTTAGAAAACTGGAGGAGCCTGAAGAGACTGACAAAGAGCGACAGCCAATCAGAGGAGGGATGTGAGATAAATGCTGCTGCCGTCTCACTGATTCACTCAAAGAGGAGGAAAACTATTTTATATTGTTGTGGAGCAACAAGTTGTCTGTTGAGAAACAACTTTGCCACGGTGACTTTATTGCAGCAAAACACCTAAAAACAACTTTCATCACAATTTTTTAAAAGCTGCAAAAGCTGAAATCAGGCAAATTAGGCCTCAACAATCTGAAAAAAGGGCCGACGAAATCCTGGAGGGACTGTCAGAGGAGGAAGTGAACCTGGGGTAGACCAGACCTCGAATCAAGGCTGAGATAAAAACCAAAACATGGTCCACCAGTCCACGGACCGTGGAGGTCCTTTGTGGATGACCTGCGCTCCCAACGGAGTCAGAGGGTTTAAATTGAATCAATGAGTCAGAGCTGAAGGATTCTGCTCCCTGATGATTAAAGGTGACTTCAAACAAAAACAAGAGGCAGAGCAAATGCAAACAAAAGGAAATCTGTGGATGCATTTTTCCTCCAGAACAGATGTGAGTTTCTTTATGTTCATATATTTATTTACCAGTAAGTTTATCTGTAGTTGTGGTCACTAACTAACTTGTACCATCAGATTTTTTTGCTTTGTTTTCCTGCAAATTTGCCTAATCTTCCACATGTTTACCCTCACTCCACTGTGTATATATATTTCTGTCTCTCTCTTTAGTGGTAAAGGGGTTGATCGGTCCCTTCAGGTTGAGGTTGACAGATGGATCACTGATAAGTTTAACTGGACCTTTATGGTAAAGCAAAGGTTGATTTACTAGTCTGACTCTCATCGATGGTCATGACCTGTCTAAAGTGCCTTGAAGTAGAGCTAGACCCAGATCACACTGTATCTTATCTCATCAGGGAAGAACTTAACCACTATTTGGACGGGATTAGTTTCATATGTTTAGGTGTTAAGTAGGTGTCATTTTTAAGACATCTGTAATAATAATGGACAATAAATCCTGTGTGAATTGAATCCCAAGTAAATGGATCATCTTCTGTCATCATGTACTTATGACGTTGTTCAACAGGTATCAGTACAGCTGATTTAATATTAAAAAGGAGAATGACCTCAGGTAAAACTAATCCCATGTGAACAGACCGGCTGTAAATATCCTGTTTATAAGTAGATTGTCAAACATGGAGACGTTTGAAGAAGCATCAGCTTCACACCAGGCGGTTGGACGAGTCTGTGACAAACATCAGGTGTTTTCATCATTTGATGAACTTTGATCTGAACCAATAGAAAGTTGAAAGCTCTTGTCAGAGGAACAGGTTGTTTCTGATTGTTTTAGATAAAGAGCCTATAGTTACAGTGTCCAGTAATGATTACTGACACATTCAAACAGGACTAAAATCACTGAGAACCTCTGGTAATAGTTGATAATAATTAACTCCACCTCTCTATGTTAAACTAAAGCTTTAGGATGCAACAGTATGAGCTGGACAGTTCCACTAGGGAGTGAGACACCTGGACCACCTGGCTGACCTGAGCCTGTGTAAGTGGCTAAAAAAGTATTGATGGATTTTTTTTTTTTTTGATGAGATGTTGGAACTAGTGAACAATGTTAAATCTGTTAAATCTGTTAAGCAGGTCACTGTGTTAACCTGCCCTCATTACCAAGGTGCTGCGCTGCAGATAATCACTTTACCGACACAACAACATCATCGCACAAAATGAACCAAAACGCAGGTTAACGACAGCAGCAGCTGTTTGGTGAGAACAGACAAGTCCTGCAGCTTTTCTACCTCAAAGTGAGAAACGCTGTGTTAAAATAATAAACCACTGTCACTGATCCTGCACCAGACTACATGAACACCGTCCCTGCTGCTGTACAGCTCAGTATAACAAATGAATACCTCCTCCTCCTCTCCTCCTCCCTACAGAATAGACCTCCTTTCCTGGCAGTCCATTTTTTACTCCTGACTTTTCTGGGTCGTCTCTCCAGCTCAGCAGCTCACCAGAGACCTCTCCCCTCCTCTCGTTCTCGTTCCCCTCTTTCTCCTCTGCAACTCTCATTTTTGACACCAATGTCATGCATCATTATTCCTCTTTTTTTTCCCTTTTCTTTTCTTTTGCATTAGACACAAATAGATAATAATAATCTTTCATTAAAAACAATGCTACTGCACGTCTTACATGGTAAGATATGTACTTTGAAACCTCTAATTTCTCCGTCTCCTACGTTTTGGCGTCAGTTTGATTTGACGGCAGAAAGAGAAGGAGGACAGGAGGAGGGAATGATTGAAGGAAAGAAAAAGGGGAGCGACATAAGAGGAAGGAAGAAGGAATAAAAATGATTAGGTAACGAGCAAAGAGGGAGGAAAAGAAACCCTACTGAGCCATTTTCATTTTCCATTTCTCACTGCCTCCATCTAATTTTCTTTGACCTCTATCACTCACCTTCCCTCCGATCCCTCCACCCCTCCTCATCTAACGTGACCCCTGGTTGATGTGTGATTGATGCTGCTTTCTTCATCCATTTATTCTCTGATCCAATGACAACTACTGTTTCACTTCCTCTTTCAGTAATAAGTCACATCCCATCACATCAGCTTCGCATCAGGAAACTTTACCTTTAACCTAAATGTATTCACATAATCCTGAATTAAAACACCAATTTAACTCCTAAATTAACCAATAAAAGAAATCAAAAGCTTCATTTTGGAATATTTCCAAACAAGCTCGAGAATTAAAGCAGAACAGTGGTAAAAAGAAGACGTGTAGACTCAATTAGTCTCCTCCGAGACTGGTGGTGGCGGCAACCGTCTGATTTATGATCAAAGCAAAATTAACAAGAACAGAACCTGTATTTCATTGAGACATTTTGTTTGGTGCAATGTTGTTACCATCATAATGAAACTACAAAGACGTTACTGTGGTTAGATTATTGAAAATATCACATCGTAATCTGTTAGCGTGTCAGCGTCGTCCTAAATCAAACACAACTAGAAATAATGATTTCAACACGTGACTGTGATCTTCATCCATCAACCTCCTTTTCATTCAATAAAGGAAATTATTCTCCCGACTTTGTACACGCTCAGAAAATGTCGTACACTGTTGCACATTAGGTCTGAACAAGATAAACCTCATGAATCATTGTGAAAATGTTATGATCAAAAATCAAAAATCACTTATGCACAGATCATTCCAGGTTTTTACACACAACCTATAAAAGTGCAAAATGACACGTAACACTACTGTTGTAACATACATTTGTGCAGGGAAGGCTGGTAGTTATGAGGGCAGGGACAAGTCCTCACACTGTAGTAATAATAATAATAATAATAATAATAATAATAATAATAATGGATTTCAGGCCTTTTTACAGATTTGTTGCAGCCTAATTTGTCTGATAAAAGCTGCTGCAAATTGCTGTTAAAGTTGCAGTGTTTTTTGCCTTTTAAAGGGAAAAATTTGCAGCAATTTTTGCAGCCTTTTTACAGAAAGATTCACTTTTAAAGGGAAAAAAAAAATCCCAACTTTAACTTGCTCCCACAATTTTATTACAACGAAAAGCCAATGAAGACTGCAGCTTTCATCACAAGTTTTTTGTGATAACAGTATATTTCTAAAAGCTTTAAAATTTCCACTTTAACAATAATTAAAGACCAGTGTGTTAGAGTGACGTGTCTGGTCTGACGTCTTCCCTGTGTTTCTAACGTTCTCCGTGTGTTTGTTTCTCAACAGACGACTTCCTCTTGTTGCTCCACAACAATATAAAACAGTTTTTCTCCTCTTTCTTTATTTCATGAACCCTGATACTGTTTCTCTTGGTCTTGATGTTGAAGGAAAATGTGAGACTTTTTTTGTTTTCTTCTCTCACCAATTGAAAGTTAATTCACTGACGTATGGTTATATAATATAGATAGTGAAGAGAACATGTGTAATCAACCATCAGGCTTCCAAGAAAAAGTAGGAAAACATAAACAGAAGTGGAAGATGGGAAGAGTAGCGAGACCGTTAGTAAAATCTGTAACACACACACACACACACACACACACACACACACACACACACACACACACACACACATCACTATAAATATTAGGCCGTAGTTCTGGTGGACACAGATTGTTGTTTCTACTCTGGCAGACGATGATCAGACGATGATGCATTTAATGTTTCTTCAGGTTTTACATTTATACTGTGTGATGCAAGAGAATCACCTCGGCTGTCAGTCTGTCACCGAGAGCGGTGAAATCTGACACCTGAGCTGCCAGATAACACATACACAAGGCTGTGTGTGTGTGTGTGTGTGTGTGTGTGTGTTCTGTCTGCTCATCATCTGCGAGACATGAGAGGAAAAACAACAAGAGACAAAGAAAAAAAAAAAATCTTCACAGCTAAAACTCATGTTATATTTTAGGTGGACACACACACACACACACACACACACACACACACACACACAGTGTAAAATCATGTTCATACCGAACATGATGTTGTCATTTTATTAGGACATATTTCCTTTGACAAAGCGCCACTGGCGAGACATTTTGAGGAGATGAATTATAAAAAACTTTCCGCCTTCACCTGCAGCTGCTGCTCTCAGACTTACAGGATCTAAATCAGGACTTGTGTTTCTTTCATGACAGATAATAAAATAATCACTTCCCATCGTTGTACAGTTCTGTAACTAATCGTAACATTTTCGTCCATGATTTGGCGTCTGAACTTCTTGGATCATATTTCATCAGCAAACCCACCTCCATCACAGTCTGTGTTGCAGCTTAGACTTTTCTTTTCTACAACTGCCTCTTTGCAACTTTATTTAGAAGACAGGGAGACCACATCAATCAGATGAGTTTAGATAAAGTTCATGTTGTGTAATTTCAACCTAGAGAGTCATAATGACAGTGTGAGGGACATAGAGTTGGTTTTAAACCGGTGTTAGACTCAAACTAACATGTGACTTGTGTGGTAGTGAGGAGAGGAGAGCTTCCTACAGACAAACCAATGTGCCATTAACTTTGTAAATGAACAGACAGATTTTATGGAAGATTGTTGATGAAGTCACTACGTTACCTGACGTTGATTGATCCAAACACTCTCAGTGGACGTCCAAGGAAATGTACAAATTCTTACTTATCAGTTTGTGTCAATACAGACTAGTGTTGAAGTGGAAACAGAAAGTCAGCTGCATAAAACAACATAGTCTGACTCTGCCTTCGACAATCAACTTTTACAGACTTTTCCTCAAGGTAATGTAGTGACTTTGTCTGTAGGATCCATCTCCTCACTACCACAAGTCACATGTTAGTTTGAGTCTGACACTGGTTTAAAACAGAGATTTGTCTCCACTCAACTCTATATCCCTCACACTGTCGTTATGACTGTTTAGGTTGAAATTACAAAACATCAACTTTCTCTAAACTCATCTGGCTGATGTGATTTTTCTACCAACACAAAGTATCAACTCATTATCATCTGGAAATAAACCGAGAAACGACTGTAACTGTGGATTTTTCCTCGTCACTACAACAGTTCGTCCTCAATAAACATTTGAATAAATGTGAGATTATATACAGTTTATGTATCAGTCAAGTTTTAGACTTGATTTGACATCCTCCTCATCCTGTCATAAACCGCCACCATAACAACCCAAGTGGTTTATCGCTTCCTTTTCTAAATGTTGTAAACTCTCATGCAGACAGGAAAACGGTCCTAGTTTCTATTTTTATTACTCGTCCTCATGTTCCTCTGCTGCGACAACAGACTTCCTGTCCTGTCACGTCCCTGAGACGGATTTGAATGAAAACGGAAACGAGAGAAGAAGAAAAAAAAATGATGAAACAAAGAGAGCGTTGGGGGTGTAATGGGGAGGGGGTCGATTAAAAGATGATTTAAGGTGGACGGACGGGGTTAACCTGCAAACAGTTATTACACAGTGAAGAGAGGAATGAGAGAGTTAACAGCTTGACAGAGAGACAATGAGAGAGAGAATTAACCTGCAATCAGGCCTCTATTTAGCTGCAGTCAGCTACAATCAGCAGCCATATTAGCATTTAATTAGACTGAGAACCACAAACCACGGCCTGCCGCTCCGCTCTGATTACCTCACACACTGCCTTCATATCCCTACATGTGTGTGTGGGGGGGGGCATATGTTATATGTTATATACTGTTTCTTACAGACACACCCAGACGAACAAATAAGCAACGACAACATTGAAATGCAAAGCGCAAAAAAAAAAAAAAAATTATTCACGCCTTCATACAGGTGATATTTTTCCAGCATGCAGCTCTTCATCTGACATGTTCTTAAGTTGGACGTCGGTAAACACACACACACACACACACACACACACACACACACACACACACACACACACACTTGGAGGCAGGTGACAGTGTGAATTAGCGTCACAGAGGACAATGTCACGCCTGTTTAATCCTGTGTGAAATGGAAATTTGTTGAGTCATAAAACACATTACACTGCTGCTGCGTTTACTGACGTTTTGTTACAAACACAACAAAACTCAAATTAACGTCACTTGAAGAAAGTTCAGTACAAAAAGATAAACAGATGGATGTTTTATTTAACCTAAAGGGTAATTAAGGTATCCAGTGTTTAATGATGCACAAGATATTATAAAGATACAATAAACAATAGACAATGACCTTAAAAACTGAAGATAAACGATATAAACTGGGGAAAAATTACCAAAGTATCAGAAAGTCCAGTCCAGTCAATCAGCAATAATGTGTGGACAGTTGTACAAGGGATGATAGAGCCGATAATTAAGACCATCTAATGATAACGTGTTTACACTGATCAACAAGATCAATGTCAGTTCCTCCAGTAAAGACAGGTTAGTGGTGGCGTCTGTCACTGGTGTTAAAAACCACGAGTCAGTAGAGCTGTGCAATTAACGTCATTAACGACTGCAAAAACAAAAGAATCGAAACAAAACGATTATTATTATCATTCTGCCATTTTCTGCTCCATGAGTCAACGCTTATGGACCAGTCCCATTTCTTCTCTTCTACATCCCTTCCCCTCATCCTTTGAAACAGTGTTAAAGGATGAAATCATCCCCCCAGGAAACGAGACACCTCTTCTTTACCGTTACACGTCATCAGAAGTTGTCGCTAGTTGCTACGTAAGTCTCCATGACAACAAACAAAGATGGCGTCTACAGACTCGCTTGTGTCAATCGAGTTGGTGATTTATTAAAAACTGACAAGATGTTTGTTTACATTAATCTCACGTTTCAGTGGAAGTCACCATCAGAAGATCTTGTTATCAGATGAATGGGAAACGTTAACAAAGTGACATAGCTAACGGGACATTACTGATCAGCAGTCACTTCTTCGTTTGAAGTGTGGACCTGGATTAGCTTCGTCTGGAGGTTGTGTGGCTCTCACCCTTCATCTAGAAGAGAATAGAGACAGATCGACCTTCTACTGACGTGAACGGGCAAAAGAGACGGGTAGAGACAAGGGTGAGGGCCCCATGTGTGTGGTTGTTTCCTGAGTGGAGTAAAGCGCCAAAAAGCTTCTCCGTTTAAAGAAACTTTACAGCACAAATCAACCCATCAAGGTCTGAAAAGAACAGAAATTATAGAAGAAATCATATTGTTTTTGGTCAAAGATACATGCTCCATTAAAACAGTAGAACAAAAAAGGTTTCACGTGTTTAATACAAACTTTGGACAAGTGTTATGCTAAGTGTTAGCGATGCTAAACGTTTATTTGCATTCTATTTTCAGTTTACTTGTTTTCAAGACTGTGGAAGTGATTTTATTTATTTGTATTTATTATTTTATACAAAATAGTTCAATATTCAATCATTTGTAGTTATCTTAAGGGAAATTGAAATGTTCATAAAGATGAAGGTATCAAGGTAAATTTCAAGATAAATTCAACCGAAATAATCATCATCTCATCTTACGCCAGAGGGTCGTGTTGACTGTTGCCAGGTCTGATGACGTTCAGCAGTAAAGACGACAGGAAATCAGAGGAGACAAAGATGGAGAACGACGTGAAACAAACTTCACCAGCTCAACGTGAACAGGAAGAGGTCGCAGATCGTTTATGTCTGGTGCTTTAACTCTAAAGTGTGAACTATTTCCATCGTTGTCTCTCTCTCTCTCACTGAGAATCAAATCAAACAACAGCTATTATATGTCCTCGATAGTTTGTTGTGTCTGAAGAAGCAGCAGGAGAAACTGGTGGAAGGAGATATTGATTGAAAAAAAAAAAAAAAAAAGAGATGCTCTAGTCAGAGGTTTGGTTTGGACCAAACTGCTGCTGCTGCTGCTGCGACTGCGACTTAGATTGAAAAAATGCTGTGATTTACTGAGTAAAATAATTACAAGCCAAGTCGAGATCATTCTAGTTTGGTGTCCAAACTGTTCCAACTGTTCCAACTGTGTGAAAAGAAAATTGAATTAGCTGCTGCTGCTGCTGACGACGCTGCAGCGTCTGACTTAGACTTTTTTGTGGTGATTCAACATTTCAGTTGACACAGCGTCAGTGTCCATAAACAAAAACTGCACTAACTGGCTTCTACTGACCTCAGGACAGTGCACTATGTTCAGTCAACCTGAACCTCTGTCCATCTTCTTCCTTCCTGCATTTGCCAACACATTGCTGCATGTTACTGCCACCTGCAGGTCACTTTAATATCACAGCTCTGTGTTAATGCTACTGTAGCTAATATCACTGATTTCCATGTGATTTGTGAGGTTTGTTAGCATCATGAAAGGTGTTTAATATTGAATCTTCCTATTTCATATTCATTTGGTCTCTATAATAAACCACACTTCCACAGATCATCTTTATAGATTCAACTTTTCACATTGCACTTCTTTTTTGAACGTGTTTTGTTTTGTTTGTTGCCTGCTAGTATTACTGTATCGACCCAAATATAAGACGGTATTTTTTCTCTAGAAAAAAGACGCTGTGGTAGTCTAGAGACCCGGGGTCTAAACCAACAGGCGGTGTCAAACATCTTCTCCCCAAACGAGTCAGAGCTTCTTCTTCTTCTTCTCTCTCACACCAGAGACCTGGAGAGATGTGACCGCGACACTGAGACTCACTAGAAAACAGCGACTCAAACGTTGAACAAGTTAACAAACATCAGAGGAGACTGCGGCGCCGCCGTCGTCTAATTTGCTGCACCATAGTTTCAAAATCTTTCAAAATCTTTGGAAACTGGTGAGCTGGTGATAATTGTTCACCATGCGGCTGTTCACCGGTTCAAATCCCGACCCAGACAAGATCTCCTGTGTGTCTCCTCCATTCCTGTCTCTCTACACTGTCTCTATCATTAAAGACAAAAATAATAAAAACACACAAAAAAACACTCCTATATGATGCGTGTTTGCTACTACAGGTCATGTGCTCGTTCACTATTTTTTCTAAAAATGGGTCTTGAAAAAGCGGAGTCATTGCTAGCTTATCTATAAATATTGAAACAGTGACTCGTCATTACAGTTTGTTAACAGCACATCTGCGACCTACTTATCTCCAGCTCATGCAAATACACACATTTTTATTATTATTTTTATTCTTATGATCTTATTCTAACTAGAATGACAGGAAGTCGCCAGATCACAGCAACAACGTACGTTACATCATCCGATGCATTCGATTAAAGGAAATACCTGATCCTGTTGACACAGGTCTAATCTCATCACTGAGAATCTGACGTAAGTACACCAGGTGTGTGAGGCAACACACACACACACACACACACACACACACACACACACGATGACATGAAACATTCACTACACATTAGATAAACATCATCTGTGAAGTGGAGGTGGCTTCTTTTCAAAATAATAGATTATAACATTTCTGAAGTTTTTTCATCTATTATCTAAACCGTTGACAGTTGGTTTTCTGTGGGTTGACTCATCTTTTAATCAGCTGATTGTTTTATGTCAGCTATTGGCAAACAAGTCCCTTGATAAACACAAAAAAAAAAAACAATATACAAAGTGTTTTTATGGACGCGAGTATGATGAAAGGTGAATAAATGAGCTGAGCCGTGACAGATTTACATCAGACAGGTGACAAATAACATGAGTCTTGTGGCCTGTGTTTTATCTATCTTGTTGCGTGTGTGTGTGTGTGTGTGTTCCTCTACTCACCCCCATCGTCCTCATCGAAGGAGTTCATGCAGGGGAAGTAAATGGCGAGGGCCTCGAAGGACGCCGACAGGCTGATGCGACTCTGCGATCTCTCCATGTAGAGTCCCGCCGTCGGGCCCGGGTCGGCCGGCTTGGCCAAGCGCGGCTGGGCATTCTTCACGCGGAGTACGGCTCGCGGCGTCTTGGACGGATATCAGCTGCCCCCCACGGCAGATCCACCTCACCCCGGAAAGTAGAGTCGAGCAAAAACACACCTCCACCCACTCCACTCCAAACCAAAGACGTTCACACCAACAGAAATCGGTGCAAAAACAAAAAACTTCCTCGTATAAAGTAAGTGAAAGCAGAAGTTGAGATCAGAAAATGTTTTTGATGTCACTGTTTGTTTATCAGATATGGCAGAAGGTCCGGTGTTGAAAAACCATCCTAGAGATTTAAGAAAAAAAAGGAAAAATAGGAAACAAGATATGTTTCTGTTGGTTGAACTCTTGATATAACGAACGATATGTTGTATCTATCAATGGCTTCAAGTAGTAGATTTGTATCTTTGTGGTCTTGTCATCGCATCCTCTTCCAGTCCAGCTGATAGTCTGATGTCTCAGTGCGAGTCTTACCTGTGATCAAAACCTGTGATTCTTCTGTTTGTTTCACAGCAAAACTCCCCTGAACTCTTCAGTCTGCATGTGAATTTAACATCCTCCTTCTGTTTGTTGCATTCACAGCTCAGACACCTGGTTCTTCTTCTTCTTCTTCAGAACCTGGTGAAGGAGGGTACGATGATGGGAGGAGACGCTGGCCGCTGCTGGTGTTGATGTTGATGTTGGAGGTGATGCTGACGCCCAGCGTGAAACGTGTTTGTTTCCCCGAGTGAATCAGAGCTTTTCGTCTCTGTCATTTCCTCTGGCTTTGACACAGCAGAAGCATCTCTGCCAGTTTAGAGAAACTGACTTTGGAGAAAAAAAAAAACCCCAGGAGACGCCACTGAGCTGCTGCAGGATCTGTTGCCAATACGCTTCCTTTTCCCCCTGATCCCGGTTCAGCCGACAGAGCATCAGTTGCAGCAACAATCGCAACTGTAAGACAATCTGTTGCTTCTGTTTTCTGGTTTCTTCTTTGAACTGTTGTTGCAGGTGATGATCTGTAAAAATGTTGTGTCGCCGTCTTCTTCTTCCCTCCTGTGTCCTCTGTTGCCTCTGTACCGATGCTCCGCTGACTGTCTGCTCCTGAGACGGGAGAGGACAGAGAGAGAGATGATGAGAGAGAGAGAGAGAGGCTGCTCTGTTTAACAGCTTGTGTCTGACTGGACTCATTCACCAGCAAGCTGCGTGGAGAGTGAGTGAGAGATCGAGGTGAAAGGGAGGGGAAAGGAAAGAGAGAGAGGAGAGAGAAGAGAGGGAGGGAGGACAGAGGGGATGGAGAGCAGACTGTTGCTGGCACCCCGACCAATCAAAATGTGGATGAGGGAATATGGGTGTGGCTTGGGGGGGGGGGGGGCGATGCAGAGCAGGGTAAGTTTACAATGTGTGTCTCGTTCTCTTTCTTGATATTAGTGATCATCAAGCTTTTCCAAGCAAAGATGATGAGGAATAAATGAATCATAATCCACAGAGAGAGAACGATTTCCCCTAAATCTAAAGAGCAAAGCAAAACATCCGAGCCTCATCTCAAAGACACAACCTGAGAAGAGCTGCGATACAACGACAAGCATCTCAGGATTTCAGGAAACTATTTTAAGTGACACTGTCTTGGTGTGTTTATATATAGAAATAGCAGACACAACGTGCTCCAGTAGCAATAGAGTATAGTTTTTTATCTTGTGGTGGAACCACCAAGATTACAACTGAGGCATTTATTGATTAAAACAACCTCAACTTCAACCTCCTTAAAGACGAACTCAGCACATTTGACCCAATACTCTACTGTTAGACGTCTTTGAGTAACGTCAATCGACTCTTTGGGACGTTGACGAACGTGTCAGAAACCATCAGAGGTGTGTGACGGCCTGATTAAACTCTTGTTTTCTACTGTTTCTTTACCACTACTGAGTTAAACAGACATAGTGTCATGTTGGTGAGGCTCCTGGCTGTTGTTGAAAGAGATGTTCAGCCTCTTTAGTGACACAACAACACTGTTTACTTTGACGTTAGAAATCTGCCCTGATCACTTAGTTTATCAGCTGCCTGGTCAGACTCACCTCTACCACCACATCTACACTAACGTAGACACTGTTTGTTTCATTTGTTAATAACTGACGTTAACTTAAAGTCTCTAACAGGAGGATATAGGTTAAAATGTGAGAGTTCAACTTGAACATCATCACAGCAGGAAGACAAGCTACATCCACCAGGTTGGATTTCAACCAAAATCTCCACAAAACATTCGGCAGTTTGTGTTATTTTCCCACTCATTGTTTCATCAACCAGCAAAACCTGCAGACACGGTTTATATAAAAGGTTTAGAGGTTATCACGAACACAGACTGTTTATCTAATATGGATCTACAAAACAAGACAACATTGTTATTTTTTTTAAACCGTGCATCAGTTTTAAATGTTACAGAGACTAATGGGATATTCAGGATCAGTCACCATGAAGCTTTTGGACAAAGAAGTGCTAAGAATAACAGGCTTCACAACTGCCATCTCCTTTTACTGAGTCCTGCTGTTGTGTGAAAATCTACTCGCACCACATGCAGTGTGAAATCCACTTGTTTTCTTTTCTTTTTCTTTTTATAACCAAATTCTTTATTTTAAAAAGCAAGAGTTTATTTGTACATTTGTTGAGCTGAGGGTTGTTTTATCAAACCCTTGTTTTGTGTTTCTTGTTAGTTTAAGGTAAATTTGTATTTTCTGACTTCATCTACTCAGGTTTTGCAGTAAACTATATCTGTCTTTACAACTCTGACAATGCCTCCGTGTTCCCATTGTCCACTCTCTGCTTCTCTCACCTACAATATAACATTTGTTCTGTCTCAAATCACTCAGACTTGTAAGTTTGAGTCCTATTATTTGAGTATTGGTGGTGTGGACATGTAGACAACACTCATCTCTTAATGGTCACCATCTTACCTCCATGGTGGAAGTGCAGGGATAACAGAAGTATAGTCTGAACTGAAGAAAGAGAATATGTCGTCTGCACAAATGGAGGCAAAATTTCAAGTTGTACGACACAAGAAAATAAAACTCAGTCCCATTTTTCCCCCATTAACACTAGAACTTGGTTTCAGGTGGAAAGAGAGATGACGATGAAATGAGAAGTGTAAAAGCCTTGTTATGATTCTCCGACGTATCTCGCAAAGCAATTCACCACTAGAACAGTAGAGGGCGATACATTTATTTCCATTATGATTATCTGACGACCATTGATTGTTTATTTACCGCCCGACCTTGTTCCTCCACTCACATCAAACGATGGAGACTGAGAAAAGACTCTGTCTGTGTTTCTCAAATCACATACTTCTAACTAACCACTTTGAAGGCGTAAATGCATTTACACCAACCAGTCTGGTAAAACACAGTGAACTGTTAATACCCGGATGGTTTCACTCGTCACGGTCAAAAAGTTGAGTGTGGAATATGTGGACACTTCTCACCCTCAATGACTCCATCTTGGCTACGTAGCAGAAGAGGAGGGACGGCGGTGGCGGCGTAATCTCCACCTCATATGAAACATGGAGCCACACAAGCAAACATCAGCACTAGTGAGACTTTGATTATTGATTAGAATTGAAAACAAGCCGCAGATATGTTGGTGGGAGACGATCACGGTCCAGATCCATGATTAACATTCTGTCCAGTGATGATTCACCATTAAAAACGAGAAGAAGAAGAAGACGTTGATCCTCATTTCTGGTCAGTGAACAACCATTTGAGACAAAACTACCCGTACGTTCGACGTAACAACATAGTGAACATAGTTTACTACATTAAAACCCTAAAACAACAGACACTCTTGGCAACAGACAGAAGGCTTGGGGGAAGTTAGCAGCAGGTAGGATGTCAGTATCCACAATCATGGTCCAAATCAGCGATTTATGTTCTGTTACAAAACAGTAGAAGAAGAAGACGTTGCAATTGTCATTTCCGGTAAGTGCAGACCACATTTACACTGCACATATTCTGTCAACGTACAGGCAGTTGCCACTTAGCGTAGTGACACGTAACGACGACGTAGGAGCCACAACCTGTAGGTCAGAAAATGCCGGACTACTTGAACTGCACGACAACAGACGCACATCATCCAGGTTAACTTGTTACTGAAGCTTCCTGTTTGCGACAGTGGCAGTAAAAAGTTTCTTCACGCTCATATAAACAACATTTCCAGACGATGACAGACATCGAGATAAGCCTCAGAACTGCAGTCAAGTTGAAACACAACTTCCCACTTCCTCACTTTTAAAAGAATTGGGACAACAAGCAAAACTGAGTGGTAGCGTCAACATCTAGTGTAAGTGGATGAAATAAGATAGAGTCTAAAACTCTCTGTTGCAAGTCAAGTGTCCAACACAGGCAGATATTTGGTCGGTGACAACTGCGATCAAATGTTGCAACTGCAAACATTTGCTTGTAAGAATTGGTGGTGAGAGTGCACAGCTGCAGACAAAAGACATGTGTAATTAACAATGGAAACTTTTCAAAGCGAGCATCAAGACGTAGCAGCTCCCTAGGTGCAAACCCCGGGATGACAAATATATCCTCCTCTAAATACACACTTCACCACAGAAACCTCAGCATGATTCAACAATGCAAAGCTTTTATTGTGACGACGGGCTGCAGGAAGTGATATCAGCCCTTGAATTAGTGCTCAGACAGCAAATGCATCTATAAGAAAGCACCCGATTGTGTCTAGTTAACATTCACTTTCACTCAGACTGATCACCACCGATTTCTTTTCTGTAAAATACATTTCACTCTCATCGTTCATCTCTGTTTGTATTTATAAGTCCGTTTTAATGGACTTTTATTCCTCCATTTTTCTCACTTCTCCTTCATCTTTGCACCGTGTATTTCTTTTCTCTGCTCTGTTACTGTGTGTCTTTGTTTTCTGTGGAGCAGAAGAGGAGAAAGAGACGAGCTGTGTAATCAACAGCACTTCACAGGGCCCCATTCATCTCTCTGCCTCCATAGATAGAAGCCATAGGGGACACACACACACACACACACTGAGAGCAAATAAACACAGGCACACAGCACAGTTTAACAAATGCATGTACAAGCATGTAGACAAACATTTTCCACACACACACACACACACAGAGAGAGAGAGAGAGCAACACTTGACAGAAATGATCAAGCTGTTTTTTCATACATCAGAGTTTCGTTCTACAACATGTCAGCCGAGACAAATGATTGGTCAGAGAACAGCAGCGTACTAATACATCACAGCACATTTATGAAAATGTCACAAGCGGCAACTCTGATCTTTTTGTCCACGTGTTCGTCGACCGGCTCCTGTAAACACGCTGATTAAACACCGGAGCTCAAACTTTGTGGAGAGTAAGCTCTTTGCTAAAAGTGAAGTGTGAATGTGAAATATGTTGTTAATTAATTTTGAAATGCCGAGTAAATGTTGCTCTTTTACCTCACAAAAATGAGGCTCCTGTTCTCCTTCTTTCTTTAATTAATTAATATTAGAAATAACGTCTCTGTCTTCCAGGGCACCAAAATATGACTTTCAGCTCAGGTTTCTCTGGCAGAACAATGTCATCCATCAATGATGCATAAATGATAATTTCCGTCGACATGACACTAAAACCTCTGGATGTGCAGCAATGACATTGCTTCAAGTTTCCTTAGGTTAGTCCAGTGATTTTGTGTGATCAAAAGATACGTAATAATCAGTAATTACATATTTTCTGTTTGCAAATGTCAAATATAAAGTAGGAAACACATGAGAAACAAAGTCTCACATTTACCTTCAACATCACTTTTAAAGACCAAGAGAAACAGTATCTGGGCAGTTTATGAAAGAAAGAGGAGGAAAACTAGAAGAAGAAAAGGGTCACTAAACTCTAGTTCCCACTAGTCGACTACAGTGATGGTGTCTGGTGGACTTGGTCCTCTGATGGTTGGTGAATCATCAGTTAATGATCATAATGTGTGAACAGCCCTAACGACTCCATCAGAGGCCGTCGGGACCTGGTCTGAGACCGGGACTGGATCTGTCATGTTAGAAAACTGGAGGAGTCTGAAGAGACTGACAAAGAGCGACAGCCAATCAGAGGAGGGATGTGAGATAAATGCTGCTGCCGTCTCACTGATTCACTCACAACCACGTTTAAAAGTCTGACGTTTTAACGCTTTTTATTTTATTTTCACTTTCTACAAACTCCCAGTGCAGATTGTACGAAGACCAGTTACTGAATCGCAGGTTACGACGTACGTCAAAATGCAATGTGATCAGCGTACATCATCCATCTGTGCCACCATAGTTACCGTGGCAAGCGTTTATTTGTTAGTATTTGTTAGTATTAGTCTGTGTCGGAGGCAGCGTCTTCACCGGTGCTCGTCAACAATAAACGGCTGTAAATCACGGTGAGAAGCAGCGGCTACATCCTGTCTAGTTCACGTGACCAGACGTAGAGTTTGGTGACGTCACGGTGTGATCGGGAGTCAATCACTGACAAGTCTTGTAGTGTGAACACTACAGGTCTCAGACCAGTTGTTGAGACTCCACATCATGGGAAACACAAGTCACCAAAGATGATGACAGAGACTGAGACTCACTGATCGTTGGTAAAATCGGCTAGTGTGCAGAACAAGCAGATGGGTTCAGCCCTTAAATTGGTACTGGTTGACTGATGTTTCAGTGAATTGTTGGAACCATGTATGTGTTCACAAAAGGTTCATTTTAATCCAAAAAAAACAAAATATTTTGGTCTGGATCAAAACATTTCATGAAGCAACAAACTAATATCAAGTTAGAATCAGTTCACAAAGTGTATCAGGATTTATTTTGCATTGTCATGTCAATGATTCACTCATTTCTCTGTTTATATAAAAGTACAGAAGTTTTAGTCGCTCGCTCAGGATACAGTACTTTGATAAAACATCAGCTCGTTAAATAATTCAAATATTTTCTTTTTGTTTTCATTTATTGTTAAAATAAAACGAAACTTCACCACTGCAGCATCTTTACGTCACCGACTTCAGCTTTCTGCAAAAACAGACCAATGAAACAAATGAATCTTTTATGATGGTGATAAACAACCTTATCAACCCTTTGCAGGTGTATAATTGTCCCTCTGAGGAAGTTGTAAAGGTTTTCTTATATCATAAATGTCATTTCAGGGCTTGTGTCCGTGTTTGTGTTGCTTCCTCGTCGTCATCGTAGTATAAAATGCTCTTTACACTACGATGCCTCTGTCCTTGTGCGCTCTGTTGGGTGCATCGTGGCCAGTGAAGTGCACCGCTATCGTGTTGACAAGCGCTCGCCTGCTCGCTGTGAGCATGCTGTCCGAGCACGCTTTATCACAGGGGCATTGACCTTTCACTACAAGTACCTGCCTCAGTCTCCGTCTCCGCCTTTTTCATGTTACTGCCTGTCTCACTGCCTAGTTTTTCCCTCCATCTGCTCCTCCATCAGGCCCTCAGTCTTTTTCTTTCTGTCATCTTTGTCTTCCCGCTGCAGTTGTTAGATGTCTTTACTTGTCTGCTTGCATCTCTTTAGCAGTTTATTTGTCTGTCTGACAGCTTTTTCTTACTGTTTCCCCTGTATTGTCTGTCAGAATCCGACTTCCTGTCTGTTAACCTTTGTTTCTATCATCACCCTCATCCCCCGCCTGTTTGTCTCTTTGTCTGAGGTTGAATCGTTCATTGTTTTTCTCTGCAGTTGCTCTGCCTACATGTCTTTCCAAACTGTCTCCATGTCTCTACTTGTCTTTCTGTGTCTTATATTTGTCAAAGACCAAGAGTTAAGTTAAATCGAGACCAGTGCACATATCCATGATATTAAATGTCCTAAATCTTTTTGACAGTGAGGACAGGACGGAGCAGGACGTTTGTTAAACATACAGATACAACAATCCCACCAAAGGGCGTCTAGACTGAGTCCTGAGATGGAGGAAATCTTTGAGTTCACTCTTCCTCCACGTCAGAACGACTGTTTATTTGTCCTCTAATGCCTCTTTTCCACCAGCTCCTACTCGACTCTACTCAGTTTCTAGTGTTTCCACTTGGTTCTAGTTCCTGGCTCCAGCTACTGTTTTAGTTCCTACTCTGTGGAGGAACCAATGGAGCTGAGTCGATACTAAAACGTGACGTGAACAGACGCCGGCCACTGATTGGTCAGAGGGAGTGTCTTCACAAGCTGCCACCAGACGCCAGTTGAGTTGAGAGAGCGTCAACAAAATAATCAAGCTCCATTTTTAAACAGGACAAGAGTGATAGCCATCGTCGTAGCTACCTGGTCGTAAGCTAACCCAGCAACAAGTACAGCATCTCCTCCATGTCCATTAATGTTTACTGATGTTTTAGTGTCGTGACGTCGCAGCAGTTTGACTCCACTCACCACATTCACGTGGAGGAGGAACCAAACTGTGATGGAAAACAACGTGTCTACTACCAGACTGAGTAGAGTCCAGTAGAGTCCAGTAGAGTCCAGTAGAGTCCAGTAGAGTAGAGATACAAAGCTTTACAGGAGAAGAGACCTAAAACAGTTCACCCTCTGCTAATGGGGGCACCAGCAGATCAATGTGCCTCATTGTATGTCAACAACTGGTTTGATATGAAGAACGTAACAAAGTTTGGACCCAGCCTCTGATTTCCCCACTTTTCCACAAACATTAAGCATCTGTAGGAAGCAGATCTATGGAGGCGCCATCCTACAACCCACATGATCCAAAGACTCCACTGTCCTAAAGGAGCATGTTGCTGTTTGGAGACATAAAGACGACCTACGCAATATTAGGCCGGTGTTTTTAATGTTATGACTGATCAGTGTTTGGTTACATTTAGTCAGTTTTAGGCGCAAAAAAAGAAAAGAGAGTTTGAGCGGAAGAGAGTGGTTTTTGGCTAAACGGTGATCTCCCATATTGTTCCATTTTGATGATGTTTACATTCTGTTTCTTTAACAAAACTTAGCAACAGTTTGGTTGGATGTGGTAACGGCGTTACACCTTCAAAAAGAGAAGAGTAACAGGCTGTAGAGATCTGGTGTAGCTCACAATTACCAAATTTGTATTCTTCAGACCCAGACGAATGTATGACGCTACAGACACCTTTAGATCATAGTTGTAGTTTCTCTGCGAAGCTCCTCCTACAGTCTTCAAGATACACGATACGTATCAAAACTTTAATTCACCAGAAACAGAGGAGCTGAACGTCCTGTCATCTTTTTAAATGGGCGGGGTTTATATACACGTTGACTCTGATTGGGTAACTCCTTGAACACGTCGACCAAACAAGAGAAAACTACCTGGAAAGACTGTTGAAGATTGTTGCACAACATCAACATCTCCAGGCCGTAGACTCTGATCTTACAAGTGTTGGTTTTTCACCAAGAGACGGTGGAGGCAGCAGAGACTCTTCATTCACCCTGTGAGGATCATTTAACCATCACACTGACTGTGAAGACACTAACATAGTGAACCTTTAAAAGCAGTTTCTCGCGCATATTTGTGCATCTTGCAGCCACAGCACTAGTCAGGTTTTTTTTTTTTTTTTTTTTTTTTACAGTTAACATTTTTTATCTTGCAGACATATAATTAAAAAAAAGGCCAAGTTGCTTCACTTAAATCAAGAGGTAATGTTCTTTTAGGACTGAACCTTGACCCTGATGGTGCGATGAGGACGGGGCATGAAGGTCACATCTGGTTTTATTACTTGGCTACCTGCCCAACTAAACCGGGGCGTTGCCAGGGCAACTGCAGGTTGCAGCGGCGACATCACGATCAGCTGACGCTGATGTGAGATGACAATACCGCCCAGAGAGGACGAGGGAGCGGCGGCAGCAGGGAGAGTGAAAGGGAAAGAAATAATTAACGAACAGACATGAAGGTGTCTCCTGACGGCGAGTATTTAAAGTGACGAGACAGAAACTGATGGAAATAGAGTTAAACCAAAGAGGAGGCATAAAAAGCTAACATCAGTGTTCAAAATCAGTTATTTCTGAAAACACACACACACACAGCCATGTAGTCCACTGAGATTAAACAACTCAAAGTGTGTTATTCCATCATAATCCCGCCTCTCTCCGGGTATTAACATTGAAACTTTTCTAAGCAGAGCGGAGCAGGTCAATCCTCTGTCTTTCTACTTTCTCGTCTTCATCTGCTCTGTCACTTCCTCTCATTCTGTTTACAAGACAGAAGCCATAGTTCTCTGCTGGGAAAGAGATGAATCGGTGTCTTTGTGTTTGGAGATGAGTTGCTGCCCCAAGTGCAGAAAGTTAAGTATCTCAGGTTCGTCTTTATTTTACAGGAAGTTGATGGACAGTTTGTCACAGCGTCAGCAGAAAAGCAGACGTTTCACCAGGGATGAGTTCAAGATGCACGATACATAGCGAAATGTTTAATTCAACAGAATTACTACTACTACTACTACTACTACTACTGCGAAATAATGACAATATTCAGCCACTGCTAAAACAAATCCTTGCTGGAGATTATTACTGAATGACGATGCTTTGAATAATCAAACAAAATCAACACATTAAATAATCAAATTAAAACTACCTCAAATCGCAAATTGTTGCACAAAGTTGATGTTTTTGTCAATGTGATAAAATTTTAACATTAAAATGAGACAAAAACAACACAGAGAATAAAAAAACACCAGGACATTATAGAGAGACAGCGCCAACACTAACATTGTGTCTCAAATCACATACTTCAGCACTTACACTAACTATTCATGTCAGAGTATGTCAGTGTGTTGACTCTGACCAGTCTGGTAAAACACAGTGAAGTGTTAACACCCGGATGGTTTCATCATAACCACGGACACTTCTCACCCTCAATGACGCCATCTTGGCTACGTAGCAGAAGAGGAGGGACGGCGGCGGCGGCGTAATCTCCACCTCACATGAAACATGGAGCCACACAAGCAAACATCAGCACTAGTGAGACTTTGATTATTGATTAGAATTGAAAACAAGCCGCAGATATGTTGGTGGAGACGATCACGGTCCAGATCCATGATTAACGTTCTGTCCAGTGATGATTCACCGTTAAAAAGGAGAAGAAGAAGATGTTGATCCTCATTTCTGGTCAGTGAACAACCATTTGAGACTAAACTACCCTGTTGACATTCACACACTACGACGTAACAACATAGTCAACATAGTTTACTACATTAAAACAACAGACAGAAGACTTGGGGGAAGTTAGCAGCAGGTAGGATGTCAGTATCCACAATAACATTGCAACTAAACACGTCATTCAATCAGGAAAACGTAACAAAGCGTTGTGACGCTGAACTCGCCCCAGTTGATCTACTGTACCTTCTGACCTTCACCTATGATCATGAGCTTTGGATTACAACCAAAATAACTGACCAGAAATCACATTGTTAGTTTGTTGGAAATAAGTTTCCTCTGCAGGACGTCTGGGTTCATCCACAAAGACCAGAGGCCCAGGACTGAAAGAGATACCCAGGATCTGTTTCAGTTATCTGGCTTCACTAATCCTAACAATCTCAGTCTGGCTAAACTCCTACAAAGCTGGTTATCAACTCGATTAGTCAACCCAGGTTTTTCCAATCTAGATGTGAGTGTTCACATAAAAGAGGCGGCGTCTGCAGCAGTTATCCAGTCACAAACACGGAAACGAGAACCAGCAGAGCGGAGACTTCACAGCCGAAGAGCAGACGATGATTTTACAAAAATATGAGGAAAACCGGCTGATAATCCAGGAAAAAAGCAACACGGTGGCAGCTGCTAAAAACTGGAAAAAGATCAACGATTGTGTAAAGGCACAAGTTCACAGCCCACAAAGACGAGTAGATGTGACTGTAATTAAATTAAAATCAGATCAATGAACTGCTGAAATCTAGGCTCTTGTCTGTCTCTAAAAACCCTGGTCCTCCTCAGAGACGTCTCTCAATCCAGCACCGAGCTCCACAGATCTTCAATAAAAGGACGAGACATTTTCAAGAGCATTGATTGGTCGGAGGACGGAGATTTTATAGTCACTGACCTCTGATCTGGAACATAACCTGCTCCGGAGCAGGTTAGTTCAGCATCAGTTACCATGGAGACGTAGCCTGGTAAGAAGTGAAACCACCTTTGTAGGACAGAAAACCCAGAGTTAACCCTGAAGTTACCGAGATAAGAACAAATCCTGCTTCATAGTCCAGGACTCTGGTCACCTCCATGGTTGGAGGTTTTGTGGACACATCTAACTGGTTAGAGACTTCAGACTGGAGAGATTAGAGGATGAGAGAATCATAAAGGCCGGGAATGTCTCAGGATCCTCCAGGAGGATGTAACAATCAACATTAAAAATGTTTGATAATTTACAAAAGGAAAACATTGATTTCTTCTTTAAAAAACCGATCTTCATAAGAGAAACACAGAGAGCTCTCAAACACTCATTCAGTCTCAGTCTGTATAAATTTTCAGTCTGTGTCCTACACACACGTGTTGCAGTCATATTCCCGCGCGCGTAACGCACGCTCCAAATGGAAGTCTTTCCAAACAACAACAACAACAAAAAAAACAGCAACACAAACAAAAAGCAGGAATATAAACACACAAAAAAATAATCCAGTGAAAGAGTAAAAGTTAAAATTCCAAAGCGACGAGGAAAAATACAAAACGTCTCCAGAGAATTAAAATTAAAAATAAATAAAATATTCGTCTCACCAGGAAGAAGTCTGGACCTCCGCTGTGACCATCGTGTCGATCACAGGTCTGACGCCGTAAACACGTCGTGTCTCTGTTGACTTGACGTGAACATCGGTCCGATCACTTCCGCATATTTAAAAACTGCGCGTGAGCTGACAGGTGATCGTCAGGTAAGACACGTGAGCTGTGACGAGTGTGACGTGTCCGATCGTCAAACGGAAATAAATTAACACAATCACAATAAATAATACACAGTAAGAAATAATGTGGTAATGTCACCAAATTACCTGTTTCTAATTGTTTGATAGTGACGTCATTAATGGATAAATAACGTCATAGCCTGTTGGATCAACATGGACCATATAAGGTATGATTTAATTTCATTTTACTAAAGCTTTGTGGTTGTTGGTTATGTTTTGTGTGTATTTTATTCCTACGGTTCCAGTTACGTTCATGATCTGGTTGTTCCAGGAGGAAATTAAACTATTGACGTGTTTCCTGCGTTGCCCTGCAGCTAATTGTACCCAGCGCTTTTTAAAACCGACCGATGTATGTCGCGGTGCTACAACCCACATAGCTAAATCATCACAGGCCCAAATTTGGCCCAATTTTGGTAAAGTTTCAGAAGGATGTACGACCTCTATATGGTCCAAATTAGAGGTGCAAATAAAACCAACCAAAACCAATTATTTAACTCCAAAACATAGACATAACTAACCCAAAAAGAGTCCAACATCAACCACAAAAACCATAGTTAAACCATAACTATGATAGAGTCAAACCACAGACCTTCAGCTGCTTCCTCTGTGACTAAATGAATGAATCCAGAAACTCAGACGAGTCAGTGAAAACGGATGTAAGTATTTTCTACCCTGAGTCAGGATATCAGTTTCTCACTGACTCACTTCCTTACGTTTTTACTGTTTCAATTTCTATTTCTCTGATTTGATTTAAGAAAATGTGTTTAACAGATTAATAGATTTCCAGTCCATCGCTTTAATCACAACGTCCACTATGACAACAGACCAAGAAACAAAGAATGTTAGAATGTGTAAAAGTTAAATATAATTATTCCAGGTGTTTGATAACAGTTTATTCTCTTAAACTTATTATAAAAATATCAATTGAAGCTGTTTTAACATAATTACAGGGTTTACAGACAGTGAGTTACGTTTCTCTGGTCGTGTATTTGCTGGGAATTTTGTGCCTCTTACTAATGCATGTAACACACACACACACACACACAATGTGGCAGCTCAGAGGAGATCTTTACCTCTGGCTGTTGAACCGTCTGTCTCTTCCTGGATAAACCCCAGAGACACAGCAAGACTGACAGACTGACGTCAGCGTGTGTGTGTGTGTGTTACATACATGCTCACATGCATGTATGTGCATTTGCAGTTGCGGTTGTGAGGTTATGAGGATGTGTGTGTGTGTGTGTGTGTGTGTGTGTGTGTGTGTGTGTGTGTGTGTCAGTAGTGTTGGAACTAAAGTGTTGGAACTAAATGGTTGTAAAACACATCAGAAATGCTGAAAAAGGCCAGTTCTCCACTTCCTGAGTTGCGGAGGTGGACGTTGAATCAGAGAGAGGAAGTGGTCGATGTTTTAAAGATGAATTCTTCACCCGTTGAAACATTAAAACAACAGAAATATATGGAGATTTATGGACAAACGTCATCATCGACTGCTTTATTTCTGTGTAGAGTGTTTAGGTTTTTATGTTCACATGATAAAAGACTCCAGATGGAGTAAATATCTGTATCTTTCTAAATTAGTTAGCATCAGGTTTCAGCTAAATGCTAACACCCAAGATGCTCTAATGTAAACCATGTTCACCATCATATTTTAAAGTGTTAACATGATATAATTTACTAATTACCAGATGTTACTAAATACAGTTGAGCCAGATGGTAAATGTCATTAGCAAAGTATAAATTAAAACCGTGATATAACCTTGACTAACTGGTGACGTGTGGTGGGAGATGAATGTGATTAAGACTCAGTGGTTAGTTTTTGTTTTTTTATACTTTTTATTTTATAAATGTGTCACATTATTAACGTATTTACCCAAAATTCACAAAAAGTCATTAAATTTCAATTAAGAAAATATGATATTTAACTGAAAATGTACACATAGGTTGCAAATATAATAATAATAACTGTATTTGTATAGCACCTTTCATACAAACAATGTAGCTCAAAGTGCTTTACAATGAGAATTTAAAAACAATAGAAATAAAATACAATAAATAAATAAAATCAAGAAAATTTGAGATAAAATACAATAAGGTAATAAAAAGACCCACTTAGTGAGAAATAAAAACATTTTTAAAAACATTTTAAAAGTACAGCAGAGCTAGTTAAATGCTATTATGTAGAGGAACGTTTTAACCTTTATTTTAAAGGTATCTAGTGACTAATATCGATCCATACATGTTCCATAGACTAGGGACATAATTAACAAAGGCTGCGTCCCCGATCTTGTTGCTGCTGTTGCTGGAAACCTCCAATAAAGCAGCAGCAGATGATCTCAGTGTTCTAGGGGACACATAGCTGAAGGGATTTGGTGATGTAGTTTGGTCCTTGTCCGTTCAGAGCTTTGTACGTCAGGAGGAGGACGTTGAAATCTGTTCTAAATGTTACAGGAAGTCAGAGCAAAGCAGCTAAAACTGGACTAACGTGTCCTCTTCTCTTGGTTCTGGTTCATAGTCGAACTGCAGAGTTTTGGATGAGCTGAAGTCCGTCAGTGGCCGGTAAAAAGTGCATGACAGTGATCTAGTCTGCTTGAGATGAAGATATGAATTAGCTTTTCGGCATCTTTTTTTGATTTATAAACGGCCGTGATTTATCTACGTTACCTTGGTGATGTGTGAACTAAAGATGAGATCAGGATCTAAAATGACACCAAGACTTGTGACCTCAGGTTTAATCCACTGAGTTAACTTCCCCAGATTATTGAGCAGTGATTGTCTTTTTGTTTTGGGGCCGACAAGGAGAATCTCAGTTTTATCCTCATTTAATTTCAGGAAATTATTGCTCATCCATTTGTTTATTGCTAATAGATAATTAGCAATGGAATCAATCACTGCAACATCATTTGGTTCTGCTGATATGTACAGTTGAGTATCATGAGCATAGCGATGGAAACGTACATTATGCTCGCTGATGAACGTGAATGAACAATGAACAAATATCAATCTCTGATGAATATGAACGTATAAAGGTTATAAATGATCAAATTAAAACGATCACATCTCCGGTTTTAGATGTTTTATCAACACTTTTGAGTCAAGTTGACAGCAGCAGTCTCCTGATCATGATCATCGACCTTTAAAGGTTGATGCATTAAATGGCATTTCCACTCTATACTTCAGTTGTGTTGGTGGTTTATTGAACATCTGATCCAAGTTTGGAGCCAAATGTTGAGATTGGTGAAATGTTAATTGAAAACACTAACATCTCCATCATCGCATCTCTTATTTCCTTCCCCTGAAACACTACAATCATTGCACATTTACAAACATTTACGTCTGGTCCCTCTCCTCCCTCCCTGGACTGATAAACAATTGATTCACTCTCCTGTCGCTGTGACGTCCAACTTCAATCTGCTGCTTCAAGAGGATATACATCATGCTGAGGGAGAGGCGGTTTGATTAGGGATTAAAGTCAATTACTCTTCTCACGTTTTAGCGAGATTAAACGCTGTGAAGACGGATGAGAAGAGATGAAGACAGAGAGGAGAGAGGACAAGTTGGGAAAGAAAGAGGAACAGAGAGGAGGAGGTTTGAGTTAAAGAGGCAAGACAGAAAAGATACAGAGCCCCTCATCCTCAAAGACAAATCAATGTCACCTCTATATCTGCTCGTCCACTGGGACACAAACAGCTGCACGTGTCACGTGACGTCGAAAAGACGTTCACCTCTACACACACACACACACACACACACACACACGGTCGTGACACAAGCTACAGTTTCTCCAAATCAAAGCTGTGTGTGTGTTTTATTGTGATGCACATGTGGACACATTTCTGCTTCACATCACACACACAGATGGTTTCCCATCAGGAGCAATTTGAGGTTCAGTATATTATCCAAGGACACACACTGACTGGTGGAGCCAGTCATCGAACTGTTGATGATAACGATGAACGATGTTGGTTCTTTATGATATAAATCTATTAAAGGTTCACTATGTAGGATCTTTAAGTTAATGTAGCAGCTTCGTAGTAACTGTGATGGATGTCAGTCTTTCCAGGTAGTTTTCTCCTGTTTGATTGACGTGTTCAAGGAGTCGACGTGTGTATAAACCTGCATATTTAAAAACACGTTGTAAGTCGTCCTATGTCTGGCGTCATGTGACGGGACGTTCAGCTCTTCTGTTTCTGTTGAATTAAACGTTTTGTTACGTATCGAGCATCTTGACCTCAACCTAATTGCGAAGTTGTTTTCATGTTGTTCCACTGTTTTATATCCATCTCTTCATGTCTGCAAATGTTCAGGAGCTTTTACAATAAACAGGAAGTTCTTGTTAAGAGAATCTGCTTCAGCTCAAAATAAAAAACTAAAAAAAAAAATTTAAAAGTAAGAGAGAAAAAACAGAGACAAAGGAAATAATAAAAAAAAACACTGCTGCTCATAAAGCAAATGAATCAGAATAAGAATTATAAGAATTTCAATTTTATTTATAAGTAAACTAAGTATTTTATGGCATTTTTTTTAACTAATGAGGATGTAATAGAGGAAAGATGTGTGCTCACACACACACACACACACACACACACACACACACTGCAGGTCCACCTGGTGATCCATCATGTCATGGTTATATAACTTCTTCATCTGCCCCTCCTCTCCCTCTTTACACTACAACCTACACACACACACACACACACACACACAGGTTAGTTAATGGGCCTCGGTCTCTGTGCTGCAGAAAAAATCCCAATCTCATGTTGAGAAAGTCCCAGGAGAGACTAGGTCCAGAGCTTCATTTGTGTGTGTAAATAATGATTTTGTAGCCATGTGACGTGTGTGTGTGTGTGTGTGTGTGTGTGTGTGTGTGTGTGTGTGTGTGTGTGTGTGTGTGTTTCGGAGACAGATAAAGGGGGATTAGATAATAAATGTAGATAATAAAATGTAAAATGATAAATGACATAAAAACAGAAGAGACAGTGGCAGGTGGTGAAAAATACATAAAATAAAAATAAATAAAGATAAATATTTTAGGTCTGTAAAATATGTTGCTTCATGTTGAAAAATCACAACCAAAGACATGAACCATCTGTTTACCTCCACTGTTGTTTTTACAACCTGAATAGGTGAAACAGTGAAGCAGGTGACCCAACATATTAAATAAATACATTTTAATTTATTAAAACTGACATAGAAATGTGTTAAATTCAGTATATATATGTATATGTGTATATATATGTAAATTAGATCATTTTTTAGCAGCCAGTGTTGATTCTGTGAATCACACATTGATCGTTATAAATCCTGTGATCATTTTGAGTTGAATCAAATGTTGGTAAATACAATAATCTACAAGTTAAAACAGGGACATGGACATTTCACTTTTTGCATCGAAAAACTGTGAATTTTGTGTATTGTTGCACCCTAGTTTCGACAGATGAAGAGAAAAGAAAATGTTTGAGCTATAATGAATGTTGTTGTGTTTACTGTAACTATAGGTTTATGTTTTTAATATGATTTTTTTGCTGTTAATGATGGAGTCAGTGAGGAGAGACTGGAAAAACTCGACCAGCGCCTGATATATCCAGGCGCCCCTACTGGTTCTATAGAGTAACTGGTGCTGAAGTCGACTGAAGTGAACGTTTTGTCTTCAGGATCATTACTCGATCATCGTCTCTTCACGACCTGGTAGAAATCCGTCCACGTCGTCTTGAAGCCTCAGGAGCTCGACTATAATGAGCTGCTGTCTGTGTGAATGATGCAGATCACAGCTACAGATTCAATGAACGGAGCCAACGTGTTGTTGTTTTGTCTCAGTCAATCTGACCGTCGCTGGTTCAAACTGCTCTTACTCTGTATCGATGTGTATATGTCTATATTCTGTCAAAAGCAATTTCTGATTTAAATGAACATTTTATTAGTTTTTTTATTGTAACGTCTTCACGTCTGTGCTTTATTTTCATCTCAGTTCACTTTGTTTCTATAGGTTTAAATAGTATTTACTGTTCTGACCCGAATATAAGATGACTCCTCTTTTTCAAGGCCAATTTTTGGAAAAACTAGTGAACAAGCACATGACCTGTAGTAGCAAGAATGCATCAGCTAAGTTTTTATCATTATTTGTTATTTGGTATTTTTGTCTTTAGTGATAGAGACAGTGTAGAGACACGGGAACAGAGAACACACGTTCAAACTGTTGAGCAGCTGCACAACATAAAAACGACAACGTGGTGTCCAGGTGTCCTCTAGGAGCAGTGTTTAACATGCACGCAAGCATTAGCATTAGCATTAGCATTGCGACAACCAATCACCGCTAGCTGCAATGCGCGAAGGACAATTATCACCGGTCCAATTTTGAAACTATGACGACGCCACAGACTGAGAAACTGTCTCCTCTGATGTTTGTTAACTTGTTCAACATTTGAGTCGTTGTTTTCTAGTGAGTCTCAGTGTCACGGTCACATCTCTCCAGGTCACTGGTGTGAGAGAGAAGAAGAAGAAGAAGAAGAAGAAGAAGAAGAAGCTCTGACTCGTTTAAGGAGAAGACGTTTGACTCCACCTGTTGGTTTAGACCCCGGGTCTCTGGACCCCGAATATAAGACGACCACAACGTCTTTTTCAGACTTTTTTCTAGAGAAAAAAAATACTTACAAGTCTTATTCTGGGGTCAGTACAGTCATACCTTATTACTGAGTGTGTCAGCGTAGTCGTCTTCACTCTTTAATTTAGTGCATGAGATGAGTCAAGATCAGTGTAAAAATTTCTACATACACTTGTATGTTTCAGGAAGATATTGCATGATGACTGATTCCTGGTGTGTGTGTGTGTGTGTGTGTGTGTGTGTGTGTGTGTGTGTGTTTTGCAGGTACATACATATTGTGCGAGCGTGTCGATGAGTGTGTGTGAATGTTTTTTTCACAAAATGTCAAAGAACTACATTTGCAGAGAGCAGCCGGTTCCTTCTGTGAATGACTAATGTTGTTACTGGGTGCTGCTCAGCTGGGCTCCCACACACACACACACACACACACACACACATTGAAAGCACAAAATACTTAATTCATAACAACCTTCCCTTTTTTTTCCCAGACTCACATGAACAAAATCTGAAGAAAAGACAAAAGAAAACATCGATTCTGTGTTGGATTCTTCAAACATGGTTTGAATCACATTCAGCAGCTCAGCTCCTTTAACTTTTAACTCACAGTGTAACCATAAATACACCATTTAAAGAAAGCCGAGAGCTCTATCAAATGTATTAAAACATAAAAATGACGGAGCAGCAGAAGGAAAGGAAATTAAAAAGTTAAGAACAGACATAAATACACGAACGGCAACATAAAAGGAGTTAAAAGTGACGAGAATCTAATCTCTTCTGTGGAGCACGGTAACCAAACGCTTGTTATTCATGATATGAGCAGTCACAGTGTTTTGTATTTTGGACGTTAAACTTCAGGTGTTAGTCGTTGAAATTTGTTCATTTCTCTTTGGTTTTGTCTGAGGATGTCTAAGAGCGATGCAGTTCATGTTTAAGCAGATTAAAGAACAAACAAAACCTTTTTTTTAATGATTATTTTTTGAGGTTTGAAAAAAATAACTTTCAAACAGCAGCTAATTTTCAAATCACAAACTTAAGTAGAAAAAGTGCAACACAGAACTTTCAACTATAATTTAAAACGTTTGCTTTTGTCGATTTATTCTCAGTTTAATGTTTATTTATCGTATCGTCCTGTCATCAATGATCAGAGCTACGAGCAGCGTTAACAGTCAAACAGAGACAAAACAAGTCTGGTCCATGTTCACGTTCAGCTGCTGCTGCTAGTTCACTGATTAGTCCACTACTGATGTTAGACCTGACGTGATCTGATTCAAGGATTCAAGGATTCAAGGAGCTTTATTGTCATTGCATCACGTTAGGAACATGAGGTGAATGAAATTAGATTCCCTCTTCCCGGTGTAAGCCCGATAAGAATAAGAATAAAATAAGATAAACAAGTAGTAAGTAAGAAAGTATAAAAACAACAATGTAAAATAAAGTATAATGACAACAGGGAATTGCAGCAACAAAGATTTGAAGTGACATATTGTCCAAAAAAAAGGAGTCTGTGCAAACAGCTGCAATGTGATGTGTATGTGTGTGTGGGGTGGGGGGGTGGGGTGGGTGTGGTGGGTGAGGTGGGTGTGGTGGGTGAGGTGGGTGGGTGGGGTAGCAGGGGCTACAGAGTTTAACAGTCTCACAGCTTCTGGAAAGAAGCTGTTCAGTCTGGTGGTTCTGCTCTTACTGCTCCGCAGCCTCCTGCCAGAAGGGAGACGGACAAACAGTTCATGTGTGGGGTGGGTGGGGTCCTTCATGATGCAGGAGACCCTTCTCCTGCATCTGGAGGTGTAGATGTCTGTGGTGGTGGATAAGCTGCGTCCTACAGTTCTGTGTGCAGCCTTCACCACCCTCTGCAGAACCGTCTTTTCTGTCACAGAGCAGCTGCCGTGACACACGGTGATGCAGGAGCACAGGACGCTCCCCACCACGCATCTGTAGAAGGATGTCAGGACTGAGCTGCCCAGTCCGGTCCGCCTCAGCCTCCTGAGTCTGGTCCATGTTCACGTTCTGCTGCTGCTGCTAGTTCACTGATTAGTCCACAACTAACGTTAGACCTAACGTGATCTGATCTAACTCAGCGATGGAGGAGCAGCATGAAACCTGCTGTGTCCAACAGGAGAGTTTCTGTTAGAAAATACATCTAGAAGTTAGTGATCAAGAAGCTTGATCCAGACATAAACATAACACAAAAAATTAAAGACGGAGGGAAGATTCACAACAGGACATTTTCTCATTCATCAGAAAAACGGTCGGTCCAGTTTCTCTTTCTTACTCGTCTCTTGAAACAAAGTGTTGAGGTGAAAACGTTCCTCTACTTCACCGTTACACGTCATCAGAAGTCGCCGCTAGTCGCTACATAAGACGACGCGATGAGTCTCCATGACAACCAAATGAAAACAAACAAACAAAGATGGATATTTGTTTACACTGATCTCATCAGAAGAGTCCTGTCATCAGATGGCGATTGATAGCTAACGTTAACGAATGTTATTGAGTAGCAGTTAGCGATAAGTTAGTTTAATAAGTTAAATGTATCAGTTGGTTTATTAATTAAATCTTGCATCCTTGTCCTGGTGCATGCTGGGAAATTTCTCATACCTCCTTGGTTTAATTGCGGTGCTGGAACAGCTTCGTTTGGAGGTTGTGTGGCTCCTCAACCTTCATCTAGAAGAGAATCGAGACAGATCGACTGGACATACGAGCTGCCACCAACCACGAGCAAAACAACCACGATGTAGAATAAGCATCATTAAGAGTATTTGATCATCAAATAGTGAAAAAAGCTGAAACAAACAGCGCAGAAGAACAACACTTCTGATGTAGCAGCTTGTCACTGCCCACGCATCAACGGTCATGACATCACTGACACGTCATCGCTGGACGTGATGCACAGTCATGGCTGCTTGAGTCTGACATATTTAAAGAGACAGGACGTGTCTGTGGACATATGGACCAGAGTGTGTTTACGTCTGGAACAAACTGTTTTTCTCCTGTTTTTTGGATGAAGTTAAAAAAAAACAGATTACGGCTGTGGACTTACATGTACTGGTAATGTAGTGATGTTTTCTGCGTTGGAGGAATTGACGTGATCTTGACTTTTCTTCTTTCTATATTGATATAAATCTTTTTCACAATATCACGGAGACTTGGGGAAATTTAACTTTATATCTTTGATTTTTTAGGTATATTTGTATCATATGTTGTTTCTTGATTGTGCAGAAACATAATGTTCACTGATTATAAAACAGTTATTTTATTTTGTGAAGGTTCAACAACATTAATGAGAAGAGATGTTTTGTCACCTGCAAAGACTCACACAGCATCTGATCCAGTCACATGCCAACGCAACAGTCATTAATTAACAGATCTCCAAACAACAGGCATTCCAGTAATCTGTGTGTGTGTGTGTGTGTGTGTGTGTGTGTGTGTGTGTGTGTGTGTGTGCACCCTCTGTTCCTCTTGTTCAGTTAATGAGTGTTTGTACTGTACTGCAGGTACAAAGGGACAGTAGGTCCTGTAGGGGCAGAGGGAACATACCATCTTGTCAAGGACACACACACACATTGCATTTAAAATAGATGGGCCTTTTTTTTGCAGTGAAACCCATAAGTCTCTTGATTTAATTATACTAATTTGGCCCAGACCAACCAATAACCAGGCTGCCTGAGTATTTCCTCCAGTTTGAACATCAGGTAAAAATGTTGCTGCTTTCAGTTTACTTATATTCACACTTAGGGTTAATTCATGCTCGTCCACATCCGCACACGTAGACTCATCTGCGTCGTTGCGCAGCCCGTCCAACCACCTATCCGACGTGCACCTCCCCAATTTTTAAATGTCTGTCGAGAACATGGAGACCGCTGGGCTCTGATTGGTCCACTAGAAATACATCAATCTCCTTCCACAACAACAACAACAACATCACCAGCGTCTCCTCTATTTATTTTTATTTTATCGGTCTCCACTGTTCGTTGTGTGTGGAGGAACAAGGCCGGTAAATAAACAACCAACGACTGTTCATAGTCGTAACGTATCGCCCCCTACTGTTCTGGTGGTGATTTGCTTTGCGACACCCACCAGCTGATGGAGAACTGACTTGCTGCGCAGTTCACAGTCAGAGAAGAATAACGAGGCCTTTATACTCGCTGTTTAGAGCGCACAGTGACTCAAATCAATGAACACTTTTTTAAGGGTGGTGTCAAAGTTGAAAAAACTGCAGCTAAGGAAGGAAACAGTCAACGTTTTTTAACAGATTTCAGCGGGTGAGAGTCACTGTCATGTGTTGCAGTGAAGTCACAAACGGTTAAAACTTCCTTGTCTCATCCAGTTAAACATGGAAATGAGCTTGGTGAGGTTGTAGGTCCACGTGAGCCTGTTGAGGCCTAATCTGTCTTGTTTCTTATCAGCTTTTCTAATTAAAAAAAAAAAAAAAACCTTCTGAAAGTTGCAGCGGTTCTAGGTGTTTTGTTCCTATAAAGTTGCATGAGAAAGTCATTTTTTTCCCCTTTTAAAGAGAAAAAGCTCTGATTTTTTCCCCTTGGAGGGTCTGATTTTTTGTTTACTGTTGCACAGCTTCCCTTTATATTGTTTGTAACTGTTTCATCACATTTATTTGAATTATATGAATCACACTGGATGAAGTTGGACCAAGGTGATGCAGAAAATGACGCAAAACCAATGAAAACTGATGAGAGAAATCGATCAAATCAAGTTACATACTCAGCTCTAACGAGTGCGTATGAATTTTACTGCAGCCGTTTTCAACATAAATCTAATCTTTTTCATCTTCACGTAATAGGAAAGAACATTGAAATACTGGATAATTTGACCAATTCAGGTTTTTATTATATAATATTTTAATAGTTAAACTAATAAATATTTAATTCTTTTTATATATTTGATGTAACTTGTGCAGGAGCTGCAGGAGGAGGAACTATACGCTATACGTTTCTTCCAGGTCTATTTTTTTTTCCAGCTGTGCTGTGAATTGAAATGTAGTGGTACCAATAAAGTTCACTGAATTGAATTTGACAAGATGTGGAGCGAGGAGAAGGTTGAGAGGACAAATAACAAATAATAAACAGAGAGAAAAAAAACGACAAACGAGCCACAACGACGTGATTTGTGTGCGTGCGTAGGCAGCAGAGCTGTGATGTAGTGTCGCTAATGCTACATAAATCTGCTGGATTGGATTCGGCTGAAGGTATTTTCCTACACACACACGTACACACACACACATAAGGGCTGAGGGCTGCAGGATGGATGTGTGTGTGTAGTGTGAAGTGTGCCGGTTGGGCAGCAGATGACTGATGATCTCTGGGAGCTCACACAGACTCAGACCAGGTCTGATTCAGGTACCGAAGCTTCATGACGACAGCTTCATCGCAACGTCTCCTCACTCATCTCCGTTCCTCCTCCTCGGGCGGTTCTCGCGCCACTTTTATCACGCTTCCTCGTGCCTCCATCTCTTGACCCTGGAGTCACTCCCATCCTCCATCTTGAAGGTCCCAGAGCTATTCTTTGTGCTGTGAGGAGCACGGTAGGAGGGATCTCTGGGGAGCCGTGAAATGAGGATTCATCCTTCATCAATGCATTTTTTCAGGCCAACGTGCTCCTTTATTAGGAATCTGCTCTGAAACCACATTGCTACACATTTAGACCATCAACACCATGTTTGAGGGTTGATGGAGGCTCCACCTTAAAGGGTGGATGATGGAGAAACTTCAATAATATCAACATCAAACAGAAATGTAGTCTCTGATTTGAACTTCGACCAAAGTCATTCTTTGGTCGAGTATTTGTACTTCTACTCTAGTATCTGTACTTCTACTCTAGTATCTGTATTTCTACTCTAATGGGACTTCAACAGACTTTATACAAACACTGTCACTGCTGCTTTATACCAAATAATAAATTCAGTAGATTCAGAAAAGTGTTTTACTCCATCTTGTCTCAGTCTGGTCTCCTTCACTGGGCGGAGGTGGTTTTAGCAGCTAATCTCTCTGCAGATGGTGTCCGTCGTGGCCTCGAGGACCCGGTCATGACGCCAGCTGTGGCGTCACCTCAACCAGCTGTTTCCAACAGCCGCTGAGCTGCTACATTGTCAAACAGGCTGGTGACTCCACCTTCTCTCAGCGGAGCAATTTGGATGAGACTGGTACAACATTGTCGACAGAATGGATTAAGGATTTTATTTCTCTCTGCATATCATCAGTGGGAGGAACTAAGAACTCAGATAAGAAACTAAGGGAGTTGAGCTACTAATCTCCTCCTGCCATTCATTCTCATCAGCTCCTCAGCGTAAACCACAAGCTACAACATTAGCACCTGCCTCAGGTCGTTCAATGAGTATTGAATTTTTTTGCCAATGCAATTTTGTTCAGATGTTTACGGCTCCCGGAGGACGGAGCCTAGTGACTGGTCCTCTGGTAACAACGGGTTTCACATTTGGTGGTTTGAAATAAAACGTCTCTGTCTCTTTGTAAATCACTTTGCAACTTTATTTTTTCATAAAAGAAAAACGTTGTTGTGTTGATCAGATTAAATCCAATAGTTTGGACTTTAAAGTTTGGACGATTGTTTCCCAATATCGTTTGTTTCGTTAAAAAGTTTCATCAAACTAAAGTCAGAGATTGTTTTATCTCCACAAACTAAAACGAGAATAAAAATTTGATTCACATTTTAGCTTTTGATCTAACGATGTGTTTGATGTGTTTTGAGGTAGTTTAGTTTTCTCCAGTTTGGTCGACGTGTTCAAGGAGTTAACCAATCAGAGCCAACGTGTATATAAACCCCGTCCCCATTTAAAAAAACGATCCATACCGGTTTCTAGCCAAGTGGTTTATAAATGTGGCCAGTGTGGTTTTCTCTTCACATCCATTGAGGATGTAAGAAGAAGAATATTTGTGGTAGTTATGCAGAGTTTGATTGTTTAACACCGAATCTCCTCCTCATCTGCCGCAGTCGTCAGGTTTTCATCATGTCATCATCATGTTTCATCATTTTCTGTTGAATTAAACGCTTTGCTACGTTTCCTTCAGGCTTGAACTCGCCCTCTGATCCTGCAGCAGCTGGAGGCTGAACACAACCATGAAATATCAGCGTCTGACGTGCAGCGTATTTCCTCTTGATGTTATCGTCTTCGTACATGACGCGATGCAGCACCACGCAAAAAAAATAAAATAACTAGATATCTGACGTTTACCTGCACGTCTGCTGTTCATGTTCAGTCTCAAATCCTGAGACTCAGACAAACAGACAGTGGCTGATAAACGCAGGTATTCTGCTGTTATGCAACACCAGCCCCCTCCTCCCTCACTGTTTAATACTTGGTGTAAACAGCTGAAGTGAGACACTTACCATGTGCTGCACAATCCTAGAGACATTGAAGTGACGATGCCTCAAACACACGAGTCTCACAAGCGTTTGTACAGTTTTTGACTTACTTTAACTACACTTACTTGCTGTTAAAGACAGTAACGTCTTGATGTCAGAGTTTCACAGGGACCTAAATCTTCGTTTTTGTTTTTGTCCATAGCTTTTGTCTATAAGAGTTATCCTTTCTTGTTTTATTTTGAAAGTCAGTTTTCATAAGGATCTTAAATTGTTTTGTGGTTTACTTCCCTCCTGTTTGATTGGCTGACTCACCCTGATTATTTTTATTAAATTAAAGCTACACTATGCAAATCTGGTCGCTTTCTCTCTACGAAGCTCCTCCTACAGTCTCAGAGTAAGGCTGAGTTCAAGATGCACGATACGTATCAAAACGTTTAATTCAACAGGAAACAGAGGAGCTGAACGTCCTGTCACATGACGCCAGTCTTGGCGGCTTTTTAAATGGGCGGGGTTTATATACACGTTGACTCTGATTGGCTAACTCCTTGAACACGTCGACCAAACAGGAGAAAACTATCTCAAAAGACTGTTGCAAATCATTGCACAACATCAACATCAACGTCTCCAGGTCGTAGACTTTTATAAGTGTTGGTTTTTCACCAAGAGGCATCAGAGACTCTTCATTCACCATCACACTGACTATGAAGATGATACCTTAACTTAAAAACCTTTAAGTTTGAATTTCAGTGACTGTGCATGCTATTTTTTGGGCAGCTAAGAAAGTCTTCGACTCTAAGTTTGGACCTTAAGACACATTTCAAAGAAAAGATGATATCTGGGGAAGTGAAGTAGATTTGTTCAGTTGCTTTACATAATCTCACTACTCTGAAGACACTTCTTCTGTTGTCTTCTCAGCTCCTTATTGTCTAGTGTTTCTTTGCGAATATAAATCCGCTCCTCCTCAGATGACGATCGGCCCCCGGTGGGTGAAACAGTGCAGGTGGCTCTGGCTCCTGCACCATAAATAGCTCGAAGGCTGCCGTCATTTGTTGGTGTGACATTTTCGTCGTAAAGGTTAGATGTTGCAGATGTTGCAGCATGCATTCCTTCCACGGCTGGGGCCTGTTGTGCTTCACTGTTCTGTGTCATCGCCTGCGGTCCAGCTTGTTATTTTAATGTGATTTGTGAGATCTGAGCCTTAAAATCTGGACTTTCTTGAAAATCATGTCTCTCGTGCGTCCACACTTGGAAGGTGTGGTGGATCCACATTTCTTGATCTGGCTCCTCCATCTCTTTTACATTGCTGTCATGTGGCTGGAAGTGGTTCAGGCTGTACGTAGCTCAGTTCAGACCTTTTTTGGCTTCACAGACCTGTTGGTTATTGTGTCCAGGTGCAGCTGGATGAGAAATGTTGTGTATATTCACTATCCTGCAAAAAGGAGACATATATTAAGAAACAACATCTTTCTTGCTGTGCACCTGAAATAAAAACTGATATTGTAAATTCAGCTCGGTGTAGATATCCTCATATTGATCGCTCTGCTTCCCCGAGTTTCTCTTTTAAGAAACATTGCTTCTTTTCATGTTTATTTATTTATCTTTTTTCTTTTTAGTGGAGGTGAGACCAGGGACGGTTGTAACAGCATCACTTTCATAAATAAATGATAATATTAGAGTCATGTGATCAGTGTCATGTGTAACCACTCCCTCTCTGATGGTACATGTGAATTTGCATGTCTGTGTGAAGACGTGTTCAGGTTTTACACACAAAGAAATGAATGTTTCAGACTGAGTCTCTATGTTGATTAGTTGTGATCTTTTAAGATGTTTAAGAAACTTCTTCTAACGTCAGGATCCACACCACTGACACTGTTTTTCATTTAGCATCAGTGACGACGTCTTTTTGTTCTTAGTGAACCACAGGAAGATGCTTTAGTGTCGACACACGTCACATAAACTTATATAGATGAATATTTAGTTTGTTAGTTGACCCTGGTAGAGGCTGTAGGTTCTAACAATGATACTATGTCTTTGACATCAAATAATGAATTCTGTTATAAAGTTGGAAAATTTGCGTTATTTGTGATATTTGTAGTCGACAAGTGAAGAAACTTTGTCAAAATTTAAGAGTCCTATCATGAATATTGATAATAATAGTGTTTTTTTAACGGCCACTACTAGGGGGCGCACTTTTTCAACATGCTAGGTGGTGACGTCAGCAGGATGGTTCGTCTAGTGGTTGTTGTTGTTGTTGTTGTTGTTGTTCTTAGTTTGTTCTGTGTTGTTGGTAAAAACTCAAAATGGAAACAAGGGAACAGACGACGCAACAATAAATCCTGTTGTATCGCCGCCCCTCAGGCTGCCATGAGTACTACTGCACAAAAAAAAAAAAAAAAAAGTAACCCCCCAATATCAGTGTGAGTCAACACTATGTTTGTTTTGTGGTGTAATTGTTCTGCTTGTATCTGTTTCTGAAAACACGTAACTGGTTCGACTACAAACCAACCAGTCTGGTAGGTGACGTCACGTCACAGTTTCTCTTCCCGGCTGAAGAGAGAACGAGGAGCAGGTGATAAAACTGACCAGGTCAGATATTTTCCTAGGTTAGCGTAGCTGCTGTTAAGCTAACGTTAGCTGACGTAAATGTAGCCAGACCAGCGTTGTAGTCGCTACGTGGTCTCACACTAAACCTACAGTAACGTTTGCTGCCTGTCACTAAACAGACTCTCTCCATGTCAAACATTATCTTTAACATTCACTAACATCACATGTGAAAACCAGGACACATTTAAATGGGACCAGAAAATCATTTTTATGTCCATTTGACTCTCGTTCATCATTTTTACGAGCATATAGGACCCGTGGACCGGAAGTAGATGGACGTGGTTTAGGATCCTCACAGCTGGAAACAAACACTCATGGTGCATCAGATGGTTTTTGAACATAGAGGTGAGTTTGATGACCTTTACTTTTCCAGCCACTAGGGGGCAGTCTAAGTAGTTTTGGCTTCACCATAAAGGAGCTGTCATTCACTTTTATATACATCCATTGGTTGAAACATCTGGGGAGCACAATCACTTCATCTTGTAGTTGTTGTAACATTGGTCTGTATAATGTCCCTGTGACTTTGAACTAAATGAATTGGAGAAGCTTCTCAAATACAACTCATGAGACTTTATTTAGATTTATTTTTTTTTCCAACATGCGCTCAAAATCAAGAAAAGGCTGCAGTCTGGGGAAATGCTGTTTCAGTATTTTGATCATGAGGTATTTCTAATTTTGGACAAGTGACTCTGTCCCATTAAAATCCTCTCTGCCTGCAGGCGGTTTCTCTCTCTGAGACAGACTTCTAACTGTGAGTTTGTACGTCCTTTAAAAAGAGCTGAAAGTTTGGGATTTAAGTTTTAACCTGGTTCTCTTTTTGATTATAACCTCTCAGGAATTAGTTTATACAGTCTTAACCAGTTAAAGGTTTAGATTTGATTCATATAAAGCAAATGAAAGTGGTGAGATAATGCATGAACTTGTGAAGGTTATTGAATGTGTCACATCACTGAGTGTCCTCAGAAGTTGTATGTGACTGTATGTGTGTGTCTTGAGTACGTGACTCTTCTGTTTGAAGCGCAGCAGTCAATTCTTTTCAGGACATTTCAGCCTAGTTTGGAGTGAAAGTGGAGCGTGGCCTCAGACAGACAGTTTATATAGAAACTAGAAACTAGAGCTCAGACTCAAACAACTATTACTATCACTTCTTCGTCCTCTCGTTTCTTCTTCTGGTTGATCATCTCTTCACCTTCAACTTGGCCATTTGTCCATGTACATTATCGTTAAAAGCAACATATTTACAATGATATAGAACTTTAATTTTACATCAGTTGTAGTCTCAGGATCCATCCAATCATCCCTGTGCAGGAACTTGTCTGAGATCAAGTCACAGTCTGAAATGTAGACCAGGTTGCTCTCCAGTGGGACGTAGCTCCTCCTGGAGGATTTCCAGGCTCAAAGAGGTATAACCTCTCCAGTGTGTTCTGAGTCTCCTACTACTTTGACACGGCTGGAAAACCTCCAGCGGGAGGCACCATCAAATGGTCCCCACTAAGTATATACCTGGTGTGGACTTCTATTTTCCAGGCCACATCAACATGATTTGCTGGTATCAAAATATTAAGTATTCACAAAACATTAAACCAAAAATACTGGGACTAGATTTACCTAAAGTCATAGTCTGGTGTCAGGTGAACCAGGAGTCTATTTCACCATGACAACAAGTCAAACTCCCCCTCAACAGATATGTTACATTGGTTGAAGTAATATCGAGTTTGATCGTCTTTTGTTTTCACAACCAAATAGTTAACAATGAAAGTAAATGGGGCAGTCAGCCAAACGTATCTAAATTGTCATTTTTTAACCACTGATAAAGCTCAAAATATCACTTCACTTCAGCAGTAGCATGAATAGGGTCCCTACACATAAACTGAAGTACTGATGAAGTGAAGTACTGAACCCAGAGTTTATTAAAAACACTGTTTTACAAGACTTACCCAACGTCTGGTTTTATAACAACTGGTGATAAAGGTTGTTCCACATCAGCAGATTCATCATTTTTCTCGCTCGTCACAGACACATCAACCTGTTGTTCAGGAAAAAGTCCATACAGGTCGATTACTGAATGTGACTCAAATTAAAAGGAAGATCCAGTGAAGATTCGTTTCAGAAATTAACGTATACTTCAGTATTTGTAGCAGTTTGGACAAATATCAAATAATAGTTTTAAAACGTTGAAAATAGCGACATACAACAAGAACGGTCTGGTGCTACATTCAGTAATCGACTTGTACGGACACAACATAAAGCCAACCACAAGATGTTTGGTAAGTCTTCAGAATAAAATAGTTATGATAAGATTAAAATAACCAAAGATAATTGACTCAAGCGAGGGGACACATCTGGATCCACCAGGAGAAACTGGAAATCATCACTTGTGAAACAAACATCTGGACACAATGACATGACCTTGGCTGAGCAGCTGTGATGTAGGAATAAGAGAATAATGGTTCAGATCAACAAGACATTTTTTTAAATGTGGACACATAAAATCATTAGTTGGCACTTAAACAAACATCCTTTTCCACAGGCTGAGGAAAAACAACTTGGAGGTGTATCACCTTTTGTTTTGAGCCTAAACTGTTTATTTAACTACCTGCTCTGTGATGTTGATGATATTACAAACAAGGTTGTGGTTTAAATAAGCTATAATATCTACAGCCAGACCCATAGGTCTGATAACTGTGGTCAATGGAGATATATAAAATGGTCACAACTCAAATGTACCTTGTGTCTACATAATAAATTAGATTTTATTAACATTTTTACAGTTTTTATAGTTATTCCTGGTGCAGCCAAGCTGAGATGCTGTTTCTTGGAAAGCATTAGTAAGAGATGAGGTCAGTGCCTGTAACCAATCTCACACAGTGAGAGAGAGCGAGTCTTCAGATGATTGTCCCACTCCTCCATCTGCTCCTCCTCTCCAGGACTTCATTGTGTTTTCTGCTGAGTCGACAGGACGTCGGTTCTTTTCCTTTTTTTTTCTACTGTCGTTCATCCCTGCAGATTTCCCAGAAGGCCACTCTGACATGGTCCTGAGATTAAGACGCTCTCTCATGAGACGTGCCCACGTTGAGGAGGAGGAGGAGGAGGAGGAGGAGGAGGGGTCGACACAACCAGAGCAGTTATTATTACTTCCTTTCATCCTCATTCAGAGGAATGTGTACACTCTTCACAAAGAGGATTTAAACATTAACACCACAAATGAATCTAATCAAAATTAATTAATTGTCTAAACTGACGTTGATTAATTCTCCGACTAATTAACTGACTGTTAGACTCTAAGGATGAAATAGCTAAAAAACCTTTGGAGGACTTTGGAGGGATGATATAATATACTGACACAATTCACGCTGTGGTTCTGAAATTCACTGAAAAAGCTCCTGCAGTTTTCTGTCTGAATTACTTTTGCGGCAGCCATATGCTACGAGCCCGTTAATTTTATCAAAGGTGATAGAAAATTTGATCTCACGTCTCTGCAGTTAAGTTCACGGATCCATGCAAAGACAATTTAGACATTTGGGAATAAATGCGGCCGAAGTCACATCTGTCCAAGTGTCTCTGCAGAACCAGCGTGTTTTTAAGTGAACGGCCACATGGTAAAGGCTGTTTCCTGTGGTTTGATACAGAAAAACAACATCTTGTTTCTTACAAATGGTTTTTATTTGTTTCATCTAATGTGTTTCTTGTGAAATGCAGTTGTTGTTGTTGTTGTTGTTACCCAGGACTTGGACATCACAAACTGGGGAAGTGAATTGATAATATTCCACAAGATACAAATGTTCTTCTTTCTCTGTTCTTCAAGGAGATTTCTGCAGATTTTGGGGAGTCCTCCAGCTTTTTTTGTGCAGAAGCATTTTCACAAAATCTAATAAATGGTCATGATTGATGTGAGTAAAGGCTGTGTCGTTTGGAAAAAAAAAAAAAAGAAATTCCCTGCAGGGTTAGAAGGAAGTGACCTCGCCAGAACACCAATCTCACCAAACTTTCATAACTACAGCGATAAAATGTGCTTGAGCTCATTAACCAATCACAGTTAATGAAAAACAAACACTGGTTTCTGGTTGAACAATGTGAGTCTGTCTTCAGTATTGATTACCAGTTTGTTTTGATAAATGACATGTTGAGAGAATCAGGTCAAGGATAGAAGAGTCTGTTACGTGGAAACTAGCAGGTCGTCCAGATACATGATCCAAACTTTACTCTCTTACACTGGAAATCATCATCGCTGCCTCTGAATGAGGCCATTGATTTATACATCCATACTAGTGATGTGTCGTTCGCAAACGAACCGGCTTTAAGAGCCGATTCTTTGTAGCGAACACGAAGAGCCGACTCGTTGGAAGGAGCCGAATCTTCAGCTGACAGTTGCTCCTACTCAGCTCTGATGAGAATCCATGCAGGTGTGGGACTTTATTTTGATGAACACCCCATGCAACCAATAATATGCAAGGACAGACTAACGCATGTTCCATTTACCTCGGAAGTCGGGACTCGGAGCTGGGAATGTCGTCACAGTTATCAGCTTTCCAGCTATACGGCTTTACGCCCCTTCTGGTCGACCCACCAGGTCCTTAGATAAAAAAAATTGGATCTACTTGGATCTACTTGGATCTACCCTGAATCACACATATATTGTATCTTAATTTAAATGTTAACTATCAGTGTGAGTCAAGACTATGTTTGTGGTGTAATTGTTGATTTATCTGCTTCTGAAAACACGTAACTGGTTCCACTACAAACCAAACAGTCTGGTAGGTGACGTCACGTCACAGTTTCTCTTCTCAGCTGAAGAGAGAACGAGGAGCAGGTGATAAAACTGACCAGGTCAGATATTTTCCTAGGTTAGCGTAGCTGCTGTTAAGCTAACGTTAGCTGACGTAAATGTAGCCAGACCAGCGTTGTAGTCGCTACGTGGTCTCACACTAAACCTACAGTAACGTTTGCTGCCTGTCACTAAACAGACTCTCTCCATGTCAAACATTATCTTTAACATTCACTAACATCACATGTGAAAACCAGGACACATTTCAAACAGGACCAGAAAGTATGTTTTTCACTTCACACATAGACGCTAGTTCATAATTTTTGCGTGGACTGGAGGTAGATGGACGTGACTAAGGCTGCCCATAGCGACAAAAACTAGTCAGAAATGCTAATAAACAGAATATTACAGGGGCTTCTTCTACTGTCTACACTTGGGGCAGCCATCTTTGATTTAACTCGGGGTCAACTCGGGGGTGGTGAGGATTCTCCAGCTTTCTGAGACGAAAATCCGACTTCAGTTGAGAGTTCCTTCGTTCCAGTTGAAGTTTCTGACTTGGAACGCAGCGTAGGATCATACCACTATGTGAAAGAAGGAAGAGACGGGGAAGACTGATTTAAATACGAAGACTTCGGGAAAAAGTCAAATTGAGTGAAAAACAAAAGAAGCAGCGTCTGGCTACATTTCAAAAACACTGGAGAAGCAAAGCAGAGTGCAGAATATGCACATTGTAAATATCTAATAAATTGTTGATTTTATTGATTTGATTTGTGGTGGTTCTGTTTACAGTTTGTTTTTGTTTTTTTTGTTTTTTTATTTGATTTGATTAAAGTTGTAAGAGCCGGCTCTTCTAAGGGAGCCGAGTGAAAAGAGATGAATCTTTGAAAAGAGCCGGACTGCCCATCACTAATTCACACCTCTGGTTAATGTTCTGTTCACTTTTTCCCTTTTTTGTGCGTACACATGGCTCAGAGCTTGCGTTTTCCTTTTTTAAATCCCAAAGTTTGCGTAGAAATTGGCGTAATACACAATGTTTATATATGAGGCCCCTGGAGCGCATGTTAAACACCACTCTTGGCCTTAAAATGCGCTTAAAATGAGAGATTAATTAGTTTTTGTTTGGTTTTTTTATTGATTGACAGCCTTAATAAGTTTACAACCATGCCCAATCTCTCCTACCTACTATCTATAATGAAATAAAATCAAACAAAGAGAGGTCACCAGTTCAAATGTCTTTCTTGTAGTTTAATAAAAGATGAACAAACATGAACGTAAGGACCCAAACACACAGTTGTGACCGAACAAAGTGAAAACGACCTTCACACCCCAAGTCTTTCTACCCTTCCCAACCTTACGATCCTTATGAATCCTATTTACCCAAAGTCTGTTGGCCAATACAGAGCTCACACTCTCACTGTTTGACAGAGAGAAAACAGGGAAATACTCAGCACTTCACTTCAAGGAGGTATGAGCAACACTGTTTTGGCTGTAATATCACAACCATCCAGCCGGTCTTCAAGACCACACCACTGTCAACCTATTGTAGGTGGGAAAGTCTCAGTTTCATCATTAAACTCATCAAGAAGACAGTGAAGTGGTCGGCCACTCGATTCTTTGGTCCTCAGCAGCGAGGGGAGACCCGGTCCTCCAGACATCAGGTCCTCAGGTCTCGACCTTCCTTTGTGGGGGAGTTTGAGGTTCAGAGCCCCGGGCTCTCTCTGTGCACAGTCTCGAGACCGAAATCCTCCCGCAGCCAAGGTCAACCCAGGGACGCCAATTTGTAGTAGCAATTTTATATCTATAAAGAAATAAAATTGAAAAAGAGAGTTCACCAGTTCAAATGACTTTCTTGTAGTATAATAAAAGATGAACAAACATGAATGTAAGGACCCAAACACACAGTTGTAACCGAACAAACAGTCTGTGAGTGAATGAAAACGACCTTCACACCCCAAGTCTTTCTACCCTTCCCAAAACAAAGAGCCATGCTTCTCAAAACATTATCTTCACACCACATTAGGTAGAGCAGGGGATGAACATGAACATGTATACAACCAGCATGGTGCATAAACATACATGGAGCAGTTTGTAGAGGTGAAACAAAAGGTCAAGCAAGGGAGTGAAAACACATCACAAGCGTATAAAATTGTGTTAATGCTTAAAGTACTTATCGTAATAATGAAAATAAATGAAAAAGGTGCAGACTTTCCAGTAGCTTCTATCAGAAACCGTCCAAAGACACAACACTCCTCCTTCAGACACCTCTTCCTCCTCATGGTCTCTGATTCTCTCTAAATGTCACAACATTTCCTTTACAGCAGACTGGGATTGTTTTTCATTTACACTAACGTCATCTTTGTACGTATATAACTTGTTTTTATTTTTCAGCTAATTGATGGGAATCATTATGATATCACTGTGTCATTACATCTGTGTTATTTTGAGATGAACAAACACAAACACACACATTCTGCCACTACAGCCGTCCTCCTGCAGGTTCTTTAATGTCCTGTCCTGTTTCTGTGTACAGCCGATCCCAAAATAAACAACAACCTACTGCTCGTTTGACTCATCCACCACAAAAAAACACAGCTTCATAGTGTCAGAAAACTGCATGAAAATCCAAACATGAGTTGTAGTTATGCTCTTAAATATGATCTTGAGTACGTTGACATTAAGAGAAATGTACATATTAATACTACGGACAGGTAGGGAAGTACAAACAATACATCATGGTTGACAGGAGGCTCATATGAAAACACACTTCCACACCTTGAGTCATCTGAGAAGCAAGAGCATCCAAAACACAACAGGAATATCTCTAATCCCCCTGTTCTCCACGCTCTATAAATAACTGTTCTGTTCTTGTTAATCTGAGGAAGCAGGAGGGAGCAATGAAAACAGAGACGGTCTCTACGAAGCTGCTCTGCTGGAGTTTCTGCTCATCTCATGTTTTCTTTGTAGGTTTTCACACCAGCGTGTGTGTTCATATGCATGTGAGTATTCAGTGTTTCAAGCCTGGATGAGCTTTATCCTGGTTCTGATAAACCAGAAGATGTTAGTGTGGTGTACATCAACATCAGACACTTGAATACAATCATTTTAGCTTCCTTGCTAGCACATCCACCCCAGGATTGAAGCTGTGGTTGGGTTGAGTGAATGTTATACATAATACATTTTCTAACTTAATGACACTTTTCCTCTGATCCATTTTCAATGTTGAGTGACTCAATAAATGTGGTGTTTTCACTCTAAGTCGACCTGTGACTGTTTAGACCATCAACACCATGTTTGAGGGTTGATGGAGGCTCCATCTTAAAGGTGGATGATGGAGAAACTTCAACAATATCAATATCAAACACTAATGTAGTGAAAAAAGAACAACTTTAGTTCTTTAGTTCAGACTCATTCATTGTCTATGAAGATTGTTGTAGCTCCATGTTTTAAAGTGCTGGATAAACTTCATAATATTCTTCTGTTTTATTAACATGTACTTGTACTTTTACTTTCTACACTTAACTACATTTACTTATAGATTACTGTCATACTGAAGTACAGTAAATACTAGATACTTTAAGACTTTTACTGGAGAATCATTCTAGTGACGACTTGAACTTCTACCAAAGTTATTTTATTCTACTCTAGTATCTCTACTTCTACTCTAGTGTCTGTACTTCTACTCTAGTATCTGTACTTCTACTACTCCAGTGGGACCTTCACATACTTTATACACCACTGTTACTGCAGCTTCATACCAAATAAGATTCAGAAAAGTGTTTCACTGGTAAGTTAAAAATGATTTCATGTTCGCCACAGTTTTTAACCCTTTTGAGTGACAATATGTAAACACATATATACACTCAGTATGCACCCTACATATTTAAGATCTACTTAGCTTAATTAATAGCAAAAAGATTTTTCCTCCTTCTCCTCCTGTTCTGTTTCTCCTGCTTCAGTTATTTTTTCAAAGCCGTCACCTTCAGACCAAACAGCCGTATTGGGAAACGCTGAGACTCCATTGATTTTCAGTAGATATTTCTTCTGCTCCAAGCCCCCACAGCAAGGCCTGACTTATAGGACTTCATAACGTATCGATTAAAACTCTGTCGGGTTGATTGAAGACCGCAGAGACTGGACTCCTGCATCAAGGCGAGGCAGCTCTCAGTCACATTTCTGGACCGCAACCAACTCAGGAGCAGCTGGGCAGAGTGAAGCTGTGACTGATCATGTGTTTTTGTGCTATTTACAGACTGAGCGTGACCTATTCAACACTTAATGATGCACTTGTTGGTTCTGGATAACTAACACACTGTGATCAACCACTAAACACAGAGATCGTTGACATTTCTTCCAAAGCTGATATGAGGTCAAGTTGAACAATTAACCGATCTTATGTATAAAACATCTGGAATATTTTCATTATTCAGAATTTCATTCTCATTTAGTAGAAAATTGATTTGTTTACTTCACTCACTTTACTGACCTCAATGAGTTATATATCTTCAGTTTATTAGAGAGCAGCAGAGAGGAGACCAAGGTTGATTGTAACAGTTTTTGTCTCACAGTTCTAGAACTTCTAGAATGTTTTATTTCATATTTTTGACACAAAGTTTCCTCATTTGTCATCTACAAATATAAACACCCTCAATTTCTTCAACTATATCACAGAATTCATTATTTGATGTCAAAGACAAGTGATGTGGATCCTGACGTTAGAAGAAGTTTCTTAAACAACATGTTGTGATAAAACCTGTGGATGATAAACACATGTGAGTGGAAACGTTCAGCAGGACGTCACAAGCAGCTGCTGATCCACATCAACGATACAGGAAGATGTTTGACTCTGAAAGAAACAACAAACATTGTGTTTGTCTTCAGTGATAAAACATGAAGCAGAGTGTGTTGATGTGTGTTATGATGACAGATATATTTATCTATATTTATTACATCTGATCCAGTGGTTGAAAACAGTTGGAACATTTTCTATAAAAGGTTTTTATTAAACCGTCCCAGCACCTGTCAGTCATTGTTCAGCAGCTGTAGCAGCACCATGGTTGAAACTAACATCGATTAAATGACTCATTTTTACTAAGAACCTCGTTTTTAATCTGATACAAGTGACCTCATTCAACCTTCAACAGCATCACAACTAATCAACATTACTTTACAACCATCCCCAGTCTCCTCTACACTCTTCGATACTGCAGCTATAATCTGACATTATTGTCTCTTTATTTAATATTTGTGTCATGAAGGTTTTAACCTGTTACAATGACATTATCAGCCTGTTGGTTCACTGTTTTGATGTCCTGTGGTTGTTATATATTAATTCTCATTTTTTGAAAAACGGTGGAAAAACATAGTGTGATAGAGCCCAACAACAGTGTGTTGATAAGGACACAGGTTCATCTGACACCTGTGATTGGTTGGAGAACACGTTGATAACGTGTTGTCCACCTTCTTTGTCTTCCACTGTGTCTTGACAACAACTGCGACGCTCTGACGTTTCTGTGTGTTCGTGTGTTTAATTATATCGCTCCACTCTCCTCCCTCGTTCAGCGTGTCTTCTCTGTGTTCCTCTGTCATTGAAGTGTTTCTCTTACTGATGATGATCCTTAAATGACCTGAAAAAGAAAGCTAAGCATAGCCGCCCTTATTACACGTCTCCAAGGTTACCTGAAGAGAAAGCTCGTTTCAGGTCGTCATCTACAACACACAGTGTAAACGTCAGAAACTCAGTCTTAGTGGAAAGAAAGTAAATTAAAACCGAACTTTGAATGAATTAAAGAGTAAACCTGACACATCCTCTCATAAAAATGATTTGATGTGGTGGAAATTCAGCTCACAGCTCACCGCGGTCCACATCACTTACCGCTGGAATCGCAGGAGTAATTTTTATGAGGAGACGAGACGACATGTCCCTCATAATAACACCATCTAAATCATTTTCTCCACTTTATCGAGTGAAAGTAAAGAGAGAAAGCTTCACGACGCAACTTGACTGTGTCAAAATTTACATTTTTTTGTTTTGTTCAGAGAGCTGGAGGTTGGGAAGATACAGCTGCTGTTTCTTTTGTGTTAAAACATTAAGCTCAGTGAACGTTGCCTCCGTCCAAACAAGAATATTTCCAGGCAGATGTTATTTGACTTTGCCCACCTGATGATATCTAATGTCTAACAGAGCGGACATGAACTGCTAATACTGCAAGTCCCATAATGCAACAGTGCAATGGTGCAATGCAATGGACTGTTAATAGTTTGATGTTGGGATTTTCATTGAAAGACATTAGTTTTTGGCCGTTGTTGTTCTGTGGAAATAATGTTTTCATTGGACATAACTAGAAAGAAAGTATAAGGTATAAGGCATAAGAAATGACTTCCACTGATTTTTCTTTTTTTATGAAATTTTTCTGTCTGTGTTTATAGGAAATAACTAAGAGGCCCAAGCTTTAGGGAACATGTTCTAGATTCAATATATTAAAAATCAAGTTTGTGTTTACATGTTACATGTTGAACATGTTCATCCATTGATTTGGATCCAGTTTTGATTTTGTCCACTGTGAGTTTTCAGGTTGACACCTTAGTTTGAGTTTAATGAAACTATCACGTCATTGGTTGCTAATATTTCTGTTTTACTTGCACACAGGGAAACTCTTACTGTCGATCAATGTTCAGATCTGATTCTGTGTCTGTTATAGTTTTTGTGAAGGGTTGATGCTGCTCACAAAACTCAAGAAGCTCAACTGACTCCTTAAAAGCAGGTTTGCTGGGGCTCTTGGATAACTGAATGGCTATGATGCACCACGTTAGCATATACTCTACACTACTGTGTAAAAGTTATAGACACGCCACATGTTTTGTTTTAGCAGCACTGTAAAGACAATACATATTTATCTCTCACTTTCTTTATGCAGATAAAATAAGAAAATACAGAATGTATTTGATGTGGAGACAGGAGTCTCCACATCAGCTGCTGATCTCACCTTTGTCAAAATGGCCAAAGATTGATTTCAAAGAGTCTTGATGAGGTAAACTAGGGCAGAATCCCCCTCGGTGAACAATAAAGACGGTCACCAGAGACATAAAGCAGGTTCTGGGCCCCAACTCATAATGACTTGTCATATCTCTTTTGGGTGAAGCCAAAATGAAATCAGCAGCTGATGTGGAGACTCCTGTCACATCTGGATCTGCCAACAGCTTCTGTCAGACTAGACATGTCTATCAGTGACCTGAGTGTGGAGCAGTGACTTTGTTATCAGCTTATTACTTGTGGTTGTTGGTCACTGAAGCTCTGCTGGAGCAACAAGTCTGGAGGTGACCAGAGTCTGAATCCAGAGTCATTAGTACATTTTATGTTTTCTTAAATACTTTGTAGACATTTCCTGTATTTTCTTATTGTATGTATGGTCTTTACAGCACTGCTAAAACAAAAGATGCAGGGTGTTTATAACTTTTATATATCTTTATCTGTATGTATATACTAATATTCTATATATCTTCAACCAAGTCGAACTTTCCTGTGTGTCTCTCCCCAACTCTCCTCCCCGTTTCCTGTCTCTCTACACTGTCGCTGTTAGTAAATATCCAAAAAAATAATATCCAAAAAATAAAAAAGCAGATTTATTAACTGAGCACTTTGCGGTGATTCTAAATCCTGTTTGGAGAAATCTGAACAAATTCATTCTCTTAATGCACTAAATCCATAAAAATGTTTGACATATAATGCAATTATGTAGCTTTCATAAATAACTACGACTGAACAAGGAGCAGAAGTCACAAATAGATACGTGAATATGTTCAGGTCAGGTCAGGTTTTCATTAATTAAATGAAAGAAGCCTTTGAGGATAATTCATGTTTATAAAAGGGTTTTATACTATTTTACTATAGTATATATTAGTTTAGTAATGTGATCTACAGACTGAAAACATGAATTAACATGTAAAACATGACCAACAACAAAGAGAAGTGACTTGTTCTATAAAAATAAGTGTCCTCAAGTTAAACTTTAGGTTGAAGTCATGATTCATTATGAAACTTTAAGAGCATGAAGCGTCTCGTTTTCAAATAGATTATTTGTGAATGAATGAGTTTCAGACTGATGAATTTCTTCTAAAATGGAACATGTTGAGATTTAAAACGCTTCCTGTGGAGGGCGACGGCGATGATCTATATTTAAAACACTTCTAGGTCACAGTAAACTGGTTAAACTGTCAGAGAAATGACAACCAGAAGAGGAAAATATACCAGTTTGTGATGAAAGCAACTAAATAAAGTTTCTGTGTTATTTCCAGAGTTCTACTGGACGAGGTCATGGTTCTAGAAAAAATAGTACTGATGCAAATATCACCTACGTATAATCACAAAGAGGTGAAGTCAAATGTCCTGATTACAGTTTTTATTTCACTTTATTTACATGTCTCATTGCTACAAATATAAAAGTGTTTTTGGTTTTATGCTATTTATATTATAAGATATATAATATTGTACAATTTTGTTGATTATAATTTGAATTGATATATAGAAATTTTATTTTATTGTAATAAATAAAGCAAAATAAATATATATACAACGTTATTGACGTGATCTCATTTTCAGTCAATTCAGAGCCACTGATCAGTTTGACTCTTTTAAATGACAGTCAGTACTGACATCTAGTGGTCAGAGCAGTGATGTGCAGCACAGAGGAAACTTCATCTTTGGACTTCACACAATAAGTACAAATAACAAATAGATCATGTGTATTTCATCTTTTATTTTAGCTTCTGTTAACTTTGTTTTGAAATTTTCAATTGATAGAAAATACTATAAAACATGTGATGAGAATACAAATGAACATAACCAAATTGTAGACATTTACAAGAATAAAAGATGAGAAGAAATGTCAGAACTAAACAATTTAGAAATGGTGCAATATGTGATTATTTTTATACTTTGATTTTATGTCTGGATTTACAAAAAAAAAAAGCACCTCATGTTCTCATCGAATGAGCTGAAGTCACATGAAAATACAACAACAATTCAATCTCATTGTCAAATTCAAACAGTCTACTAATGAACTCATTATTTCATTGACTCGTCGTTTGGATCCTTGGATTCTGATTCACATGATGGTTGTTGAGGGAGACTCATGTAACCTCAACAGCTCGTAAATTTGTTGCTAATCTCACCGACTGACCACAAATAATCAGTCAGAACTGAAGAAGAGTTTTGTATCAGAGGTGAATCATCGACCTCGAGTCTTAAGACAGAATAACATGACCGACGTCTCGTTGTGAAGATCTTATGACAGGTGCTTTATCTTCATGTACAAATACACAAGACTTCTCATGAACTAGTTATATTGTCAGAAATCTTATTGGTACATGCACATGTTGATTTAAAGGAACCAGTGTTGTATCAAGTAACTGAAAGTCTCATTAGAGAAGAAGTGTAAACAGTAGAGTAGAAGTAGAGACACTAGAGTAGAATAAAATAACTTTGGTAGAAGTTCAAGTCGTCACTAGAATGATTCTCCAGTAAAAGTCTTAAAGTATCTAGTATTTACTGTACTTCAGTATGACAGTAATCTATAAGTAAATGTAGTTAAGTGTAGAAAGTAAAAGTACAAGTACATGTTAATAAAACAGAAGAATATTATGAAGTTTATCCAGCACTTTAAAACATGGAGCTACAACAATCTTCATAGACAATGAATGAGTCTGAACTAAAGAACTAAAGTTGTTCTTTTTTCACTACATTAGTGTTTGATATTGATATTGTTGAAGTTTCTCCATCATCCACCTTTAAGATGGAGCCTCCATCAACCCTCAAACATGGTGTTGATGGTCTAAACAGTCACAGGTCGACTTAGGTAGAAACATAATTACTTTGTTGCTATATGATACTCGAAGGGACAATGTAAAAGAATTGGCCAACTATTGAATTTATACCCACACGTCACCTTAAAGTTTAGCTAATGTTAGCGTCAGCGTGGAGCAGCTGTTGACAAGTTGTCAAACCTGCATGGATCGTTTACAATCTGATTATATAACTGGAAGGTTGTTTACTTTGACTATTGTCAGACTGTCAACACAACTTTCACACCCTGAAAAAAAAAGTCATAGACAAATTGCAAGAAGTCAAGAAGAAGATGAGTAGCAGCATTGAGAGTTGTTTTAAAACCTGGACGTTACAGTGACTCACCATCAAATCTTGAAGGGTCTTGCAGGTTAGCATGCTAACTCCACCAGCTAACCTCTCCAACAAACAGCACAAATGATTCTGACACGATGTGAAATCTGTCATTTTGTCACATTCTGTTCCACATTCCTTCTTTTCTTCTGCTTGGATTGTGCCACCATGCAGGTATGAAAAGAAAGAGCATAAACAATTCGCTACTTCCTGAATGACAGGTTCCAACGCTTTCTCTATCTAGATTCTTGAGATTTGAGCGAAGTTAAACTCTCTCCAAAGCAAACTAGGTGGGTCACTTCACGACGAGAGGAGAATGTGCCTCGCCCGAACAGAAAGGAATGAAGAACAAACTGCACCGTCAGTCTGGGGTTTTATACATGTGTGAGGGGGGTTGAGGCGTCTCTTGAATCTGTTCCCAACAGCCCATTGTTGCACAATTCTTACATGCATGTACATGAGTGAAAATGTCCTAAAATAAACATTTGTAATTGTTTTTCATTTCTTTTTTTTGGTTCGTTTCATTTATTTGTTTTGTATCTCACTGTGCATCTCTTTATGGTGGTTGTATATGTATGAGTGATATAATGTTGTTGTCTTGTCTTTGTGGTGGTTTGGTTGTGTTGTTTGTTTCTGATTGAGATCAGGAATAAAATCACCAAAAGTTTATCGATAATGAGCTAATTTCCAGCAGGAAATCCTTAAAGGTTCACTATGTAAGATGTTAGCAGTCTGGCAGTCAGTGTGATGATTAAATGACTCCACTGTCTCTTGCAATGTGTCTCAATTCACACACTTCCACACTGACCAGTCTGATAAAACACAGTGAACTGTTAATTATCGGATGGTTTCATCATAACCACGGACACTTCTCACCCTCAATGACTCCATCTTGGCTACGTAGCAGAAGAGGAGGGACGGCGGCGGCGTAATCTCCACCTCACATGAAACATGGAGCCGCACAAGCAAACATCAGCACTAGTGAGACTTTGATTATTGATTAGAATTGAAAACAAGCCGGCAGATATGTTGGTGGAGACGATCACGGTCCAGATCCATGATTATGATCCATGATCTGTCCAGTGATGATTCACCGTTAAAAAGAAGAAGACGTTGATGCTCATTTCTGGTCAGTGAACAATGATTTGAGACTAAACTACCCTGTTGACATTCACACACTACGTACATAAGAACAAAGTCAACATAGTTTACTACATGGAAGTGAACTAATGGATGTATCCAAATTGAGACACATTATATGACCTGATGTTGGATTCATGAAGGATGAGTTCAACATTTTGCAACAATCTTCAACAGTCTGTCCAGGTAGTTTTCTCTTTGGTTGGTGTGTTCAAGGAGTTACCCAATCAGAGTCAACGTGTATATAAACTCCGCCCATTTAAATAGATGTTGTAAGTAGTTACGAGGCTGGCGTCATGTAACAGGACGTTCATCTCCTCTGTTTTCTGTTGAATTAAACGTTTTGATACGTTATCGTGAATCTTGAACTCAGCCTTACTCTGAGACTGTAGGAGGAGCTTCATGGAGAGAAAGTGATCGTACTTGTGTAGTGTAGCTTCAAAACAGAAGCTCATCTTCATGCTGATACAACTATTCACACATTCATACTTCTAATGAACGGTTCAGTTACACCTTTGGCTTTCAATCAGTAACTTACACACTACTTTGTTTTACATATTGATTAACTAAGTTGATGATTTGTTTCCTTATTTCTTGTGTATTTTATCACCTTGATCAGATCTAAATAAATGTGCGTACAGACACGTTTGAGTTGTCAAATGAAGGAAATGTGTCAACAGACTGGACGATTTCAGGTCATTTTATCCCAGTTTAGTTTAGTTTTACGATCTAATATCCTTTCTTTACAACAGAGAGTGAACCTGTGATTAAAATGACTAGTTTCACTATGAGACCACGATTTCTATCTGTTTCAACTTGTTCCTCAATTTGCAGCAATAAACATTTAGGGGCTGAACAAATAAAGATAAGTATTATCTAGACAACACCTCCTCAATATTACTTCTATATATTTAAATTTAATCCAAAATATTAATGTCATGGCTCCAAAGTAATCTGACACTGATTATTGTAACTTTAGCTTTCCATAGTATGTCAAAAATAAATCAAAATAAATACATTTAAACTAAATAAACAACAATAAATCATTAGCTTTTCATATGCATACTGTTGTCTACCTACAGTACATATACAGGTACATACAATACTGTTTATACACACATCATCTATAGAAATACAGTTTATTTACCTGTAAATACTATACTGTCTATATACATGGAGTTTATAAACAAAATGTATATATACATAGTTTATATAGACGCTCTCTATCTATCTATCTATCTATCTATCTATATATATATATATATATATATATATATATATATTTTTGTATGCTCATATCATAGTCTATACACATTCCTTATATTCTTATATTTTTTCTGCAGTAAAGATGTGAATCTTTTATTTTAAATAGCTCATATATATATGTTGTATATAACACATTGATCAGTAAGTGTACGATTGAAGACACAACCTCTGTTTATTTTTATTTGTCGGTGTATTTGTTTCTCAGGTTGATAAAATGTGTTGTAAAGATAAAATAATGGTTGTTGATGTACTGGTTTACAGTGGTTGTGTAGGTGGAGGAGTGGGAGAAACAGACCTGCTTGTTATAATGTGTGAATATGAAAAATAAATAAATAAAATAAAATAAAAATCAGTGTAACCCACACAAAGCTCGTGTCAGCTGACACGATGGTGAACTCAGATACGACGGCAGCGGCCTCGTGGAGACAGTTGCCACGGAGACCGGCGCACGTCATCCTGTAGCGGTTGCCATGGTCCTCCTGACGTCAAAGCCCCTCGCAAGATGCTTAGGAAACCCCCTGGCGCGGTCGCTATGGATACTGGCGGGGGGAGGGGTGGGGTTTAGAGGAAGCGGAAGTGTCAGAGCAGGCGGAAGTGGTACTGCCCTGAATACCCTGAGCAGCAAGCGGAGGACGGCTTGATAAACTCCCATCGTTCAGAGAATAAAATCGGGATCCCAAGTACGCTCTAAATGTGAGTTCACTTTAATATCAATCGATTATTGTCTTATGTACAGGATAATGAAAGTCTTTCGGCGGGAACAACAGCCCCAGCGGTGGCCCCATTCCTTGCATCTGCGGCGGAAGGTGCCTATTGTGGTTTGGGGCTGGGTGCGAGGATTTAGGCCGAGTCTTGTGGCCAAAAATGCGATAAATACCCCACAAAGCGTCGGATTTTATGTCGCCTTTATTCTTTCTGCTGTCGAACGAATGCTAAATCGTTGATTTATTTTTTTTATTATTTAATTTGAAGGCCCAGGCTCCGATCCGTGCCATGCGTGGTGCGCGGTGCCCGTGAAGGGAGGGAGAAGCAGTACCCAAGTTTGGCCATTTTGACAGCTTAGCTGCAGCAAAGTAACCGTGCCCCCGGCCGTCGTGCGAGCAGCCAGAGACACTTTAACCGCCGATGTTAGCTTAATGCACGGCGGATAACGAGTAGCTAATAACAAGCTGTCGACATTAACGTGGATCGCCGACATATCCGACCTCATTATTCGCAGCACAGCGGTAATTATCGATGACTTTTGCCGAGATCCGTCATGGCGTAGTGAAGCGATATGGAAGCTAACACACCCTCCCTATTTCCCGGGAGTTTCCACCCATTCATATGCGATTTTAAATCCTCTTTTGATGGTCATTTTAATGATAAATGCGTTCGGTGATATAATCAGAATATATATCATATTTTACCCTTTAATCATTTCAGGACATATATTCGATGTCGGCGTATATCGTATCGCCATTCCGACTGAACTGGGTCAGATCCCCCGTTAGCGGCTAAAGCTAACCCGTTAAAGCCAACGGCCGGGGCCGTGACGTTCGGTTAGCATGGTAGCTGGTTAGCATGCTAGCTGGTTAGCATGCTAGCTAGCTAGCTGGCGGTAATCTATCTCTCCATCTTAAAATTCCGCAGGGGAATGCGACAAGGAGGGCGTAGCTGTTAGCAGGCCGACCAGACGCGACAACTTAGATATTTTTGGCCCGCGGGAGAGGATTTTTTTTATTAACATAATTATTTATTCATGTTCGAACGAAAACATTTAGCGGGTTTGATTTTAATTTTCTTTTATGAAAAAAGGCTGTCGATCTGCGGTTGAAGATGGTGATCCTCGTTTTTTTTTTTTTTTTTTTTCAGTGCGCATAAGCCTTTTAACCTTAATATATGTAGACTGAGATGTGGTGGAGTAACAAAACATATCGATTAAGAGGTTAATTTTGATGTAATTAAACCGATGTATGCGGTGATCACTACTGCGGCTTCGTTAATGCGCTAACTATTAAAATGCTAAATGCTAACTCGAAGATGCTAAAGGGAAACGGGTTAGCATCAGAGTCATTACACGGGCGGTTGAGAGGAGATGACAGCGTTGTTTGAATACCACATGTAACCAGAAGAAACACCTTTTCCGTTCAACTTTACCTTACTAACACTAAACAACCACTAACCATTTTACTTAACAAACACTAACTGCTACACACTATCTCATTTCAGTTTTAATTTTATGCTAAAACATTCAATAAAACAACAAACACCTTAAATAAACCTTAAATTTAAGCACTTACAACAGAAAAAAATCTAGGTAAAATATTCAAATCTTACATTTTCCAGTAAATGAATAGGTTTTTAATTGAATTATTTAAATGGTTTGATTGATAGTAGCAACAATAATGACAATAATAATAATTAAAATGTATTAATGTAGCATGTTTGAAAATAATCCCAGAGTTTAAAGTAATAAAATACACAATCAGAAATTAGCATCTATGCTTGATAAGTGACGTAAATGTTTATGAACATGTTTTTGACCAATCATTCAACTAATGGTAAATCTAGATTATATAAAATGACACATTAGAAAGTGTATTTATCTTATGTTATATTATTGGTAAAACTGCTTTGGCTTTTGGTTAAAATCTTATATAAAGAAAAGAAAGATGACAGACTCATAAACCGATCGTGTATTGATGCTGATGTCATTTTGGGATCAAGCCAATCTAAAATAATAAAATCAATCACATTTCCCTCATGACAACTTAAAGAGAAAACACTGGTGAATTTTTGAGGCGTCTCCGGTTTCTACTCCTGATAATGGAGGAAATGGGTTTCTGAATTTATAATGATCCTATGAACTAATGGGGATCACCATTTTTTTTATATAAACTAATGGAAGTGCACTCAGTATCAGCAGATGATTGATTTTTTTTTTTTTTGGTTCAGTCCTATGAATGTGCCATGGGTACACTTCCCCACTGAGAGGCTATTAATTACTCTGCAAACTGCCATAGGAAGTGCATAAAAGTGTCAGTAGGGTCAAGCTTTATGAAGAACAAAGTATTTTTTTTAAACTGTGTCCCTCGGGCATCTTTTCATTCATTTTGTGAGGTTGTCGCAACACAGTATGGAAGAGGAACTATTTAATTGTTTTTAAAAATAGTACAATTCGGGACATTTTCTTGGAAAATCGTCAAGTAATTTAATAGAATAATCAGGACTGGGTGTCTGTTAATAAAAGAGATATTATATAGACACTAAATTCAAACACTACTAGTTTATTTCTCTTAATTTAAAGTTATGGGTTGAATTATAATTGTCAACTAAATGGACAAACCAAAGGAAGATGTTAATTTATCATTGTTGCATAGAAGATTTATAATAAATAAGTTAAATGCACCTGTAGCCTGTAGTATGAAGATAAAGGAGGAGGAGGGAAACACAAGAAATACTTCAAGGCCTTCAAATATCCTCTGAAGTGTTTTATGATCAATCATAAAGAAACCAGGGAGGAGGTGGGAGGGTTGATATGGCGCGGCTGTAAATCTAAATCAGAGTGTGGTGAAGGAGGACAGCAGGTGGGAGTTACAGGTTTCCAGTCGTGAAGACTGAAGACACAGAGTATTGATTGACAAGAGCTTTAGTAGTTGTAGTAGCAGGCAGCTTTTAGTGCAAAATTGGAAGAGAAAACAAACAAACAAAAAAAAACTGCACCGTCCTTCATCTATCGTCTGTAAGAGACGACGTGTTGAGTTAAAGATTATTTGACACCGTTAGAGCTGCAGCGGTTCATCAGTGACTTGTTAGATTAATCAGCAACTAATGTTTAACTGTTTTAACGTTTGAAGACTTAGATTTATCAAAGAAATAAAAACTCTGAAGCTGAATCCACGTAGCGACGACTTAAAACTAATATAAGTTGAAATAGATCTCAGCTCAGTCAGGTACTTGTCACTTGTGTCTGTTTAGAAAGGAAAAATAAAGGAGTAATAAGAGGGAGGGAAATATAATTAATAATATAGATATTTCCACCCTGATCGGGTGCTTTTGGGGAAAAAAAAAAAAAAAAAACAGGAAGTGATAATAGTTTATATCCTCCTCTTTGTTTGTTTCTCAGCTCAGATTGATAAAAAAACATCCAGGATAGAAAGTGAGAAATAAGGTATTCATGGATGAAATGTTTGAATGTGGTGTGAGCTCCGCTGTGGAGGGTTTTTGTAGAGTGATGTGTGGATATAAAGGAGATGGAGATGTAGACTGTGGCCTACTTAGACCTACAGATTCATCTGGAGAGCAGAAAGCCCGAGGGGATGAAATAACTGGGAACAGCCATTTCAGTGCAATTGAAAGCGTTTTTGACATTTTATGAAGTGCTGTTATGCCTTTTTTTTTTTTTCCCTTGGTTTTCTATGTGATATCGAGGGTCGAAAGGTTCATTCAGTTTAAATAATCGACCGTTAAAAAAAAAAAAAAAAAAAAAATGAGTATTTTGATTATAAACTGACACGGACTGTCTTCATACGTGTGTTTCAACGTTTATACGGTCACAACATCCACCTCACCCTCGTGGCTTTCCCTTCCTGTAATTTCTGTCCCTTCTTCAACATGCTCTACTTATTTCGCGGCCTCACGAATCTCACACACACCCATATTTTTCTCTCACTTGTATTTCTGTCGCCTCTCTCTCTCTACTCTTTCCAAAGGTTTTTTTTTTTTTTTTTTTGCAGGTCCCAGCTGGTAAATGGAAAATCCAAAAAAAAAAAAAAAAAAAATGCTAATTCTGTCTTCTTCTTCTCTCTGTCCCCCTCTGTTTTTTTTTTTCCTTACAGCCTTAAAAAATGGATAAGAACGACCTGGTGCAGAAAGCCAAGCTGGCAGAGCAGGCCGAGCGCTACGACGACATGGCGGCTGCCATGAAGGCCGTGACGGAGCAGGGTCTGGAGCTCAGCAACGAGGAGCGTAACCTGCTCTCAGTCGCCTACAAGAACGTGGTACGACATCCAGCTAGTGATGGCTCCAGTGTTTATTACCTAAGCTAAAGACTTTTAAAAGACCAGTGTTTTATAGAAACAAAGTAATAATACTTCACTGCATTTCCAGCGCTCCGGTTCACTCTAAGTCGACCTGTGACTGTTTAGACCATCAACACCATGTCTGAGGGTTGATGGAGGCTCCATCTTAAAGGTGGATGATGGAGAAACTTCAACAATATCAATATCAAACACTAATGTAGTGAAAAAACAACAACTTTAGTTCTTTAGTTCAGACTCATTCATTGTCTATGAAGATTGTTGTAGCTCCATGTTTTAAAGTGCTGGATAAACTTCATAATATTCTTCTGTTTTATTAACATGTACTTGTACTTTTACTTTCTACACTTAACTACATTTACTTATAGATTACTGTCATACTGAAGTACAGTAAATACTAGATACTTTAAGACTTTTACTGGAGAATCATTCTAGTGACGACTTGAACTTCTACCAAAGTTATTTTATTCTACTCTAGTGTCTCTACTTCTACTCTAGTGTCTCTACTTCTACTCTAGTGTCTCTACTTCTACTCTAGTGTCTCTACTTCTACTCTAGTGAGACTCATATATTTAAAACTGATAAAACTAGTAAAAAAGTTAATACCTTAGTTTAAATGACGTAGTTTAGATGTTAAAATGTTTCTGTAAATCTGGAAACAACAACCAGCAGAAGCTCCAACGTTTTAACTTGTTATTCTAGAATGTTCAGAATTCAATTTTTTTTTTTTTTTTTGACGATTGCACCAAATATTATCACAGTTCAGACTTTGTGTGGTTACACCTCATAATAAAACACCCATGATGCATTGCGGGGTGATGATGTAAGAAGACTTTGAACGTCTCTTTTTAAAGTTACGACGTCACCGCGTCTGAAATGTTTGGTTTCGTTACTCGATGCAGCCGCGTTAAGTCGAGTTGTTTTTACGTTTGATCCAAAAAAAAAAAAAGTTCCTCTCGTGTAACGTGGACACAGACGCTGTCGTCAGTGGCTTTTTCTTCTCTCTCTCTCTTCCGTGAAGATTTTATAGTCAAACTTTGAAGCGCAGATTATGTAACAGCAGCCTCAGGTTTTCCAGCTCTGTTGCTGCTCTATTTATCATTGAGGTAGGATTTGTGTTGTTTTTTTTTTTTTTTCTTAAAGCATGTTTCAGTGCTGAGGCTGCACCTCAACCAGGAGAGTGTGTGAGTCTGTGCTTTGGTATGTTCAGATACATATATGGACATAGAAGAGAATAAACTACACTTCACGTCTCACCTGGTGTGAACAGTCACAAGTTTTAATGATACGACTTCAAATTAAATATTCAGAAATTATTATTTCAATTTTACTAAATTTCTTTTGTCTACAGACGTTTTAATTTGAACTGCACCTAAAACTATTTATCTACTGTCACTACAATCACATCCTCACTTTAACAAGCTGTAATCAGTTAAACCTTTATAATCAATAGTTTGAGACATTTATTTTAGCAACATGATCAACGTGAATCAAATAAAAATAATAGAATAAAATAGATATAATAAATATGAAATGAATACATAAAATAATAATAAAACAAGTGTGATGATAAAACTATTAGAATAACAAAACCAAAATGAATATTAAATAAATAAATTAATAATAAATATACAAATAAAAATAAATGTAATAAAATAAATAAATGTTATTATTAGATTTAATTAATTTAACATCTCAGATAAACTGAATTTCATTTTTAATAAAATTTATATTTGTTTTTAAAAGGCTTTAAAATGTTAAATTGATTATCAAAATAATTTAACAAATTGTGAATTTACTGTAAATGTTAGATCCACAACAACGTTATAGATTTTATAGAGTAGAGAGTGAGACATTCAGCTGTGATTATCCTGGAGTGTGTGTGTGTGTTGTGTTTTTGTAATGTCAGTGTAAGTTTAAATTGACCAGTGTTTTGTGTGTTTTGTGTGTGTGTTTGTGGTCAGGTGGGGGCTCGCCGTTCATCCTGGCGCGTCATCTCCAGCATCGAGCAGAAGACGGAGGGGAACGAGAAGAAACAGCAGATGGCTCGCGATTACCGCGTGAAGATCGAGTCTGAACTCCAAGAAATCTGCCACGACGTGCTGGTACGGAGGGAGAGAGTGGGTGGAGGGGGGGTAGAGGTGGTGTGAAGATGGAGAGAGACGGGGTATCGCTGGTGGTGGAGAGGTTGGTGATATATCAGAGACAACTTGATACCATTTTAACCAAAAATCAACCAAATTATATTGATGAGGAAAAAGAAAACCACGTCTATTGAGTTAAAACAAACACAACAAAGAATAAAAACACTTTTACCATCTGTTCAGCTCTGCCCACGTACGTTAAGGTAAGGATCTGATACAGAAGCGTCCTGATAATCTTAATAGGCTTATTTGATGTTTATATGTCAAGCTTAAAGCTGATAATTAGCCTGTGTAGGTTGTATTACATAACAACCTCCTGATGGACATCGAGCTTGTTTCTATGAACTCTCAATGTTACATTAACGTTTCCTCTCTGACCTGGTTTTATAATAATCTATGAGTCATTTAACTAATATTAATGTTGAGTTTAATGACCGAAAAAACAGACAGTTTACTTACAATTAAAGTTGTTAAGAAATCAGTTAGTAAACATTAACATTTCTTCGTTTATTTGATCAAATAGCAGCTGTGAAAAGAGCAGAAATCCTCACCCCGCCCTCCGTCTTTCTCCTCACAAAGTAGAGTCGATTCCTCGCGGCTGAAGAAGAACAAGTCACATGGTTTCACTCGTGGGGACAGTAATAATGTTGCTAGCAGCTGTAGAAAGAGTTGTCAAACAAAGCGTTAATTATCAGGTTGTTTTTGCCTCCTTCTGTTTTTAAGGGCGTCAGCTCTTTGCTCAAGTCATGAGATATTCACCTGCAGTTTGTGTGTTTGTTCGTGGAGGAGTGATGTTATTTTATAACCCTGCTGTTTCCTGCTGCTACTGCTCGTTTTTTTTTTTTTTTTTTTTTTAAAGTGGCCTCAGAGCTGAAGCCTGAGCAGGAAGAGAGGAAAAAAAAAAGAGGCGCTGCATTAGTGTGGGCGTGTTGCTACAGGTATGAGTGAGAGGCTGAAAAATGATCCAGGAAGTCCAGTTTTGAGTAACGCAGGCGGTTTGGAGGCTTATCAGATGACAGAACATCGCCCAGTGGTTTGTAATAGCAGCGAAATTCACACAATAACAGTCGCTTTAGTTTTCTAACTGAAACTGAGGCGTGTGTGAGTTTAGGATCAGATCCACACACACTCAGACGGTTTCACTTCATGTGGACGATCTAGTCAAACACTAATGATCGTTGCATTTAGATGCAGCCTAATTGAAAGATTATATTCTCTAATTTGCTCTAAATTTTTAATGACTCCGCCTGATGATGACTGATTATTACATGATTCTTCAGCACGTTTAGTTTAACATCTAATGAAAACTGGATGATCAACTGACTAGTCTACTGGTTTTATTGACATTTTATTAACCACATAGTGTTTACGTAACTATAGACACTTTAATTAAAGCAATCAGAGGTCGCGTTCTTCTGACAAAAGTGTTTGATTCAACTTTTGGTTGAAAACGATGTTTGTCAAACAATGAAAACACCTGAAGTTCGTCCAACCGTCAAGTGTGAAAAACTGGATATTTACTGCTGGTTTATTAGCACATGATTACCCTTTTAAAGCTAAATATCTCCATAATCTTTACAGACTTCATCCATTAATAATTACTGACTAGAATCAGAGCGATGTTCCTGTTATAATAACTTAACTCCACCTCTCTGTGTTAAACTAATCCTGTCCTGTTAGAGCTTTAATTACCTGCTCTGGTTGTTTTAGAGAAGACACCTCGATGGATAATTTAACTCCTCGTTAAAAAGAAGAAAACAGGAAACGCTCCCGACTGGCTGGAAGTTATCAGAGAAACGCTTTGTGTTTATGTTGAAGACGAGGCTCTAAAACCTTCATGTTCGACTTCGGTCGTTGTGTCCAAACATCTTAAAACGACCTGAAACACTGGAGCTTTTGGGCCTCGTACATTTGACACACTCACCAGGTCTCGACTCGGTTAGAACAGAAATCTCTGAAGGTCAAAGCAGAGTGAAATTTTCAGCGCCTGAGCAGACTTCTAATAATATCTTCAAGGTCAAACCGGAAGCCTCTGCAGTGATGTGATGCTGTAGGAATGAAGGACGGGTGGAGACACGTCGTCCTTTAAAGCAGCAGGAAGGACGAACACGTGCATCCACAGAAACACATTACTGATCCGTCAGAGGAAACTGAAGTTTGATTTTTTTTTTTTTTTTTTTTTTGACGCATCTCGTTTCATTAACCATCTAAAAATAAGAAAAGGCAGCGATCAGAGACGAGGTGCGTTTGATGTAAACGTCGTGATGGAGGCGTGAGGGCGCGTTAGCAGCTGCAGACGCTGGATACTGTGTCATGCTGAGCTGGCGCTGACGCAGCTGGAGGGACCAGGTTAAAGTCTGGAAACAACGTGAATCAGTTTGATTTGACGGGAAACGTTCGACACAGGAAACAAGAAGTTCAGAAGGCGTTTATGTCTCTTGTCATTTTATATTGTAAAAAAAAAAAAAAAAAAACAACTAATAATACATCTTAAAGCTACAAGGTGGAGTCACCAGCTTCTCCACCGTTTGGTGTCAGATTCTCTCTGTTGATAATCTCCAGCTGTTGTCGTCGGCGTATACGTTTAATCTTAATCTGTTTGACTTCACGTCGTCCACATTACGTTTCTCACTTCAGTGTCACCAGATTAAAGCAGATTGATGGTTGGGGAAGAAAAAAAGGGTCTAAATGTAGTAACCACGGAAACAAAGCTGGTCTCAGTGAGAAGATGCTGGTGGAGGTGAGGGGGGGTCAGAGCTGATCACATGACGTGGTTAAATCCCTCTTTAAACCATCAGACGAGGTCAACGTCAGAAGAATGAAACGCGTTGATGACGTGTTTCAAGGAAACGATGTAAAAACACGATGATGTAGCTGCAGGCGCAGACGGTATAAAACTATACAAACTCCTGTTAGACATGATTATACAGAACATGCAGCAGAGTTCGTTTCACATTAAAATGTTTTAATATAAAAAGATTCAAACCTCCAGAGAAATATGAAACTTGTCTTAATGTGTCTTTTCTCTGGTTTCGTAGGTTTGGATCGTTATTAATAATGATAAAATGTCTGCACATTAACGTGCAAACAAAAATAAATCTAATTTATGATCAGGTCTTTAGACACATTGGACACATATACCTCGTCCACCAGAATCTACTGGTCTCTACTCAGTCTCTAGTGTTTCTACTTGGTTCTAGTTCCTGGTTCCAGCTACTGTTTTAGTTCCTACTCTGTGGAGGAACCAATGGAGCTGAGTCGATACTAAAACGTGACGTGAACAGAGGCGCCGCCACTGATTGGTCAGAGGGAGTGTCTTCACAAGCTGCCACCAGACGCCAGTTGAGTTGAGAGAGCGTCAACAAAATAATCAAGCTCCATTTTTAAACAGGACAAGAGTGATAGCCATCGTCGTAGCTACCTGGTCGTAAGCTAACCCAGCAACAAGTACAGCATCTCCTCCATGTCCATTAATGTTTACTGATGTTTTAGTGTCGTGACGTCGCAGCAGTTTGACTCCACTCACCACATTCACGTGGAGGAGGAACCAAACTGTGATGGAAAACAACGTGTCTGCTACCAGACTGAGTAGAGTCCAGTAGAGTCCAGTAGAGTCCAGTAGAGTCCAGTAGAGTCCAGTAGAGTCCAGTAGAGTCCAGTAGAGTAGATACATTTAGAGTCTGAACAGACACAAGCGTCGTCTTCAGTGACGGTAAATAAATGGACATTAGGTGATGCAGCCATGAGCTGAGAATAAACAGGAAATGACTGATTTCTGTTTATTTCTCCTGTTTGTGTTTTATGAATGAAAACTCTCCACACTGGTTTGTTAATAGTAATATTAAATCTTCGTGGTTTTCTGTGTGTTTCAGAATCTGCTCGACAAATTCCTCATTCCCAATGCATCTCAGGCGGAGAGCAAGGTATTCTACCTCAAAATGAAAGGAGACTACTTCAGATACCTGTCAGAGGTGGCCTCTGGGGACTCAAAGAAGGGTGAGTACATCTGAGATTAACTTTTTTTTTTTTTTTTATGAGGACTGGTAAAAGGAGGAAAAAAAAAAAGAAAAGTAAAAGTTCAGGAGACAAATGAAGCAGAAAGATTGTTTATTGACTCTGGGTCACAACTCCAATTAAAAGCTGTTTGTTCAGAATAAATGTTCTGTTTTTAGTCGCGTCAGACGGTGTTTTAAAAAGTCTTTAAAGTTTGGAATTTTGAGACGTCGTCTTCCGGAACTCTGGAAATTCTAGAATGTCGCGTTTAAGCCTTTTTTTTTTACTACACAAAAGCATTTTTAAAGGCGACTTGTGTGAAGAAAAAGCAAATAAAAACTTGATATAATTTACATTTATTCATTCGTTCTTTTATTGAAATGAACTTTGCTACTAAACAAAACAGATACATAAGTACTATAACTGTTATTGTGTGTAAATGTTTTAAGACGGTTGTGATAAGAGCGACAGGGAGGAGCTGGAGAACAGTGTTTATGACACTGCTTTCAGTCATGATGTCATCTCATTGCTTCTCGTGAGTCACTCCTGACGTGTCGCGAGTCGAGTGAAAAATAATCTCGAGTTGTAACAAAAACGCCCAAAGGTCACGTACGACTCATCAGACGATGATTAGAGAAGAAACAGAAACGGATCTCGTCTTTTGATCGGGTGATTCACCGTTAATATCCGCTCGCCCAAGGAAATAGAAGCTGCCTGTCGTCAACGCCGACCGTCACACTGTTGCCAAGAGACGAGATGAGACGGGAACCCACGGTGGTTCGTTGCCAAGGTTATCAGTCATATGATTGTCGTGGCAACAAGCAAACAGAGCCGCCGCTCAGGAAGTTGGTGACAGAGTTGAGGAAGGACAGTTTGAATGAAGTTAATTAAGTTTTAACCAAATAGTCTCTAGTTTTCTTTCACTGCAGACGTAGTTTTATTTAAGTTATTCAAGATCCTATCATCTGTACTTTCTTGACAATATGAGGATGAAACATGATACATTTAATTCTATGTGATATCAAACAGTTCCTCCAGGACTTCAGGTCTTTTTTCAGATTGTTGAGTTTTAATTTATCTGATTTTGTTGCAATAAATTTTTGGGAGCGAGTCTTGTTGAGTCGAGTGAAATGTTGTAGATGTTCATGCCCCTTGAGGCGTTGCAGTCCAACTGTCAGTGTTGACGCTGTGTCACAAGGCGGCAGAGAGAGACCGGTGGTGGTCTGCACCGAGACTCTACGTCACACCGAGGACTTGGAGTGATTCTCACCACCGACATTCAAACACACGACACGTATAGATTAGAAGTGGAACGATCCGTCGATTCATGATTAATGATCTGACATGGATCCATACCTTCACATTTAAACTATATTTACTGTCAACAAGCTCCACCTCCTACTGCTCCTTCCTAAACATTCAAACAATGCTAGTAGCCTAGCGCCAGACGGGTCATGACAAGTAGCCGAGGAAAAGACGATGAGGAAGTTTAGTCTCCTCAGGAATAAATCAGAGAAAAGACGAGTCAACAGACTAAACTCAGTAGGAGGTAAAATAGTCAGGAAACAGATTCAGTTTCAGTTTATACAGAAACTGAAACAGTCGCATGACAAACTAAACCTTCTAAACCTGAAATGCTAATGTTAGCATGAGGTTGGATCAAACCGTTTCTTAAAATACTGTCACTACAAGCTAATGTTAGCATTTTTCTAAAAATCAAAGCGCCAGCAGTCAGTGTTTAGCTCTTACGCATTTCAATTAATAAACTAAAATGCTAATGGTTTAAACATTTAATGCTAATGTTAGCATGAGGTTAGATTCTACTTTTTGTTAAAATCCTAACGTCAGCTAGTTATAGACCAAGCTAATGTTAGCTGGTTATAAACCAAGCTAATGTTAAGCTAATGCTAAGCTGATGTTAGCTAGTTATAAACCAAGCTAATGTTAGCTGGTTATAAAACAAGCTAACATTAGCTGGTTATAAACCAAGCTAACGTTAGCTGGTTATAAAACAAGCTAACGTTAGCTGGTTATAAAACAAGCTAACGTTAGCTGGTTATAAACCAAAGACTGAGTATCACAGCTGATCAACAACACAACGTCTGGTTTGACTCTTTTTAGTAAAAACTACAGATTAGTTTTCATTTAGAATCTGGAAGAGTCAGACTTGTGATTTCCACCTCTAGAGTGAATCGGACTAAGCGAGTGTTGGTGTTTTGTGTCTTGTAGATACGGTGGAGAACTCTCAGCAGGCCTACCAGAACGCCTTCGACATCAGCAAGAAGGACATGCAGCCGACACACCCCATCCGGCTCGGTCTGGCCCTCAACTTCTCCGTCTTCTTCTACGAAATCCTCAACTCCCCCGAGCAGGCCTGCTCTCTGGCCAAGCAGGTGGGTGAAGCTCCACCGGGTCATTTCATAACAGGTGGTGGACGTGTGGTCACTTACCACTCAAAGATGGAGCAGCGTGGAGCTGGCGGCCATATTCTGGACACCATTATTATTATTATTTTAAAAAAAATCACAGTTAATCAAGAAAACGGGGAAAAAAGTTTAAAACAAAATGACAAACTTCTCATTCTTCCTCCTCCAGGCTTTCGACGAGGCGATCGCCGAGCTCGACACCTTGAACGAGGACTCGTACAAAGACAGCACGCTGATCATGCAGCTACTAAGGGACAACCTCACTGTGAGTTCACTGACATACACATTAACTCCAGCTTAGGTCCAGTTAACACCAGTCTAGCTCTAGTTTAACACCAGTTTAATTCCAGTTCAGCACCAGTTCACCTAAACCTTAACAACGACCTTAACAGTCCAGAAACACCTTCAGTTTTTTTTTTTAAACTTCCTACGTTCGTGGCCGAGCCTCAGTAAATATTTGTCGTCTTTATCTGGTGTCGCTGGTCGTGTTGACAGAAGTGAAGCAGAGGTTCCACACCCAGAACAACCCAGAACAACATAGAACAAATCTTTATTCAGAAACACTTGAGCTTATTTACATCACTGCTACTGATAAAACCACCACTACTAGTATTACAACTAGGTCTACCACTACTACTACTACTACTACCACCACTTCTACTATGAAATAACAAGCTAGTTTCAGGTCTTCAGACACGTCAGACAATAGTTAAGCTGTGCTGAGAATAAACAGGAAATGACTAATATCTGTTTATTTCTAGTTTCTGTTTTATGAATGAAAACAACGTCACCTTAAACTCCAGCGTCTCTCTCCTCATTTCAGATGATTATCCTCAAATATTTTAATTTGTTTGTGGAATTAAACAATTTAAAAACTTCCTGTTCCTTGAAGGATTTAATGTAAAGTTTCTCCGTTAGCGCTAAGCTAACGTTAGCAACCGTATCCTGCCATTTTTCAAACACTTCTCCTTCTTACAGAGATTGGTCATGTGACCTAGACGAGGCTTTTCATTGGTTCTCTTCTACGTCGTCTTATTTTACGATGGCAGCAGCTAGCTTAGCTTAGCATAGCGGCTAGCTTAGCTTAGCCACCGCAGCACTGGTCGTCTCTCTTCCTCCTTCTGTCTATAATGACGTCGGCGTAACTGATCAAATATTAAAATAGTTGGACGTTAATTCAGTTGTTGCAGCTTCAGAACTAAACCAAAAGCAGCAGCTGTAACAAAGTATCAACAGAAGGTTCTGGAACTTTCACATCAAGTCTGAGTTGAACATTTGAGTCGTGATTCGATGGTTTGACCCCAAATGATTGTGATTTTGTCTGTTTTCCAGCCACGTTACGTCCGTACATCATGAAGTAGAAACTGATCTGTTCTCAGTTAAACTGACAGATTGTGTCTTTGTGTCTCTGCAGCTGTGGACATCAGAAAACCAGGGAGACGAGGGCGAAACCGGCGACGGAGAGAACTAGAGCGCACTTCACTGTTATAACCCATCCCCACTTCTCTTCCTTTTATCTCTCTTCCTCTTTTTCTTTTTCTTCTCTTCTTCCTCCTCTCTCTCTATCTCTCTCTCTCTCTCTGTCTTCGTACACACATAAACGACAAAAAACAACAAAAAAAAAAACAAAAACAGCCCATTCATTCCCTCGTCCCACTTGTTCGAGCCTCCCGACTTCCCTTCTGTATAACCAACAGCATGAATAGTACCTGACCCTCACAGCCCCGACGACCAAATCAATCAACCAATCAACGGAGGGGGGGTGGGGTGGAAATTTAAAATAAATAAATAAGACAACAATTGACTCCATCACTCTCCTCCCCCCTCCACCGATCCATCCCTCCTCCTCCTCCTCCTTCTTCTTCTTCTTCTTGTTTTTTTCCCTCCTCCCTCCATCACGTCACTCCACAGCGACTCCGTCAGGTTAAACCCTGAGGGGTGGGGGGGTCGCTCCAGTCTTACAGCAGCCAGGGAGGAGGTGTGGGAGGGGGTTTAATCCAAAACTTATCAAATAAATTCATGTTTTTAAAAAGTCTACACCCCCCTCCCCCTCCCGTTTTTAACCTTTAATCTCTCTCCTCCGCTCCTCTTCTTCGCTCCTCCTCCCTCCTCCTCCTCCTCTAGCGAGTTAATCCATTTATATTATAGTTGTCCATCCTCCTCCCTTCTCTTTTTTTTTTTTGTTTTTGTTTGTTTGTTTTTTTTCTCCTTAGTGTACCGGTTTTATTCCACTTTAAACAACAACAACATCAACAACAACAAAAAAAAGGTCATTAAACTGTCCGTTTATTTTCAACAAACACTGTGATGTTTAGTTTTTCCTCCACTTTTTTTTTTTTTTTTTTTTTTTTTTGATGACAACTAAAAAAAATAACAAATAATAAAAAAAGAAATGAAGAAAAAAAAACCCAAATCTTTGAGCTCTGGAGAGAGGGTGTTGTTTCTGCTGCGGTTTATACAGAAGGGTCCTCACAAGGCTTTTATTGTGACACTGACGAAAACAAAAACAACAAACAAGATTGTTTTGGTTTTTTTTTTTTCCTTCTCCTCCATCCGGGGCCCGGCGGCGGCGGCGGTTGCGGGGAGGGAGAGGTTTAATTAATTAATTGATCAATTAATTCTCCTTATTTCCAGGTTGAAACTAAAGAAAGTAACTGATGTGGAAACGAATTAAAACAAATAAATAAATAAAAAAAAAAACAAACATTCCATCTTGACGTTTGAGAAGAGAACAGGACGTCGCGGTCACGGTGCTGTCGAACATCAGCACCTCGTCCTCAGTTAAACCTCCAACCACATCAGAGCTTTGGTGTTTTATTTTATTTCCTCTGTGAGTTTGTGTCTTGACAGAAAACTGCTCTTTATGTTTTTTTGTTTTGTTTTGTTTTAATGATTAAAATTGTAAAACGTTTTGGGGAAAAAAAAAAAAAAAAGGAAAAACAACAAACGGTTTGTTGATGTTCGTTTCTTTTGTTTGTTTTTTTTTTTTTTTTTTTTTTTTTTTTTTTATCCAAACGACAGAAACGTTTATCACCAGGTAAAAAAACAAAAAACAAATCTGACGTCTTGACTCTTAATCCTGTTTAAAAAATAATAATAATAAAATAAGACGGTGTCAGTTAATGAACTTTAATCAGACGCTTTTATTTTATTTTATGTTATTTATTTTTTTTTTTTTAGTTTAAAGTGAAACCAAACAACTGCTACGTCAATAAATCACTTTCTTTTTTTTTCTTTACAATCAAACGGCAACAAATCAATTTATCTGTATCGTTTCCTGATGCTCCTTCAAAATAAAAGCCCCCTTTCTTTTCTTTATTTTTACTTTCCTCTCCCTCCACTCAGTGTCACAATAACCTTGTCATTAAACCATCTTGACATTCCACTGTAGGTGTAGAAAAGTCATGTCTCAATGTTTTATTTTGTTTTATTTTTTTTGTTTCTTTTTTTTTTTTTTTTTTTTGGGGACAAATGTTTTCATGCACTGACGTTTAAAAACGGTTTGAAAAAAAAAAAAAAAAAGGATAATAATGATAATTAATGAATTAATTCCTCCCTGCCGCTCTTTTTCTCTTTAGCTGAACAAAAAAAAAAAAAAAAAAAGGCAGTTATTCTACCGCTTTCTAAGGAATAATAATAATAATAATAATAATAAATAAAAAATAAAACCTGATCCCATGCAGTAGTGAATGTGGCACCGAGCCTGTCTGTATATCTGGTATCAACAACAAAAAAAAAAAAAAAATGGAAAAAAAAAATCATTTTGTTTTTACTGACCAGTATTCTGCTTAAAATAATGAATAAAAAAAATAAAAAATGGGAAAAAAAAAATGAAAAAAAAAAAAAAACCCCACCCCAAAAAAAAAAAAAAAAAAAAAAAAAAAAAGTTTGCTTCTGTGACGGTTTTATTGCTTAGCGCGCACGTGGTTGTGAAAATTTTAGACTTTAGCTTAAGGACACCAGTTAAAAAAAAATAAAAATAATAAAAAAAAAAAAATTAATTAAACCCCTCCCCCCACCTCCCCCTCAACACTTCCTCCTCCCTCCTTCCTCTCCACTCTGGTTATTGACGTAATTACTTAGATTTGTGTATGTCTTTTAAAAAACGACAAAAAAAAAAAACAACAAAACAAACTCCCGACTTCTAGTTTCACCTTACATGTTATAAACAGGACAAAAATGTAAAAGACGATTTAAAGTGAAATAAAGGTTTTATCAGTTCTGAATCAGCCCCGTTCTGTTTCTTATCGCCTGCAGCAGACTGGTTACGACGCGTGTGATTTGTTTCATACTTTATACAAACAAACAAATACACAGAATCATCTCGAGTTTGTTCGAAGAAGAAGCAACTTAAAGTATCATCAGGTGACAAATCGCCGAGCGGCGTCTGATGTGATGAACGACGAGCGGTTGGAGCCGTTCGGGACATTAAATGCAAATGTTGGACAGGATCTCAGGAGCCTGTGGCGTCTGGTTACTAAACCGTTTGTATGCAAATAAAACAAAGATGCAAATTTTTTTTTTTTTTTTTTTTTAATCCCAAACAAAAGTGACGACCACATCAGGGTCAAATGGAGGTGAACTGGGGTCAGAAATAGAAATGAATTTAATAAAAAAAAAACAGTGGCATCAAAAGGTTTTTATAATCTGATATAAACTAAAACTACGAAAACTAGAGTAGAAGTAGAGACACTAGAGTAGAAGTAGAGACACTAGAGTAGAATAAAATAACTTTGGTAGAAGTTCAAGTCGTCACTAGAATGATTCTCCAGTAAAAGTCTTAAAGTATCTAGTATTTACTGTACTTCAGTATGACAGTAATCTATAAGTAAATGTAGTTAAGTGTAGAAAGTAAAAGTACAAGTACATGTTAATAAAACAGAAGAATATTATGAAGTTTATCCAGCACTTTAAAACATGGAGCTACAACAATCTTCATAGACAATGAATGAGTCTGAACTAAAGAACTAAAGTTGTTGTTTTTTCACTACATTAGTGTTTGATATTGATATTGTTGAAGTTTCTCCATCATCCACCTTTAAGATGGAGCCTCCATCAACCCTCAGACATGGTGTTGATGGTCTAAACAGTCACAGGTCGACTTAGAGTCAAAACACCACATTTACTGAGTCACTCAACATTGAAAATGGATCAGAGGAAAAGTGTCATTAAGTTAGAAAATGTACAGATGCTCCACAACATACTGAAGAACAGTAGTGAAGTATCAGTACTTTGTTACTGTACAACACTGACGTAGCAGTGTTGTAGTTGAGAAATGTGAATTACAAACTAAAATTAATCTCTTGAATCTTGTCTAACGTCACTATGATGTGAAACCAACATTAAATGAATTGAGTTAATTTAAAGAAACTTCTCTGACTCGTGTCATGTGACAGACTTTCTGTGAATGAACTGATCTGATGGTTGAAGACGTCAGAGGAGAGAAGATCAACTATGAGACGGACAAACTCACTATCTTCAGTTGGTCAGAGAGAAGAACAAGAACATAACAGTCAAGTTCAATCTCAGTGTAAAACAGAAAGAAACTACACCGAGAAATAACACAAGTAATTTAAAGAAACATCTAGAGCGGTGACACGTTAGTTCTCAAGACCCAGTGTAGTGATTCTGTCTCTTAAAAATTTTAATTTGTTTGGCTTCCTCCTCTTTCCTCCGTTTCTTTCTTTCTTGTGTTTGCTCTGGATCACATCTGGGTTAAAGCGTCATGTCTGAGAGCAGCGCCAACACAAACATCACTTATCTCACATTCTTAGTCCAGCTTTCAGTTTGAAGCCGAAGAGAAGTGAAGGGTGTTTTTTTTTTTTTTTTTCAAATCTACTGGTCTCAGAGACAGAATGAAATTTTAAATGAGAGAACAAAAGGTTTTTATATCAAAACATCTCAGTCGCCCCCTGATGGTTGGACGGGTGAAGTACTGATACTTCACTACTGTTCTTCAGTATGTTGTGGAGCATCTGTACATTTTCTAACTTAATGAGACTTTCACTTTGACCCATTTTCAACGGTGAGTGACTCAGTAAATGTGGTGTTTTGACTCTAAGTCGACCTGTGACTGTTTAGACCATCAACACCATGTTGAGGGTTGATGGAGGCTCCATCTTAAAGGTGGATGATGGAGAAACTTCAACAATATCAATATCAAACACAAATGTAGTGAAAAAACAACAACTTTAGTTCAGACTCATTCATTGTCTATGAAGATTGTTGTAGCTCCATGTTTTAAAGTGCTGGATAAACTTCATAATATTCTTCTGTTTTATTAACATGTACTTGTACTTTTACTTTCTACACTTAACTACATTTACTTATAGATTACTGTCATACTGAAGTACAGTAAATACTAGATACTTTAAGACTTTTACTGGAGAATCATTCTAGTGACGACTTGAACTTCTACCAAAGTTATTTTATTCTACTCTAGTGTCTCTACTTCTACTCTAGTGTCTCTACTTCTACTCTAGTATTAGTTTCACATACTTTACACAAACACTGGGGTTGAACTTTACAAATATCGATATTGTAAAAAAAAAAAAAAAAAACTCCAGTTTTTTCAAAACATCTTAATGTTTATTTGCAGTTAGAACAGAAACACTTTGACAAAACACAAATGACACAAACCAACATCAGAAAAGTGATAAAGTGAGAAAAAAACAAAAAGAATTTCAGTCGCCAAGTTTGTGTGTTTTATTTTTTATTATTTTTTTTTGTTGCAGAAACTAAACCAGCGTATCAGATGAACGATGTGAACAGGCACTTTGGGCAAAAGATGGAGATTATCGAGCTTCAAATTGGATCAACTTGTGATAAAAATGATGATTATTTTAATATAAAGACGGAGGTGAAGACCCGTTGGACGTGTTACTTGGTTCATATCGTTTTATTTGCAAACAGGAAAAAAAAAAAAGGAAAAACACGAAGCTTTGATCTTAAAAAGATTCATAAAATATTTTTTTTTTTAGAAATGAAGCAGAAGAAGGAAGGTGACATCACTTCCGTTTGTATCCAACGGCGACGTGTGTGTGTGTGTGTATTTACGTATATAAATAAAAAAAAAAAAAACGATTTGGAGAGCGACGCTACGTTCGAGATACAAACTGATTCTTTATCGCAGCGTCAACATTCACATGCACCTAAAACCTCACGAACAAACAAACGATGATAAATAAAAGAAACGACCTGAGTGTGAAACATTAAATGGCAGAATAAACCTTCATGATCACCAGTGATCGAACGTTTCATCTACATGACGAGAACTTTCAGGTTTAACGTTTAACTCTGAAGACTAAAAAAAAAATAAACGTACGAACTTTTAACGTAACATTGACGTTATGTGACGTCGTGGTTTGAGATTGAACTTTTAAATACTTTCAGTTTGTTGACGAACTAAACGAACTGAAATAAAAATAATAACTTTAGGTTTTATTTTTATAATCCGTCAGCTACTTCCTGTTTTAAGTGTCAAAATAATTTTTATTTTTTAATTTAAATCTTCAGTCGATGATGATAAAGGTTTATTATTACTCTTATTCTTATTATAATTATTATTAGTTAGACTCGTGATGTGCATCAATGAATAACTTTTAAACCAAAACTGATAAAATACAAACATCCCCGAGGCTGAAAATGGCGGCCGCCTCGTCGTCTTCTTCCTGATTCATCTTCATCCTCGGATCAAACACGTTCTGCTCGTTGAAGGTGAAGGAGTTTTTAAGGGAAAAACAAACAAAACAAAACAAAAAAAAACATAAACAACATACTCGTGGTTTGAAATCGCGTCGCCACTCGGCCGCTCGGTGTCAGGTCTTTACCGAGTCTCTTGACGTGTCCTCACTTCTTCTTCTGCGCCTCCTGCAGCAGCTTCAAGGCGGCCGTGTTCTTTGGTTCCACTTTGAGGAGGTTGTTCAGGTCGTCGACGCACGCTTTGATGTCCTGCAGGAAAAACAAACAAACAAAAAAAAAATACAGAGAAAAGTTGAGTTTAAAAAGTAAACGAGGCTGAATGGGGCAGGAACGACGTGTTAGACCTTTTAAAATCACAGAGGTAAAGTGACAACGATGGTTAACGTGGAGGAAGAGACGACTGATGATGCTGCTGTTAGCGGCTAAGCTAAGCTAACTGCTAATGATGTAGTGACGATGTAGCTGGAGGAGGAAGAAGAGGATGAGGAAGAAGTTGTTGAGGAGGAAGAAGAAGATGATGAGGAGGAGGAGGAGGAAGAAGTGTTTGAAACGTGGAGACATTAGATGATAACGTTGTTACAGAGGAGGCTAACGTTAGCTTAGCGCTAACAGAGAAAAGTCTGGGAGCAATTTTACAACATGTAGGAAATTTTAAATAAATGAAAAACTATCCAGTCTCTTTTTCTCTATTAAGTTAAAACTGTGTCTGAGTCAGAGCAGAGAAACTGAATGAGATGAGGTCAAAAAGTCAGAATCGTTTCCTCTTTTATAAGAAACTTTCAACCTATTTATGTTCAAGTATTTTAATTTGAAAGCTCAGACTCCTGTTGCCTGGCGACCCGGACCCACCGGATCAAACGGAGGAAGACGAGACGCAAGACCTGATCCAGGACTTTAGGAGCGTCACAGGTTTTTTTTTTTTTTTTCTGTTTTATGTGTCGTCAAATTTCTTCTCCAACATGTAAATTAATGATGAAACTCAACAGGTTCTGTTCTGACTTTAATACAAGCGGAGTTAACACTGTCCTGTGTGTGTGTGTGTGTGTGTGTGTGTGTGTGTGTGTGTGTGTGACTGATCTACAAACATCATAAATTATTTAAGTTAAGCAGGAAATGCTTTTATTTTGTTGTTTTCTCCGACTGAAAATCTCAGAGACGGACTCGACTCTGCAGACGGAAAAACTGAACGTCTATGGATCTGCCGTGTGTGTGTGTGTGTGTGTGTGTGTGTGTGTGTGTTATAATCATTGATGAGCAGTCGATGTTTCACCTTCAGTTCCTTGTGAGCCTGCGCCCTCCTGTAGAGAGCCTTGATGTTGCTGCTGTCAATCATCAGAGCCTCATCACAGTCTCTGATGGCGTCTCTGTACTGCTTCACTGACAGGTAACACAGCGCCCTGCACACACACACACACACACACACAACACACATATTAATTATTAATTAGCCCTCTGGCTCTCAGCAGTGTCTCCCATATAAAGGCTATGATCCTGGTTGATTATGGAAAGCTTCTAAATGTTAATAAGAAGTTTTATTAAATTATTGAATTAATTCAGGTGAAGTGTTTATTCTTTATCCAACATCAAAGTTTATGGTTTCTAGTAAATGAATTAATAACCATTACGGATATTAAACTACATCCATTTATTAATCGCGTCTGGAGCAGACGTACCTGTTGGTGTAGGTCGTGACCTCGGTGGGGTTGAGTTTGAGGCTCTGGCTGTATTTCTCTATCGCCTTTTTATGTTCTCCTTTCTTCACCAGAGCGTTGCCTTCTTCCTTCAGAGCCTGACCTTTCTTTACGTCTTTATCGCTGGGAGCTGATGACGAGAAGAAGGAAGAAAGACGTCAGACGACGTGATAACTAGAGGTGTTAATCACTAGTTTCATCACAATATGATGTTATATCAGTTCTTCAGACATTCTTTAGAGACTCAGAGTCTTTTAGAGTCGTAGCTCAGTTTTAGTGGAAATAACTGGTCAGAGCTGGTGAGCAGGAATCTGACACGTTAACACGGGTCAACGTCCTGCTGCTGCTTCAGGTCCCGGACAGGTTGGTCCTTGTTTATAACTAGTTAACGTCAGCTAGTTATGAACCAAGCTAACGTTAGCTTGGTTTATAACTAGCTGACATTAGCTTGGTTTATAACTAGCTAACGTTAGCTTGGTTTATAACTAGCTGACGTTAGGATTTTAACAAAAAGTAGAATCTAACCTCATGCTAACATTAGCAGTAAATGTTTAAAACATTAGCATTTTAGTTTATTAATTGAAATGTGTAGAGAACACTGACTAAAGCGCTTGTTTAAAATGCTAACATTAGCTTGTAGTGACAGCATTTTAAGAAATGGTTTGATCCAACCTCATGCTAACATTAGCATGTTGGTTAAAAAGCTGGATTTAGTACTAAAGGTCTAGAAGGTTTAGTTCGTCATGCGACTGTTTCGGTTTCAGATTAAACGTCTCATGAAACTGAATCTGCGTTTCCTGACTATTTTACCTCCTACTGAGCTTAAATACGACGATATGGATCCATATTTCCACCTTGTATCAATAATATCTGATCACTGAATCGATGGATCTTGTTTAAGATGCGTCGTTCACGTTCTCACCAGGTTTCGTCGTCGTCGTTTTGCTGTTGTTCTGCTGCGTCGCCGGGTTCGGTTGAACAACGTTGGCCGTTGGTTGTCGAGTCAGTTTCTCTTTGACAGACAGAGGCACCGTGGGGATCGGAGGAAGCTTTTCTCTCCACGAGGGACCGTCTACCTCTGTGAGCGCCTTCGACATCCTGACAGTGAATAAAAAACAGTTTCTCTTTCTATACGAAACACATCAGAGGAACTCAACATCCTGTGAGTGAAAAGTTCATTTGGTGCTAAAATCTGTTTTTATTTACTCTCAGAAGTAGAAACTAAACAGTTGATACAAGCAGCTAAAATATTTACAGAAAAAATCACCAAGTTCAAATATGAAAAATGGTTCTGAAGGAACAGGAAGTCCGAACCAAGTCATAAATCAGTTTAAAGTGGTCGTAGTAACCAGGTACCTGTTGGTGCCGTCGTGAGCGGCCGGTATGTTACAGTCGACCTGCAGCGCCGTCTTGTAGTCGACGTACGCCTGTCGGTATCGCTCCAGAGCTTCATGAGCGGCAGCGCGACGGAGCAGAGACTTCACGTAGAACGGATACAACTCCAGAGACCTGACACACAAAAACAAAAAGAAATGAAACATGCACAGAGAAGAGATCGGTTTTATCATGAGAGAAGAAGCAGAGAGGGTTTATATCGCTTCTTTAAAGAGGTCAGAGGAATAAACTGTTCTTTGAAGTCTCTAAATAGCTGATCTAATATTAGTTGGACTGCAAAAGAACCAGGATGATTGGTTGTTTTACAGCAAAGACAAAGATCAACAACAGGTTTAGGAGTTAATCAATGACTTGATCGGTGATTTATTGAACATGTTTGATCCTGAGGAGTCAGATTCAGATCGGCCGGTATGAACAGTACAAAGGGCATGTGATGTAAAAGACTGTGTTAGTTTACTCTGACTGCATCGAAGAGGAGGAGGAACTTGTTAATAGGCCGGTGCATCACCGTTAGTATCATCATTTTAATTGTTTGTGCAAAAGAAACCTGTTGTACTAGAAGTTGTTTTATTATTTTATGATCTTTAAGTGAAAGTGTTTTACACCAGTGATGTTTCATTTTAAACTTTCAGATGAAAAGGTTTTTTTTTTTTCCCACAACAAATGTTCTTAGAGTAACTGGAGTCTCGACTATTTTGAAGTGTTAACAGTTATTAAGTTAATTATACTGCAATATGTATTTCATCCCACCAGCATCTACTCGACTCTACTCAGTTTCTAGTGTTTCCACTTGGTGCTAGTTGGTTCCTGGTTCCAGCTACTGTTTTAGTTCCTACTCTGTGGAGGAACCAATGGAGCTGAGTCGATACTAAAACGTGACGTGAACAGACGCCGGCCACTGATTGGTCAGAGGGAGTGTCTTCACAAGCTGCCACCAGACGCCAGTTGAGTTGAGAGAGCGTCAACAAAATAATCAAGCTCCATTTTTAACAGGACAAGAGTGATAGCCATCGTCGTAGCTACCTGGTCGTAAGCTAACCCAGCAACAAGTACAGCATCTCCTCCATGTCCATTAATGTTTACTGATGTTTTAGTGTCGTGACGTCGCAGCAGTTTGACTCCACTCACCACATTCACGTGGAGGAGGAACCAAACTGTGATGGAAAACAACGTGTCTGCTACCAGACTGAGTAGAGTCCAGTAGAGTAGAGACACAACGATTCAGTGAGACAACAGAGTGTGATTATAAGAGACAACAGACCACTGCTTTAGACCACTCAGCCACGATGGCCGATCTTTGTTCTTAGCATCAGAAGAACATATAGAAAAGAAGAAAAATATCCTCCTGTATCTTGCATCTAAAGTGACGTCAGAGACGATGACGACATATCAGAGGTTGTTTTACTACAAGTCTTTCTAGTTTTAGGATTTACATGTAGAGGAGGAGATGAGGTCTGAGCTTCTGGTTTTATTCAACAACATCAAGGTAAATGTTGTTTTACACTCTATGACCTTTAATGTTTGAGTAAAAGCTAAGGATATTGACCTAAGAAAAAAAAGTCTGAGAAGGACATTGTGGCCAACAGGTGGCGTCAAACATCTTCTCCCAAACAAGTCAGAGCTTCTTCTTCTCTCACACCAGTGACCTGGAGAGATGCGACCGCGACACTGAGACTCACTAGAAAACAGAGACTCAAACGTTGAACAAGTTAAACATCAGAGGAGATGGTGACGAGACTGTGACGTTGCCATTGTTTTTAATTTGTGTTCTCCTCCATTCCTGTCTCTCTCATTAAAAACAAAAACACCCAAATAATCCTACAGGTCATTTGTTTGTTTGCTAATTTTTCCCAAAATGGTTCTTGAAAAAAAGGAGTCGTCTTATATTCAGGGTCAAGACGGTAATAAAGTATAACAAGAGTAAAATAAAACACTTACGTGTTACAGTCTTTCACACATTCACCACAGTTTCCATTCTTCAGGTAGCTCGCTGCTCGATTCGAATATAAAATACCTAAATCCTCTGGACTCTTTTTGCCTAAATAAGAAAAAAATAAATACATTTAATTCATCTGTTACATTTAGAAGAAAATACACAAACATGAGTTTTAGAGTCAATCCCATTTCCAGCCCTGAGCTCCTCCTGCTGTTTAACACGTCAGTAGAGTTCGATCGGTCTCGACTCTTTCAGATGAAGGGTCACGACCCTCCAGAGGGAGGTATGGGAAATTTTCCCAGCATGCACCAGGACAACAGTGCAGTTAGCGATTTAATTAATAAACTAATCGACACATTTAACTTATTAAGCTAATTTATCGCTAACCGCTAATGAATACCACTCGTTAGCGTTAGCTAGCAGTCGCTAGTTGTCACTTTGTTAATGTTTTCCATTCATCTAATCAATCACCAACTTCATCAACAAAAACGAGTCTATAGACGCCATCTTTGTTTGTTTGTTGTCATGGAAACTTGTCGCGTTGTCTTACGTAGCAACTAGTGACGACTTCTGATGACGTGTAACGGTAAATTAGAGGGATGTTTCCACCACTTTGGTTAAAGAGACGAGGAGTAAAAATATAAAAAGAGAGAAATGGGATTGACCCTTTAATCTACGACGACACCAGCAAGTTTAAAAACCAACAACACAACATGAGCTGGAGGAATAAAGATGAAATATGATGCAACATGTTGGCGACTTCCTGTGTGTTTTGTTTTATTTTAAAAATGTTTCTTACCAGACTTCTCCAGCTCTTTAATGGCTTGGCTGTAAAACTCCGTGGCTTCTCCGTATTGACCCGTTTTAAAACTTTCATTTCCAGCTTGTTTCAGCTCCGTCCAGGACTTGGTTTTCTGTTTGTGAGGCATCGCTTGCTTTATTTATTTACTTATTTAGTAGCTGTTATCTGAAACATAAAAACAGACATCATTAAGGGGATATTTTAGAGTTAGGTTTTTTTTTTTTTTTTTTTTAGTGCTGGTTGAATTAAAAATAAACACAATAGCTTTGGGGGAAAAAAAAAAAAAGTACAATCTGTCCTCTTGAGCTGCTTATTTCACTGATCCCAGATCTGTTTTTGTCCTCAGCTACAATTAAAGATCAACTACACATTAATCAGGACAATAAACAAGTAATAATGTCTGAGGACAACACGGACTCCTTATAAATTTATATAATTATGATACAGAAGTTGATTAAAAACCCTTAATCTCTTAAAATAAAGGATTAATGACACTGACCTGTTTTAATTTTAGCTTCCTGTTTATAAATAAAAAAGTCTAAACTGTCATTATAGATGATACGTAATGATAGTTAAATATTCACATGATAAAATCGTTAAAATATTAGTTTTAAATCGGTTTAATTCCCAGTTACATTCACATTTCTACACCAGCTCAAGCTCATCTCCACTACATGCTACCTTAACACAGCTAGCTAGCATGCTAAATGCTAACACCTGTTCAAGACGATTATCTGACTTTAACACAATTAAAATCAACTATCACAAATACTTGTTTACAATCGAAACGTTCGTTTAACACATAGGTTATATCTACGAGTTATAATTTTTATTTTAAATTAATGTTTACTACATTTTTTTTGACGCGTTAGCATGCTAGCAAAGTTGCGCTAACTCTCTATGCGGCATTAGAACGAGCTTGTTAGCTTAGATTAGCTTAGCTTATTTTAGCTTAGTTTAGCTAGGGAGCTAAAACAACACTTTAGCTGCTAAAAGTTATAAATGTAGAGTTTCTTACCGGTGTGAGAGTTGACCCGGTTAGTGAAGTCCCCTCTTCTTATAAAAAAACCACACAAACAAATAAATAAAAACAAAAACAAAAAAAGAAGAAGATTAGAAAAATCGGTCGTAACGTTTGAGCAGCTACCGGCTCCAGAAACTATCTGCCGATTATAAAATGTGACATTACTACCGGAGCTTTATTTTCTCAGACACACGCCGTCTTTCCTCTCAGCCGGTTGATGAAGAGGAGGAGGAGGCTGTGATCTGGTAACTTCTCGGGCTGATGGAGGAGGGGGTCGGGTGGAGGAGCGGAGGAGCAGAGGGGGGAGGGAGGGGGGAGGGGGAGGCGCTAATATCAGTTTCTCTTCGTCTTCACGCTGCGTTCACGGTCCCCGGAAAATTTAGGATGTTTTTAGTTTAGAGGAAAGAGCGACCTCTGGCGGCCATGTTGGTTGGTTGGTTGGTTGGTTGGTTGGTTGGATGGATGGATGGATGGATTGGATGGATGGGTTGGTTGGATGGATGGATGGATGGATGGATGGATGGATGGATGGATGGATGGATGGATGGATGGATGGATGGATGGATGGATGGATGGATGAAGAGTTCCTGATCAATCAGTGAAGAGTTCAGCCAATCAACCAGTATAGCTAATAGATAGTTGGATCAATGGATGTCTTGATCAATCCATCTATTAGCAACACTGGATGGTGGGTGGATAATTGATAGATAGATAGATAGATAGATAGATAGATAGATAGATAGATAGATAGATAGATAGATAGATAGATAGATAGATAGATAGATAGATAGATAGATAGATAGATAGATAGATAGATAGATAGATAGATAGATAGATAGATAGATAGATAGATAGATAGATAGATAGATAGATAGATAGATAGATAGATAGATAGATAGATAGATAGATAGATAGATATTTTTTGCTATCAATTATTGTGAATTTAAAGTCTTTATGTTTCATTGTAGCCTCCGTTTTCCTGTAAATATGCACGACAATGCACCTGACTGGAGTATTAAAGATGGTAGTAATAACAATAAGAATAGTTAGTATTTGTTAATATAATTAGTCATCTATATTGACCCAAATATATTGATTTAAGACAGTTTATGGGTCGTCAAGGTAATTAAAATGCTTTTGCAGCATTATGACACATAAAACATGAATAGATTGTATATTATAAATGATAAAAGTAAAAGAATAAAATGTTAAGTTTTGCCAAGAATCAAGTGAAGTATTTTAGTGGTAAATGAACATAAATCATCCATCACAGCAGCAGTGTTTATATTTACAACCTGAAAACTGTGATAAATCATGAACCAACTTCACTTTTGAGGTGAAACTCGTTTCTACCACATTGTCCAGGGTCCTTTAAGGCATCAACAGACAGAGAGCAGCAGTTGCTCAGTTTCTATTTTGGAGAATTGACAGCAAATGTTGTTCAGGGGCAAACACTGACAGAAAACCACAGTTTAATTGTTTCATCAGCAGTTTTTGTTTCATTTACAGAATCTAAAGAAGGTTCTGCAGAAGTTGTTGTGGTTGAAGATGCTCTTCTGATTGTTTAGGATGTTTTAATCTTCCAATAGGAAGATTCTAGAAGTTGTTTTAAGTCTTAATTGCTAATTGAAGAGGTTCTGTATTTGGTTTTAGTAGGAGTAAAGGTTTTGACTTCTGGTCTCAATTGTTATGAAGAAGGTTCTAGTCGTACTTTAGGTGATCGTATAAGTCTTTACAGAGGTCGTTGTGGTCAGCGAGGAGGTTTTAAATTTAGTTTTTGTTGTTTTAGTGGTTAATTAACTAGAGTTGGGGTAGTGACCATGTGATCATCAAGTAGGGTCTAGTGGTACTTTAGGAGTCCATGACAGTCTTTTGAAAGGTTGTAGTGATGAATGAGGAGGTTCTAGGGGTCTTGTGGTCATTGAGAAGATCCATGTTGTTCTGGTTGTTTCAGTGGACGACTGGAAAGTTATTGAGGTCGTCCAGGTTGTTCAGTTGGTTTGTGTTGACTGAAAAGGTTCTATAGATGGTTTTATTAGTAGTTTTTAAAATGGTCTTGTAGGTCTGTAAAGAGGTTGTATCATTGAGGAGGTTCTATGAGTCTTTTGGACGTTGTAATGGTTGTGAAAGATTCTTACGTGTACTAAGCTTCTACAGGTTATTTTGATGATTCAGGAGGATGTTAGAAAGTTGCTGAGGTTATTGGGGAACTTCTACAGGTTCTAAGTTTTTCTGGATCCTCCAATAATCAGCAAGATTATTTATGTTTTAAAGGTGGATGATGTTTTTTAGTTGCCCTTAAGGTCTGTCAGGTGGTTTCTAGTGGTGCTTTAAGAGATTTTGTGGGTTGGCTTAATAATCAAATACAATCACATTTTTAGAAGAATTTTCTAATAGACAAACTATTCCTGTTTTCTCTTCTTTGTTTGTTGTTATCACATTAGTGTGATTACAGAAAAAACAGCTGTGTCATTAACAATAAAGACAATGTACGCATTGGATTTTAAATCCATTCTTTATTTGATTTTTGTTTCAATCAATCAATAAAACCATTAAAACCATGAAACAGTTTCAAGTTTCTGTCCAGTCAATACACAAGGAAGGAATAGAAACTAAGTTTAACACCAGACAATATTCAAACCAACAGGACACAGTCCAGTTTACACAGTATTTGGTCTTTTATATTTTTGTGCCACTAGGAGGCACTTTTAACACCATTTTACTTGAAAAAGGAAACTTTACTTGTGTTGCTCTATGTGTAGGTTCAATATCAAATGAATCATCTGAGGTGAATTGTCGTATTTGAGAGTTGGAGACGTGAAGTAATTTTTATGTCTAAAACCAAAGAGTTTCCAAACTATTTGCACACATTCTTCACAAACTTGAGACAGAGGTTGTTTTTCTGTTCCTGTAAATCAGGTTTAGCTTCATATTTTCATTTTGACAGCGGTGGATAGTACTTAAGGTGCAGACGTGAGGGGAAAAAAGGATAAAGTGCATATACTATGTTAACAGTAAACAATCAGTCAGTGAAAAATCCATTGTTATCTGGAAATCACTGCAGTGTGTGACCTTAAAGAGAAGCAACTCCTAAGATCCAATCTGTGCCTCAAGAAATAAAGAATAAAAATTCAAGTAAATGTCTTATATCTTATAATCTACCACCACCAAATATCTAAATATTTTAAGCATTGGTTTAATCCCTGCTGCAGATTGTTGCATAGCTGGTTATAACCATATTTGCTTAAATATGAGTATTACACTCTTTTGCAAATCATTGAATGAAGTAAAATTAAAGTAAGTATATAATTCCTGGAATGTATTAAACCCTGAAGATTATTTGATACCTAACGTCCTTAAAATTTGCCATATATTTTAGTATTGTTGCTATTGCTACATAGCCAGTGTTAGCATTTGTTGCTGTAAACTTACTGATCTAGAGGAAACACTGTAAGTTCAGCATCAGACTCCTATAGTGGTGGAAAATGAGCATCCAGTTTGCTCTGAAGGAGTAGCACTACTCACATGTCTTGTCTTGTTAAACATAACAATGGCTGAAGCTTTTTGGAAAGCAACCGTCACCACCGCCACCGCTGGTTCCCACCAAGAAACCACATTAAGTGGGAAAACCTGATATATAACCTGTAATGATTCCTTCATGATTCCAATGCACATCGCATAACTTGTTTCTGAGTAAAGGTACAAGACTGTTACTCTCTGCGATGATGAGGATTTACTATATGACATTGACGGTGCAGGTGGATTTGATGTCTCTGAAGTGAGAGCAGTCGAAGTCAGCGATGATGTTCTTCTCTCCGATCCTGTAGGGGTTGAAGCAGAACTGGACACGCACTCGGTTGTTTGGACGCAGATTTGGAATCCTGTGAGAAATACGAGTAAAAACAAATGATGCGTTTACAATATATTCTTTTATTTATGTCTCACAACTGAGACCAGCTGTCAAACTTTCATTTGAAAACTAAAATTGACTGAATATTGTTTGGTTGATATGTTGCACACTTACTTGTACTCAAGCTCCTGTCCGAACAGGCCACTTCCAGTCAGAGTCAGAGTACAGTCCATCAGCGTCACGTTGAGCGGGTTCATGAAGACCACTTCCCCGGTCGCCTCACAGTTCAGTCTGCACATATGTGGAACCTGGAAGACGGTCAGATCAGATAGATCAGTCAGTTATAATCTGTTGGGCACCCTACCCATCATGCATCATGTTTTCATTACAGCAATTTTACACTGTAAAGCTTTTACCTGCTTGTATCATAACTGTATCAAAATTAGCATCATTTTCATTCTGTTAACGTTAACGTTTCTCAAACATCAGTGTCAGTGTTTCAGTTAGTTAAATGAGAGGACGCTGGTTGTTCATATTTCTATTTGTATGAGAAAAGGCCTGCAGCAGCAGGTTACCACACTCCAGACTGAACACATCATTCTTATATAATTAACCTCACAGCGAAGAAGGTAAAATGTCGATAATGACAGTTTGCAGCTGCAGGAAGAACCACAAACAGATCAGCGAAACAAAAGAAAAGAACATTTTCAAGATGCTACTTGTTGTTGTCACACAAGCTTAACATCAAACTTTCTCCAGCGGTGCACTGTTAACTCTTGTTTTGCTTCTATCAATTGTTTGTGTCTACTTCCATTAGCATGCTAACCAGCTAGCTGCAGTTTGGCAAACCAATCACTGTAATGATCAATACTACATCCTTTCAAAAGATTGTCATGACCTCTTAAAGAACCAGTAGACCCTACTTCCTAGATATCAAAGATTGTGGTTGTAGTCTGACAGACAATTGTTATTTTTAGATTAATTTATTCACAGAGGAAGCAGAGTGAAGGTCTTTGGTTTGACTATGTCAACAAGATAATGGATTTAGTCTTGACTATGGTGATTTTGGACTCTTTCTGGAGCAGATATGTCTCTCTTTTGAAGTCCCATAATTGATTTTGGTTGAGTTTTGGCTTTTTTTTTTCACACCTCTAACTTGGGCTATATAGGAGCCGTACATCCTTCTTAAACTTTGCCAAAATTGGGCCAAATTTGGCCCATTGATGATATACTGCCTTGAAGCTCTTGTTCTGGGTTGGATGGAAGAAACCACGCTCAACTGTGTGGCAGTGGAAAACACCTGGTATTAACCTTTTTCAAATATTAAACATGTACACTATCTACAATCAATAATTACTTTCAGAATATGCTGACTTGGAGAAAATAAAAACCTATGAAAACTTCTCATCAGCTTTTCTACGGACGTTTACAAGAAGCAGCAAAGAACTGGTGACTGACGATGAACAGCCAAGTTTACGACCTCAGTGTTCATCTGACTCTTAACTGAAATACTATGATGACTAACATTTATGGTCCCCAGAGGATGAATCCCACTAACTGTGGTGTTGTTTTGACTCTATCTCTAGTAGGTTAATTTATTCAGACTGTTAGATGAAGTGGCATGAAACATGATACAGATTATTCATGGTCCTAAGAGGACAAAAACTAATTGTTACCAATGGGGGTTTTGATTGAAATTAATGGATTTTGGTGAAAATGAGTTTGTTCTACTGACCGTGATGGACATGGGAGGATCCAGCAGCACAACATCATTCTCAGCCAGGTATTTGCACTCCGGCTTTTGTTTGTCCGTGACCACGGCCGTGACCTTCAAGCTGTCACACTGCAGCATGTGTTTATGGTAGGTCGAGAAGGGAACAACGATGGGGATGCACAGATCTGGAAGAGATGGAAGATTTTTATTTCATTTACCCAGATTTTAAATGATGTAAAATATCTATTATCTAATATCGTGTCATTTATTACCTTTCCAAGGTTGCAGTATCTCGTCCTTCAGCTCGGTCTGGATGTTAAAAGACAGGGACCTGTTGTATCTTACAGCTTGGACGCAGACATTGATGGACAGCGGTGTGATAACGTTGCAGTCGCTGCGCAGCACCAGCTTCAGCTGCACATCCTTACCATTGACTGGCTTGCACACCTGCCAGTGAATAAGACACAGAAGAAGATTTTGATATGAATCATTCACTGATCTTGTTGGACAAAACTCTTCATGTCAAACCTGGAAGGAAACTTTTAGTGACGTACCTGTTCAAACTTCAGGGTCAGTTGTTGTGGCACAGTGGTCTGTGAATTGCCGTGGGAGCCTCCTCCGATAATGTGGACGTCGTCATGTCCATGTCCAGGGTTGAGTCTATCGACAGCATATCTAAAGATAGCCCTCTCCTTGTCTGTTCCTGTAAGGGTTGGCAAATGATTGAATTAGTCTTGAGGAGCCACCACAGGTGTTCAGCATCTGTACGGTCACATTTTAATTAACTGACTGTTCTGAATCGCTGAAATAAAATCCAACAGATATGTGATGTGTTGTTTATCTGGTGAACCCACCTTCTCTGTGCTTGTAGAGGTCAGTGATGTTCAGCCTCTTGTTGCAGCCTAAGGCTTTGGTGGAGATGTTTTGACCGACTCTCTTGGTGTCAGAGAAGATCTTAACCTTTGAGCCGTCAGCTTTGACCTAACAGGAAACAACCAAAACAAATCAATTTATGGAACAAATATGGAAATAAAATACTGGTAATAAATACTTTTACAAGACAACAAACTAACTAACTGACCAGCCAGTCGATGCAGTCAGCGTTGACCTCAGCATAGATGAACGGGATGTCGTATTTGAGGTGGGTCTCTCCGTTCAGGATGGCCAGGACGGGAGCTGGGCCGCAGCAGTAAACACCTACACAAGGACAAACAGTGAACGTTATTGAACAGCCATGAAACAGAATAACAAAAACATCATATAAGAAAGAAAAGAGATCATCACGGAAAACCTGAATCATTACCTTCGCTCTTCTCCTGGGGTGTTGGATCCAGGACTTGCCAGCCGTCATACTTGCAGTTTCCACCCAGGTCTGGACGTGTCATCCAACCCTCCACCCACACGTGGAAGTTCCTAAAACAACACCACAACATTCAGATTGTGTAGCAGGTTTATGCAACACAACAAAACACTCATAAAAAAAGATACTGGATCTATTAATATAAACTGCTCCGTGTCTGATCTAGTTTTTGCAAACAAAAGAGTTGCGACTCGTGAACGTCTCGAATAGTTACTGCATTGAGTTGTCTTAAATATAGATGTGTTTAGCAAGTACAGACATGTCGACATGATTTACAGTGTGTTAATGAAGCGTCATTATTACACCACTTTACAATAGTCTGACCCATAAAAAGATCAACAACCAACAACTACTTATTGTTGGAGTTTATTTAGCTGACATTATTCAGTGACAGGTTAGTTATTTCATCTTGTGCCCATGAAGCCTGAAGTGGCGCTGGTCCAGAAGTGTGTGTAACACACCCAGAGAGTTAACACCTCAATGTGTCAAAGTGAGGAACGAAACTAAACTTCACAAGTCTATTTGGTCTCTGCAAGAGTTTCCTACATGTGAATGTTTTATGGTTGTGCAGTATTTGCAAGAATTGGTTGAATTTGTTGATCTGATTCTCATTTGTTGGTCTGATTATATCTACTAGAGAAGATTTGTGCAACTTCTTTTAACAGTCTGATTGAGCTGCATGTAAGAAAGTCATAGCGTCTCACCAAACGCTGTCGGGAGATGCCTTCTCTCTGACGCCATAGTCAGCATGGTACGTGTCGATGACCAGGTTCCTGTTGTTGTCGTGGGCCGAGTGGTAGTTGGTGACCACACGGCAGGGGATACCCAGCAGACGCATCACTGGAGCCGCACAAAGATCACATCATTCATTTTTAAAAACTGATATTTCAGGAGCAAATCAAGAAGGAGCCGCAGAGTCAGACGTTACCTGAGCACATGACGGCAGCAAACACCCAGCACTGGCCGTACTTGACCGGGTGGCAGTCAAGGTTGTACCAACGCTTGAGGATGGCGTAGCTGCCGGTCCAGTGAGTGGGTAAGACCCCACCGATGTATGAATCCCCCCAGCGGCCCTGCAGGATGCCGCGGTCGTCGTTGCAGTTGACCTGGAAGGTAACAAATCGTGGTGTTATTTTTGTGTTGTTATTTAATTATAATTTTCTTCCTGTCAGGTATAAACAGGTGACGTACCATGGCGCTGATCACGCGGCTGACATAGATGGGGTTGCAACGAGCTGAGACGTCATCAGCCGGGTCTTTCAGGTATTTGGGGTTGATGTCCAGGAGCTTCAGGCAAATCTTCACCATGTCTTTCTCAAACTGAACAGGAAGAGTCAAAAACAGACACAGTTTTTAAATCTTGTTTTGTTGGTTATTACAGTGGTTATATTGTCAATTACCAGAACCTCCAGGGTTTTGTGAAGTTGCAATTGCAACTAGAAACTCAAATACTTTTTCCTCTGCTAAGTTAACTTAGTTTTGTTAGATAACTTGGCTATTTTAGTTGACTTAGGTAATTAAAATATCATAGCTAATTGAAATATGCCCAGATATAAAAGACTTTAACCTATTCCTGCAACTTTATTGTAACAAAATGCTTAAAATCTTTGCAACTTTTATTGCAATTTTTATAAAGAAAACCTGCTGTGAAATCAGGCAAATTAGGCAGAAATGTCCAAATAGAATATGCTGCTGTACCTGTCCAAAGTCCCAGGACAAAGGGGAGATGTAGTCCCCACTTCCCATGTAGACGATTCCCTGGTCGTTCATCACATACTCCTGTCTTTCCCTCTCGTCACGCAGGAACACCCAGTCCTCTGCAGAAAGGCAAACACATATTGATTAACAATCTTTATACTTAACTTTATAGCAACAGATGAACACAATTGATCTCTGACAAACCTACCGGGGCACCAGGGGTTGAAGAGGACCGTCAGCGTGGTCAGTGTCAGTTCATAGCCCCTGTATGTCACAGACAGGGTGTACTCTCCAATGGGGGCATCGGCCGGGGGAGTAATGGACAGAGTCACGATGCCTGTATGAGGAGTGCAGTTCCAGCCGAGCTCTGCCTTCCACACAGCCTTTATGGACAGGGAACGATGCGCCCGGTTTGGGACACAGAAGCATGACTTGGTCCCACGTTCCTCAGATGGACATTTACCTGTAGAGAAGTAGAAGTGCAGACATTAGAGTAGAAGTACAAATACTCGACCAAAACATGACTTAGTTTCCATGTTAGTTCAAGTCAGCAACTAGAATGATACTCTAGTAGTATCTAGTATTTACTGTGCTGAAGTATAACAAGTAATCTAAGGGTAAATATGTTCAAACTGACCAGTCACTGCGACGAAGTTGAGCGGGTAACAGTCAGCGTTGAAGGCTTGAGTCATGTGAAGGGTCAAGGTAAAAGCTTGACCTCTTCTCACGATCAGCTGGTCCACTGAGATCTCACTGGTGTGATGCTCAGCGTTGTTGGTGTTGCAGTGAAGATCGACTCTTTTTATGTCTGAAAAGAAATAAAGAAAAACAAGTTAATAAAAAAAATATATATATCTGTCATGAGACAAAAAACATTATTTGTGTTAATTGTGTTGATCAAGTTCTTTTTCATCTGTATCAATAACAACAATAGTCAGCATCTTTTTATTTCTGCAAGTCTGCAGTTTTGTAAAACATTAAAAAAAAAAAAAAAAAAAAGATCAGTGGTGTAACAGTAAGTTGGAGCAACTCCAAACAGACAGGTTTCTGATTCCTGAAGTCATGTATGGTTATTCTTGGGAATCTCAGCTGAGGGAGTGGAGAGTCCTAGTTTTACCTCAGCGAGGTGGCTCAGTGTATCAAAAGTCACTCTAATGTCTCTAGCAACGTCGTCAGAAACCCTGGTAGAGCTGCGCTTGAGGGCAGGGCAGCGCTACCAGGAGGTGGTGAAAGTAGGTAAACATACCAGAGGGTGTAATGTAGTATTGTGTTACATTTGTGGTGAAGAAATATGTGTCAGTGGCGTAAAACTGAACAGAACAGGATATGACATGATAAGAAAAATAAAACAAAACAAATTTTAAAAAAAAAGAAAAGTTTAATGCTCTACTCTGACTCCAGCTCTTTCGTAAATGTGCCAAACTGACGACACCGCAAACACGATGACGACGCTGGGAAAAAATGCACTTAAGCTGCAAGAAGAAAACTCAAATGAAACATGAAACTTGTGTCTTTAAAAAAAAAAGGAAAATCACGATGAGTGACAGAGACAAATTTGTGCAACGTGAGACGAACATGATGCACGACCACGTGTCTGAAATAGCGCAGAGAGATTCAGTTACTTTTACCTTGAATGACTTGGACTCAAGTGTCAAGATTAAAGTTTTCTCTTGAACTTTAAACAATTGATTTGATTGATTTCAACTCAAATCTGGATTAAATTAAAATGTGATGATTTCTGTTGGATGAAAAGAATAAAATGGCAACTTTTTACACATTCACCATGATGAATTTAAAGATTTATCTCTATCTGTGTAAATATGCTAATGTGCTAATGCTAATGGAAACCAGCAGCAGTAAAGTAACAGAGATAATCAGAGAAAAACTGAAAATAAAATGAACAAACTGAGGAAATGGAAGAGATCTGCTCTTATCTATACTAAGTCCAATGAAACCATGACTAACAACGAGCTGCTATGACGGATAATTCCCAGCTACATCATCCATCCATGAGCAGGATTTTCCTGTACGCAGCGAAGAAGAAACTCTCGAACCTTTTGTTATAAAGGACATGAACGCAGCTTAAGTCCTTTAGTGGTTTAATTGCTGGGAGTGTTTGGTCTGGGTGTTTTCATATTTCCACTCAGCTGAGACACGGTGTTGTCATTCTTTAATGTCTTAATGTCTTTAACCTTTAATTAACTAATTAATTATTCTCTTTTTCCTCCCCGCAGGTTGAAGGAACCTCAAAAATAATAATAATAATCACTATCTAGAATAAACTCCAGACGCTGACACAATTAAAGCACAATTAAAACAAACAAGTGCTGTTCCTAGAAACAGACACTTAAAATCACATAAAAACACCACAAGAATTAAAGACTAAAAGACAAAGACAGAGACCAAACGATTCTCCTGCTGGGTTGAAAACCAAAGAGTAAAATCGAGTTTTAAGAGAAGAAACAAGATTTTTTAAAGTTTCTTGGTCAACGCTGACGTCAGTGTCCTGTTGTTTATACGACAGAATTAACTCGTTCAACTTAAACTTAAAAGTTAAATCCTAAATTCAACAGGAAGCCGGTGGAGAGAGGCCAGACTGGGAGTGATGTGATCGTGTTTATATTTCAGACCAACTGTAACAGCAGTACAGTTGTCTAGACGAGACTTCTAATAAAAACATGAATCATATGCTCAAAAATTTTAAAAAGATTAAAGCAGTTTGAGTTTAGATAAAAACTGAACTAAAATGTTAAAATAAAAAGTGTCTGGTGCATCGACAGTGTGGTTTGTTAGTAGTTGTAGTTCACTCACTTCATACTGGATTTATAGTTTGTATCAGTTTGTGCACATGTTTTTTTGTTTTGTTTTTCTATCTGCACAGTGTTTAAAATCAAATAAAATATAGTGGAAATTGTTTAAGATTTGTCGTCACTTCCACAGATCCCTGGTGGTCTAGTGGTTCAGATTCAGAGCTCTCACTGCCTCAGTGTGGGTCCGGGTCCACCAAGGTCCCACTGAGGTTGTGTGCAGTGTGTAAATAATGGGAATTACTTAAAAAAAAGGTTGTGATAGTGAAGTGTTTCCAGAATTAAAGCGTTTTAAGAGCTTAATGCAGCTGAATGAATGAGTCCTGCTCAGTTCACTTCAAACCACTAAAAGACCTGAACCATCAGGTCATTTATAGACATGATTCTTTTGTTGGAAGCACAAGAACAAACTGGAACAATCCTCAGTTCACAGATGAAGTCACAATGACATGATCCACGTTTATCTTCTTGAGCTGGGCCAGACCCGTACATAGGTTGGACGTCTCGCTCCTGGAATGTGATAAATGTTGTTTTGGACGTGTATATAATGTACCAGACCTGACCGATAAGACAGAGACGTCTCTTCTGTCTCAGTCATCCAGGTGTTATCTTATAGCTCCGGACACATCGGTACATGATGTAACGTCAGTTAAGTTCAGTGGAAAAACACAAAATAAGCAGACATGATGTGTTGAAACAAAGCCAGTTAGACAAGTAGCATCACTTTAACATCTGATGTGTCTGATAATAATGTTTTATATTGTTTGTTATTATGTTTGTTTGTTTTTTTTCTGTTCCAACACTTCATCTGTCGTTAATTTATTTGACCAATCTGATTCTAAATTATCAATCACGCTTACGTTTACTCGTTGATTTCTGATCAAACTGATCGACTTTCTGTTTAGTTTCTACTTTAGAATCAATATGAGAATAATCTCATCAGTCTGACTTTACCAAACTTTACTAAAATGACCAGAGATGCTGCAGTTTGATTCTCTTTTCTGCACTTTTTTCCGCACTGAAATATTCTCATTTATATAAATTCACGTTGCAGAGAAACAATTATTGTCATTAATTTTACTAATTTGAAGCTGTGGATGAAGCTGCAGGAGATGAAGCATCATTAATCTTTTGTCTTAATCTATAAATGAAGTGCAGAGATTCCCTCACAAGACAAGTTGTTGAAGTTATTTATAACAGATCTGATGTTTTGGATATAAAAATAAATAAAAATAAAAATAAAAGCTGCTGTACTCACAGTGCATCTTTGCGTTTCTTCCTGTCGTACAGTAGCGAAGCTTGAAGACGGTGAAATGTTCTCTCAGGCTCTCAGCCGACGACTGACAGGTGGTTCCAACAGCGCTGGATTTTTAAAACACCTGCCAAGCCCAACCCATCACAAAATCATGTGGAACATGTCTGACAACCTGGGTTGTTAACCAATTGCATGGGCGTATGAACGGCTGGTTGCTGCTGTAATCACAACGTGAATCATGAAGGTCTGATGATGTGAAGTGACGACAGGAACCTGCATTACATGAAGCCATAGATGCATCACATTACTGAACCATAGATGTGATTAGATGAAAGAGACAAATCAAGTTAATTAGAAAACGACCCGATTAGGACGAACAAACGACAAACATGGAACCAGCAGATGAACTGGACTCGATATGTTTACAACTATATCTTATATCTTATTACATGTTATTATATCTTATAACTTATATCTTCTATTTCTGGTGAATCTGACTTGTTCTAGTGAAGCCAAAACATATTAAATGATGTTGGGTTTTTTTTGTCCTTTGAGACAAAAAAATCTTTGGTTCTTCAGAGTTTTTATATGTTTAAAAGCTTTTTTCTAACTGTCACATTTGCAGTTTATTTGCACTTTATAGATCAATAGATAGATAGATAGATAGATAGATAGATAGATAGATAGATAGATAGATAGATAGATAGATAAAGTAGAAAGTTTTGGTTTGTCCTGAAACTAAAAGCTGCAGAATCAGTCGACAATTGAACATAATATTGATAAAAAGTTTAATTTTGTTTATTTTTTCTTAACCTGGTTGAAGCTACTGTTCATGTTGTTTATATCAGTAAAACTTAACATTTAATTTAGTCGTAGTTTTGTGTTTTATCAAACTAAAATCTAACGTGACGCTGTCGTTACCTCAGCGGTGGGTGTGGACGTTGCTTGATTTATTACTGTACTTTTTTCCCTTTTCAGCAGTTTTGTAAAGCGAAGTATAGAGAGGTGGGGGTGGTGGAGGTGGTGGAGGTGGGGTCTAAAGAAATAAACAAAACCTCTGAACGTCACAGCAGCTGTTCAGACACGTTCAGTCGTTACATCATCCTACAAATACGTCTACACAGAAACTGCAGCTTTCACAAGTTGGTGACCTCTGGGGGACAACTGATGAAATAATAATAATAATAATGATAATAAATTAATTAATCAAAATAGATTTGATGTCTTTTTAACCCAGGGGTGTTTTAATAGTAAATCATTTCCAGTTTGAGTCTGAGAACATCTGAACGTTACCCAACCCTCATGATGTCATCACCTCATTAACGTTACGTTATTCAGCTTTTCCAAAAAGTGTGAATCAGACAGTCTGTCGAAAGAGCAGCTACTGTTTAATTGACATTAATAAATAATAATAATAATAAAATAGAAAAAAAAAAAGAATCTGTGTCTCCTACATTATAATTACAGAGAAATAATAAAAAATTCATCTCAAATCTCTGGATGTTGATATTAACTTATAATAAAAGAATAAAAGCGAATTAAATAATAAATTATGAATAAAAAAAATAAAATAAAGTTGTTGTGAAATACAACATCTGGCAAAACTTAACATTAGTTTATTTTATTTATTATTTATTTAAAGAAAAAAAAACACGATGGAAAATTTAATGATTAATTAATTTCAAAGTAGAAACAGTTTTTATTTCCACATTTTGGAAAAAAAAAATCCTGATGATCAGTTAAACTGGAATATCAGGAAGTGTTCAGGAAATTTATTTCCTTAAAAAAAAAGTCTGATGTGTTTTAACATCACAGAGTTACCTGGGTCCTGGTTAGACTTGTTACCAGACACACACACACACACACACACACTCCCTAAACCTACTGGACTTAACCTGACTGTGCAGTTACACAACTATATTTATATTATATAACTAACTTTGTAGTAAATTTACAAACATTTACTATTACCAACCTTGGTGGACCTGGACCCACACTGAGGTCCGGGTCCATCAAGGTCCCACTGAGGTTGTGTGCAGTGTGTAAATAATGGGAATTACTTAAAAAAAAGGTTGTGATAGTGAAGTGTTTCCAGAATTAAAGCGTTTTAAGAGCTTAATGCAGCTGAATGAATGAGTCCTGCTCAGTTCACTTCAAACCACTAAAAGACCTGAACCATCAGATCATTTATAGACATGATTCTTTTGTTGGAAGCACAAGAACTGGAACAATCCTCAGTTCACAGATGAAGTCACAATGACATGATCCACGTTTGTCTTCTTGAGCTGGGCCAGACCCGTACATAGGTTGGACGTCTCGCTCCTGGAATGTGATAAATGTTGTTTTGGACGTGTATATAATGTACCAGACCTGACCGATAAGACAGAGACGTCTCTTCTGTCTCAGTCATCCAGGTGTTATCTTATAGCTCCGGACACATCGGTACATGATGTAACGTCAGTTAAATTCAGTGGAAAAACACAAAATAAGAAGACATGATGTGTTGAAACGAAGCCAGTTAGACAAGTAGCATCACTTTAACATCTGAACGTCTGATAATAATGTTTTATATTGGTTGTTATTATATGTTTGTTTTGGGGGTTTTTTCTGTTCCAACACTTTTCTTATTTTACGTTACTAGTAATAGTACTTTAGTAGTAGTTTGTACATTAGTTTGTTACGTTTTAACTTTTACACAAAAATGAAGGCGTCTGAGATCAAATTAACTGATATTACAATGAATTATCTGAAGAGAAACACAGTTTCTCAGAAACACACTTTTACATGTCAGACCTGGTTCTGTCAAACATTCATGTGAAACAGATCCTGAAGTGAAGTGATGTGATTCACACATATTGTTTTAAAGGAAAAAAAAAAACTATTAGTGGAAACACCCATGAAAATGATGCCTCATTAGGACAACTCCTTTTTTATAATTAAGTTCCTGTTGCTTGTGACTAAAAGGACACGTCTAATTGTTTTGACCTCATTATTTCTTATAATCTGTATAATTATAATTATAATTATTTCTTGAGGAGCAGGAGAAAAAGAAACTACCAAGAATCATGAGCAGTTCAGTTTGATTTTGTTTCTTTCTAGTTGTTTAATGTCAGATAATGAAGTTGTATCATTGTATCGTTGTTTGTGGGACTGACTGACTTCAATAAGAGATTAATCAGAGTATTTATTTGGTCTCAACTCATTTAGGAAACTCAAATTTTGACAGAAAGTTCCCTCATTTGTTGACTACAAACATCAACACCTTCAACTTCTCCAACTTTATCACAGACGGTTGGAAAAGCATCATTTTCACCAATAATTGATAACATTAGAGTCATGTGATCAATATCATGTGTAAACACTCCCTCGCTGATGTTACATGTGAAATTACACGTCTGTGTAAAGAAGTGTTCAGGTTTTACAGACAAAGAAATGAATGTTCATGTTAATTAGTTGTGATGCTGTTGAAGGTTGAATGAGCTCAGTGTTTTTCAACTTTGGGGTCGCGACCCCACATGGGGTCACATGTAATGTCTAATAATACTGATAACAACTGTATTATTTCACTTTATGAATATAAATCAAGTTGAAAAAAATCAACTTATCTCTTCATCCAATCATTTTTCTATAAGACAGAAAAAAATGCAATGACGATGAAATTTTTCACGACTTGCGCTGCCAAAAATTCAGCTTTTCCACCAAATCCTAATAATTGAAGCTCCATCACACACAGCTCTGTTAACTTAAGTGCAAACATATACAGGAAACAAGAAAGAAAAAACACCCCAAGTACCCGACACCAGACAACCTGATGTGTAAGTCCGGTTTCTTCAACTGTAGCTGGTTATAGGTAGTCACCAGTCAAAGACCTCAGGAATATCCACAATGACTGGTTAGATTTGTGTTAATAGTTGTGATATTTGTTTCATGTTAGTTGTTTCTTTATGTGTCAAACATCTTCCTGTACAGGCAACCTAAGTCACGTCTGTCTACTTCCGGTCCACGGGTCCTATATGCTTGTAAAAATTATCAACGAGAGTCAGTGTAGATAAAAATCATTTTCTGGTCTCGTTTGAAATGTGTCCTGGTTTTAACATGTGATGTTTGTGAATGTTAAAGATAATGTTTGACATGGAGAGAGTCTGTTTAGTGACAGGCAACAAACGTTACTGTAGGTTTAGTGTGAGACCACGTAGCGACTACAACGCTGGTCTGGCTACATTTACGTCACCGTCAAACTCTGACAGAACAGCAGTTAATTTGGCAAAACTTCACCTCCTTCTTCCAGGACGAAGGAAGACGTTCTGATTGACAGGTATTTTGAGATAAACACCGTCACTTGACAGCTCAGCTCAGTCATCGTGGATTTTGCAAGTGAAGTCAAAAGACAAACTGCAACCTGTTTGTTGGTATTTGCTCAGTGAAATTACTTGTTCATTTCTTACACTGTAAATAAAACACACTCAAAGTATTTTCTTGTTTAAGTTTAACATAACTTCAACATTTCCTTGTTCGAGTTTAAGATCGTTTCGTTAGATCGTTTAATCAGTCATATTGTTGTCTAGGTCGGAGTGAACTAGCTAGTTAGCAAGGTGCACACGATGGCAGACAATTGTCAACCTGATTTTAGCAAAGCCATGTGATAGTCTTCCTTACCAGGAGAAACTTAGATTTAATTAAGTTAGATGACAATGAGCTTCACCTCTTCAAGATCAAAGACCAGCAGCCGCCACTGACTCACACTAATAGTTATCATTTAAATTAAGATACAACATATGTGCGATCTGGGGTAGAAGTCAAAGTACACTGGAAAATAATTGTTATCTCTCCATTGACTATCATTCTTTTTTTTCAGTCCAAGGTCCAGTGAGGACAACTGGACGAGACGTGACTTAGACTCCCTATCGTTGATGTGGATCATCCACAGGTTTTATCACAACATGTTGTTTAAGAAACTTCTTCTAACGTCAGGAAGATGCTTTAGTGTCAACACAAGTAACATAAACTTGTATATGAATGAACATATGTTGCTCTTTGTCTTTGACGTTAAATAATGAATTCTGTGATATAGTTGGAGAAGTTGAAGGTGTTTGTATTTGTAGATGACAAATGACCTCTTTATACTTAATATCTGTTTAATATCTGTGAGGTAACTGTTTGCAGGAATTCACCTACATAAATCTAGTTTCACACTAGTTGACGCTGCTGCCACCGTTGGCGACTTGTGTTCTCATGATGTGGAGTCTCAACAACTGGTCTGAGACCTGTAGTGTTCACACTACAAGACTTGTCAGTGATTGACTCCCGATCACACCGTGACGTCACCAAACTCTACGTCTGGTCACGTGAACTAGACAGGATGTAGCCGCTGCTTCTCACCGTGATTTACAGCCGTTTATTGTTGACGAGCACCGGTGAAGATGCTGCCTCCGACACAGACTAAACCGCTGAGTTCAGGTTACGAACAAACGTCACGAACGAGACGACGACGACTCAGACACACTGACGGTACCGAGGACGCTGCAGAGAAAACAGGAAGTAGAGACGTTTAGATGTGAAAACACATGAAAACAATCTTCTTCCTCATTGATCAGATCCTCCAGGATTTAATGACGTTACCATCACAACTATTAACACTAATTCAACCAATCATTGTGGATATTCCTGAGGTCTTTGACTGGTGACGACCTATAGCAGCTACAGTCAAGGAGACTGGACTTACACATTAAAAAATAAAATTATGATTGAATCTATTACTAAACTGCTAAACCAGCGTGTAAACATCACCATGGCAACACGCTGGTTTTCATGGTGGAGCTGAAATCAGCGGCAGACCTCCCCGGTACCGGGTAACATCTGGATCAGACGCGGGGAGTTTGTAGAAAGTGAAAATGAAAGAAAAAGCGTTAAAACGTCAGACTTTTAAACGTGGTTGTGAGTGAATCAGTGAGACGGCAGCAGCATTTATCTCACATCCCTCCTCTGATTGGCCGTCGCTCTTTGTCAGTCTCTTCAGACTCCTCCAGTTTTCTAACATGACAGATCCAGTCCCGGTCTCAGACCAGGTCCCGATGGCCTCTGATGGAGTCGTTAGGGCTGTTCACACATTATGATCATTAACTGATGATTCACCAACCATCAGAGGACCAAGTCCACCAGACTCCACCTCTGTAGTCAACTAGTGGAACTAGACTTAAAATAGTTTTTAATTTAGGTTCAACATCCCAACTGTTGTTTTATGACACTAAACTTAACTCAACTGAAACAATTGTTTATTATAAAGTGTCTGTGACTCATGTGTCATTTGTTGACAAATGATGATGATGATGAGGTGTTTTCAAAAGGCGCCGACAAATTAGTGATTCAACAATGAGCTGGAAATCTGGCACAAGATTTCAAACTGGTAACAAATATTTTTTTTCAATTTGTGGCTGATTGATGTTAGTTAATCATTTCGTCAAAATGACAAAGACCATAAAACAACCAGAACACAGATACTGGATATGAAGGTGCAACACCCAGTGACGGTTTACGTGTTGAAATTTAACTGGATTAGTTGAGGAATTAATCTTTTTTAACTTTGAACCAGAACAACCGTCATCTAGCAGTGACACACCTTCGAAACTCTGCAGAAGATGGTAGAATTAAACGATCGGTGAGAGGACAAAGTGTCGCTGCTCTTCTCTGTAAATATTTAAAATATTTATTTATAATAAAAGAGACAGAAGCACTTTCTAAAGTAAAACAAACCATTTTATTGCAGCTTTTCCTGGTGTTTCAGTTAAAACAAACAAACAAAACAAAACAAAAAAAAACGTTAACACCCAACATCTTTAAGAGTATTTTTAATATGATCTGAATCGTTTTCTTTAATCTTGAAGTCGTTCTTCTTTTGATCTTATTTACGTTGTATAAAAATTACTCGTACCAACCCAGTAAATTAGTCCCAACCCAAAGTCCATTAAGTTGGTCCCAACCCTGGTAAAGGAGTTAAATGAACTTGATGAAGAAAATAACAAATCAATGAGTCAATCAGAGGTTCTTTAAGGTGACTGACTCTTTCAGTGTTGGTTGTCATGAAGCAAAATTCAAGATGATAAAGAAAAGATTTGTGGGTCTTTTGTTTTTTTTTTTTTTTTTTTTTTTTTTTTAAATGATTCCAGTTGGTTCCTTATTAACACAAGTGTCACCAGAGTAAATTAGGTTTGAATTTGGCAAAAAGACAAAACATACACTCACACTCACACACACACACACACACACACACACACTATCCATCCTCCTGGATGAAGTCTCTGGTTTTCTGCAGGTTGTGGTCCACAGCCCGTTTAAGAACTGAACCCAGGTCAGCTCAGATTCACCGCACACGTGACTGGACCTGCAGAGTGAAAACAAACAAACTGATGCACCAACATACACTGAGATTCATGTGGTTTTACACATTTTAAAGTCATAATTTACAACCTGATGATGATTGTTTTGTCTGAATCTTACCTGATAATATCCAGGACTTTCTTCAACACTGCTGCCAGTTTAGAAACCTGCAGAGACGTGTTTTAATTGTAGTTAGAGTTGTTTTAGTTTTTAAACAAACTGGTTCTCTACGTCTTCACGTGAGACGAGGATCTCGACCTCCGTGATCCCGTCACGCTCTCGTCACATGCTGTGATTGTTATTTGAGACGACGCTACGTCATCTTCCTCCTGTGACGCTTCTTTTACACAGAAGCTGAAGAGAAACAGCTCCTGGTTCGTCCACCAGAGGGCAGCGTGTCGAGATGCAGAGTTCAGACTTTTTTTTTTTTTACAGATTCTTGATTTTAAAGCATCTTTTCTATAAAAAAAGGTGACAGTTTTTTCCCCAATATCATCAAAATCTTCCTCTTGTTGCTCCACTACAATATAAAATAGTTTCCTCCTCTTTCTTTCTTTCATGAACTCTGCCCAGATACTGTTTCTCTTGGTCCTTAGTGATGTTGAAGGTAAATGTGAGACTTTTTTTATCATCACGTTTCCTGCATCTTCTAAAAGAAACAAGGAAGTGATTCACTGACGTGTGGATCAATGTTTGACTGGAAACGATGACGATTGGTTCAAAAGGTCACAGAATTCTTGTGGTTTGGTTGAATTTGCGTTTATAGTTGAGATCAACATTGTGAAATCCTGGAGGAGAGTAAATTTACGTGAATAAATGTAGAAACGTGCATGTGTCTTACGTTGTTCTCTACTCCGCTGTAGTCCATGGGAGGGTACAGACACAGAGCCAGATCGTCAACGCTGCAGAGAAACGATTGAATTTCACTTTTAAAACTCAAGTAAATTCTTTGACATTTCCTTGAAATAATATGAATAAAGGAAGTGAGAACAGCTGCATTCTTTAAACGTCAGTGTTTAATCACAAACCGGCTATAAAATTATACACGTCACTTGAAGTCTCAGGCAACGGTTGTTTTGACATCGTCAGAGATGTTGTAACTTTGGTTTTTACATATTTAAAGATCATAAAATGTGTGTGTGTTTACCTGGGACTAATTTCCTTAGTGATGTCAGCGAGGTCGTCGAGTTGAGACAAGTTGTGAGGCGTTGCCACGTCACCGTTGGTTTTAACGGCCGACGTCAGTTTCCTCAGACACGCCGCCGACGCCTTCATCAGCCCCCGACACGGACCGATGACCCGCCGGTCTTTGTCGGACCAGTAGGTGTCCTGGTTCCCTCGAGGCTCGTCCCCGTCCTCGTCGTCATCAAGGACGTCGTTGAACGGATCCTGGACCTCAGATAAGGCCTGAAGAAGATGATGGAGGTTATGATGTTTGTTTTATTATTCAGGTTTGTTACAGTTTGGTTCCTCCTCCACGTGAATGTGGTGAGTGGAGTCAAACTGCTGCGACGTCACGACACTAAAACATCAGTAAACATTAATGGACATGGAGGAGATGCTGTACTTGTTGCTGGGTTAGCTTACGACCAGGTAGCTACGACGATGGCTATCACTCTTGTCCTGTTTAAAAATGGAGCTTGATTATTTTGTTGACGCTCTCTCAACTCAACTGGCGTCTGGTGGCAGCTTGTGAAGACACTCCCTCTGACCAATCAGTGCTGGAGTACTGGAGTTTTTTTTTTTTTTTAATAACTCAAACAAAACTTTTATGACCAAGAACCAGCATGGATCCTGCCACAGACACAGAAAGTATTTGATGTCTAAAAGGATACCTGTTCAATTTCCTCGATGGCGTCTTTCACGACTCCAATCTGAGCCGACAGAACCAGCAGCACCGCAGCTTTATTATCTGTGGAGCAGACGCAGGTTTAGTATCAGCTCAGTGCAACATCGCCACCTGCAGGATCTAGTAACACAAGTCCACTTCAACTCATCTCAACTGAGACTTAATCTTTTAAATCCACGTCAAGTTGACCGACCTTTTGGCAGCTGAGCGAATCGGTCGCAGGCTGACCACACACCTCCTGTCGATGTCAACTGTTCCTGGGTCAGACTGAAAGAAAACATGAGGAAAAACAACAACGAAGAAGAAGAAGAAGACTCATTACTTCATCTTCAAACCAAACACAACCTTAATCCTCATTCACACCAGTCGACTTCACCATCGATCAGTGAGTCTCAGTCTCTGTCGTGATCGTTGGCGACTTGTGTTCCCATGATGTGGAGTCTCAACAACTGGTCTGAGACCTGTAGTGTTCACACTACAAGACTTGTCAGTGATTGACTCCCGATCACACCGTGACGTCACCAAACTCTACGTCTGGTCACGTGAACTAGACAGGATGTAGCCGCTGCTTCTCACCGTGATTTACAGCCGTTTATTGTTGACAAGCACCGGTGAAGACGCTGCCTCCGACACAGACTAAACCGCAAACCAGCGTGTAAACATCACCATGGCAACACGCTGGTTTTAATGGTGGATATTCCTCAGGTCTTTGACTGGTGACAAACTATAACCAGCTACAGTTGAACTGGACGCACATTAAAAATGATCAAAGTTAAACTGCTAAACCAGCGTGTAAACATCACGGCAACACATTGGTTTTCATCCCTCCTCTGATTGGCTGTCGCTCTTTGTCAGTCTCTTCAGACTCCTCCAGTTTTCTAACATGACAGATCCAGTCCCGGTCTCAGACCAGGTCCCGACGGCCTCTGATGGAGTCGTTAGGGCTGTTCACACATTATGATCATTAACTGATGATTCACCAACCATCAGAGGACCAAGTCCACCAGACACCACCACTGGAGACCACTGGTGGAGTCGACTGGTGTCAACTAGACTTTATTAACAACTATTATCAGTTACTACTCACCTCTGCAGCGGTGAGCTCAGTATCACCTCCACCAGCTGTAAAACTCCCTCCAGGACTTCGACCGTAGCGTCTCTGACCTGCCGACGCAGATTGACGCCTGAGACATGAAGAGGACGAACAGACAGAAACAGTGAGACACTTCAACACACACTGACGTCTGTTTTATAACTAATCAGTCTCAACAAGCTTTCAGTTGTTTGGTTTAATCAGCAGCAGTCTGAGTTTCAGTGGAGCGTGTTAGCAGCCATAAACCCTAATGATTCAACAGACTAATTAAACCAAACAGCAGCTACTTGTCATCTTATGATTAAAATCATTGAGCTATATGATTTCTGACTGTTTAGTGCAACAAGACGTGTCTCATTTACAAACACACTTACCGAGGAAAATGAATCCTTTAGTCTACAGTTTTATAACCAGGACATTTGTTTATTAATTAGCTGATAATGTTCTGTTCTGCACAAGAAGAATTGACATGTTGTTACCTTGACTCTTTGGTAGCCAGTAATAAACTGTAGACAGAGTCAGGACGCTCTTCATGATGCACTCTGATAATTTCTCTCCATCCTGAAGAAAGAGACAGAAAGAAACAAAGACGTCGCAATTAACTCTAAGTCTCTAAGACCTGTGACTGTTTAGACCATCGACACCATGTTTGAGGGTTGATGGAGGCTCCATCTTAAAGGTGGATGATGGAGAAACTTCAACAATATCAATATCAAACACAAATGTAGTGAAAAAACAACAACTTTAGTTCTTTAGTTCAGACTCATTCATTGTCTATGAAGATTGTTGTAGCTCCATGTTTTAAAGTGCTGGATAAACTTCATCATATTCTTCTGTTTTATTAACATGTACTTGTACTTTTACTTTCTACACTTAACTACATTTACTTATAGATTACTGTCATACTGAAGTACAGTAAATACTAGATACTTTAAGACTTTTACTGGAGAATCATTCTAGTGACGACTTGAACTTCTACCAAAGTTATTTTATTCTACTCTAGTGTCTCTACTTCTACTCTAGTGTCTCTACTTCTACTCTAGTGTCTCTACTTCTACTGTCGTATCTTTAAGTGAGAAAAGATCTAAATCCACTAAGTGACGTGTGACAACATCTGGTAAAGCAGCAGCTTGTTGAGATCACAACACTAATCTGACCTGTTGTGACGGCAGCGGTGGTTTGGAGAAAGCCAGACTGAGTTTAGTTGCTTCCTGAGACACTGACTTCACCGCCTGGTCTGAGGACAGAGACGACAGTTAATGTCATGGTGATTTGATGTATTTTTGATGTGATGGTAAATAAACATGTCGTACAATTCTTGGAAACAACCGGTTGTATCTATGAGTGGATGATAAAATGATTTTTTCCTCTCTGTCCTTTCAAAAACTATCAACAATTATCGATATCAACCAATATAATTAGTTATATCGTGATAAAACTTTATATCTCCCACCTCTAAGATGAGACGTACGTAGACTGATTGATTATGTAGATTAAATAGAAATCACTGAATCAGAAAACTCAACTCAAAGTGTCCCAGAAGTTGGAGAGGTTGAACGCTCCGTCGGACTCATTGGACTCTCCATCTGTGGTGGAAAATAAACATTTGATTAAACAAATAAAAATAAAACTTTAATTCATTGATAAAAGAACAAATTTAAATCCAAGAGTGAAAGAATATTGTGACTAATTTACCTTCAAGACTCTTCAAAATGAAGAAAACAGTAAATATCTTCTGGTCAAACTTCTAAAATGTGAAGATTTACTGGTTTTCTACTTATTAACTTATAGTAAAATTATTATATTTAGTCAGTTATTGTCTTTAACCTGTTTATTAGGTTTTTCTAATGTTGTATAAAGTGTAAATGTTGTAGTTTAACATTTGAAATATGTTTATTTATGTATTTTTCCCTTTTCTAACATATATCATTTAATCGTCAATCACGGTCATTACTGTTTTAATATTAATATTAATGAAAATACAACGAAATAAACTGAAATTCACCAAATTATTTAACTTTATAACATCAAAATCAGATGTTTTATTAGTGACTTATTCAAATTAACTCACAATAAAAAGAGTAAAACTTACTTTACTTTACATATTTATAATTAATTGTCAAATATTTGTAGGAATATGCTCTAACTTTGACATTAAACAAGTTTATTTACTAACAAATTAATAAAACTAATAAAACTAATACCACGTTATTGATTATACTTGTGCTGTGTCATTGGATGTTACTGATGTTTAATCCAACTCTTCTTCAGAAAGTAACATTAGATTAAAGTCACAAATTCCTGAAACAGTTTCTATAAGAGTTAACTGTATAAAAATAATGTTAATTTAAGTATTTATATGTTTATTGAGCTTTTATAACAACTTTAAATTATCTATGATTAGCTGTGTGTTGATTATATCACCAATAGTTTAACTAACAGTTGAGGAAATAACTTTAAAACAGACTAAAGTTAGTAAAATTCAACAGAAAGTCTCTTATATTGAGCCACGTTATTTAAAAAATAAACAAATGTAGTTAAAGCTAATGCTAATGCTAACACCAGCTAGCTTAACGTGACATAGCATCGTTCTCTTTTTCTCGCTACGTCACATTTACCGGATGAATTTTTATTTTTTCTTTTACCTCTGACTCGGTCTCTGATGCACTGGATCGAGTTCAACAGGTTCCGTAAAGAAACGGTGACATTTCCATCACAGTTGTCAGCGCTCATGACGCTGAAAAGTTTTATATAAAACAGATAAACACACGCGTGTTGTGGAACCAGAGGAAGGAAACCGGAAGTCGCTGCACCGACGGACGATTTTAAAGGAGACGCAACCAGGAAGTGATGGAGGAGAAAAGGGACATCTAGCGGTTTAACGCGGTACTGCAAGTAGGGGGAAAAATGGAGGCAATGTGGAAGAGTAAAAGGTAAGACGTCAGTTTTTAATTACAGTTTTTTCTTAATTATTTACACACAAATACTTTTAATTGAGACACAATCACCGCAACGTGTAACTGTTGCACCAACTCTGCTAAACTACAAACACGTTTCCTGTTTTACTCTCAAACTACAGCTATAAAACACACTTTATTTTTCAAAACACTTCTCTGTTCTCACAATTCATTAATTCTAAAGTTAATTGTTCTGCTATGACACCGACTGATCACGTGGGAAAACACCTGTGACACAGTTTTACAATTAGCAATCAGAGCTTTTTTACAATATAAATATACATAAATAAAATATATTTATTGCCGTGTATCTCTGTATTTTGAGCATAAAAACAATGTTCTAAAATATTTTACAACACTTTTTTATGTACTGTCTGTGGTAAGTATAACACTGAACAACAAAGAGGCCTCAGTCATTATGATAAATGGAGAAGAAGTGTTTTCATTGACCACATCAGTGTCAACTGGTTCAACTGGTTCTTATAAATGTTCATATGATGGTTTGTGTTTGTCCTTTGAAAATAAAACACAATTTTGAGAAGAAATAACGTAGTTTTGAGTGTAAAGTTTCATTTTGCAGGAGAATTGAGGTTTTTACCTGTTGTGTGTCTGTGTGTGTGTTTTTATTTGTGTGTAGAGATGTGAGAGAAAATGTGTGTAAACAATCGAGAAAAACTGTAAGACAAATCTGTTTTATCAAGGATTTTAAAGTCAAATGATAGAGTAGAAGTACAGATATTACACCACATTTAATTTCAATTAAAAGTACGTCATTAAGTTAGTTGAGTAAACTACAGATTCTCCCAAAACGTACTGAAATACAGTAGTGAAGTATCAGTACTTTGTTACTGTACAACACTGGATTAAATAATAATAACAACAGAACAAAGCAACAATTTATTTTTACCAGAGGATGAATGAACTAACTGAGGATATAAACTGTGTTATGTCCCATCAAAACAAGTTATAGAAACAGGTGTGTTTGTCTTTGATATCTTTTTTTAATTCTATTTATTTATAATGTACATTCAAATAAATAAACTGTAAAACGACAATAACAAACTAATGTGAGTTGTATTAAAACAAATGTTGGTACAGTTGAGTCCAGCTACCAGTAGGGGGCAGTGTTGACCTTTATTTGACTTCAGTAACTTTTCTTGTTGGATTTCTCTCAACAGATACTGACGAGGATCCTGCACCTGGAGTTGATGACACAGTCGAGAGTCATCGAAGTATCGGCTGAAAACTGAGAGGACGGAAAAACAGAAGTGAGTTAAGTCGACAGAGAAAACAGTGTTTGTGTCTGAGAGAAAAAAAATCACAGAAAATTAGTGTTTGTCAGTGATGATGTCGTCAGTTTAATCCACTAAAAATCAAACGCTGACAACGTAGCGTCTTTCTGGTTCGGGTTGTTTAAATAAAATCCTCCTCGGCTGCGTTTTTACAGCAGATACAACCAAACCTTCCTCGTCTTCTGGCTCCATTTTAAATCGCCGGAGAGAAACGATGAACCACGATGATTTAACCCGTTGAAAAGATGGTTGCCCCCCCTACTGGTTGGAATAAAACTGAAAATATGAAGTTAAAAACCGAAACAATCACTTCTCAGATCAGTCAATACTTCAAAACCTGCGAGATTTTCTTTAGTTCAAAGTCTTTGATCGTTGTATCGGATCTTTTTTTTTTTTTTTTAGTGACGAGTTCATTGTTGTTTATTTTGACGTTTGTGACTTTTCAAAATAAAATGTCGTCAACCTGAAGGTCCTCACAAAGACACACACACAACATTAACACACACACACTCGTCAGAAAATCAAGCAGTCTAGACTGTAGCGAACAAAAACCAATGAACATATTTTATATTGTCGAGCTGCAGTTTCTCCACGGGCCTGAGTGTGTGTGTGTGTGTGTGTGTTACCCTTCTCATTTCTGCCCTCCCTCTTTCTTCCTTTCATGTCTTTCTTTTCGTTTTCTTTTTTTTTTTTTTGCCCCCCTTTCCTCCTCCTCCTCCTCCTCCTCGTCTCCTTCAATCATTGTGTTTTTTTTGTCTCAGACAGCTTCTCCCTCTCTCAGATGACTGGAGGATTTCAGGGGGAGAGAAAACAAAGGCAAATCATTTTATCACCTCTTTTCTCCTCAGTCTCTCTCTTTCTCTTCTGTCTCATTTCCTTCTTTGGCTCTCTCTCTCTCTCTCTCTCCGTTCTCTTCATCGCGCTCTCTCAGGTGTGATCTGTGTGGGGAGTCACTGTCTAGACAACCGATTATACCGAATAATGCGGGAGGGAGGGAGAGAGAGGGAGGGATGGGGGATAGATGGAGCATGAAAAGAAAGAGAGAAGTAGTGTTAGACAGAGAGAGAGAGAGAGAGAGGAGGAGGAGGAGGAGGAAGGGGGAGAAAGGAGGAAAAGTAATGAGGCAGGGATTAGAGAAGAGGGAAGAAAAAGTGATGGAAGAAATGAAACGAAAGGAAAAAGAAGAGGAAAGATAAAGAATAAAATGGAAAATATAGAGAAAGAAATGGGAAGGAAAGAGACAATGATGAAGGTTAAAAAGGAAACAAAAGAAAAAGAAACGAAATGTTAAAACAAAAAAAAAAAAAACGATTGAATGAGCAGACAGGACGAAAGAAAACAAACATGGCACACACACACACACACACACACACACACACACACACTCAGACTAAACATCACAGAGAACAGTGTGTGTCAGGAAACCCTATCAGTCACACAGGCTTTACTCACTCTGTGCGTATGTGTGTGTGTGTGTGTGTGTGTGTCGTGATGAGTAATCAACGATTCCCAAAAAACCTGGCACACACACACACACACACACACACACACACACACACACACACGCTCTAATAGGCTTATCCTGTGCTGCAGTTTCAGCCTTTAAACCACTTTTATTTATTTTATTTTTTTTTTCTTGCTTTGCTGTCTGGGATGAAAGAAATAAAGAAAGAGAGAGAGAGAGAAAATTCTCTCTATCTGCTAAAACAATATTGACTTCAGAAGAAAACCTTCCTACGCACACATGCATCTTTATGTCTGCGTTCAAATATGAAAGTGGGAATAGAGAGAAGATGCAAAACGACACAGACGGGGAGGAGAGAGTCAGACAGACAGACCTTCAGAGAGAGAGAGACTGATACTCAGCACGACAGAAACCTCACTGAAAGACAAGACAGATGATCAGAGAGACGGTGAGTAAGCAAGAAAGTTCGACGGTAACGCACAGAGACAGCAGTTTGCAAAAACAGAAAAGTTTATTTATTTAAGGGAAGACAAATTGTTGTGGGAACAGTCAATCGTTTTACAGACAGAGAGAGAGAGTCAGAGAACAGGAGAGAACTGAAGAAGACTGAAACCCAAATAGGACCAATTACTGCATATAAATATGAATGATGCGCCTCCAACTTCTCTCGTTGCACAAAAACAAAACCAAAAATAACAGAAATATAGACGGCGGCATCTCATGCTGATAATCTCATTTAGTGAGTGAGCTCCAATCACCAGCCCAGCTCCTTCCATCAACCCACTGTCAGTCACTTATCTGGGGTTTTTGGTCTGTGGCTGTTCCTTCAAAATGTATTTCCTGATGCAAAATAGTCGAATATCAAAGTGATTTTGTTTATTGAGGGTTGGTCGTAGTGGAGTAGTCCAGAGACCTGTACTATGAAGCAAGTTCGACAGACCCAGGATCTGTTTCAGTTATCTGGCTTCACTAATCCTAACAACCTCAGTCTGGCTAAACTCCAACAAAGCTGGTTATCAACTCGATTAGTCAACCCAGGTTTGTCCAATCTAGATGTGAGTGTTCACATAAAAGAGGCGGCGTTTGCAGCAGTTGTCCAATCACAAACATAGAACCGAGAACCAGTAGCAGAGCAGCGACTTCACAGCCGAAGAGCAGACGATCATTTTACAACAATATGAGGAAAACCGGCCGATAATCCAGGAAAAAAACAACACGGTGGCAGCTGCTAAAAACTGAAAAGACAACTGGAAAAGATGTGTAAATACGTAAGTTTACAGCCCCACAGAGACGAGTAGATGTGTGAAATCTAGACTGTTGTTACAGTGAATAGACTGATACAACTTTAACCTTCATGTTCAGCTGCAACCGTAGCGGCACAAAACAATAAAAACTAAAGATAATCATATGATTCAAAGTGTCAGTAGGTGAACTTTAATATCTTATAAGTCCAATTACAGTTTCAGTGTCAATGAGTCACTGATTTAGGACGATAAGAACAGTTAATGAAGGTGATGAGGGTGTATCATTGGACCCTGGCAGCTCCAAACAGGAACATTTGTACAATGTGTCATTAATAAAATCCAGTTATTTAATATCCTAGTTAATTATTGTAGGAGTCAATGACGCAGCAGTGCTACTGTCTGAGGGACAGTCAGCTCCACTGTGTCACTGACAACGTGCAGTTTGAGGAGATCACAGATATTTAAGTGACGCTCCAATAAATAATCTTGCCGGTCTCTAAAAACCCTGGTCCTCCTCAGAGACCATCTCTCAATCTGACCCTGAGCTCCACAGATCTTCAATAAAAGGACGAGACATTTTCAAGAGCATTGATTGGTCGGAGGACGGAGATTTTATAGGCGCCGACCTGGATCTGGATCATAACCTGCTCCGGGGCAGGTTAGCCAGAGTTGACCCTGAAGTTACCGCGATAAGAACAAGTCCTGCTTCGTAGTCCAGGACTCTGGTGTCCGTGTCTCCAACTCTTCCTGGAGGAACCAGAGTTGTTCTCAGACCAGATGAGATATTTAATCTCTCCTGAGTGTTTCTGGATTAAAGTCTCCTGAACCACCATCACTCTGAGAACCACCTCAGTGTGGTGGAGGACTGGCAGAAGCCACAATAAAGGTCCGTCCACACCAGGAACGATCACAATAATGACAAAGATAACTATGAATATATAGTTTTAAAAATAACAGTGGCAAACGATATTATTGGCATCAACTTTGATGAACAATAAAGACACAAAGAGTTGATCAAAATCTGTTTATAGAGCGTCATGTAAGAGTCATTTTACCTGAGATGCACTGACAAACGTCCCTGAAGTTTGTTTGCTCTTTACTGACGCTGGGACACTTTGTCAAAAAATTTCAACTCTCACAACAACATGCTACATTCTCCTAATTCCTCTTGTCTCTGGAGAATTTCATGGACCCAAACTCTCTGGTTTTCTTTTTTCTCCTCTGAACAAAACAAAAAGAAAGACTTGACCAATAAACCAGCGTTATAAGATCGACCTAAAACGTCAGAAACCATCTGTGAGAAGTTTGACATGTGCAGGTACTTTAGTGAACGTCCTACTTGCTAACTTGGAGGTGGTGGAGCAGCCAGCCACCAGGGGGCGACCAAGTCCTTCTTTCCCAGTCGTTATACACTGCCTGGACTTCGTTGGACAACTTTTAGCTTTGACTACTGCACATTCACTGTGACATTGTTTCAATAAGCTTCTGCAGTGTCACCAGATTTATTTCCGTCCTATGTTGCATTAATTTTTCACCAACATCTTGTATTGATGATGGGAGAGTCAGACCAGTGAGTAAAGTCTTCTCCAGCACATCCCAAAGATTCTCAGAAGTGTTCAGGTCTGGACTCTGAGGCTGATCCATGTGTAGAGATGATGTCTCATGCTCCAGTCTTTCACAATTTGAGGCTGATGAATCCTGGTATTGTTATCTTGGAATATATCAGTTCATCAGGGAAGAAAAAATAACCTGGTCACTCAGCATATTCAGGTCAGCTGACCTCATCCTTTGGACACATGTTGATGAACCAGACCTGATCAACTACCCCACAGGCTGGTACAGTATCACTAGACATGATGGGGCATCATCTTCTTTGGTCAGGCAGTGTATGTATCATTAGTAAACTATGTTGACTATGTTGTTAAGTCGTAGTGTGTGAATGTCAACAGGGTAGTTTAGTCTCAAATGGTTGTTCACTGACCAGAAATGAGGATCAATGTCTTCTTCTTCTTCTCCTTTTTAATGGTGAATCATCACTGGACAGAACGTTAATCATGGATCTGGACCGTGATCGTCTCCACCAACATATCTGCCGGCTTGTTTTCAATTCTAATCAATAATCAAAGTCTTACTAGTGCTGATGTTTGCTTGTGTGGCTCCATGTTTCATGTGAGGTGGAGATTACGCCGCCGCCGCCGTCCCTCCTCTTCTGCTACGTAGCCAAGATGGAGTCATTGAGGGTGAGAAGTGTCCGTGGTTATGATGAAAGCATCAACCACCACCACCACCACCAACACTTCACTGAACATTTAAACGCTAAAACTAAAGTGTGAGTATGTGGATTGAGATGCACTAATAGAGTTTATCCAGCTCAGTATATACGATTGAGCCAACTCTCCACTTAACAGACTCATAAATTGTCTGACAACATGGAAAACATCTTAAACTAAAAATATAACGTGTGAGAATTTATCACAATTATTATGCGTTAATTGATTTCACAACACTATGTAGGACTAATCATTAATCCCTCAGGGGAATTGTTCAAATTATTTAAGTCATAAATTGTGATCTGCACCAGATGTTTTAAGTTTATTCTAATTATTTTAAGCATTCATCTAATTTTAAAACCTATCTATTAGTTTGGTTTATTTATTTTAGTTTAGTTTAAATTATAAAATTAGTAATAAATGAAACAGACATCCCATAGAGCTGGAAGCATAAACCCAACGTTTCCTCACAGACGTCAGAAAACAAAAGGAGGTGATGCTACTGACACCGACCTCACGCTGTGGTTACATACCAACAGTATAAAGTGAACGTTGTGTAACCACGATGGACTGAAAGACGAACCTGTGTTGTACTCGTACACAGTTAATAGCAAATGAGACGCTAACGTTTAATTTCCTACCAACTCATTCAACGTTACGTTAACAAAACACTGAGGTGATTTAATCCAGTTGCTGTGTATTTACCTTCACTTGGCGACAGATTCAGGTGGTTGTCCTGGAGGTGTTGAAACATATTGGACGTATATTTGACCTCAATTTGTTTATGGCAGCTTTACGTCATCCACGATGACATCCTGGTCGTTTTTTTTCTTTTTTGTGGTCAAAATACTTCCTTACGGCTGATTGAATGTTCTGTGGAAATGACTCTTCTTAAATCATCTTAAACACGCTTCCTTACTTTTGAGAACCGGCCGGTAACATGTGTTTTCGTTCCGTTTGAGTTGTGTTTAACTATAGTTTTCCGACGGTATTCAGGAAACGTTTCGATCCTTTATCGCGTACTCGGGGTCGGTCATGATCGATTGACCGTAGCTCTTAATATCACGATTGATTGTGATTTTGACATCACTAACCATGATGCATTTACCTTAAGGATGATATGTTGATTCTTGTGTGTCAGATATTCATAACATCATGACTCAATAAGTGGAAAAAGCTGCTGTGAACAGCTGTGTAGTTTTATTACATCACAGCAGATGTTAAGCGGTCGCTGCATTAATCCATTTTTTGCGACTGCAAAGAAATTTAAGAGGTTCAAAGAGTTTAGTTTCTCTTCTGTGTTACTGTGTTACCCTTCAGCTTGTACATAAACGGTTCGATGTTCTCTCTCTCTCCCTTTTTTGTTTTATTTTTTTTGGTACATCTTCCCAGAGACCTCTCGATACGGTCGGACAAAAGCTCAACACAAACAAGTTCTGTTTTGTTTTTGTTTTTTATTTCGAGCGAGGACAGAAAGACGGTGAGAAACAGGCTGTCGACGTGACACAGACAGACAGTTAAGAGTTAGACAGACAGGAAATTGAGAGGCATCAAATCTGTCACACTGTAATGAGATTAGTCTGATTATACAATGACATCATTAAATCCTCCCCACACACACACGTGTTATGAATGCGTTATTTCAACAGAAAATTAAAAACAGCAGGCAAGCTGCTGAAATACACACATTTAGCTAGAGACAGACATATTACACATTTAGTGTATGTGTGTGTGTGCGTGTGTGTGGGGGCAGTCCAAATACCTCTTTTTATTCTTTTAATTTGTCTCGCCTGCTTTCCCTTTTACTCAATTTCTGCTGTTAAAGGATGATTCCTCCACAAAATGCTGCAGCTTTACTGATCTCCCCAAGCTCCATACACCCCCACATAAACACACAAACTATTATACACACGCACAAACGCACAAATACACATCCTTGACTTTGACCTCCTACGCGGAATAATTTGCAATATTATCAGAAATCAACACATAAGCCGAAAAGTGATTTTCTCAGTGCTGCAGTTAAAAGTGATAAAACACAGCACGCCTCGTCTCAGAGCGTTGCAGCAAACATCGTGCCCCCGCGAAGATCAGACACACACACACAAAAAAAAAAAAAAAAAAAATTATAATCTTATGAAACACTCTGATGCTTCAGACAGAACGATCAGACACCCACAGAGATCCTGAAGCAAAGACCATGAATGAATCAACTGAGGCCGTTGTCACTTTGTCGTGTGTGATTCGGTTTAGCAGGAAACTAACACCAATCAATCCTCATACACATCTGCCTTTTTAATCTGAGGGAACTGGAGTTTCAACCTGATGAATATAACTCCAGTTGTTCTGCAGTTAAATGTGCCACGTTTCTTAGATCACTGATCTACTGGACTCTACTCAGGCTACGTCCACACGACAACGTTGTCGGTATTTTTCGTGTTTCGCATCCACACGCGTATCGTTTCAGGAAAATTCTGCATCCACATGGAAACAGGAAATGGTGTTAAAATGGTGTAATACCGCAGGATGCACTAGTCCTTCTTCACCTAGTACAAACACAAGCAGAAGAAGTTTATCTTTATTTATTAACTGTTTATGCACCTTCGCTGGTCGTCTCGTTGATACAGGATAACAAGGTTTTGTCGTAATAGTGCTAATAAATTTAGCAGCACAAAAAGCTCTGAAATCCCCAAACTGCTGCGACGTCATGACACAAAAACATCAGTAAACATTAATGGACATGGAGGAGATGCTGCACTTGTTGCTACGACGATGGCTATCGCTCTCGTCGCTGTTTAATGCTGCGTTTCGTTTACCTCGGAAGTCAAAACTCCGAGTTAACAGCGTTCCAGATACGGAGTCGGAAAAGTTGCAAATCCGCTGATCCAGAGCAGCGTGGATGTGGCTACACAGCTGTATGTGTGTGTGTGTGTCTTTTATAACAGCAAATCAAACAACAACATCATCGATCATCCTGTCAATCAGGTTGCTGATCGTCTCTAGTCACCGACACTCGGAGCATTTTAATCGTATCAGTTAACGAGCACCGATCTACCAGGATATTGTTAGTCACCGTTAGCACGACCTGCGTCATAGTTCATATATACGACATGAAAAGTGTAAATTACACTATCGCAGCATATCCATAGATATACGGCGAACAATACTATGTGTACGAGTGATTTAGTGCAACAAAAACTAGTCAGAAGTGATAATAAACAGAATATTACAGGAGCTTCTGCTACTGTTTACACTCGGGGCAGCCATCTTTGATTCAACTCGGGGGTGATGAGGATTCTCCGAATTTTGGAGTCGGAAATCCGACTTCCGAGTACGAATGAAAAGCAGCATAAAAATGGAGGTTGATTATTTTGTTGACGTTCTCTCAACTGGCGCCTGGTCGCAGCTTGACAGCATAAACAAATCATGAAGAGTAGATTAACAGCAAAAAAATAGTTTATATAAAAAAGAAAAAAGTGTAACTTTCCAGAGATGAGGAGGAAGAGTTGTGGGTGCGACGTTTGCAGCTGAGACATGACAGTTCACATGTAGCTGTAGCGTCGGCCGACTATTGAATATTGAGGGGAGGGACCAGCTGTGGTAACAGTTGTCCTAACTCATTGTTTTTGGTTTTGAACTCTTCTCTTGACTCTTCTCTCTGACTCTTGAAATATTGGCACTTTAGGTTTTACCAATCATCCTTTTACCAAGAATTTGGGTTTTATTCTTGACAGTGGTTTTAAATTTGACAAGAAGATCATCTTTGTTATCAAAACAAGCTTTTACCAACTTTTTACCAACTCAAGTCCCGTCTCTCCTTCATAAGGACTTTGATAGAGTTTATTCATGCATTTCTCAAGGTGAAGGTTTGATCTTCAGTACACTTTTTTTTTTTTTTTGAGTTTGGGTACAGTTGTGTCGCTATATTAGACCACATTCAACTATTCAGTGGCTACAAGTCCAAAATGTCCAAAATGCAGCTGCTTTTTGGACAACCTAAGATTTTATCACTTGTTTTTAAGGTTTTTATCTGAACTCTTGATGTTCCCAGATTCAGACTCAAAAATAGAGGTGACCGAGGAAGCCTGCGGTACAATATTATACCTGTTTTCCAACATCATCTACTCGTCTCGTCTCTTGGTCAGAGGGAGTGTCTTCACAAGCTGCCACCAGACGCCAGTTGAGTTGAGAGAGCGTCAACAAAATAATCAAGCTCCATTTTTAAACAGGACAAGAGTGATAGCCATCGTCGTAGCTACCTGGTCGTAAGCTAACCCAGCAACAAGTACAGCATCTCCTCCATGTCCATTAATGTTTACTGATGTTTTAGTGTCGTGACGTCGCAGCAGTTTGACTCCACTCACCACATTCACGTGGAGGAGGAACCAAACTGTGATGGAAAACAACGTGTCTGCTACCAGACTGAGTAGAGTCCAGTAGAGTCCAGTAGAGTAGAGTAGAGCTCTGCAGACTGTAAAAAAGTCAACTGGTGTGAACTGGTCTTTAGGAAACAAGAGTCCCACATAGCCGACATGTTTGTGATGTAGAGGAGCAACAGTTCCCCAAGTTAACTGTTACTCCTTGTTCACTATTGTTTGTTGTTAGTAGTTAGCTAACAGCTGATTATCAGACCTCAACATCTGAGACCTTCAATGTGTTAAAACGTTTAAAACATGTTTAGATGTGTATAGAAACAGTCTGAGTCTAACACCAGAGCTTTAGAAATCCTAAAAACAGTTCAGATAAGTAAAAGTTCATATCCGCCATCTTAAACACAAACATAATGCAGGTTGTTTTGTTTCTAGTGTGATTTAAATTTTCTACCCGGTCACACCAAACCAGTACTGTTTGTTTATTTGTTAGTTTAGCTCATCTACATGTAACACAGAGGAGGCATGTTTATGAAAATGACAAGTTGATGTGGTTTTTCTTTTCTTCTTTTTTACTCTTTCCTCCTGTGTTTCTATTTATTTTTGTCTCTGTCGTTCATTTCCATGTGATTTCCCGCCGTGCATCCATCCCCTTCTCTCTTTGTTTACCACCCAGTCTCATCTTGACAGAGGACATTTTTAATAGTCTGCTGCATCTAGCCTCAAACAGAAGCGAGGGGAGGGTGGGGTGGGGTGGGGGGTAGCGGGGTGGTGGGCCGCCGAGTGAAAAGACGAATGTAGACGGAGGAAGGAGGGAGGGAGAGGTAGGTAAAGGTGGAGGGGTGGGGGGGGCAGACAGATAGAAAGACAGACAGAGGGTGAGATAATGAGACAGAAAAAGGATGAGACAGAGAGAGAGAGAGGTGGATTTGTTATTCTTGCAGGGTGTTGCACAGACGCAGACACAGACAGACATTACCTCACACAGCTGCTGCAGTGAGAGGAGAGGGTGACAGTGTGTGTGTGTGTGTGTGTGTGTGTGTGTGTGTGTGTGTGTGTGTGTGTGTGTGTGTGCGTGCAGCCAGGCGTGAACCTGTTTATAATATCCTGAAGCACAGATTTTTTAGTCAAACGTCAGGCTTTTATCAGAGAGACAGAAAGTTTCTTTATTTCATCGTAGGTCAAGATTAAAGTTCTAGACTCTTTAATTCAAATCATTTTATTTGAAGGTAAAAGAAGAAAATTAAATGAATTTGAAATGTGTGTGTGTGTGTGTGTGTTAGCACAACTTCAGTGACACAAGCTCAAAACTTAAACTGCAGCAGGTAGGAGGTCGTTCTGTAAAACTGATGGAAGTTTATAACTGAACCAACCATCACTGTTACTTCTCCTGAACTTGAATTTATGCAGAAAAGAGAATCTGAATCAGCTCCCGGATCTGGTTCTGTGTCTCGTGGGGTTTCTCCTCTACCCCGCCTCATTAGTAGACCAGGAGCAGCAGGTCTTCAGTCTGTTCAGTGAACGTGAGAAAAAAAAAAAAAAAAAGATTACGACCGATTCTTTCTAAAGTTAAAAAAAAATATATATTAAACCCATTATTCATCGAGCCGTATATCTTCTGAATGTTCTGACGCTAAAATGTGATATATTTTTTTTCACACTTACTGAGATTAGGGAGGAAATGTCTGATCTGTCTGCTCCCTGCTGGTTCTGGTTCTGGTTTCAGTCAGTGAAAGTTACAACACAATACAGCAGCGAATTAACTTTCCTCACATTAGAGGAGACAGAGAATACATGTTTCTGAATATTATAAACTTTTCTTTGACGTCTCTAAATAAAGTATGTAACATTGATTAGGCTGAAAAAGATCCAGGATCCTAAACAACTTAATTCAACCTTTCCCCTGAAGCCAAAGAAGGTTTCATCGCTAACTTCAACTTTACCTGTTTGATCCAAACATGAAAGCGTCAGAGTAACAACAACATTGTAGCAAAGTGTCAATGTCGAGAAAATAAAGATAAAAGTAAATATGAGTTAACTCAGAAAACCTCGATCGACTGAGGTGTGTTCAGGAACCGTCGGAAAACACAACAGCAGATGAACGCGGCACAACATGTTACAATTTATAACGTAAAGTAGCTGTAACAACGTTGGCGTCTGATTAGATACTAGAATAACTTTGTCTAATCTTTGATAAGATAAAACTTTATTTGTTTCACTGCCGGGAAATTCACAGCAGGATTTGAACCCTCACCTCTGGAGAGACAAAGGTTAGAGGTTAGCACCTTATACCTGTTTTCCAACATCATCTACTTGTCTCTACTCAGTTTCTAGTGTTTCCACTTGGTGCTAGTTCCTGGTTCCAGCTACTGTTTTAGTTCCTACTCTGTGGAGGAACCAATGGAGCTGAGTCGATACTAAAACGTGACGTGAACAGACGCCGGCCACTGATTGGTCAGAGGGAGTGTCTTCACAAGCTGCCACCAGACGCCAGTTGAGTTGAGAGAGCGTCAACAAAATAATCAAGCTCCATTTTTAAACAGGACAAGAGTGATAGCCATCGTCGTAGCTACCTGGTCGTAAGCTAACCCAGCAACAAGTACAGCATCTCCTCCATGTCCATTAATGTTTACTGATGTTTTAGTGTCGTGACGTCACAGCAGTTTGACTCCTCTGGTATCAAACTGAGTAGAGCTGATTAGTGGAAAAGAGACATTAGACCAATGATGCGCAGCTGATCTGCAAGTCTTCTATTTTTGACGAACATCTGGACCACGGTGCAGCAACTCGGCAGAAGATCATGCGGGGCAGGAAGTCGCCCACAAAAGCAAAATAAAACATCTGGTTAACTTTCAAAATAAAATAAACCGTGTTCATGGTGGATCATATTTACCTGCAGTACATCTTGAAAACATCATAATGGGCGGAGGCAGACCTGAGGTCAGACACCATTGACACTTTCTAGAGATACTATGTACTTGTGTGTGAATTTGCACAATTTAATGCCGGCTGCCGGATCATTCAAGCGTTCAGCATCTTGGGTTAGACCATCGTGTCATCAGAAGGTTATATTGACACTATTTCACATGTGATGTCAGTAGTTTTCTATCCTCTTTTAAAAGTGGGCGGAGTTATTCATATTTTGGGCGTGTACCTAAACTATGACATCACAACTGAGCCTTTCCCAGAACAGACCGTTTTACCGCAGCTGTTTCTAGTTTTAGAAATGTACATGTAAATCAGGCGGAGACGAGGTTCTTTGAGGTTCTGGTTTTGTTTTTGACAGTAAATGTTTTTATTCAACAACGTCAAGGAAAATATGGTTTTACCTTCTATCTCCCCTTTGATACTTTAATTAAAAGTGTTTTATTTCCATCGTATCTTCTGCTTTGTTTTCTGCCTGATGCTCTTTTCAACGCGTCGTCTTGTTTGTTGCAGGTTAATGTGATGCAACTGCAGCATTAACACTTAATATTTACATAATGTTCACAGAGAAAAGTAGAGCGGGAACTAGGAAGAGAGAGAGAGAGACGAAACTTTTCACTTCAGACATCGAAACTACAGCAGAAGGTGTCAGTTTTATATAATTCTGCTAAAGTATGATGTCAATGTGACCATCAACAGAACAAGGCATCTGCTGCGTGAAAAATAGGTGAGACGCACAAACTCTAGATGATGCATCGAGGCAGCGTGGGCTGCGTGTGAGACACATGGCTGTGTGACTGCTCTAACCTGTCAACATGGACACCGAAATAAAAACCAAGATGTTACACCGACATGTGCACACACACACACATAAGTGTTACAGAACACTTATTTTGGTCAGAGTAAAGAGAAATACACGTCGACACAAACTACAGACTCTTCGGGAAGAAGTCCGATGGTTTGTTTGATTTGTTGACCTCATCTGAACCTCGTCTTCATCACCTGCTACTAATGAAACCACAGACATCTGTCACTTTCCTCTGATCAGACTCAACAGTGTCAAAATATTAGGACACATATTCCAAGGTGTTCGTAGGGGCAGGTGGGACAGTGCCCTGTTTTTGAACTATTTTTTTTGTTGATTTATTCTCAGTTTAATGTTTAATTACAGTCGTGGGTCAGGACAGGTCAACGACCTCGATCATCAGTAGATTTATCGTATTGTCCTGTTGTCAATGATCAGCGATGGAGGAGCAGCATCAAACCTGCTGTGTCCAACAGGAGAGTTTCTGTTAGAAAATACATCTGAAAGACTGAAATTAGAAGAAAAGTTAGTGGTTAATCAGTTTGATCCAGGTGTAAACATAACACAGAAAACTAAGGACAGGATGTTTTCTTCAACATGGGATCAAATAAAAAAAATGTGGTTGTGTTGTTGCTTAATAAGGAAGATGGTATTTTACTATCAGTGTCTACTGTTACGATCATAAATGAATAAATGAACCACAGCTGTGAGAAACAAGTCAAACAAAACATTTGCCGTTATAAAACCAGCCCTGAAGGTCAAATTAATAGCAACATGCAGCTTCATTCATTTATTTCATTCATCAATAGCTACAGACTAAATGTATTCAAAATAAATCTCTAAAACAGACAATTCTTGATGTTGCTGCTTGTAGATCTGATTATATTATAAACCTATTTAAGGTTAATTTACGCTCGTTCATACCTGTAGACAGAGTCGTTGCGTAGCCCGATCAACCACGTATCCATCGACTGACGTGTACCTCCCCAATATTTAACTATCCATCAGGAAGACGGAGACGCTCTGATTGGTCTGCTAGAATTACCGCCACATGTCTCCTCTTTCATTCTCGTCTCATTTGCAATAAAACCATTTGTTGTTCAACGTCGACCAGTTCAAATTCCAACAAACGTCTTCTCTCGGTCTCCATCGTTCGTTGTGTGTGGAGGAACGAGGCCGGGCGGTAAATAAACAATCAATGACTGATTAAAAACAAAAACAAAACACATCGCCCCCTGCTGTTCTGGTGGTGAACTGAACTGATGGAGAACAGAGTTCACATGTGGCTGCTTTTGAATGTATCTAGCTGACGATATTATATCAACTGTGGTTGTTGTTAGAGATTCAGGAATCAGAGCCAGAGTCTGACCCACTAATATTTATGCTCACAAATAAAATCCTTCAATCACAGCAACAAAACATGTCACTTCTTGTGTTTTGTTGATGGTTTGAGGCACAAAAACTACTTCATACAGTTTGGAAATGACTGTGTTTGCGTCACAGAGGTGGTATTCAAGCAGAGACGGACAGAGTCTTTCGTCTGTCATTATGTGCGAAATTTGGTCCGTTTTCTGATCCATAGCAGAGCAGCAAACAGAGTAATACCACCGGAAACCATCAGGGCAGTGTTGTTCAGTACAGTTCATGTGCAACCACCGGGACGAACACAGAAGAAGAAGAAATTTCCGACCATGTTGTGACGTATTTAACACACAAACCATCACCGTCTGTGCTGTGATCTCCTTCACCGTCGCCATGTTTGTTATTGTTTGAAACTTACGTCAGAGCTCAGATCTGCCCTCTAGTGGACGTGTTAAACAACCATGTCGACGTAGCGTAAAGTACGTATGGGGAGTATGAAGGGTCTGACGTTAGCAACACACGTACGTTAAAGGAGCATAAATAGAGTTGAACTGTAGCTGAAGTTGTAAACTACAGGAAAAACAAACTAATTTTTTTCTTAGTCATTTATTTTTTGAATAATTCTTTCTGTTTTCTGACAAAATGTTTCCCTGTTTTTCTGAGTAATTCTTTTCCTGTTTTACAGAGTATTTTTTTTCTAACCTACCACACATACATGCTCCATCATCGACCATCTACCGCACCGGTGCCTGCGTAGAGTCGACAAACTATTAATAAAACCATGTGTGTGACTGTCTCCCAGCGTCTTAATCCCAGATCAAAGTAAAACTTGATTAAACTAAACAAGCCGGTCATGTTTGTTTCCATCGAGTTCTCAGTAAAGGAATGAATGTGTCTGTTGCTTCAAACGCTCTTTAAACTCAGAAAAAAAATTATTCAGAAAATCCGAAAAAAAAAACAAAAAAAAAAACAACCATAAAAATAAATTACTCAGAAAAACAAACTAAAAAATACATTTTCAAGTGAATGAAATACGCTTCTGTAGTAAACAACTAAACACTAAATATTTATTATAAATCACACAATAAAAGTCTACGCAGGACGTCAGGTCATAGATCCACTGATGGTTTTTGGACGTTTCAGTTTTCTAACATTGAATTAAATGTATTTAACTGAACTGTTTACGAGTTTTTCAAAGGTCTGACTTTGTCTTTGATATATTTTCCATATATGCAGCCGCTGGTTTGACTTCGGTACACAATGAAATTAAACTCACATGCAATATTTAATTACTGTAAACAATCAGTTAGTTTTCTTTGCCAGAGGCGGGAATGTTTCACAAACATTTCTTTGATTGTGTTTAAGGAATGTCCGCCATCATCGCAGAGACAGCTGGTGATGAAAAAACTCGACGTTAAGCACTTCAGCCATAATTGTAAACCGTGCCTGAGCCCTAATCCTAACTGTGGTCTAAACACTAAACCCCCATGCTAAACTAAACCCCTGTAGACGTCAAGACATACAGTATGTAACAGTTTTTTTATTCATCCCCCACCTCTCTGCTCTTCAGAGGACATTTGGTTCCCATAAAAGTCGAAGCACAAGAATACACAAAACCACCAACACACACACACACACTGTACACAAAATGCAGTTGCGGAAGAGGGGGATTGCTCAAGCCTGCCGTTTTTCAGTACAGGGCTAAAGTCAGATTAGTGCTAGTCTGTCTGTCTGCTTTCACGGAGAAACACGCTTAATCCTCGTTTAATCCCACCTGCAACGGGATTGGCCGCTGCCTAAGACTCTGATGGCTATTACCCCGAATACAGGCATTAGACACAGACTGCCACACACCTGGGACGAGAAATGAGAGACAAAGACGTTTACACACAGAAAGAGAGAGAGAGAGAAAGGAAAAAGAGAGAGTGAGATGTACAAAATAAAAAATGAGATTTGTGTTTGGCAATTCTGCAACTGCTTCTGAATTGAACTGAAAAGGGAGGAAAGTGAGAGAAATGCTATATCATAACTAACTCTCTAAACTATAGCTGAAGCTGAAGCACATGTTGGTTATAGCTAATCACCCATTGATGATCTGTTCCTACTTTACAAGCTACTTTATTTACAATGACAATAAAGGTTCGAATTCTGATTTGACGAGTTATTTGGTCGAGAGAGGAAATGAAAAACAGAAACTTGAGAGAACGTAATGAACCATGTTCATGAAAAATAAGATGACAAAAAAAAAAAAAAGTGAAGTGAAGAGAACAGGGCAATTAAAAAAAAAAAAGGTTTATTTTATTTTGTGTAACCTCAACATAAGATGTTAAGGTTAAAGCAAAGTCTGAGGCTTTTTAGTTTTTCTAAAGAAATACATTTTGACATATCACAGTAGGAAGAACATTGGTTTGAATAACACAATCACTGAATTACATTTAGTTGCTTTTAGTTTCAAGGTCCATGCTGTTTCATTGTCACGCTCTTGTGGTTTAATGGGATGTTTGACTATAACGGAAAGATCACAGGAGATATTTGTAACTCGTAGAGTGTCAGAAATGTCCAGCGACCCCCCGCTGGTCTAATGCTGAGGGCAGATATCACACAATCATAACGTCCACGGGGGGACTCTTACTGCCCCACAAACCCACCTTTTTCTATGTTAACTATTAGAAATAAAAGACAAAAACACAACTTTTACTATAACTTTGACACAGCAGGATCTCAATCCAGCATCTGGTCAAACAACATCACCTTGAAATTATGTTTCCACACCACTGAGAGTCAACACTAACTGGTACAACAAAATAAAGTTTTTAATGAAATTATTGGTGAAGCTTTTCATGTGTTTTGCCGTCTGCCAAATATAAAGGGACTTTGTGGTTTGGTAAAAGTTTTGTTCAGACAGTTTGATGAAGGTTTGATAAAAGATTGTGGTCTGTTTTCTCTCCGCTATGACTCAGTCTGCAGACACGTTGTTTTCCATCACAGTTTGGTTTCTCCTCCACGTGAATGTGGTGAGTGGAGTCAAACTGCTGCGACGTCTCGACACTAAAACATCAGTAAACATTAATGGACATGGAGGAGATGCTGTACTTGTTGCTGGGTTAGCTTACGACCAGGTAGCTACGACGATGGCTATCACTCTTGTCCTGTTTAAAAATGGAGCTTGATTATTTTGTTGACGCTCTCTCAACTCAACTGGCGTCTGGTGGCAGCTTGTGAAGACACTCCCTCTGACCAATCAGTGGCCGGCGTCTGTTCACGTCACGTTTTAGTATCGACTCAGCTCCATTGGTTCCTCCACAGAGTAGGAACTAAAACAGTAGCTGGAACCGGGAACAATCTCTGATAGAAAACAATAAAAAGCGAGTGGAGTCAAGTAGAGTAGAGCTAGAACGGTGTAGTGGAAAAGCTGTGTTTGTTATTTAACAAGTCACCAGCGGTTTGTAGCATAAGACAGGACGTCTCTGACTTTTCTTCTAGTCTTCTAGAAACCATCTTGATCCATCCGTCCATTTTCAGTTACTTCAGAGTAGATCCATCGCTCCTTCGAGTTGGTTAGGGGATTGGATTGGAGGGTTTTCCAGCAACGTTGGAGGTTCGACTCAGAACACAGTGAAGAGATTATATATCTCATCTAACCTCAGAACCACAAAGAAGAGCTGAATAGTGTTAACAGATATGTTTTGAAGGATGTGTAAAACCAAACTTTTAGTCCAAATGTTGTGAGGAATTTGTCGACTGGAACCAGACAAGGCTTTTCATTGTTTTTCCATCAAATCCCAACAATAAAAACAAAGACATCAAGCCAGAGCGTTAGTGAGTTTGACTTCTTATAGTTTTTAGTTTGTAGCAAAACATAACCTCTCATACCTTTGTTATCTAGGCAGAGATTATATACATCCACACATATATGTGTTATCTTTAGGCGGAAGGTATGAAACCCCCTGGACGGTTCGTCAGTTCGTCACAGCGTTCACTTTCACACCTTTGTGTATCAGTCGTGAGGTGCTAACAAGTCAACAAGACTGGATGAAAATTTAGATGTTTCATGACTTTAATCGCTGTAAACACCAATGGTGTTTCTTCCATAAACTTTAGCTACTTTTTACTTTAAACTTTAAGTTTATAACCATGATGTTTAACATGTAACGTGGTTAGTGTTTTATAAAGTATGTGAAAATCTCACTAGAGTAGAAGTACAGACACTAGAGTAGAATAAAATAACTTTGGTAGAAGTTCAAGTCGTCACTAGAATGATTCTCCAGTAAAAGTCTTAAAGTATCTAGTATTTACTGTACTTCAGTATGACAGTAATCTATAAGTAAATGTAGTTAAGTGTAGAAAGTAAAAGTACAAGTACATGTTAATAAAACAGACGAATATTATGAAGTTTATCCAGCATTTTAAAACATGGAGCTACAACAATCTTCATAGACAACTGCTGCACCCAGATACCCCTACTAGCTGCCTATGTAGTGGCCACAAATGAGTAAGCGATGATCTAATACGTCTGAATACCTCAGTATCTTTCAGTAGAAGGTGAAAGGTTCCCAGATGACTTCCTGCTTTCAGTGGGATTTTGCTGTATGCAAGTGAACTACACTACTCTACACTACACTATCCCAGAAGTCACCGGGAGGTTGAAAACCATAGAAGAAGAAACTTTGTCTGCTAAAAGTGGCATCTGATACTGACTCCTTTTCCAACAGTTTCTGTACAAACCTTAATGATGCGACTTTCAAGTCCTTTTAACGTCGCTTGAGAGGTAGAGGTTAGGTCCTGTAGATCTGTAAGACACGCTGCTGCTGATCTGAGTCCAAGTAAGTTTTGACTATTTAATAAGAAAACCAAACAAACGGCTTCTACAACGTCTTTCTAGTTACACACACACATATGATGGACAAGGTGCACTGTTGGTGAATGTGTAATAGGCCGATCAAACAAAAGACGCGCGGTCAACAAAAATTACAAATAGTTTACTCACCTCTCTGATACACATTGGTTGTTATCCAACCAATGTCTAACCTAGAGTTGTCACTCATCGCACCCACCTGACCCACGCCCCACACATCACCGTGGCAACCAGACCAAACAAATCGAAAATGGAACAACTTTTTAACTTTCCGTCGAAACGTCGGAGAGCACACGGAGACCGCAGGGCTCTGATTGGTCCGTTAGAATTACCTCATTTCCAGAGTCTCGCTGTGTCGGTTGTATTCATCCCACAATAACAACAACATCGCCACATGTCTCCTCTTTCGTTTGCAACATTTGCAATAAAACAATTTGTTGTTCAACGTCAATCAGATCTAACTCAGACAAACGTCTTCTCTCGGTCTCCACTGTTCGCTGTGTGTGGAGGAACGAGGCCGATAAATAAACAATCAGCGATAGTCGATAATCGTACCGGAAAGAAACGTATCACTACTGCTCTGGTGGTGACATATGGTTGATAGTAGTGAAGTCTTATTACTTAAACAACACTGAACACGGTAACATAAACTCTGCTCCTTAATTGATCGTCAGGTTGGAGAATAAAATGCTTTGCCGCTTTTACAGAGTTACAAACAGCTGTGAGGAGTTTTGGCATCCATAAGCTTCCCAACGTTCCCGGATTGGAATTTCATCTTCTGACCCGTTCCTGAGGCAACAGGCCCCCACCAGCGCCGTCACTTCATTTAATACTCTGCCATTTGCCAGTCTGATCTCCAAGAGAGAAACACAGTGATAAAGATACCTTCTGTGTGAAAGAGTCAGATAGACGGGGAAGGAACGCGTCGTCAGCCTCGTGATTCACCCACTTCAGACTTCAAAGGAAGGGTGCGATAAAGAGAGAAACAGAGAGAGACAAAGGATGACCACACCTGGGTGTCCATTTTGGTGACTCAGCCCCTTTAGACGGTAAACTGACTCACTGCCAGCTCCACTGTCTCACCCTGCTGCCTGTGCCAAGGTTTAACACAGACAATGGTTTTCACAACATTTGGTTTTTACAACATCAAAAAAATTGCATATGAAGAGGTTTTACTCTAACAGCGAACACTGAGGATTGATTTTACATTGCATTGTGGGTCAGATGGTGCGCACACAAGTGAATGGTTCATTGAAAACAATGGATCAGTATCAGCACCACATTGCGTGTGATTTTAACCAGTTTCCTTTATTTTCCACTGTATCAGTTTTCTCTGAATCAGGTTGTTGGCTGGACCAGGTGGTGCTGGTGGTGGTGATCACCAGCCACGTTGGCTCCAAACAGTGTTTTACATCAAAACAAAAGTCAGTGTTGGTGTTGGAGTCGGATCTTAGACAGTAAAAGAACAAAGTGTGATGCTGAACTCAAACATTTGTGCCAGATTAGTAACTAAACCGCTGTTTCATGCTATTGTGGTAATATTTATGAGTTACTGGTATCTAAAAAAAAAAAAAAAGTACACTTTTTTAGGGCATTAATCATCAGACTTTACAGGATTTTGCAATGTTGAGATTTCAACTTTTAATGCAAATTCAACCAATTCCCACGAATTCTGAGCGACGGCAACTTTTTCCGCAATTTTTAACCAATAAACAAAACACTGATCCATTCGTCAGTGAACGTGGGACGTTGGTAAATCTAAACGTTCTGATTGGTTATCGCCAAATTCGCCGAACCGCATCATAGCTCATCCCCATAAAGTTAACTGGATTTTAATTCCTTTTCACTCTAGTCGCTGAAGACGCTTCGCTGCCGAAGAATTTGCTCTTTTCACCGATTTCATCGTCTCTGCACAGAGAAATAATGACTGTGAACGCACAGTTACAAATTTACCATCTATAAATCACTGCTTCCTTTTAAAAAAAGGAAATAAAATTACAATGACAGTTGCAAAAAGTTGCAGCATTTTTTTTTTTGTGTTAAAGTTGCGAGAGCAAGACAAAGCTGCGATTTTTTTTAAAAGGATAAAATGGAAAAAATCACAGCAAATTTTTCTACTAAATTACAACTTTGACTTTGTTTAACTCCTGATAATGAAATAAAAAAGGGCATATTTTTGCCAAAGGTTTATTCTGTAGAGACCCCACTAGTACCAACAGAAGTTTATCTCTTGATGATCGTTGATCCAGTTCTTGATAACAACAGTACAGGGGGTCGGTGCTGCTGGAGTCCAGCAGGGGGCAGCAGAGGTATTAAACACTGTTTTTACACTAGTGTATCTAATTTGTGGGTTTGATGAGGCTGCCGCTGTTTAACGTTGTTCAAATTTATGACAACCGGGTCTGTGAGTCTAACATTTGTCAAATAATTCAATGTGAAATTGATTGAAATTGTCAATTTGATAAACGTTGATGTTTTGAGATCGATCATTGACACAACATCCTGTTTTACCAGTATTTTTTTTTCTTCTCATGACACAAGAATATAATTAACTTGACCTTGTTACTCGTTAAGTTACAGTAACATCTACCAATTAAACTATTTGTTCAGTGTCTCTTAATGTCACTCTGCTTCTTTCTCAGGCTTGAACATGTTGCTGTGTGTTATTTTATTCACTATACACACACACACACACTGCATGTGATGACGTTGGGAGGTATATTTCTCTCTCTCTCTCTCTCTCTCTACATGATTAGGGCTTTGGTGAGTCCAGCTGGGTAATAAAACTACTTTAACGTGCTTCTATAAACTTGCAGCAGAACCTAATTAGAAAGTTGACTCAGATGAGACGTGCTGTTATAGTCTCGCCACCATTGGTCCCTGGGGTCTGTCAATCAGGGAGGTGACGCAATGCTGTCTGGCTGTGTCGACCCACTGCACACACACACACACACACACACACACACACACACACAGTCAAAGACACTAATCTCCAACGTTTTGACTCAGCCTGTGCAGCTTTTTTTGAATATTTTAGGTTATATGGATATAATTTGCTCCACATTGTATGTTTTAGTTGTTAAATGTCTTTTTTTTCTTGTATATGTCACTTAAACCCATGTTAGTAACACATTAAACAAGGCTACAGAATAAGAGGGAATAAAACAAAAAAAAAAAAACTTTCACTGTGAAGCTGCTGCAGAAAGAAAGAAAAACAAGGGTTAGATGCTGAAGGCTAACTCATTGTGTGTTGCTCTTTGTCTAAATCTAGATTTACTGAGGCTTGGCCAACTTTCATACACAGCTGACTTGGAAACAGCTGCACTTGTACCATTGGATCAGAATAAAAGCAGCAGACACACAAAAATTCACTGTGAACAAGTTGCACATGTGTGAAACGTTTGATCTTTATGATACAATTTGTTTATTTAAAGAAGATAATGACGAAGTTTCTAGGAGCTAAAACGTGTTCTGTTTGTTGATGACAACTTTAGAGAAAGATAGTAGAGGAGTTAAACAAACAAATAAAACCTCTGTATCAATGAGCATAAAAAGTTATAGAAATGTGGTTTTCAGTTGGTTGCAATTTGCAATTTCACCACTAGATTTCACCAATGTTAACTCTTGTTTTGCTGCTATAGTTAGATCAAAATGTCTCTGATATGAGCGTCGTCATTCGTCAAGATCGATCATCACCCAACTGATCAATGACGTGAATCTAATCTATCTGTGATTACTGACCAGTAATTTAGCAGCATTGCTAACATGTTCATAGAAACTGAACCCAAACTAAACATGACTGTGACTAGTGTTGTAGTTCCTGGTCTCGACCTACAGACGGGAGGAGAACTGGTTAACACCCGGATGGTTTCATCATAACCACGGACACTTCTCACCCTCAATGACGCCATCTTGGCTACGGAGGGACGGCGGCGTAATCTCCACCTCACATGAAACATGGAGCCACACAAGCAAACATCAGCACTAGTAAGACTTCGATTATTGATTAGAATTGAAAACAAGCCGCAGATATGTTGGTGGAGACGATCACGGTCCAGATCCATGATTAATGTTCTGTCCAGTGATGATTCACTGTCAAACAGGAGGAGAAGAAGACGTTGATCATCATTTCTGGTCAGTGAACATCATATCCCCCAAATTTTTGGGAAATATGAGATGAGTATCATGTAGAGAAAAACAAGTAGGAAATACTCCCTATGACACATCACAGACCATCTTATTAAAGTACAGTTGGTTTGGTGTCTACATCGACCAGACCTTCGTAGGACAGATCCTTCAAACGATGTGTTATTAGCAGAACTTAGCAAAGTTTAATACACAACTTTACATTACTCTGTTAAAAGTGCTGGAGGTTAATGAAAATAGTTAAACAATTTCTAAAAACCGAGGTGAAACACTTTTTTTTTAAAGGTTACGAATGTGAAAGCAGCTAAATAAACCATTTATTTTATTTTGGTGTAGGTGATTGAGAGTGAATGACAGTAGGTCAATGCTGGCGACAGATAAATGAAACGAGATGATGGAGAATTTATTGTTTACGTCATTTACATCCCTGAAGTACTGACGTTACTGTTGCTTAGTGAGATCAACATCACATTAAAGTTATCAAAGTTATTATGTCGCTGTTACCAGAAAGAATTGAACGTACATTTTACGTTGCAGTAACCACACACACAAAAACACACACACCTCAAACGCTTCAGTGTCTGTGTATGAGATTGAAACTTGTCAATAATGACAACAACAATAAGAAGAAATCATTAAGTAATTTAGAGATTACACTGTGTCAATAATAATAATAATAATAATAATAATAATAATATAATAATATTGCATAATTGAGTACAAATGCTTAATATTTATGAGAATATTAATAATAAATAAAAATTGGGTAAATATTTCAAAAAGTGCCCTGATAATAACACAAATAAAAATAATCAATTAAAAAATAATGTCAAAAATAATAAAATAATAAAAACGTAAATAATAATAATAATAATAATAATTGGGTAAATATTTCAAAATTTGTCTTTAATAATAATCATAATAATAATATTACATAAATAAAAATGCAAGAAATTGATATATATTTTAAAAATGACACAATAATAATGATACAAAAAATCAATAATAATAATAATTAATTAATAAATGAAAATTGAGTACAAATTTAAAAAACATGCCAATAATAATAATAATAATAATAATAATAATAATTGAGTACATATTACATAAAATATAACATAAAATATTTCAGAAATGTCAATAATAAATAAATATATAATTTGAGTACATATTAAAAATCAATAACAAATAAATAAATAAAAATTGGGTAAAAAAAATTACATGTCAATTATATATGTATATCTATATAATTTAAGTACATAGGACAAAAAAAAGAATTTAAGAACAATTTAAAAAAAAATGACAATAAATAAATAAAAGGTCTTATATGTGTGTGTGTGTGTGTGTGTGTGTGTGCGCGCGCATGTCTGTCTCTCATTTCCAATTTCCACTTTTGCTTTTATGGCTCATCACATTCTGCCAAGACACACACACACACACACACACACACACACACACACACAGAGAGAGAGAGAGAGAGAGAGAGAGAGAGAGAGAGAGAGAGAGAGAGAGAGAGAGAGAGAGGAGGAGCAGACAGGAGCAGACAGACTCCTCCGACCGTTACCAGTTTAGTCGCCGGTCACTCGGCGTGAAAACACGGAATCACGTCAAACACCGATTTATTTAGTTGTTTTGGTTTTTTTTTCATATATGTATATTTATATATATATATATATATATAGCACATATATGTATATATATACATATATATATACATAAAGAAAGCAACAACGGACGGAACCGGACATTTATTATTTAACTCCATTTTTAACAACATTTAAACTCCAGTTAACGACTAGTACCGACACTTATACGGTACAAAGAGAGAAATAGAGATTTATAGGAGGAAAGAAGAAGAAGAGGAGGACCGGACCGGAGAAGAAGAAGAAGAAAACGAAGAAGAAGAAGGAGGATTTTTTTTTCTTTCTCTGTTTTGTTGTTTTTGGCCGGAGTTTAGCGTCTGTGTCTGTTCTTCTTTCCTCCGTCTCCTGCCTCTCTCCCGGAGTATTTATGTCTGGTTTTCGGAGGCTGTAGATGTTGAACTTGATGGGTGTTTTAAACGCCACCACCGCCAATGTCTCCTGTACTTGTAACTGCAAACGCTTCACCTCCTTCCAGAGCATGGAAATCAGTGAGTAAAAAAAAACTTTATATTATTATTATTATTTTAAAATACATTTTTATCTGTTTCAAAAAAAATAGTTATACTTTAAATGACTTAAATGAGTTTATGTCACATCGATAAGCACATACGTGCCGGAAAAAAAGCTGCTTTTATTATGAAATTCAACACATTAACATGATGCTAACTGGTCGCTAGCTTAATTTAAAGTACACTTCAACTTTTCTTACGTACTCTCTTCTGATTGATAACGGTTGGTTTTGAACTTGACCCAAAACACCAGTAAGCTACCTTCAATCCGTTTGCTTCTTACTCTTTCGCTATATGTATATATTTATATATATATTTTTAAAAAAGGCTGGATTTGTTAAGTTATCGTGTCATAAATGTGCGTTTTTATTGAAGCTAACTGTGACAGATAGTGATTTGTGTGTGTTCGAATCGAACGCCGGGTTCTACGTTCCACGGCCGTTGGTGCCGTTGATTTTTGAAAAAAAAAAAAGCGTTTTTTTTTTTTCCCCTGTTTTAAAATGTTAACAATGAGGTTTTTATTCATTTAAAAGAGCGAGTTGAAACTGTGGTGAAGTTACAGCAGGAATGAAGAAAACAACTCAATGGTTTAAACGGAGGAAAAATAGGAGGAGGAGAAACTGGAAGTTTAGTCGTCGCTTCGTCATGTCGAGGAAAGAGCCAGACGTCTGTCTAGCCGTCTGCTCTTGCGTGCGCGCACGCGTGTGTGCGTGCGTGTGTTTGTGTGTGTGCGCGCACGTCTGTCTGTCTGTGTCTCTGTATATAAATATGTGTGTGGTCGTATCCGGGTATATGTTTACATCTGAATGTGCTTTCATGTGTTGTATGTTGTTTTGGTGAAGTTAAACTTTAAGGCTTTTAATTCCCTGTAGGGACACACACATGATGATAATGTATACAGTCAGGACATGTAGATGAAAGGTGAGTGTGTGTGTGTGTGTGTGTGTGTGTGTGTCACCGGTTGAGGTCATCAGCAGGGCTGACTCATAATACTTCAGTTCCTTGGACTTCAAATAGATGATACAAGAAGAAAAAGTGAGAGTAGCATCTTTATATATACTTAAAATATTTATTTAAGTTAAAAAAATAAATATTTGAGTTATTATTATTGGCAATTTTTAAAATTTACTCCAAGAATTTTATTATTATTATTATATTGACATTTTTTATAATATCTACTAAATTTATTTATTTATTATTTTTTTTAAAAATGTATTAATGATAATAATTAATGTAGCTACTATCCCGATTGATAATATTTTAAATTAAAATAATTAAATTTTAAATAAATTTTAAATTTTTACATTTATTTTATACTTTTGTATTTGCCTTATGTGTTTGTCTACAGATTAATTAAATAAACAAAATAATTTAAAATATTTCCTCATTATTATTGTTGGGAAAACTGACTCATAAAAATTTATATTTTAATATTAAATATTTAAAATAGTGTAATAGTTTAATATAACATTTTTATATATACTCAGTCCCTTTATTAAAAATAGTAATAAACATAAATATTATTATTATTATTTAAAGTTGATGGACACAGTTTGACATAAACATAAAAAATTAAATGATCAAGAAAATTTTCTGTTAAAGATAAAAACTAACATATTGTAGATATTATAAACAAGTTTTCCTTCCTAGTTAAAACTATTTCCAGATTTACATTAATAAATTTAATGTCTTTTAAATGTCTTGTTCGGTCGTGAGCATTTTATTTTTCAACCACTAGTTTGATTCATATGAGAAGATAATTTGATTAACGTGACTCATCAGTTCCTTCAGGATTTCAGGTTTTTTTTTTTTTTTTTTTTAAATTGTTGCGTCTTAAATTTAGATAAAAGTTTCAGTTTCAGGCGTTTTGTCTGTTTCTCTGTGACAAAGTTGTTTCTCAACAGACGACTTCCTGTTGTTGCTCCACAACAATATAAACTAGTTTTCCTCCTCTGTGTGTCATGAACACTCCCCGGATAATGTTTCTCTTGGTCTTTAGCAGTGATGTTGTTTTATCTCACATGTTTCCTGCGTCTTGTAAAATAAAACAAGGAATGCGTCGCTGGAAACGATGATGATGATGACGATTGGTTGAAAAAGTTGTGCTAAAGTTGCAGTGATTGGTCCCAAACACATGAAGACACCGGGGGATTATATTTATACAAAACTTGACAACTTCCTGTCGTTGACTTTTTAGTTTTAAAGAAGAAGGAGAGTGTGAGACGTTGTTCTAGTTCGTGGTGAAGGTGCTGGGTGGGGTTGAGTTGAGGTCGGAGCTCTGTCCAGACCAGTCGACACCAAAAAAAAAAAAAAAAAAAAACTTAATTTATGGATCTTTTATACAGAGACACTCGATCATGTTGGAACAAGAACGAGCAGCTTCTCTAAACAATAAAGACGTCCTCAGATGTCCACATCAGTTTTAACAGTAGTAATGGCAGCTTATAACAATCAGTCATCTAAATCACATCACTGCCTGGACTTGTAACATAAAGACAAGATAAGAAAACACATGTTTCCTCTGTCTGAGAACAGACGTGATGTTTAGTCTGGGAGGGAAACAGATAAAAACGAAGGTGGAGATGGAGTGGTAAAAAAAAAAAAAAAGGGAAAAAAAGCTACAGAAAGAAACAAAATGAAGGAAACATCCTGAGAAATTTGGGCCCAAAAATGATGAGAGACTTGTTTCATCTGCACTGGAGTGTGATGGTGAAGATGAAAGAGACAAGAAGAAGAAGAAGAAGAAAGTACAACGTAGGATAATCCATGTTATACACTTCACATGACGTGATCAAAGGACGATGATGGAGGAAAAAAAAGCTACTTTTTTTTTTTTTTTACTTCAAAAGAATGTGAAGTTTTTCTTGTCCCTGAAACAAAAAGTGGTTTTAAGGGTCAGTTCATTTTTAACTAAATTAAATGTTAAAGTCACTTCCTGGTAATGATAAGTTTTATATGTCTGGAGTTTTTTTTTTTTTTTGAATCACATCTGTGTCTGAGATCTGATGATATAAAAAATGAAACAGAAACAATGAAACAATGAAGCGATGTCATCGTTGCTACAACAAAGACCTCCTTCACTGTGGATGAAGGTTTTCACTGGAAATGTTTTCTACTTGTGGATGATTCTGACTAAGAGCCAATCCCATTCCTCCCCCGTAGCTCTTACCCAGAAGGTCTCGATTCTCCTCTGGGTGAAGGGTGAGGGACCCCGCCACCCTCCAAACCCTCCAGAAGGAGGTATGAGAAATTTCCCAGCATGCACCGGGACAAGGAAGCTAACTTATCGCTAACTAAGCGCTAATCGGTAACGTTCGTTAGCGTGAGCGTTAGCTAGCATTAGCTGGTCGTCATCTGATAACAGTTTTTGATCAATCGCCAACTTGATCGGCACAGACGAGTCTGTAGACGCCATCTTTGTTTGTTTGTTGTCGTTCGGTTGTCATGGAGACTTGTCGCGTCGTCTTACGTAGCAACACTTTGTTTGGCCCTTAATAGGACGCGTTGTTAAAGTTAGCATAGCGGCTAATTAACATTAGCCCAAACCTTTTAAATCTTTCTTGTTTTGTTGTTAGCATGCTAGCCAGCTAGCTGGTCCAGGCTTTAACTTAAATCTAAATGGCGCTGTTAATAACTACACATAGCTACACAGTGACATAAAAGTGTAATTAAACAGCTTTATGTCTTGTTAATGTGTATTTCTAAACTAAAATCAGCAGCGGTAGCTACCTAGTTTGTTTTGTTTTTTTTGTTTTAATGCACCTGTAAGTTATTTAGATAACTTCATGTTTCCCAGACGTGTGGAGGAGCTGCAACCATCCTGACTCATTTTCAAACCATCATTAATCCGTCTGTGTCTCTCTCTGCTGCTGCTGCTGCTGCACATCCTCCTGCTATTGAATCTGTAATTGTAGGGTTACATTGTACCTGTTACACCCATTGACATATAAGTAGGAGCACACAGACATATGCATCACACATCTGTTCTGAGCAGCAGACATCGCTAGTCAAAGCACATGACATCAGTGTTACTCACAGCAGCATAGTCTGTGTGTGTGTGAAGTCATTGCTGGTATCAGCTCATAAGAATGATTTCCTACCAGCAGCTTGGTTTCCTTGTAAGTTTGTTACTACATGTCTGGTCTTGTCTATCAACGTGTCCACAGTCTGTCTCCATAGCCAACATAAATGTTATCTACAGTGTTTGTCTGTCTGTCGGGCTCTGTGTGTGTGAGACAGACAGAGAGAGAGAGAGAGAGAGAGGGAGAGTTCAGCTGGAGGGTAGTGACATTTATTTTTGTTCCTGAATTCGAGGAAACGAGTCAGAGCGGACAGACAGGAAGTGTCGGCAACAGGAAGGACACGATGTGACCGTCGGTCTCTTCAGGTCTGACTCACGGTCCCTGATCCTCCAGCAGCGGCAGCCCGGGCATCTGTCACTGAAGATCCTGACAACTCGGTTTTGTTTTGTTGAACTTTTGGTATAAAAACAAAATCGCTGGAGCTGAAGGTTGAAACCAAAACCTCCAGGTTCTGTTCAGACACGCTGGAGCTTCTGCAATTACAGTGAGAAAGTGTTCACTTTTATTTTTCTTCCATGGCTTTAAAACGACCTGAATGTCACTCGACAACCTTTTCGATGAATATGCAAATTGGCTTCCACCTCCACCCCTGACGCTTGTGATTTAACTCTGCTTCTTTGTTGTTTTGCCGCTGCTGTAACGACACAATGACAGGTGTATAGAGGTAATTCAGACAAACATGTTTGGATGGGAAACGCACCGCGCCTGCACGACGATGTGACGCAATAAACGGCTTTTTAAGGTGTCACAAATGTCACATAAACCTCGGTGCTGATCACCAGCTCCGACTGAACTTCCTTAGCTAAACTATATTAATGTAAATATAAACTTTCTCTATGTTGTTTCTTAGTAGACGATTTCCTCTTGTTGCTCCACAACAACATAAAATAGTTTTCCTCTTTCTCTGGTGAACTCTGCCCATCATCATCATCATCATCATCATTGTTTCCAGTGAAACACTGATCCAGACGTCAGTGAACCCACTTTTTAATTCATTGTTAAAGTAGAATTATGAAGCCGTTATAATTTTACTATAAAACGCTGACTTTGCTCCTGTAATTTGCCTCTTTTCCACTAGAATCTACTCAACTCGATTTGGTTTCTAGTGTTTTTCATTTGGTGCTAATTTCTGGTACCAGCTACTTTTTTAGTTCCTACTCTGTTGAGGAACCGATCTCTACTTCTACTCTAGTGTCTCTACTTCTACTCTAGCGTCTCTACTTCTACTCTAGTGTCTCTACTTCTACTCTAGTGTCTTTACTTCTACTCTAGCATCTGTACTTCTACTCTAGTGTCTCTACTTCTACTCTACTGTCTCTACTTCTACTCTAGCATCTGTACTTCTACTCTAGTGTCTCTACTTCTACTCTACTGTCTCTACTTCTACTCTACTGTCTCTACTTCTACTCTAGCGTCTGTACTTCTACTCTACTGTCTCTACTTCTACTCTACTGTCTGTACTTCTACTCTAGCGTCTCTACTTCTACTCTACTGTCTCTACTTCTACTCTAGCGTCTGTACTTCTACTCTAGTGTCTCTACTTCTACTCTAGCATCTCTACTTCTACTCTACTGTCTCTACTCCTACTCTAGTGTCTGTACCTCGTCGTAAGCAACATTCATCATCGTCTATTCATCATGTCCTTCAGTAGTGGAAGCAGAAGGAACTGGACGATGACTGGTTGAAATCCACATACCTAAGATGTTTTAGATGTTACTAATAAAACTAGTAAATCATGAGACTATTTAATCACATCATCTACATTACTGCTGCGCGAGTCACATCATCATCGACACCGTCGTTTCTGTTTGTATTAAATATTTACCCAAGCGCAGCAGCCATCAGCTAATATTGACTGTTTTTTTTTTTTTTTTTAGTTTTGTTTTTTTTAGCTCTCACATGAGACATTTTGTCATTTGACATCGTCATGTGTCACTCAGCTGCAGCTGATGTTTATGAATCAGAGTCAACGGATAAAAGCAGGAAACGCTTCTCCCCTCGTTTCTTTTTTTTTTTTTTTGTTTTTGAGTCTTTTTGACATCATATTTGTGGTATGAAGTCACGTCCCCGAGGCAAACGCTGAGCGCTTCAATTAGAGTAGAAACAGAAACAAACAACTGTTTCTGAACGAGCCGTTTAGGTACCAAAGATGAATTAACACTAAAAAAAAAAAAAAAAAAAAAATACGTCATAGTTTCAAACATGGCCGGCAGAGTTTGTCCTTCTTTGTGTCTTTTATTGATTTCTTTTTTTTTTCCTCTGTGTCTCGTTTCTTTCTCACTCAGTGAATCATGGAAATTGAATGATTGAGCCTGTTCTGGCTGGTCTCCTAGACTTATTATGTAAACCTCTCTCTCTCTGGCTGTCTGGCTCTCACTGCACTCTGTGTGTGTGTGTGTGTGTGTGTGTGTGTGTGTGTTTGTTAATTTCCTGTCTGTTTGAAGGATTTGTTAAAAAGTTATCAGAACTTTTTTTGTTCTTTATTTCACTTCCACAGAAAAGAGAAGTGTGTGTGTGTGTGTGTGTGTGACAGTTTGGCGTCATCCCAGAAACAGATCTTTGATATTCACACAGTAATTTGTTTCTGGTTGTATATCTTCCTTATTGTTTTCTACTCGCATAAAACTGTCTGACGTGGTCTCAGTCTCAGTAGGGGCAGGTGTGGGTTCAGTGCCCTGCTCGAGGGCACGTCAGCAGCAGCAGCTCAGAGTTTCCTGTTTCGTGTTGCCCCCACCGCCACCACCCTGTGCAGGTGTTTGGCATCGCGTTGACGACATATTGTCCTCGTTTCCCAGCTTTCTCTCGTTTTCTCCTCCTGCTTCCTTTCCTGACAGAGATGTGAAGTGGAAAGACGTATTTCAGACGCACTTCCTGCTTCCACAAATAAAAGCCCCCCCAACCCCCCCACACACACCTCAGACAATGTCACCTATAGTTTAAACTAGTCGATTTCTATTGTCTCATATATTTGTGTCTGTTTGTTACCAAGCGAAACCATGTTCAAACAACATGTGCTGCTCCTCTAAACAGTCTGTTTGTTGACATGGTTGTTTTTTTTTTTTTTTGTTTTTTTTTTTTCCAAAAGGGGTCGGGTGGGCGGGCAGGGCGCTGTCATAAATTCCTCTTCATATCTCTTGAGTTACAAGTTGAGAAGTAAATAGTGTTAATGTTTTTTTTTTTTTTTTTTCCCTCAGCTGCTGGTAATTACAGTTGTAATGATGTTTTACTTTAATGTGGCAATAAATTCTCCCAACAGCATCGGATGAATTGAAGTAAACGATTTCCTGATTTGTTGATTTGTTTCTCAACCAAAACTAATAAAATTCAACCTCTCAGCTGCTTCATTGTCTCTCCGTCTAGACACACATACACACACACACACACACACACACACACACACACACACACACACACACACACACACACACACACACACACATAGAGAGAGAAAAAAGCAGAAGAAAAGTCATCGTGGCCTCATCATGCATATATGTAGATGCATGCAGCTTGTGTGAGTGTCTAGAGGTCGAGGTCATCTTAAGGGGGTTTTGTGTGTGTGTGTGTGTGTGTGTGTGTGTGTGTGTGTGTTTCTGCATATGATCTGCATATAAGACAGCGTTGAGCTGAGGCTCTTTGTAGTCTACCAGACCTATATATTGTCCCATTAATTAGTCTGAAGTCAAAGCGGAGACGTATACGTCTGTGTCACAGTGTGAATAAATAAATCCATACAGAGACGCCGTCGCTATAAATAAAGACGACGACTGTCTGCTCGCTATGTATGAAGACAACATTGTTTTTTTTTTTTTAATTAATTAGTCTGAGGCAGAGAAATAAGACTGTCTGAGTCCTAAATACCTTAACTGTTGTTGTGTCCTGTCATTAATGAGTCTGTTACGGAGGAAGAAGCTGCTTAGTTTAAAAAAAAAAAAAGTGTCACATCTACATCTCATTATGTGAAAAATTAAAGTGGCCTTTTTAATGTGAAGTAGCTTGTGGGTACAAGGTTGTCTGTGAAGGGAAGTAAGTTTTAATTTCTTTTAATAACACTGGTTGTTATTTTATTCTTCAAATAAATGTCAACAGGGTTCGTACTCATTTGATTAAAAAAAAGGTCTGATGTAATGTCAGTGTGTGTGTGTGTGTGTGTGTGTGTGTGTTAAAGGTTGTCCATTAACTAGTCTGAGTCAAAGTAAACTGACGTTTGTCTTTGTGTAACATTTGCATTATATAGTCAGAGCCGTGATAAGTCTATTTCCTTAAATGTTAGAAAATAAACTTTGTCTTGATTCATGAATTAGTCTGAATCAGAACGTCCTTGTGTGTGTGTGTGTGTGTGTGTGTGTCAGTGTGCGATCATGTTACGCAGCTGTACATCTGTGAACGCACATATTTATGTATGTATGCAAAAGCTTTTTTTGTTTTGTTTTTTGTCTTTGCATATGAACTAAGGTTACTTTGCATCTCATTTGAGTGTGAGCAAGTGTGTGTGTGTGTGTGTGAAGAGGGGGGGTTTAAATGAGGCAGGTTGTCTGGGAGGACAAGGGTCAAAGGTCAGGTCAAGAAAACACAGAGGGCAGTGTGTGTGTGTGTGTGTGTGTGTGTTTCTGTCTGTATCATCGTCAGTATAAACCTTCAGGAAGTGGTCGTGTGTCATCAGCTGATGATTGAACTCTCTCTCTCTCTCTCTCTCTCTCTCTCTCTGGGTTTATTTTATTGATTCAGATCAGTTCGATTGATTCCATTAAATGTCTCATTAACACGTTGTACGAAGCTTTAAAGAGGCGTTGATGTGTCTGTACACTAACACACACACACACACACACACACACACACACACACTGTATGTAATGTAACAGCTGACCAGCAGTCTGATCACTGATTGGCTGTTTGATGACGCAGTCTGAGGTCAAACTCGGGGCAATCAGACAGACTGATGATTGTAACACTTTATGTCTCAGCCTTATTTGTCAATGACAAATACAAACACCTTCAACTTCCCCAACTTTATCACAGAATTTATTATTTAACGTCAAAGACAAGAGCGTCATATATTCATCTATAAAAGTTTATGTGACGTGTGTCGACACTAAAGCATCTTCCTGTGTTTAACTAAGAACAAAAAGACGTCGTCACTGATGCTAAATGAAGAACAGTGTCAGTGATGTGGATCCTGACGTTAGAAGAAGTTTCTTAAACAACATGTTGTGATAAAACCTGTGGATGATAAACACAGATCTCTGACATTTAAAGAAACAACACATGAAACATTGTGTTTGTCTTGTGTGTTACTGTGTGTGTTGTGATGACAGATATATGTCAGGTTCTCCAGTGGTTGAAAATGGTTCAGTCACAAGAGTTTGTGCTGATTGGACTTATAAACTGGACTTCTCTCATATCTGTTTCTCTGCATCGTCATGGGTCGGTCACAAGACGAATCTGTGACGAGGTTTTCTTTTCCCGCAGACCGTCAGTTGGTCTGATCCAGATCCAGATTGAGATTCAGAGACTAGAGTCTAGACAATAGAGACTTCAGTCTTCAGCAAAACCCCCACGTGTGACGCAGACGTCTATGACCGTGGGCTTGACCCGTGCATATGTATGCCTGATCACACACACACACACACACACACACACACACACAGACCTCTGGCCCTTTGGAAACAGCTGGGACCACATTATTTGCATCCAAACACACACACATAGTGACTTCATCTTTTTCTGTTTATATCACTAATAATTATCATTTTACATCTACAACTATTCAAATACAGACACTAAACGCACCCAACATGATACAAACCACAACAACAATCACACACACACTCAGAGGCCAGACGACGGAGCAGCCAGCTGCAAACACGAACGTCAACTGGGACGTTTAATAGTTTGAAGGTACAAGTAAAAGGGAAAGAGTTGTTGTAAACAGACACAAGGTTTTAAATCTGAATAAAAACGTCACTAACGTAGCAGAACAGGAACCTCTGTAGAGAGAAATGATGTTGTGCTGCTTCGCTCTCGGCTCCTCTGCAGATTTATGTAATTGTTATCGTCTGTTCCACCCAAGTCAAGCTGTGAGACACAGAGGAGGTAAAATAATTAAATATATCTGGTGCTATATTTATTTTAAGAGGATTAACTGCAACATAACAAGTGAAAACTGAAAAATGTGCAATGAAACGGTGTTAAAGTCAATGTAATCTAACTGATTAGGTTATAAATTACATTTAAAGGGCGTCAGTGTCTTACCCAGGGATCGAACCATCAACCTTTAATTTAATTTAAATGGAGCAAATCAAATCTACATTAAATCGTGACAGACTTTGTGATATCTCCAAATATCTTATTGTTGTTTAAAGACTTGATATAATATCACATCATGATGAAACTTGTGATTTTAAAGCCACAGTGTTTAACACTTCATCACGTTTTATCACATCAGATTCTCTTCAATAGAAGACGTGAAACAAGTGACGCAGCAGCTGTGATGGTTAAAGTTTATACTGCAGGTTAAACACCACAACAGCCCCAGTATATATAATATATACACTTAAGACTCCAAGTCTCCACACGCAGTTAAATTAGTGGGTACACACAAACTATACAAACTATAACAACACATTTTAGTATCTATGTATAACCAGCTGCCATGATTATGTGACATCTAACTGCTGCTGCACACGTAGAAGCTCAGGAGCATCTTCAATGTAAAGCTTCTTCAAATGTTTTCAACACAATTATTATAAAGCTGCAATAACAGCCGCGGCCGTTTATTTTCCCAAATGACTCAACAGACCCTGCGTTTATTTGGGACATCTTCCATCCCACCACCAGGTACCGTGAACTTCGCCCACGAAACGCTTCTCCTTTCAATTCTGACCTCAGATCAGACGAGACAACCCGCTGCATTTAAGAATATTTACCAAGTGGAGGAAGAGAAACTGACCGTGATTCCCTCAGTAGTGGCGAGCGAAGAGGGAAAGCCCCCGACGTGCCCGGGTCCGGTTTAAAATTGGTCAGGGTACTTGTTATTACCTGACACTGGGGTAATTGTTACCGATAGAGACAGAAAGTACCGTCCTGTGTGACTGACGTCGTGAGTCGTCGTCAGGCTGACGTCATGTAACAGGACGTTCACCACCTCTGGTTCTGTTTCTGTTGAATTAAGATGAGGACGATCTGCTCTCTGACGCACGGTAGATGTAGACGTTTCACTTTAAGGTAAAAAAAAATCAGTTTTAGTTTATTATTCGTTAATAAAAACATGAGGCTGAGTTCAGGGTCACAGCGTTTTTCTACATTTTCATGATTGAACAACGTGTTTTGCTGCATTGTTGAGCAACAGTATGCAGCAGTCTGTGGAAGTAGTTTTCTCCCGTTTGGCCAACATGTATATAAACTTTGTCCATTTAAAAAGCTGCTTTACTTTGTATCGTACATCTTGAACTCAGCGTAGTGAATTTATAATAAGCGGCTGTTCTTGTTCCAAACGACATCTCATTATACTTGTACAGTGACAATAAAAGCAACTAATCTCATCTTGTTGTAAGGAAATCAGAAGCCAAGAGCAGACACGTTTCTCCAGCATCATACCTGAGTTGACAGCTTCTTGGCTTCCCTCCCTCCCAAACCTCATCGGTGGATGGCGACCAGCTGCCAGCTGGCACACGCAACAAATACTAGAGGCTCATATTGTTTTGTTGCTTCAAACGACGGCAGCGAGCCAAGTTCCCAGCTCGTTTGTCGTCCATCCATCCATTAAGTCGTCATTACCTCAAACTGCAGAACCGCCGCTCATTGTAAACGTCTCTGACACCGACGCTGCTGAACGTGACAAGTTAAGATCGGTTAATAAAGAAATGAATAAAGGTTAATAAAGAGACTTTATTAACCTTTTAAAATGAAGCATATCCACCAAAGTATGTGAAAGTCCCACTAGAGTAGAAGTAGAGACACTAGAGTAGAAGTAGAGACACTAGAGTAGAAGTAGAGACACTAGAGTAGAATAAAATAACTTTGGTAGAAGTTCAAGTCGTCACTAGAATGATTCTCCAGTAAAAGTCTTAAAGTATCTAGTATTTACTGTACTTCAGTATGACAAGTATCTATAAGTAAATGTACTAAAGTAATGAAAGTAAAAGTACAAGTAGAGGCGCAACAAATACTAAAGGCCCATATTGTTTTGTTGCTTCAAGCGACGGCAGCGAGCCAAGTTCCCAGCTCGTTTGTCGTCCATCCATCCATTAAGTCGTCATTACCTCAAACTGCAGAACCGCCGCTCATTGTAAACGTCTCTGACACCAACGCTGCTGAACGTGACAAGTTTAGACACTGGTGGCGCTGACAGTTTAAAAACGTGGGTATCGGCTTTGAAGCCTCATGGGCAGATATTGAGTAAGAAACGTGCGTTTGTGCTCATGAGCTTGTGAAAATCAAACACAATGAACTCAGTTAAATAATTGTGCTTTTTTTCTCTCAACTTTCCTCGCTATGCTTCATTTACATGGCTTCATCACAATGATCTTGTTTGGGTTTCTGTAGACGTTTGTTATGTCTGAAGTAGAGGTTATCTCTCTCTCTCACACACACACACACATTTAAAAACACACAAAAGAAAGGCAAGTCGCTTCATGCGCAGGATAAAGTGAGGATCTGGGCTGATTTCAGACGAGTCCCTGTAGGAAGAAAAGATCTTTTCAAAGCCAGGTGTTTGAAATGTTTCTGCCGTGGCCCCGCTGAGCTGCTCCGCTGAGGCGGGCGAGGTCGCAGCGTGTTGCACAACAGAAGCTCAACGCTACAAAAGAGGAAGCTTTAAAAAGCATTCATGCTCATCAGGTTTATTTTTCATTATTTATAGTTTTGAAATCAGGAAAAGTTTACATCTAAATTGGTCTAGTTTTGACTTGATTAAAACTGTATCATGACAGTTTATACTTCTACTCTAGTGTCTCTACTTCTACTCTAGTATTATATAAGTAGAGACACTAGAGTAGAAGTAGAGACACTAGAGTAGAATAAAATAACTTTGGTAGAAGTTCAAGTCGTCACTAGAATGATTCTCCAGTAAAAGTCTTAAAGTATCTAGTATTTACTGTACTTCAGTATGACAGTAATCTATAAGTAAATGTAGTTAAGTGTAGAAAGTAAAAGTACAAGTACATGTTAATAAAACAGAAGAATATTATGAAGTTTATCCAGCACTTTAAAACATGGAGCTACAACAATCTTCATAGACAATGAATGAGTCTGAACTAAAGAACTAAAGTTGTTCTTTTTTCACTACAATAGTGTTTGATATATTTTTAACCAGATCCTCCTAAAACACAATGAAGTACAGTAGTGAAGTATTAATACTTTGTTACTATTCAAGACTGAACATGTCCTGAGCAGGAGATTTAAAAAATAAAATAATTATAATAAAAAAAAAAGAAAGAAAAAAAAAGAAAATCCAAAACCAAGGTTTTTGTCTGTGACAGTCTGAAAAAACACAAAGTTGTCAAGGTTTTAATTCTGCTTCAAACTGAAACTTTCATAACCAGCATCTCGGTTTTATCCGATAGAAGTAGAGTTTTTTTATCACTTCAGTGACTGATCACACACAAACTGGATCTGAAACCTGAAATATTAGTAAGAGCCAGACCAGACTTTACTTAAGATCAGCAACACTGCTTGTTCTACTTCATTACCATTGTTTATTGATTTTGAATTGAATTTCCCACACACACACACACACACACGGTCAGACAGACAATCAGATTGTTCAGACATTGTTGTGGCTAGCAAGGCGTGTGTGTGTGTGTGTGTGTGTGTGTGTGTGTGTGTGTGTGTGTGTGTGTGTGTGTGTGTGTGTGTTTGTGTGAGGACCGGCTGAGCTCGTTTTAGTTTGGCAGCGACGCACTGTTTGGACAGGGACAACATGTCTGGCTCAGACACACACACATACGCCCACATCCCCCTCCTTTTTACAGGGTTGATCTCACACTCGCTACCTTTGGTTCACCTTATCTAACACACACACACACTCAGTTTCAGAATAACAGGTTTGTCCTTGAATACGTTTTTTTTTTTTTTGACTCTTCAATGTTCTCGACTGTCACCGATCTCATAAAGAAACTCGGTTCAGTTCTTCTCTGTTTGTCAGAGAAGAACATTTTGGTTTGTTATGGAAAAGTTATGAGTCATTTTTTTGAGACCTTCAACTACAACTTAGTTTTTTGGGCCTATTTTTTTTTTTTTAAGTGTTTCATGTAGCAGCACAAACGAATCTCTCACCAAACTGAATCTACTTCACGTTAATTAGAGGGTTTCAGGACATTGTGACAAATGGACGACGTGATAAGCGTGAAAAAGTAAAAACATCTCGTCTTGATCGCCCCCTGGTGGTTGGCAGCACTGTTCTGTTAGATCATTTCCATGATTTCTGATTTTATTTCGACAGAGTCTCAAACTGTCTTCTCCTTTTTTTTTTAAAGTATTAAAGTGTCCGATTTAGTCTTGATGTGGTGATTGACAGCTGAGACTCACCAGCAGTTAGTCAGGTGCATGATGGGATATCCCCGCTCCACTTTTGTACATCTAAACTAAAATAAAGTCGACCGAGTAGACCGGTCGTTTCAACTGAAAACAGCATAACTTTGACGTTTTGCTTTTTTTTTTTTAAATGGACACGACTTTTAAATGAAAGTTGTTTTTGTTGTGATAAAGCTGCAGGAGCAGCACAGTAACTGTAAATATAAAGGTTTTAAAAGTGAAGTCTGGTCTGACGTCCTCCCTGTGTTTCTAACATTCTCCGTGTGTTTCTCGGTGACAAAGTTGTTTCTCAATAGACGACTTCCTCTTGTTGCTCCACAACAATATCAAACAGTTTTCCTCCTCTTTCTTTCTCTGTCCGGATGCTGTTTCTCTTGGTCCTTAGCAGTGACGTTGGAAGTTAATAGTAGTTGTGATCGCAACCTCGTGAAATCCTGAAGGCTGCATTTACCGTAAAATGTTGCGATGATGCTAGCTGTTGCTCAAGGGCACCGAGGCAGTTCGCCACAGTCGGGGGTTGAACCAGTAACCACTGTGACAACAAGAAACCGGATCCACTGCGACCAAGTAAATGTGTGAGCAAATACACCCAGAGCAGACTGTTAATGATTATTATTATGTCTAGTATCACTTTGGATCAAAGCCATTAGACACACACACACACACACATACGACCTGCCCTGTGTGACTGTCTGACTTCCTTCTCTCTTTCACATTCAAATGATCAGTGTGTGTTTGTGTAAGAAAGTCTGAGTGTGTGTTTGTGCTTCTTTGACAGAGTGTGTGTGTGTATATGTGTGTGTGCGTGTGTGTGTGTGTGTGTGTGTGCGGGGGTGCGAGACAGGGGTAGTCTAGCTCCTTCTGGCTAGAATTATAATGAGACACACACACACACACACACACACACACACACTCAGACAGCCAGACAAGCAGCTGATAATGAGGTTTGATTTTCATATGTTTCAGACAGAACGCTCTGCAGGTCAGAGCTGCCCGCGTGTGTGTGTGTGTGTGTGTGTGTGTGTGTGTGTGATTTCTGCTCTCATTTGTACTTCTTCACATCCTCTCACTGTTTCCATTGTTAACATTAATGGTTGTGTGTGTTTGTGTCCGTTACAGCTCGAGGTGTGTCGTGTGCTATTTTGTCTGTGTTTGTTTCCGACGTCGTCTCAGCCAGACTTCTGTTTAATTTCTATTTGTTTTATTTTATTTCCGTGTTAAAGCCGCAGCCTAGACTACTGTATAATTTTATCTATCGTGTCAAAGCCGCAGCCCAGACTACTGGTTGTTACTGTTTGTGGTCACATTATTAAAAAAAAAAAAAAAAAAAAAGAAACCCGTAGACACTATTAAAACATAAACACACACTCTGTGGTTTGTGTTAATTTTATAATTTGCTCCAGTATTGCCTTTTTTTATTTTTTATTAATATTTCCTGTTTTATTTTAGTATAAAAATTACTTTTCAGCCTAATTATCAGCTGTCTCAAAAAACAAAAACAACCATAAAGTATTTACCTACAACTGAAAAATATAAGTGGTGCTAATAAAACAGCTGAATATTTAAAAAATATAAACTTCTTCCTCTTCTTCTTGATTATATCGGATTAAATGACTTTATTTGTCATGTTTATGTTACACACATGCTGCTAATTCAGCTCCAATATATAAAATTATATATATACAATAAATAAATCAATAGTAACAAGCAATAATCAGCTAAAATAGTAAATTAATCCAGGTGAACTCTTTTTTTATACACTTAAGTATGTGTTATTCTTATTTTATACATTAAACTATCAGATGTTAAACCAATAAGCTGTCAAGTGATAATGATATATCTAATATACAGAGTCTCAGTTAGTGTGTCTCACTTTGTATATTAGATTAGATTAGATTAGAGACATAGGTTTGTCTCGAATCGTTGTTCACTACGTAGCCAACGTGTCCGTCGTTCGTTCCGTCGCTCAACTTTTTGACCGTGATGAGTTTTCATTAACAGCTGCATTTTACCAAACTGGTCAGCGTGAACGCACTGACGCGCTCAGAATAGTCAGTGTGAGTGTGGAAGCATGCGAACCGAGACACACTCCTGCTGCTAGCGTTAGCGTAGCTAGCGCTCCAGACAAGACTCACGGTTTAACATGGGAGCTCCCTGGATGAATACGTCACATTTAACTCTACTCTACGTTTACATCATTTCTGAGCTGTACCACAGCAGATCTTACACGTGTCGCAGCTGATTCGGTCACAGGACGATGTCATTTTATTTAGGGTCAGAAAGTTCATCGTATGTCTGACGGGAGTTTTTATGGTTTTATGACATTTTATTCTCCGAACTGTACGACACTACAGACTGGTGAAAGGTGAGAAACAGAGGGAGGAGATGAGGAGATGATAACAGACCCCCCCAACACACACACACACACACACACACACACCACATACTGACACACACCTCCCTCTCCTTGTTTTCCCACTGTTGAAACCAGCAGTGGGAGTTTTGTGGACCAAAGTTCCCACACTTGTTGGCTGCACCATGACCGTGGCATCTAAAGTCAATGGAGAGGGTGTGTGTGTGTGCGTGCGTGTGTGTGTGTGTGTGTGTGTGTGTGTGTGTGTGTGTGTGTGTGTGTGTGTGTGTGTGTGTATGTGTGTGTGTGTGTGTGTGTGTGTCACCCCTCCCCCACCTCCTATAGCCTTTCTCATGGAAATTGGCAAGCAAATTGTGTGCACCTATGACCTATAACTCTCTCTCTCTCTATCTCTCTCTCCCCTTCTCCCTCACACACACACACACACACACACACACAGCTGTCTGTGCTATTTCTGACTACCCAGACTGTCGAGTCATCCGAGGACTGAGAGGGGAGGGGGGAGGTTTAGCAGAAAGCCTCTCTCTCTCTCTCTTCCTGCCCTTTTCTCCTTCCCTCTCTTCTCCTTTCATCATTGATTTTTTTCTCTCTCTCTCTCTTTACCCTCCTCCTCCTCATCTACTTTCTTTTTGTCCTTCCTCCCTCCATCCTTTCTCTCTTTCTACATCCCGTCTCCTTCCTTCCTTCCTTCCTTCCTATGACTTTCTTCCTTCTCCACTCTCATATCAACCTCTCTCTCTCTCTCTAGTCTGCCCGAGCCCCACCACCACCTCCACCTCCACCCGTCTGTCTGGTCTCTCTGAGCCATCTGACTCGGCAGTGACCGCCTGTGACCTTTTAGCTGAATGCAGGAGGAGGAGGAGGCAGATAGACGGAGAGCAGGGAGCGGATGACAAATGAGCTAATTGCTTTAGATTAACCATGGAGTGTCTGCCTGCCAGGCTCACGGCCTCCTCCTGTCTAGACAACAGCACAGAGGGAGGGAAGGAAGGAAAAGGCTCAGCAGCCTCTCAGAAAGTGAAAATACTGTAATACGCTTTGTTGTCGTTGTTGTTTTCTTGCACAGAGAAACTTTGGAGAAGTTTAACTTGTTTTTGTTGCTGCCAAATTGTGTCAGTGAAAAAACTGTCAGTCAGTCAATCAATCTATCGATCTGTCTGTTAGAAATATCCTGACGTACATTTTCACAAATTGTCACAAAACTCTACATCCTCTATGTTTCCTCCAAACTGCATCATCATCCTCTGCAGCCACAGTAAAGACTCTGTAACACACACTGTGTGTGTGTGTGTGTGTGTGTGTCATCTCAGAGATCAGTGGTGAAATTGATGTCGTGTCTCTTTAACTCAGTAACAGTGATGTTTTAAACACAGTGAATCAGCTCTTTGGTTACACTGAAACAGACACATGTCAGTGGTCTGACGACTTCTTCTTCTTCTTCTTCTTCTTAAATACAGTGAAGGGAAATAAAAAGTCTATTGTTATTATCTAAAATAACAATAATTAATAGGTATTGATTAATAGTCATCAGATTCATCAATAGATGAATGTTAACAGATGAACACAGGTGTGTATTAAGGCTCATTCTGCTTAAAATAGACAGTTTGTAGGACAATATGAATAAATAACAGAATTTATTCCTGGCAGAGTAACGTCTCTGAACTGGGACGTAATGAATAAAACATTATGTAAAACAAATAAATAAATAAAACACAATAAAACAGCTCAGTGAAGTGAATGTGGAGGAAAGAAAAAATACAAATAAATAGAAAAGAAAAGATACAATTTAACAGCTCAGGTGTGTTTGAACTCTGACCTGGAGAGTTTCACCATCATCACATGTTTGTTTGATGTAGTTAGTTAATTTAGTGGATTTTAATGTTATTATGTAATGTTTTATTTTTGGGGGGGGTCACTCACAGCTGGGTATGAGAGTAAAGTGAGAGGAGGATTAAAAGGAGGAAGGAAATGAAGAGAAGAGAGAGCGTGAAAAATGAGAGACGAGATGAAGACGAGGAGGGAGGAGGAGGTCTGATGACCGACCTGCTGACCTCTGCTCTGTTTAGAGCTGACACACACACACACACACACACACACACACACAGCAGGTCTGACTGAGCGTGTTATTACAGCAGCAGTAGTCGGTGTTTTTCTGTGAACTATGATTCATCAAATTAGTGTCGATTTGTCTCACTGTGATAAATGATGTAATAACAGATATGATAATTAGTTAAAGGACCAGTCTGTTGAATTTAACTGGATCATAATTACATTTTTATTAACGAACAATCACCTGAAACATGATTTGAGACATATGAAAAGGTTTAATTCAACAGAAACAGAGGAGCTGAACGTCCTGTCACATGACACACGTCGACCGAACGAGAGAAAACTAAACTAACTCGAAAGACCGTCGCAATCATGAAAACGTAGAAAACGTTCGCCACTTTTAAATAGTTTTAAATAAAATCACTCAAACTTTGACTTGCTCCTGCAACTTTATTGCAACAAAACAACTAAAAACATCGTAATTTTTTTTAATACGAAATCAGACAAAACAGTAGCTGGTACCAGGAACTAGCACCAAGTGGAAAACACTAGAAACTGAGTAGAGACGAGTAGATGCTAAAGGAACAAGACCTATTGGTCGTCATCTGCAACCTCAACACTAGATGTCACCAAATCTTAAACTCACTGATCCTCTAGATCAATAGATGTGATACACAAAAACTAATACACTAACACAACACTAGAGTAGAAGTACAAGTACTAGAGTAGAAGTACAAGTACTAGAGTAGAAGTACAGACACTCGACCAAACAATAACTTTGGTAGAAGTTCAAGTCAAATGAATTTAATAAATGAAGTAAAAGTGAAGTAAAGTAAATATTCTCCCTAAACATACTGAAGTACAGTAGTGAAGTATTAGTACTTTGTTACTATAAAACAGTGGTTAAAACTTAATGTTTAAGTGTTAAAGATGAATGATGATTTGTGAATCAGTTCCAGTGTTTGTTGTGTTTTTAAAGAGAAAAGGGAAGAGTTGTTGTTGTTGTTGTTGTTGTTGTTGTTGTTGTTGCTGTGGGAGCGATTTGGCTGAGAGACGGAGTTCATCACCAGCTGACAGAGCAGTGAGACAGACAAGCTGTCAGCAGGCAGAGAGCCCACACCCACACACACACACACACACACACACACACACACACACTCACTCACTCACACACACACACACTCACTAAGTGTGGTCTGGGTGGCTTCACACAGATGGCGAAGCTGGCAGCTCTGTGTGTTTAAGTGTCTTGTCTTTTCCTTTTCTGCCTTTTTACAGTGACAACACTTCTCGTCTCTAATAAGCAGAGGAATGTCGTGTGTTTACGTTTCTTGGTGTGTGTGTGTGTGTGTGTGTGTGTGTGTGTGTGTTTTGTCTGTTAGCGCCTCAACCTCTCCTCTCTGACATGTCACGTCTTTCCTCTGTTTTCCCACAGTGTTTATAACAACCATGAACTAATCTTCAAACACATGCTTTTGTCAGTTTTTTTTTTTTTTAAAGCAGAAGTATAAAAGTGGAAGTGACGACCATGTGACTGTCTGATGAACTCGACCACTGTCGGGGTCACATAACCAGCGTCCGATCACACGTTAACATCATCGCTACAAACAGGAAAACACGATGAATTATATCAAAATCCATAAATCAATCAACTCTCTTCTATATCATTCGTTGACAGACACAACGTTAGTTAGTTACATGTGAACGTGTCACTGAATCTTGAAAAATAACCACAACTTGACGTGATTGTGTGTGTTCGGTAGCTGAGCACAAACGGAAAACTGAGTCAGACACTGTTTTTTTTTTGTTTTTTTTTAGTTAGTAACCAGTTACTCATCTTCTGTGGATCTCCTGTCATCATTAATCATTTCTTATCTTATTTTGAAATATTTATATATATATATATATATATATATATATATATATATATATATATATATATATATATATATATATATATATAGATATATTATAGATATAATAAGTAAATATATTATTATTACATGTTAATATCTAATATTTATTTTGTATTTATTTTGAAGATTGAGGTGATGTAACATTAAAAATTAACTATGTATAAATAATAAATAGATAAATAAATATTTATATTGAATTATTTTATTTAAAAAACTTTTATTATAAATATATTATACTTATATTTAATATAGACTATTAATATAAATAAATTTACTATTATATTTAAAATATACACGTATGATTAAATAATATAAATATAATATTAAATATTATTAGTAAATATTTAAATATTTTGAAGATCACTGTGATGTTATGGAAAAATAAAGATAAATTTTAAAAAATAGAAAAAGAAATTTAACTCCTATTTTATTTTGAAATATGTTTATTAAAAATACTTTTTTGTCATAAATATATTATCTTATAATTATACTGTAACATTAAATATTATATATAATATAAAATATTATTGTTAAATATCAATTTAAATATATTTAAGATCTTTTTTTTGAAGATCATGGTGATGATGTAACAATAAAAGTTAAGTTACAGGAAAAATAAAAAATAAATAATCATTTGAAACTTTAAATGTGACAAAAAAAGAACGATGTAACTGAAATGGATTTAATAATAAATATAAATTAATTTATTTTTTCTATTTGCTCTTTTTTATTCAGGAAAAGTGAACATATGAAATGTTTTATTAGTTAAAAATTAGTTTTTTTCCTACAAATTAAACTCAGATAATTGTGTATTTTATGTGAAACTAAATATAAAAAGGTTTTTTGTTGCTTCATGTGAATTTTAGTGAGTGTTTCTACTGACGACGTTGATCATCAGTAGAAATATTTCTACTTCCTGTTGTTTTTTTTTTCAAATTAAAGTGATTTAATCTGTGGTTTGCTGCTGCAGATTGTTATAGATGATCAATACCTGCAGGAAAACAAATTGATCCACACGTTTGAAATGAATTCCTCCGGTTTCCAGAACAAACGTCCACGTCAGACGTTGTTCCCATCCCCCGTCTCCTCCTCATCGTTATTCAGTCCGTCCCTCTGACCCATCTGTTTCTCCCAGACGCTCCCACCACCCCCCAGCCCCTAACCCCCCTCCTCCTCCTCCCTCACATTGACCCCTTTTGTTCACAGCCATTGGATGATGGTGGTGATGTTGGTGGTGGTGGTGGTGGTGTTGGGGGGTTTAGAGAAGGGGAGGGGTCTGGTCTGGTCTGGTCTGGTCTGGTCAGCTGTTTCCTCACAATGTGTGAGTGTGTCTGGACAGTGTGGGAATGTGTGTGTGTGTGTGTGTGTGTGAGAAAAAGTTGCAGACAAAGCTCAGTGGAGGCTCAGAGCGTGTGTGTCGCCCGGCGAGGACACACACTTTAACACACACTCTGGTCCTGAGAGTCTGAGCTGCAGCGTCCACGTCCACGCTGAGACATGTAGTTTGGATCGGTCTCGTTTTTATTTAGTTTATTTTTTTTTTTTTATTATTTTAGTTTGGTTTAAGTTTCATTTTCTGGAAATATCCTGAGTTTTTATTCTTTTTATCGCTGGAATATAAAGACGCGATGCAGCCGCCGCCGGCACGGACACATAACCATGACAACTGTGTTCAGACACAACTCTGTGGTGAGTTTCTCTGAAGAAAATCTTCAGTCTCTGACTCTTGACTTTCTCTTGGTTTGTTCAAATCTGGATGTTGTCGCAGGAAAAACAAGTTGTGTGATTGGTGTTTCTCCAATTGTTTTATTTATCTTTTATTATTAAACTCTTGTCTCTGACAGTGATAGATAGATAGATCTATAGGTAGATCGATAGATAGATAGATAGATAGATTGATCGATAGATAGATACATCGATAGGTAGATAGATCTATAGATCTATAGGTAGATAGATCTATAGATTGATCTAGTTTTAAACATTTAAAAAGGAACAAAATGTAAATATTATAATAATAATTTCTCTGGTGGGTTATTTGAGATTTCTTCCACCAGAGAAATTATAATTATATGTAATTAAATTATTGTAAAGTCTCAGACAGTCTGTAAATGTGTCTGTTCGTTTACCAGGTTAATAATGATGATGCTGTCGTAGCCATAAATGTTGATCATCTGTTAATACTCATTGGCTTTTACTGTAAATATACGACTATAAATCATCAATCAGTCAAACTTTATTTATAGAGCAGAATCTACCCTCCACCTCTAACCCTTATCTATAATAAAACATTATTATTAATAATAATAATAATAATAATAATAATAATAATAATAACATGTCAGAGAGGAAACATTGTCACTATCACAGAGAGACTGAGTCTGTATCTGGAGCTCGACTACAACCAAACCTCAGGTGGAGTAAAGAACCAAACACCTCTGGTTGTAAAGTAGATGAACCTCCACCACAACCAGAACCAGAAACAAGAACCAGACCCAGCACCAGAGGAACCAGAACCAGCAGCAGCCTCCTTGGTTCTCTGACAGTGACTGTTTCACTCTGGTTCTTCTCTTCACAGACGTATCAGTCATATTGTTATTATAGTACAACAAGGGACGTACAAATGAAGTTTGATTGATTGGTTGATTAATAGCAATGAGTATTTATTAGCATTAATAGATTACCATCATTTAAATCTGCAGCTGCTTCATCATCATTATCTGGTACCGTGATATTTACTGTTTGTTGTTTCAATACAAGTTTATTTGTTTTTATTTCCTTTTTTGATATAAATATTTGTAATAAACAGTCAGACCAGTTGACATGTTGATGCTCCAGACATCGTGTGGTGAACTGGTGGAAGTGGTTTGTGGTGTGTTGTGTTGAAACGATCACGTGGTCGGTTTGATGCAGCTGTGTGGCCTGTGGGATGATGTTTGATTAGTTTTATTGATCTAGTGTGTTGTTGTTGGTGTGGCAGCGGCGTCTTTGTACAGAGGCATCTGTTGGTTTTAAGGTTTCAGGTTAAACAGGTTGTTAACAGGTTGAAGTTTCTGACACACACACACACACACACACACACACACACACACACACACATCTGAAGGTTTTAGTTAATTAAAGGTTATTAACAAGTCGTTGGAGGAGGAGTGACTGTGTCTGTGTGGCTTCATTTCTGCTGTGTAAAGGATGTGAGAGGACTGGTGTGAACTATGTGTGTGTGTGTGTGTGTGTGTGTGTGTGTGTGTGTGTGTGTGTGTGTGTGTGTGTGTGTGCAGGCTACTTTATGTTCCTGTGTCTGACTTGGCCCTGACCTCTGTCTGCTCCCTGTGAAAAAAAAGAGTGTGAGAAAAATGCTCCGTTTGTACTTTAGTGTGTGTGTGTGTGTGTGTGTGTGTGTGTGTGTGTGTGTGTGTGTGTGTGCAGGGGGAGGGGGTTCGAGCAGACTGTCTCTAAACAAAGCTTCCCCTGTCTGTCTGGTCTAGTCTGGCTCTGTGTGTGTGTGTGTGTGTGTGTGTGTGTGTGTGTGTGTGTGTGTGTGTGTGTGTGTGTGTGTGTGTGTGTGTGTGTGTGTGTGTGTGTGTGTGTGTGTGTGTGTCACCCTGACCTTTACATAAGGCTCTCTGTCTGCTCTCTGTCTGAAAACCTTTTTTCTGTCTCTGAACACAGACTCATATAAACCTGATCAATGTTTAATTGACAAACTGTTTTTATTTACTGTTGATCAGTGACTTTGTCAGATTTACTGTTATTTTCTATAATTATCAGCGATTATATTTGATCTTAAATGGACTGATATTGATCACTTAAATTTCTATATTGACTGTTGCTCTGACATAATGAGGATAATGTCTTATTACTAAATATTTTATATAAAATAAATGTCTTGATCAATGTTGTATAGTAACAAAGTACTAATACTTCACTACTGTACTTCAGTATGTTTTGAACTTCTACCAAAGTCATTTTTTATTCTACTCTATTGTTTCTATTTCTACTCTAGTGTCTCTACTTCTACTCTAGTGTTTCTACTTTTACTCTAGTGTCTCTACTTCTACTCTAGTGTCTCTACTTCTACTCTAGTGTCTCTACTTCTACTCTAGTGTCTGTACTTTTACTTCTACTTTATAAAAACTGGACTTGATGTTGATTAACATGTATTATCGAGTGTTTTTTAGTTTTATTGTTCTTTTATTTGGGTGATTGTTGTACTTTCATGGTCAGGGACTAAAAAACAAACCTTTGTTTTTGATCTTAAACATCTTAAAGAGTGACATCATCACAGCGACGTCATCAGGGTTGTTTCTCAATCAGTTTGTTTGTTTGTTTGTTTGTTTTCAGCCCAGCTGGAGTTCGTCCAGATCCTGGTGATCGTGGTGGTGATGATGGTGATGGTGGTGGTCATCACCTGCCTGTTGAACCACTACCGCCTGTCAGCGCGCTCCCTCCTCTCCAGACACGCCCCCACGCGCAGGAGACACCTACCGCTGGCCAACGTGAGTCCACCACCTGGTCTACACCTGGACCTGGTCCAGAGTCTGACACGTGTGATCAGATGAACCGCTACTGAAACAGTAACGTCTTCAGACGTACAGGAGACACTTGAACCGTCTTATTACGTGTTTTTATTTGAACTTCTGGTTTAAATCTTTTAAAATATGAGGACATGACATTTAGAGAAAAATCAGTTTCCTGCAGGGAGACCGACTGTAAGTAGGTTACCCACAGTTCTTAGCTTTAAATGTGCTCTCTAGATAATTTATGCTTGAGTCAAAGTCAAGTCAGTTTATTCACTGAGCACTTAAACACACACATATATATAAATAAAAAGGCATAAAACACAGAGAAGTTTTTATTGTTTATTTTAACTTCTCTGATCATCTTTGAGTTACTTTTGTAGGTGATTTTGTCACAACAATCATAATAATAATGATGATTTTATTCATGTAGCACCTTTAAATTATAAAGAGTCTTTAATAGAAACTTTGTTTTCAGAAGGTTCATGTTCACAGGGAGGTTAGAAACTCAAAGATACAGACAGGAGCAACCGTTCAAGGCTTTAAAAACAAGAAGTAAAATGATAAAAACCAACAGGAAACCAGTGAATGGCGGCAGGATGAAATGAAGGTAACGTGGTCGTCAGCTCTGAGCCTCAAGTCTTTGAACGTTTCACCTGCTCAACTCAGAATAAAGTTTGTTGAGTCTGGACGAGAGGACGACACACGGTGCATGTCAGGGTCCCAAATAAAAATGACTAAATAATAAAAAAAATGGCTGTTTAGTTAAGATGTAAATTAAGAGAGAAGATGGAGGAAAGACAGAGAGGAACCATATTGAACCACAGTGATTTAATAAGACGCCACCGTCTTCCTTCTTTTTTCTCCATTACATTCGTTGACAAATCAAACCGCTTTCTACAAAGAGGCAGCAGCCACAGTAACTGTTGACAGCTGAGTCTGTGTCCACCATTAATATCAAATAGGTTAAGCAGTAAAATCACCAACATTAGCAGCAAACCTCTTCACTGAGATAAAAGTTTCTGTCTCCTCCTTGATCAGAGTTGATCTCACAAACTTCCTGAATCTCTCTGAAGTTCAGATTCCTCCCAGGAAGTTTCAGGCTCAGTTAAGAGTCTCTGAGAGACTCTGAGGATCTTTGGTCTCTAACTGCACAAATACAGTCATGAAGAGACAAATAAGTTAAAGAAATGAAAGAAACACAAACACAAACAATCTGTTTGAAGCAGTCGTTTGGTCTCGGTCATTGATTTGAGTGACAACATGTGATCATAGTGATTAGAGACGCTGCTGCAGGCTAACGCTAGCACACTGACTCAGTTCTTCATTAAGAGGCCGCGGCAGCTCATGACTATATCAAGAACACACACACACACACACACACAGATACACACACACCTGAGGCTTCTTCAAACATATGACTTCACTTGTGCTTCCTGAATCACCTGCTACTGAATCATCACATGTGGCTCCGCTTGACAAATTAGATCTGAATAAAAGAATGAGGCATAAGTGCGCGCACGCACACACACACACACACACACACACACACACACACACACACACACACACAGAGCAGCTCCTGATAAGCTCAGGGGACTCTCAGTGTCCTAGTTAATTTAGATTAGCAGACAGACACACTGACACACATGCAGACTGTCGGGAAGGAAACAAAAACCAGAGAATAAAAAAAAGAGGAAAAATTTCCTGCTGTCAGACATTTTTATTATTATTATTATTATTATTAAATAGATGTGAAAAGCTGCTGTTGTCGTCTTCACACTGAGAAGCATCGACACACATCCGATGTCATTTCCTCAACAGTGTGTGTGTGTGTGTGTGTGTGTGTGTTCAGATCTGGAGAAGTCATCAGTCCAAGTTCATTATGTTGGTGGTAATTTATAGAAGACGACACAGATGTTAAACTACAGGAAACTTTTTAAAAATAAAACGCTCTGATGAGTTCAGCAAAAACACAGATGTGTCAAATGTGAGACTTAATGTTTTGATGTAAAGAAACAAAACATGACTCACTTAGATTTAGAAAACAAACAAAAAACAGAGATTATCATGAAATGAATGGATGAAGACTTTGACTGTTTGTTTGGAGACACCTAGTGGTGAAAAAATGAGTCGCGTCAAACAAAAATGTACTGATTTTAAAGTTTGGTCTGCAAGAGTTTAGAAATAGAAACAAGAATACATGTTGATAATTGATGAATTTCCCATTTTTTCAAGTACATGTTAATAAAACAGAAGAATATTATGAAGTTTATCCAGCACTTTAAAACATGGAGCTACAACAATCTTCATAGACAATGAATGAGTCTGAACTAAAGAACTAAAGTTGTTGTTTTTTCACTACATTTGTGTTTGATATTGATATTGTTGAAGTTTCTCCATCATCCACCTTTAAGATGGAGCCTCCATCAACCCTCAAACATGGTGTTGATGGTCTAAACAGTCACAGGTCGACTAACTCAGATGTTCTTGTTGTCTCTGTCAGGAGGGAGGTCTCTGGTCCTCTGAGGGGACGGGGACAAGCAGCGGACTGAATGAGGTGAGATTTAACTCAAAGTTAAAACACGAGATGTTAAAATAATCCTATAACCAACTTTACGACGACTCCGTCAGACTTTGTCACAGCAGTGACGTGATGTGGTTTCTCTCAGCATCAGGTCTACAACCCCCGTCCTCCGGACCGAGGGGTGTCTTCGTACCTTCAGCGTGAGCCTCAACAGTCTCAGCCGCCCCTCCATCACCCTCAGCGCTTCCAGCACACGTACGCGCCGAGTCGCTTCCAGCCGACGTACCCGTACCTGCCCCAGAGCCTCATCGACCTCCCGCCCACCATCTCGCTGTCAGACGGCGAAGAGCCGCCGCCGTACCAGGGCCCCTGCACCCTTCAGCTCCGAGACCCCGAGCAGCAGATGGAGCTAAACCGAGAGTCGGTCCGAGCGCCGCCCAACCGGACGGTGTTCGATTCCCACCTCCTCGACCCATCCAACTCCTGCCTGCAGGCCAGGTGACGACGCTGCACCGCTGTAGCGCTAGCAGGCTAGTTAGCATGAGCTAACATGGTCTTTATAGACACATTAGACACAGAGACAGAGACACACGTTGTCTTTTGAACGTAAAATGGCTTCTCATTGGTTCTCCCTCTCCTCTTGTTTTAAGATGGTCAGCAGCTTAGCTTAGCAGCCACTGCAGCATTGGTCATGATACATAGTTTCACCAGCTTGTTGTTGATAAATCTCCTTCATCTCTCTGCCTCCAGCCTCCAGGCTCCTCCTCCCAGCGTCCATCCAGGCATCAGTGTGTTAGAAGCCCAGGAGGCCTTGTCCCGGCAGCAGAAGCAGGGCTCTGGAGTAGAAGGAGCTCCCCCGGCGTACAGCGAGGTGATCGGGCACTACTACCACCCGACGTCCCTGAACTCCAGCCACAGCCATCGGACTGTATCGTCCTCACAGGCGCCATCCTCGCTCATACACGGTCTGCTGCGACCTCCACTGAGACCTCCGCCTCAGCAGCAGCAGCAGGGAAACGTGGACAACAGGAACGCAAGGAACACAAAGGAGAAATCCCATAAGCCCCAGCAGGTGTGACAGTCCTGCTTCGCTCTGCTCCTAGCCCAGCGGGAAAAACACCAGGATTTATGGGAAAACAACCTGGTCGAAGGTAAAATCTGTGAATCTGATTGGTTGAAGGGTCGGGGCTAGGAAGCAGGAAGCAGCAGCGATGATGAGGAGGAGGAGGAAGGGGCGGGGCTACACGCCAACTTCTCGTTAGGTAAGAGCACCTGGAATAAATAAAAAAAAAAAAAAAAAAAAAAACCACATTACTCCTGCAGAGCACAGTCAGTCGCAGGAGAACGTCTGGTACTTCCTGTTCCACAGCGTCCTACTTCCTGTCTGAGGAGCACTTGACACACCGAACTGATGATGACGTCAGAGAAATCAGACTGATCCGATTAGTCTTCACTCATTATAAATATTTACTTGTTCTGTTTGTTTCTGTAGAACTTATTGTTTCTTTGTTTGTTTTGTTCGTCTTTTTTTTTTTTTTTTTTTTTTTTGCTTACAAGAGAATTTCTATCAAAACGTGGCAGTCTTCTAGGATTTATTTTATTGATACTGAAACTAGTGATAATCCCGTCACCACCTTCGCTGCTTTTCGACTCCATTTTACTTCAGTCTCCTGCCGCCGGGCTTTAGCTGCATCACTGCGACGTGTTAGCACGTAGCTAACCTAGCTAGCTTAGATCAGACGTAGCGTAGCGCTAACAGTCGTCGAGCTAAAGTCAAAAAAAGTTACTGCCTTACGTCGACCAACCGGTGCAGGAGCTGCAGCTTTTTTTTTTTATTTTAAACGATTTCTGAAGGAGGTTTGCACAAAGTTTCAAGACTGTTCACCCCAGAAACAAATCTGCAATATGATTGATAAAAGAGAAACTTAGAGAGAGAGAGAGAGAGAGAGAGAGTAGAGGTTATTTTTCTAAACTAGGTGGATTCTTATATCAGACGTTTTTATTTCTATTTGTCTTTTTTTTTATATGTTGTCTAGTTTTAGAAGAAAAAAAAGGAAAAAAAGAAAAACAAACATCTGTTAATCTGTTGGGGTGCCAACTTTCACGTTGAGTTTTTTTTTGTTACATACATGTTGGCACGTATATATATATATATATATATATATATATATATATATATATATATATATATATATATACACACACACAAACACATGTATGCAAAACCGAGAGCGAACTTAAAAAAAGAAAGCACGAATTTAAAGAGTTATTTATATAATTGCTGAAAAAAAAAAGAATTGCACTATTTTTTTAAAAGTATGCGCAGATGGAGAACGTGTGAGAGACTTTTATTGTGAAAGGAGCTCTGTTCGTTGAGACGGAAACACATCCATAAAGAATAAAGAGAGAGAGAGAGAGAGTCCTGAACCGACAGGGACCACAACGAGGCTCAGACCAGATCAGCGTCATGATGAGACTCCGACGGACTCGGACCAAACGTTGTCGTACCATTGATAGAAATATTAAGTAATAAAAGACGAATCCCTGGTTTTTATGCAAACGTCCGAGTCCAGAGAGAGAAAGAGAAAGAACCAATCACACGTCAGAATCCAAACCTGTGGGTCCAATCAGAAACTTCACCTCGCTTCTCGTTCTCACCCCTATCGGCCGAATCGTTGTCCAATCCCAAAGCAGGCTGCCACTACCTCGACCAAACAAGTTCAAGCACATGTTGAGAGTTTTTTTTTTTTTTTTTCTTATCAATTTTTATTAAAAAAAAAAAAAATCAAACGTCGTCACATCGAGATAAACAAACGTCTGGACCAATCAAGACGATGTGTAATGTAACCGTAGACGTAGACGCTGTGCCGGTTTCATTTTCTATTGTTTTTGTTTATGTTTTGTTCATCTGGGTGAGAAAGAGAACGAGGGCGACTCAGGTCCCATGTGACACCAAAACGTCCAGACAGGTCGTCGCCCCCTACAGGCCTGAAACAGATGACACACACACTGCCCCCTACTGGTCAGGGTCAGTGTCTCTCTCTCTCTCTCACTTTCTTGCAGGAATCTCTGAGCACTTTACTGCAGCAGGAAAACGAGACAACAATCTTCAGTCAGCCGGCGTCGGTCGGGATCAAACTCTACGTTAAACTCTCTCCGAACCTTTAGATCCACACTTTTAAAAAGGCGCAAAGACTTGTGGTCCAAACTTCACACAGCTCAGACCAACATGGCGGCAGAAGCTCTGCACCATCAGACGGGATCAGCTTCACGTGGAGTCGTGTCATTTTACAGCACAAGAAATGTTAGTAAAACTACCACAAGACGGAGGAGTAGGTGGATTTAAACACTGGATTAGTTTCTTTTTAAAGATTAAAAGTTGTCGTTTTCATCCGGCTCCGCGTGAAACTAATCCTGTCGGAATAAAAGAAGAGATTAAACTTTTCTCCGTCCGGTGACGTCCGTCAACCGGAAACTTGTTTTTTCCTACAAATCAAATCCGTGACTAAATCAGACGTTTGCGGACCAGAAGTGTTTGCGTCTCGAACGCAGCACAAGACGAGTTGTTGCTGAATTAAACACAACGAAGTGTTGAAAAGTGACACGAGTGTTAAAAAAACAACTCGACCTGTGTCTCGTCTCTTTTACTCGTGTGGAAATAAAGAAAGGGATCGATTAGTTAATTAGAAGTGAAGCGTTTTTTAGCCAGTGAAGCCAGCGCCCTCTAGAGTCCAGTCGTTATGCAACAGCGCCCTCTACAGGAACCGAACTGAACCGCAGCCTGAGGAGAAGAGGAGTTAGACCAAAAAAAAAAAAAGGTTTTATAATCTAAGTAATTTAATTCCTTTGTCTCTTTTTTCTGTTTAAAATCACAAGTTTGAAGCAGAACATCAACGTCTGAGTCATTTAATTAATAAATCCTTTAATTACATCAAATTATTAAAAAAAAAAAGACAAACACAATAAGAACTAAACTTTAAACTTCTGTGATGCTGAAAAAAAGACAAAAAAGTTAAGACAAATAATCAAAAAGCCATTTCTTTTCTGTCTTGTTTACATTCAATCCTTCCTCCTCACGACCTCGCGCTGCCTCGTTTTATATATTTAAAGAAAATATTTAAATTTAAGAAGTAAAATGAATGAATGAATCTCTCGACCCAAAGGAGAAACGACCGGATCAATCAAATGTTATGAGATTTTACGTGTTTAGTCCCAAAGCGACTTTAGTTTTTTTTTTGTTTTTGTTAATTTTTTTTTCTCCGTCACTTGGATCGTTTTGTGTTTGTTGAACCGTCGGTTCAGGTTTTCCTGTTGAGGAGGGTTCGCAGCGGGTATGAGACGACTGGACGCGAGGCTGCGGTCCACGCTTCGCAGTTAGAAACCTTTAACTATTATAAAAAAATTTAGTCGTCAAAAAAAAAAAAAAAAAAAAAGTAACGTAGAAAAATAAATGATAATAATAATAATAAAAAAAAAATCTCTCGCTTCAGGGAAACCTGCGCCGGCTGATGATACAGAAACATAAATAAATAAAAGACACAAGGAGAAGAGGGGAACAAGTTTACTGACGATAAATCATACATGTGCTGCTCACACACACACACACACACACACACACACACACACACTCATCCATGATCACATAAACACGTCTGAAGCTACTGCTAAGAGTCGCTAACTTAGCTTAGCTTAGCACAAGTTGGATGTGACATAAACTCTTGATTTGTTAATTAACAGTTGATCAGATTCATCACCTGGTTGTTTCCTCTTGTGTCTTAGTGCTAAGCTAAGCTAACGTCCTGCTAGCATCCGGTTTCCTTCACTAGTGAGCGTTAGAGTGCTAACTAACAACATGTTAGTTAGCTAGGTAGTTAGCTATAGTGTGTTAGTGATAACATGTTGTTAGTTAGTGCTAACATGTTACTACCTAGCATGTTAGTGCTAACTATCAACATGTTAGCACTAACAGTATTAGTGCTAACATGTTGTTAGTTAGCATGTTGGTGCCAACAAACAACTGGCTGTTAGCTAACTAACAGTGTTTTAGTGCTAATAGTGATTCAGAGCTAACATGTTGTTAGTTAGCGCTAACACATTATTACCTAGCTTGTTAGCACTAACACACTGTTAATTAGTGCTAACACATGTTAGTTAGCATGTTAGCTAACACACAGCAGAGTTTTTGTCAGTCAGGCAGCGACGTCTGTTCTCAGAGCAACGTGTGTGTGTGTGTGTGTGTGTTGCTAATGTGCACTGACTTGCCCTGAGAAAGACCTCCAGCTGTCTAGACACAAACTAAACACACACACACACACACACACACACACACACAGCAGACTAAATAAACAATCCTAAGAACCAGACCTTCACCACACACACACACACACAGGTGCACTTTCATTCATCCACATACATCTTTTTTCTCTTATTGTGGACCACACACATTTGTTTCACACACACACACACACACACACACACACACACACACACACACACACCCCTCCCTCCTCTCGTCTCTGATCTCTTCCTGTTCCCTGGAGATTTTCCCGCCTCGTCGTCCAATGACAGAGCTCCTTCCTCGTCCGACCGACGCGGCCGCTCGCTGCGGTCGGTCGACGTCGTCCTGTTCGGTCTCTTGTTGTTGTTGTTGTTGTTGTTGTTGCTTTTGTTTTTATTGTTGTTGTTGTTGTTACAAGTGTGCCTGCCTGCGCTGAGACGGGGCGAAATGTGAGTGGCTGGTTTCTGGGCTGTCAATCATCCTGAAGGCCACGCCTCCTTACTGTCTCACATGATGATGATTGGATGATGATGATGATGATGATGATGATGATGAAGATGTTTTTGATAGTGATGCCGCAGAGAGCGTTGCAATACACCTACTATTTGCCTTTTTGATAATATTAGTCATATTTTAACGTAGCGTGCTAAATGTTAAAACTTTGTTTGTTTTTTATTGTTATTGTTGATGTTGTTGTTGTTGATATTATTGTTGTTTATTCACTTGAGAACAAAACAAAAACGAAACGAAAAAAAAAAAAAGGTCATTTTATTATCAATCTTTTTCTTTTCCTTGAGAGTGTAAAACTACCTAACTACACAAAAAAGCTGCAGGTGACTGGGGGACGAAGAGTTAACGTGTAAATACAAGAAAATGTACTTCTGCTTTAAGTGCCCTTTCCAGTTTTACGTGTGCGTGTTAGTTAGTTCAACAGTTTTATATACGTGACGCCGCCGACGACAGCGCGAGCGTGTGTGTATAAATATATCAACGACGCTCACTCCATCATGTTCCAGCACTTACAAAGTTCAAGTATACTTCTTCTTCTTCTTCTTCTTCTTCTTCTTCTTCTTCTTCTTCTTCTTCTTCTAAACCTCTAATCCCAGTGTTCTCAATCATCATCATCAACGTCTCCACGTTTCCCGGACACAACGTCAACACGTGTGCCTTCTGGTGTCCGGGATGTCGAGACTTTCTTTCTTTCTTTCTTTCTTTCTTTTTCTCACTTTCTTTTGTTTTTCCACGTCACGTTAAATCACGTCACGGTGCAATGAAACCAAGAGCTCAAACACTCACAAACTTAAATACTTCAAATACTTAAATACTTCAAATACTTCAAATACTCTGCTGCTGCTGCTGCTGCTGCTGTTGATGATGATGACGTCTGAAACATCTGACGGCAAAAAAAATAAATAAAACAAAACAAAACAAAAACACACAAATATCACAGCGATGTGTGGAGACACATTCACGCCAAGAAAAGACTTAAATTGTTGTTTTCTGCGTTTTAAGAACGAGAACAATTGAGATGGAGATCTGGAATCGTTGGTTCCAGACGTTCTGGAATCTTTTTCAAACGGAATCTTCGCTGCTAAACAACAAATAAACGATAAATAAGTAAATAGATGAATTTAAACAACAAGCGAACATTTAGATTATGGAAATGATACTTTTTTATTTTTGTTTATTTTCTTTTTTTGGCGTGAATGTTCCTCCATTAATTAATATATAAATAACAACATGAATCATGTTGATGGTGCGTTCCTGAAATAAACAAATAAAAAGACGGAAAAGTCACAAATATTTTTTAGTGAAACGATCGAACCTCATTTTTAACGAACGTGTTTTTATTTCCGACAGAACGCCGACAAACATGGCCGCCACGAACGTGTACAAAAACAACAAAAAAAAAACAATAAACAATCTGTTTCTCATCGTTAAAAAACATTTTTCCAAAGAATCAACTCCTGTCGCTTCTCGTTTCGTCTCAACTTGTTTCGTTTTGTTTTTTCTCGGAAGAAAAACGTTTTTACTTTAAACTTTTTTTTTTTTCTTCCAGTCACATGATGTTGATGTTTTAGTAAAATGATGAAACCACTTGTTTTCCTTTGATTTAAAAAGATTTTTAAAAATAAATAAATAAAAAAAACAAACATTGTATCGTTGTAAACTGGAGAAAAAAAGTTAAAAAGTTTAAAGAAAAATCAGTTTTTCTTCTTTTTTTTATTATTTTTTGCTCATTCGTCGTCGTCTTCCTCTGCTCTTTGAATCAGCGCCGCGATCGGCGCCTTCTCCTCTGACAATGTTGAAGAAAATATACAAAAACACAAACAAACAAACAAACAAACACTCTCTTTGGTTTTCAGTCTGTGTGTTTTCGTATTTAAACAAACGTCTTTTCAACTGGACGCGACGCGACTATTGTAGAAGTCTTCCACCTGTCGTCCAGTTTTAATCCTACGAGCATGAAACATAACGTGGGACTTGTTACAATAGATCAGCTGGTCCTGGTCCTGGTCCTAGTCCTGGTCCTGGTCTGGGGTCCTACACCTGCACCTGGTCCCGGTTCTAGTCCCGGACCAGGTGTCGTGGACGAACCCTGATCTGTTCTTGTAGAAACAACGATGGATTTCTTCCCTGAACGTAACGTTAGCGTCAAGGTTCAACGAGAACATGAAGCTAAATGAAATAAAATAAAATAAAATAAAAGTTGAGGGTTTGAATCCCGTCCGTCACCGCATGGCTCACACACTTATATAGAGGCCTACGTACTCTCAATGATAATAACTGCTTATTTGTGTATTAAAACGGTTTATTTTTTAATTTATATTGGATGGTCTACGTGTGGCTGGGTTTGTTACGTTGTTTTTTGTTTTTCTTCTTCTATGTTTGTTACAAACAGAAGACAATGGTTTGTCGTTGTTGTCACAGAACATGGTATGAATCGGACACATTTCAGTTAGCCTTCGATTAAATAATAAAATAAAAAAAAATAAAAAATTTTATAAATATGTTAATGTTCGTGTGTTGTTTATTTAATGACTTTACTGCTGGATTAAAAACACAAATACTAGAGTAGAAGTAGAGACACTAGAGTAGAAGTAGAGACACTAGAGTAGAATAAAATAACTGGTAGAAGTTCAAGTCGTCACTAGAATGATTCTCCAGTAAAAGTCTTAAAGTATCTAGTATTTACTGTACTTCAGTATGACAGTAATCTATAAGTAAATGTAGTTAAGTGTAGAAAGTAAAAGTACAAGTACATGTTAATAAAACAGAAGAATATTATGAAGTTTATCCAGCACTTTAAAACATGGAGCTACAACATACTGAAGTACAATAGTGAAGTATTAGTATTTTGTTACTATACAACACTTTGTCCAGCAGGTGGCGCCATTTATCTAAATCTGTTTAGTGAAACAGTTACTGTTTATTCAGTCGCTTTGGTGCTTTTCTCTATATGAATATTAACGTTTGTGCATTTCTCAAAACAATTAGTGAAAACTGCAAAACTTAGTTGAAAACCTGCAACAACGTCACAGTCTCATGTCGATGAAACTACCAGCGTCATCAAAACAACACGATGGTCAAATGACTTCGTCATGTTTTCATTATGACACTTTATTCTCAGTGTTTTCAGACAGAACTACGCGCCGCCTGTACAGCCGTTTGAAAACTACAGTAAAGTTACTACATTGCTGTAGTTTGAGTCAATTCTACATCGTTGTGCAAAAGAAAAATACACAACAGTCACTTATTTAGAACAAACATGAGAAACATCTTGTTGGCAGATCTTTGCACAGATGTGAACAATATAACAGTGAACAGGTAAATTACTGACGTTCTTGTCTGTCTGGTCACATATTTACATCAACATCACAACAGACATCATCCCTTTAAACGCAGCGAGGACAGTGTCTCCTTTAGGGACGTTGAGATATTGGACCATTCATGTCTGATACTTCACACACTTCATCATGAGTGAAACAAGTTCACCTTGTTCAGTTTAGGAGACATTTCCAGGAAAAACTGATAAATTTAGGTATAAAATCTGCCTGATAGAATTTGACAGAACTACTTTAAAATGACAGAACAACTTTTAACAAAGTAGTTTAACGTTCCTTTATTTACACATTTAATCCATAAAAAAGAACAAACACAATCATCTGCACTGAAGATTTATGAATCTATTAAGTTGTCGGTTCTTTGTTTGGTACAAAATCTGCTGCAAATTGATACGTTAGATAAAGTCTGATACCAGATGTAACTGACGAACCTCGTCTGGTCTCAGACACCGATAACAGAGGATTCACACTGAGCACATACGTCCTTATCTATCGTTGTATATCATAAGATATAGATACGATAGGATACGACGTGTTTTTACTGCGATGGAGCAACTTGGTCCTGACACTTTGTGTAAACAGAAATCAGGATTTGTTTCACAGCTACAACGAGCAAAACGCAACAAACAAGACTGAAAGACCAGACCGAGTCTTCGGGTTGTTCGACTGTTGAGACTCGAGGTGTCGATCACATCGTCAGCTCCAGTTTCTCTGGTTGAAGAAGAAACAAGGAAACAACAAAAACAAAGAGAAGAAAAAAAAAAACAGTCGGAGGATGAGAAACAAAAGGAAACAAGAAGAGAAACAGAGCTGCCGTTAACAGACAGACGAAGGGAAACGAGCACAAGATGAAACCAGGACAAATGATTTCACTTTATTTGAAATAAAAACTCATTAGACTGAACTTCAAGTTAAATCAACAACAACTCAACTTCAGTTGAACTTCTCTGGAATAAACTGACACTTGATGATAGATAGATAGATAGATAGATAGATAGATAGATAGATAGATTGTTTCAGAGGTGTGCAAAACTAAAAACAAAACTCACCCAAAACCAATTATTGAACTCCAAAACAGTGACATAACTGCACAAAAAAGAGTCAAAAATCCCCATAATCAAACCAAAGACCTTCACCTGTTTCCTCTGAGACTAACTGTGTCACTAACTGTGACAATCTTTGATATCTGGGGTAGACATGACAGACTTTATTCATCCCAAAGGGAAGTGAAGTTGTGAACTTTGACGTGATGTAGAATAAGTAGAATAAGTTGAGACTCAACGTGAATTTAATGAATGAAATGACTTGATGTTCAGCCTGATGTGAGGTTTGACCTTTGGACTTGGTCCTGAAAGAGTTAACTGGTCCTTTCTGCTCAGGTGAGCTGCAGGTGTGTGGTGTGTGTGTGTGTGTGTGTGTGTGTGTGTGTGTGTGTGTGTGAGCGACCATGTCGAAGCCTCGTGGATCTGGTCCAGTTATCGATCAGATTCCAGTGAGTCAGCGTGTAACTGCATTAACCTCGTTTCTGTCGAAGCCAGGTTCCTACGTCAGCTCTCACCTCAGCGACTTCCCATGGAGGATTACAACACCGCCCACTCAACGCTATCAGTCTCTCTGCTATCTGACCCGTCTTACCACACAGCTGGAGGTTTGCCCGCTGGACAAACAGCGTTCGGGTGTTTTATCGCTCACTTGGCAGAGGAGATGAAACATTTAACGAGTCATTGTTCAGTTGTAAAATGTAGAAAAAGACATGATGGAGCAAATGTGTCGGCTGATTAGTGAAATGGATCCAAAGATCATCTAGAGATTTTTTTTTTCCAGGGATTTTACAACCTCTTCATTTCCTCTTTCACAACCTGACAGTTTTATCTGTGGGTCATTAAAGGACAAAATTAATCTGAGGTCGTGATAAAATAATAATGTGAACGATGACTCCAGTTATTTGACGTTAGAGAAACAGGAGGAGACTCAAAGTTGATGCATCAACGACAACGACTTTTTTATTGTAACTCATGTTAGCGGTTAGCATGCTAACATTGGCATTAAGGGAAATATTCACAGTTACAGATGATGATGAGTTGATTCTTTGTATTGGTAGAAAAATCACATCAATCAGACGAGTTTAGAGAAAGTTGATGTTTTGTAATTTCAACCTAAAGAGTCATAACGACAGTGTGAGGAACATAGAGTTGAGTGGAGACAAATGTCTGTTTATTAAACCAGTGTCACATCTCAAAATAACATTTTGAGATGTTGGTTAAGTCAATCTCTCTTTAACCTTGATGCTAAACTTTAGTAACTCTTGTGTTTGATAAAAAAATATATATATATATATATATATATATAGTTTTATACTTTTTTTATAGCTCATTTTTTATTTTAAAGTGACGGTTCAGAGCAACATGAACCCAGAGTCTATTTCACCATAACAATGAGTCAAACTCCTCCTCAACAGATATTTTATGTTAGTTGAAGTAATATTGAGTTTGACGTCTTTTGTTGGAACTGGATATTACTTCAACCAACGTAACATATCTCTGGTGTTTGACATGAATAGGGTCCCTACACATTTGTGAAGAAATAATTTCTTTTTCAAACAATTAAAATAGTTGTTCAGGAAAATGATGAATCTAAACAATCACAAGTTGTTATAAAACCAGAATCATGTTTCAACAATTTTTAATAAACTCTATTACTAAGTTATCAGTACTTCAGTTTATAACCCTTTCCTAACATGGTTTTTGTTGGAAATCACTTACATTCCTCAGTTATAACAAAAAGTAGTTACTTTTTCAACACGTAACCTTCAGTACTGGTGAGACTGGTTGGGACATAGATTGACACTGTAAATAAATCTATTGGTAAATTGTTCCAGGACAACGCACACAAGGAACGATCATCATTGGATATTTTTTAATGTAAAGACGTCACTGAATGCAGCACTTTGCACTGTCAACATCAAAAATGTGTCGTATAGCAAAAGCAAATAAGTGACGCAGAGAAAATGTACAAAGGGACGTTGTGCAAGAAAACGTGGACGGACAGGAGCATCAAAGGTGAGGTTTTATCAGCGTGTGTGTGTGTGTGTGTGTGTGTGTGTGTGAAGGCTAGAGGGTCTCGATCGGACTCTAACCCACCGCTGGACGTCAGCAGTGACAGTTGGACATCGATTGTCCAACCTCTCTTTTCATCTTCCAGTGGCAGATGCACCAACATGTTAAGAAGCTTCCTGCTCTGAGGTGTCACCTCACGTCCTTCAACACATGAAACATGATGTAAAACCTCACTGCACACGGATAAAACTGCATTTTATTTCAAGATAATCGATGGACGATCCAGTGTTGAGTTGATTACAGATTAAATTCAATTCATTTTATTATTATGATCAGTGTGTTGATATGTTTCCTTCCAGTTTTCATTTCTATCTTCTTGTAGATATTTCACCTTGTTTTTTTAATGTTATATTTAATTTATGTGATATTGTTGTTAGTTACAGTCGTTCTAGTTTTATTTCCAGATGATAATGAGTTGATACTTTGTGTTGGTATAAAAATCACATCAATCAGACGAGTTTAGAGAAAGTTCATGTTGTGTAATTTCAACCTAAAGAGTCTTAACGACAGTGTGAGGAACATAGAGTTGACAAATCTCTGTTTTAAACCAGTGTCAGACTCAAACTAACATGTGACTTGTGGTAGTGAGACGGTTCCTACAGACAAACCAACGTCTCGTTAACTTTATGAATGAACAGAGTCACTACGTTACCTGGAGATGTTTTACTGTCGACACCATCTTGAGGAAAAGTCTGTAAAAGATGATTGATCCAAACACTCTCAGTTGACGCCAGTACAGGAGACTATTTCCATGGAAATGTACGAATTCTTATCAGTTTGTGTCAATACAGACTAGTGATGAAGTGGAAATGGAAAAGGAGCCGAATACTCATGCTACAGCTGAAGTGAAGTGATATTTTGAGCTTTATTAGTGGTTAAAAAATGACAATTTAGATACGTTTGGCTGACTGCCCCATTTACTTTCATTGTTAATTATTTTGTTGTGAAAACAAAAGACGAGAGAAAGTCAAACTGGATATTACTTCAACCAATGTAAAATATCTGTTGAGGTGGAGTTTGACTCGTATTCGTGGTGAAATAGACTCTGGTTCATGTTGCTCTGGACGTCACTTTAATGGAGAAATTTTGTGTAAAATGATTTTTGGATGTGGTAAAACATGATAATGAGTTGTTATGTTTGCTGAGGAGTTAAACTACACTAGCCTGTTTCATTACGGATATTTTTATTTTTGTCGTAAAGACTCACCATGCTAGTTATTATGGCACCAACGTAGCTTGAAGTCGTCGCTATTTTAAACCATTAAAACAGCTCAAATCAGCTCCACACTTCCTTGCTGGTATAACAAAGGTCCTGACATTTAAAATGAGGCGTTGACAACTTAGCAGTAGTTATCAGTTGCCACCATGTTGAAAATAAGTCTGACAAGTTGATTGACGAACACAAACCAATGTCACCAAATCTGTTGGTGACAACATCTGGTCGTTGTCTACAAGGGAATGAATTAACTTGTACCATCTCTCCTCCTGTTCTGACCACTGGTTCGTGTTCATCAGTCGACTTGTCGGACTTAATTTCAACATGGTGGCGACTGATAACTACCGCTAGGTCTGATCTGTACGAAAAAGTCTGCTTAATAAACGATGTGTTCACGTACAAAGTTGTCAACGCCTCATTTTAAATGTCAGGACCTTTGTTATACCAGCAAGGAAGTGTGGAGCTGATTTGAGCTGTTTTAATGGTTTAAAATAGCGACGACTTCAAGCTACGTTGGTGCCATAATAACTAGCATGGTGAGTCTTTTGAACAAAAATGATAAAAATAACAATGTTCATAATGCAGCAGGTTAGTGTAGTTTTGCTCTTCAGCAAACATAACAACTTGTTAACATGTTTTACACTGAAGTTCTCTTTTAACTATTCGGTTTTGAAAAGAAAAGACGGTCAAACTCAATATTACTTCAACCAACGTGACATATCTCTTCAGGAGGAGTTTGACTTGTATTCTTGGTGAAATAGTCTCTGGTCCATGTTGCTCTGAACCGTCACTTTAAGAACCGACAGTGGATGAATCTTTTAAAACCTGATGCTATAAATGTCCCAGACTACAAGTGGTCTGAGGGATCAGATATCAGCACATTCTCTCAGGAACTGGAGGTTTTTTTGTTTTGTTTTTATCTTGATTGTCAGGTTGAGATGGTTTGTTTTTTTTTTTGTCACCAAAGAAATTGCTTCTGTCATCTGATCCACATCTGTGGAAAAAAAAAAATCACGTGCATCGAAAAAGTTGAAGCAGGAAAGAAATTTGATTTAGTGAAACAAAATAAGACATTTGAGTTTCACCTGCACAACTGAAACAATACTGAGTCGTACTGCCAAGTAATTAGATATTAGCAGAAACGTGAGTGTGATCCTGGAGAGTTACCATCTTTCCACTGTCAGTCTGACTCCATCACGTCATCACTGATGTTTGATATGTTTAAATGTAGATAAACCATCTGAATTATGAGCTGATTCCTCCAAAGAAAGACACAATAAAATAAAAATAAAAATAAAATAAAACATCATTACAAAAACAATAAATCTTCCATCTTTTTATTTAAATTGCTTCATTATATTTCTTTATTGTTTAACTATCAGCCACTGGAACATCACAGTTCATTAACACATTCACACTGATGTGGTAGTTTATCACTGCAGCTGATAAATACACCAGACTCAGCAGAGTTGGAGACGTTAGTAGTTTTCCTTCTCTCATGAATGAGTCTGCAACTTAAACGACTTCTAAGAAGTGACTGAGATAATCTCAATAAAGATTAGGAAAATTCTCATTTGACCTCATTTTTAACACACAGTTTTCTGAACTTTATTATCACACTGTTTTTTTTTTTTTTTTTTACTGTTTGAACTAATGTTTGTGGTGTTTTGACTCTAAGTCGACCTGTGACTGTTTAGACCATCAACACCATGTTTGAGGGTTGATGGAGGCTCCATCTTAAAGGTGGATGATGGAGAAACTTCAACAATATCAATATCAAACACAAATGTAGTGAAAAAAGAACAACTTTAGTTCTTTAGTTCAGACTCATTCATTGTCTATGAAGATTGTTGTAGCTCCATGTTTTAAAGTGCTGGATAAACTTCATAATATTCTTCTGTTTTATTAACATGTACTTGTACTTTTACTTTCTACACTTAACTACATTTACTTATAGATTACTGTCATACTGAAGTACAGTAAATACTAGATACTTTAAGACTTTTACTGGAGAATCATTCTAGTGACGACTTGAACTTCTACCAAAGTTATTTTATTCTACTCTAGTGTCTCTACTTCTACTCTAGTGTCTCTACTTCTACTCTAGAAGTACAGACACAGCGTCTACTTTTCTTAATTCCAGTTAAAATTGGACATACTCCATTTCAATCACCTGCTGATACTAACACAATAAAACAATACAACATCGTGTTTATGGAGAAAACAAGGTTTAGTTACTTTGAATGAACAAAAACTTCTCATCAAGTTTCAGGAAAAGTTCCTGGTTTTGTTTAAAATGTGAACTTCCTTTGGATTATCTCACCATCGTTGTCATGGAGACTGAAATAAAAAAAACATGGTTGAGGAAATAATCTCGCTTTGTCGACACAAATGGTTTGACTATTATTCTGTTTCTAAACTGCTGATGTTTGTTTGAAGTTGTGTTTTTGTAAAAGAACTTGGACTTTTAACTCTAGTTTGGTTTAAACCAACTTCTAAGAAAACACATTTATGATTAAAATGATATAACAGACATGAGCTGGGAAGAAGAACGATGTTTAAAGGTCTTTATGGTTGAACAAATAACCTGCACAAGAGAAAATGTTCATGAAAACAGACACTTCAACACGCAGCGAAAACGTGGGTTTGCATACTTGATGTGGTTATTTCCTCAGATCATGTTCCTCAAAAACAGGAAAACACTCAAAAGCTGCATGACAGAGTAAATCATTGTCTCTGACACAATCGGACAAACAACCTGCCACTGCCAAGGAAACTAATGTTCTTTACATATTTAGACAGTAACACAGGCAGATAGATAGATAGATAGATAGATAGATAGATAGATAGATAGATAGATAGATAGATAGATAGATAGATAGATAGATAGATAGATAGATAGATAGATAGATAGATAGATAGATAGATAGATAGATAGATAGATAGATAGATAGATAGATAGATACTTTATTAATCAGCTCATATACATGATACACATGATATTATAAAAACAACAACAACAGACAATAACCTTAAAAAAATGAAGATAAAGATAAAAACAGGGACAAAAATGACCAAGAAGTGTCTATTTTGGATGAAATAATTTACCAGTTTTCATAAATATGTATAAAATTACAACCCTAACTCTACATTAATGCCAGTAACCTGTTTTTACTTCTCACAAATCAAAGTTTTAACATCAACTCCTGCCTAATCTCTTGTACGTCTAATCTCTGAAGGTCAGATTGAGCTGCGGTGCTGGTGTTTGTCTTCTTTTCTCTCCGTGTCCGTCACAAAAACAACAACAGCAGCGTGGTACATGGTATATGGACACGCAGATAGTGTCAAAAACAAGTCAGTGATGATTAACCGCAGCTGCCGTCATTATCTTTGTGTCTTACACAATAGCTGCAGTTAAACTATGGGACAAAAACATATGTGTGGGCTCCTGAGACCACTGAGGTTTCATGGTTAATGTGGACTAATGTGTTTTTGTTTGTGTGTGTATTGACTGGACATAATCCTTCATGTCTGAACCAGTGGAACCAGTACAACTATGGTGCTGATTGCTGTAAAATTTAAATGAAATAAATGTAAGTTTTGAAGGTTTTTGAAGACTCTAGTTCCTGCAGCAGCTGCCACCATCATGCTTCACTATTGTTATGGTGTCTTTAGATGATGTTCACTGATGTTTTTGCACCAAACAAATCCTTTAAAATTATAACCAAGAAGTTCAACGTTGGCCTCATGGTTTTTGAAGACACGATGTGTGTTTCTGTAAAACGTATCAGCTCTTGGACGTTTTAACTTCTCAAGGCTCCATCTTGCCTCATGACCTCACACGCTGTAAATATAAAGAACAGATGAGGTTGTTGTCATTTGTAGGATTCAACAGATACTTTAATAAGTTGTCAGAAATTCCTGCAGCTCTGACCAGTTTTCTGTACGATGCAACAGCTATTTGGGATTAATCAGTCACTTTAATTGATCAATTCTCGTGCAACCACATTATTTCAAGTAATAAGTCACATTAAAGATAGAAAAAAAAAACTTCTGTAAGTATTTGATTTGTTTTGGTCTCAGTTATTTGCTGTGAACTGATTTATTTTTATGTTACCTTGAAATTAACAGACATTTGTCATTGTTGGATTCATTTAGTCTCAGAGGAAGAAGGTGAAAGTCTTTGGTTTGACTATATCATGTCGTTATGGTTTAACCAATCTATTTAAAAAGGTAACCAAGGTAAACGCTTCGGTCTCGACTGTGGTGATGTTAGACTCTTTTTGGATCAGTTATGTCTGTTTTGTGGCTGTATCGAGGTCGAACATCCTTCTGTAATGATTTTTGCGATCTTGGCTACAGCTACAGTGTTAACTACATGTGCAGTGAAATGTTTGATTCAGTTTTTGTGCATCTGGATTCCCAATCAAGTTGTTCTCATGTTCACACTTTCCTGTTTCTGCTGTTAAATGGCAGAACAACAGATAACACCAGTGAAAGAGAAACAGCCAAAAGGTGTTCACATTAGCTGGTTTCACACTGTCGGGCCGGGGCCATGTGGGGCCCAACAAGGTGCTAGTGTCCCAGGTCTATCCCCGAGACCTTTGTGTTCAGATTATCAGGCCACTAGTGTCTGGATCAGCCTTCAACCAGCCCCAGTTTGTGAAAACGTCACCAACATCACCCATTTTCAAACAGGACGGGAGGTTCAAGCAAATCAAACGACTAGTGGCAAGTAAACAATCAATTCTGTTTCTGTTTTTTATTCTAGTTGTAGCAGATCTACATGAGTCTGTTGTAAGAAGTTAGTTTGTTAACTGCTGCTAGTGTAGCTTATACTGCGCTGTAGTTTCTTAAGTCTTCCTCAGGCGTGGAGGGCAGCTCTCTGGATGTTTACCTTGGAAAGTTCCTTGCTCCGAGAGCAGAGCACGAACATCATCGTGAGACCAGAACTGTTGGTCCATCATTCTCCGTCACAGCTAAAATTGTCAATACATTTCTGTGCTGCCGTCTTCAGAGTCTCTACCTGCTGTCTCCACATCTACAGCAACAGGTTGACTCCACCTTAACATTGACGCTGCCTCTAGTCGCTCTCTGGCCCTGAGTGGCCCAACGTTTTGGTCGGGCCAGAAATCTGGAGCTGGTGGCCCTGAGACGACCCCGACGAGGCACCGGTTGGCTCAGTTTTTCCCCGACAGTGTGAAGCCAACTAGTTTTAAGGCTGAAAAATGTCTTGTTACAATATTGTGATGGTTTAGATCTGTTTTCTATCGGGGATTTACTTTTATTCTGAGCAGATTTGGCAGCTACTTTGTGCAGTTATGTTATTTTTCTAACAGAAAAGGTCATTTTGATGTTACAAACCAAAGATTTATAAAATAATGGCAACAAGATCCTTTTAGAAAAAGGAAACAGAATCAATGAATTTTAAAGTTTAAATACTTTTATTGTTGTGTTTTTCCCTCTTTGGGACTCAAGATTACAACAACACAGAACCAAGAGATAGTAACATAGTATAAAAATAAATTAAAGTGACAAAAAACAGAAAAAGAAAAACATATTTTTCTCCCACGTCTGAGAGATCAAACTTCAATGAGACTTATTTGCTCTTTCTGTGCCATGTGAATCCGTATGACAAGACACGTACAATAACTTATTATTATTAAATAGCAGACTTCAGCAGTAGTACAGTCGAACAATAGTTTAAAACTTTGGCTAGAAAGGAAAAACATTCCTATTCAGATCCTTTGGTTGGTATAGTTTTAAATTCTCTCTATAAAAAAAAAAAAAAAAAAAGAAAAGTTTGTTCTTCTTTGAATTATTTTTGTAAAACTTCACCTCAGAAAGTTTGAGACCCTTGTGAAAAGAGACCCTCAGTAAAACAATGACGAGATATTTTATAGAATTATTCAACCCTGAAAAGTGCTGTCACAGAATAACTACAATTACCTTCTAGAAATAGAAAAGGTTGCTCTAGAATGATTAAAATCCAGTTCTAGAATCACAGACTAGACGTTCTAATCGCTCCTCACATCTGCTTCACTCTCTGCTGCAGCAGCTCCAGCTGTCTGGACACCTCGTTGGGCAGGTCGTCGTTCACCTGAGTGGTGAAGTACTTCCTCACCTCCTCCACTTCCCTCTGCCAAAACTCCTGATCGAGGGAGAACAGCTCGTCCAGGTTCACGTCTCCCTGCAGACCCTGGAGGTTGAGGGAGTCACGGCAGGGCAGGTAGCCCACGACGGAGGGCATGGCCCCGGCCTCGCCGTTCACACGCCTGAACATCCAGTCCAACACGCGGATGTTGTCACCGAAGCCGGGCCAGAGGAAACCGGCGGTGGGGCTCTTACGGAACCAGTTGACGTGGAAGATCTTGGGGAGTTTGGCGCCGGGACGGTCGGCCATGCTCAGCCAGTGAGAGAGGTACTGACCGAAGTTGTAGCCGAAGAAGGGACGCATGGCGAACGGGTCATGCATGATTACTTTACCTGGAGAAAAGATGGAGTCAAAGAAGACAGAGAGCAGAGGTAAGTATCTTCTTATTCAACTCTTTTGACAACACAGTCATGAATAATTCACAGTTTTGGATACAGACCTTTGTGTTCAGCTGCAGCAGTGGCCTCTGATCTCATGGCCGCTCCGACAAACACTCCATGCTGCCAGCTGAAAGCCTCATACACCAGAGGGACACCTGAAAGGAAGCATTGTCACAAGTTAGATTAACATCGAATCCACTAAAACACATCTTCTCATCTTCTGCCAGGTCGTAGTTTCTAGGTTCCTTCTCACCTTCTGGTCTGCGGCCTCCAAAAATGATGGCCTCGATGGGGACGCCCTCTGAGGATTCCCACTGTGGGTCGATGATGGGGCACTGACCGGCCGGAGTGCAGAAACGAGAGTTGGGATGAGCGCAGGGTTCACCTGAGGAGGGTTGAAGACATGAAGTGTGAGCTTTATTTCTCATTTTTATCTCATCTGATAAGTGTCGCTGCTCTTTCTGGTCTTACCATCTTCTGAGCTCCAGGGTTTGTTCTTCCAGGAGGTGAGGGTCGTTCCCTCTGGCAGCGGCTGATCCATCCCTTCCCAGTAAACGCCGCCATCGCTGGTCTCTGCAACATTAGTGAAGATGGTGTTCTTGACGATGGTTGCCATGGCGTTGGGGTTGGTTTTGGCGGAGGTGCCCGGTGCGACGCCAAAGAAGCCGTTCTCTGGGTTGATGGCTCGTAGGTTTCCTAATGAAAGGGGAACAAGATGATTATAAATCAAACGTCTTTAATATTGATGTAGTTTTAACATTCGGGATATCAAAGGTTTCTTGTCTCTCACCTTGGTCATCGAACTTCATCCAGGCGATGTCGTCTCCAACACATTCGACCTTCCAGCCCGGCAGTGTTGGGCAGAGCATGGCCAGGTTTGTTTTCCCGCAGGCGCTGGGGAAAGCTGCAGCCATGTACTTCTTCTCTCCAGCAGGGTTGGTGACACCCAGAATCTGAACACAACGACATATTTGTTCTGGTAAGAACAGATTTGCCACTATTGGACGAACCTTTTAGATTCAAGATGACGATAAAAGTCCCTTTTTTTGATCCTTTCTCTTACCAGCATGTGCTCAGCGAGCCAGCCCTCCTCCTTGGCGATACGTGATGCGATGCGCAGAGCGAAACACTTCTTCCCCAGCAGGGAGTTTCCTCCATAACCACTTCCAAAAGACACAATCTGCCTGCGGTCTGGGATGTGGGCAATTAACGTCTGCTCGGGGTTACAGGGCCAGTTGTTCACCAGGGGCTCTGGAAGAGAAATCAGGGATCATTTAGCATTTGTCTTCAGCAGCAGTAGTAGTAAGACTAAGACTAAATGCATTGATGTTTGTTGTCATACTTTTGAGGGGCAGAGGACAACCGACGGAGTGCAAACAGCGAACGAACTCGCCGTTCCCCAGCGCGGTCAGAACGGCCTTCCCCATGCGGGTCATCACCCTCATACTGGCCACAACGTAGGGGGAGTCGGTGAGCTCCACGCCAATCTTAGAGAGGGGGGAACCTACTGGACCCATGCTGAAGGGAATCACGTACATGGTACGACCTGAAGAAGCAGAAAAGAAGATGTTAACATCAAGTATGAGTTGGTAAAAGATAAGCTCCTGTCAAATGTTTTTCTCCTCGGTACCTTTCATGCAGCCGGGGAACCGTTGAGCCTGAGCTTTGTCGAACTCTTCAGGGGACATCCAGCGTCCCAGCTGACTGACTCCGCCTCCCAGTGGCGAAGGCACCGTGTCCTTCTGATCCCTGGTCACGATCACAGTCTTACTCTCCACACGAGCTACGTCCCGTGGGTCGGTCCTGGCCAACCAGCTGCAGGAAGACGAAGGACATTTATTCTTTATGAACTTAAACAATAATTACACATCTGTATGTTATTATAATATACTTATTAGACACGTGTTATGTCATAACAGCTGCAGCAAAAGCAGGTTGTGGTGTGACTGAACAAACTGGACTTTCTAGTTTCTCTGCAGACTGCAGACCTTTTCTTGGCATGTCGCTATGTTTTTTTAAAACAGCTGATGACGACTGACATTGTCTTTAATAACAACATGTCTGTACTACTGTTATGTTGGTTATGAAAACAGTTATCACCTTTGAGTAAAAGTTAAAAATAATATTAATTAAAAAAAGACTTGGTTCTGTCCAAATACTCTTTTCTTTGATGAATTTACTAAAACCTAATCTAAACCCTTTAAATTGTAATATAACCTACCAGTTTTCATATTTGGTGAGCTTCTTGATCATCCCCTGCTCCTCCAGCTGGGTCAGGATGGCCCGGTTCTCCTCGTCGGAGCCGTCGCAGATGTGGATGGAGTCGGGTTGACACAGGGTCACGCTGGACTCCAGGAACTCCCTGACGGCCGGGCTGAGGGCGCTGACGTCGCCCTGGAGGATTCTTGGTCCGCTTTGGTTCTGGGACTGGAGCTGAGGAGGCATGGTCGCAGGAGTCTGGAGCGAAGGCGAGTGACAAAAGAAAAGAGGAAGAAAAGTCGAGAAGAAAGTTCTGCAGAGAGGAGAAAGGAAGAGACAAGAATATGCAGGACGGAGGGAGGGAAGAGGGAAAGAAGAGAACACGGAGAAAGAAATATTACTTTTCCATCACTTTCTTGACTCAATTCCTTTTTGAAAATGCTGCAGCCTCCAGATCATCTGGGTGATGCAACAGCATCTCTGTGCAGACCCCCAACCCCCCTACTCTTCCCCCTCTCCCTGCACACAACACCATTATCCTTCCTCCTGTTACACACACAAGTTTCCAGTGAAAGGAAAAGAGCATGCGGTTACCTTCAGTGGTTTGTTGGGAGCAGGTTTGAGCTTTTAGTGCAGCTTCATCAGCTGAGTCGTCTCCGTTCGTTCTCAGGAGAGTAGAGATGACCGTTTCTCTTGATTGTGTTGAATCAGCTGAAGGTTTGTTCCTTTTATACCCAGGGATGTCCCACAAGAGGAGGGAGGGAGGAGGAGGAAGAGGAGGAGGAGGAGGAGGTGTGTGTGTGGAGGAGGGGGAGAACCCGTTGTTCCGTGCAGATCTAAAAAACACGGTGTGTTACAATCCACCAGTGAATCATTAATCAGTGGGACGTAACGTAACGTTGTCTTCGTGTAACCGGTTCCTTCTGCCGCCGGACGATAGCTGATGGATGACGGTTGGCTGAGATCCCAGAGAGACGGACGGATCACTGCTCACAGCTTCTTCTCTCTGCACATAAATGTTTATTTTTTTAAGTGAATTCATACTTTAACAAATAAAACAAACCCTTTTTCCTGCTGCTACAGTCTTATACTCATTAAATACAGAAACAGTTAAAATCATATGTTGTTTTTGCACTTTTTTTTCCTGAAACACTCAGATGTTTTTGTTTTTTTTTTTTTTAAGGCAGAGAAACAACCCTGTCATTTTCTCTCCCTGTGTAGAAAACCTCTCCGTCTTCCTGCAGCAGCTGCTGTTGAACTTTGACCCACTTCGTCGAGTGATGTAAGTTCAGGGTTCGACGTCGTCAGGCTGCCGTGTGACGTGGGCAGCGCCTTTTGGCTGACCTCCTTTCTATTGGCCGACGGACAGGGGCTCGTCTGCCTGAGGTCAAAGGTCAACTGAGGAAATGTCTCAGAGTGTAACTGTTGAAAAAGGATCTGAACAAAGACACATTTAGCCTTTTAAAGGTAAAAGACACTGAGCTGAAATGAACTTAAAAGTTGGAGTAAAGATAGAACTTGCACAACAATTTCCAGGAATAATTTGTGCTGTAAAATAAAGACAGTCGGTCCTGAATGAGCTTATGTCTCATTTATCTAACATTATCTGACTTTTCTTCTTCCCTCTGAGAGCAGACAGATTATAAAATACTCAGAAAGAGAAGAGATTGTTTAAGTCGTGTATCCCACTTTCTTTTAGTTTCGTTCATATTCTGATGATTTCATACAATCGATTTTCCAAGAAATGTTTTGCAAAGATTGTCTAAAAGTCGACATAAAAGTCTGACAATCGGATTTTTATTTTTTCTTGCATTTGGCTTTTTTTAATTTGCAGAACATAGTTTTATACATGCAACGTAAAAAAGCATCATTTATTCTTTGTAGTGAAGTTTCAGACGCATCAGTCGGGAGTGAAGATGTCGTAACTGTTGCAATTTACTTGTAGAGTCGCTGCATTAGTTTAATAGTTACTGTTTTCTACCAAAGACTTTCTACTCATTTCCTTTTCTTGAGTCTTAAATCGCTGACTTGACGGATTCCTTCCTGGTTCTAGTTTAATAAAAGACGTTTAAAGTTACATAACAAACCGCTGCTCTCTTCAGGTGTCTTATGAACAATAGCCTCAATTGTGTAACAGTGAAGCAGCCATAAAAAAAAAAAAAAAAAAAGCCAGACATGGATCTTTAACCTGGACACTAAACTTTAGTAACTCTTGTGTTTGATTTAAAAAAAAAAAATTGTATTAGTATTTTATAAACTATTTACTATACTATGCTGAAATGTTACTGACAATATACCATAAGCTCATTTAAAGATATTAGTTTTAAACTATATTTATAGCTCACTTTTTATTTTAAAGTGCCAGGTCAGAGTAACATGAACCAGCGTCTATTTCACCAAGAATAAGTCAGACATGTTACGTTGGTTGAAGTAATATCAAGTTTGACCGTCTTTTGTTTTCACAACCAAATAGTTAACATGAACCAGTCAATAAGCGTATCTAAATTGTCATTTTTAACCACTAATAAAGCTCAAAATATCACTTCACTTCAGCAGTAGCAAGAATAGGGTCCCTACACATAAACTGAAGCACTAACTTTCCTTCACTGACACATCGACCTGTTGTTCAGGAAAATGGAATTGAATGTGGAACAACCTATCACCAGTTGTTATAAAACCATCGTTGGGTAATTCTTGTAAAACAGTGTTTTTAATAAACTCTGGGTTCACTTACTAAGTTATCAGTACTTCAGTTTATGTGTAGGGACCCTATTCATGCTACTGCTGAAGTGAAGTCATATTTTGAGCTTTATTAGTGGTTAAAAAATGACAATTTAGATACGTTTGGCTGACTGCCCCATTTACTTTCATTGTTAACTATTTGGTTGTGAAAACAAAAGACGGTCAAACTTGATATTACTTCAACCAACGTAAAATATCTGTTGAGGGAGTTTGACTCTTCGACTCTTTATTTTTTATTATACCGTACTATTATAGCATAAAAAATAGCAGTAGTACGTTTCTATCACGAGGAGAAGATCTATCAATTAAAGACCATTACATAAAAAATAAATGTCTTTGCTGTCAGAGTCAGAGTTGACCACATCTCACAGTTCAAGAGACTGAAAATGAAGAAATATTAGATGTTTTAAATGTCTGACCAGCTGTTAAAGAGGCAGTTAAGATTTGACTAATAATTCATGTTTGACGGTCAACCAACAGCAACAACATTTAAGTTGAAAATATCCAGTTATGAATTTTCTTTTACAAAATCTGAAGGAAACAGCAGAAAACACTTTGAAGAACTTGTGTATCAGAAACAAGACGACCTTGTAAAGCAGCAGAGATCTGAACACAAGCTTTTGTTTCTATTCTCTTACAATCAGCAGAAGATATAAACACACAATCAAACGAGAGCAGTTTGTGGTCGGCAGCGGAAAACATCCGACTATCAACAAAACAAAAGTGACAACAACAGATTAAAGTGTCGGCGTTTGAATAAGGTTCTTTGAAAAGTGACAGACTCTGAGTTTATCAGGTGAAAACGTTCAGTCGATGTTGTTGCTCTGACGCTGCGTCGAGGAGTTTGTTCTTTTGTTGTCTTTGCTTTGTTAGAACAAACTTTCCTAAACTTTTTTCTATTTTTCAATCCTGTCATGAATACAGATTATGCACCTGCTCTAAACTCACTTTATTAGGTACTAGTGGTGTTTGTATAAAGTATATTAAAGTACAGATACTAGAGTAGAAGTACAGATACTAGTTTGACTAAGTCACTGACTAGAATATTACTCAAGTAAAAGTCTGAAAGTCTTTTGTTTTCACAACCAAATAGTTAACAATGAAAGTAAATGGGGCAGTCAGCCAAACGTATCTAAATTGTCATTTTTTAACCACTAATAAAGCTCAAAATATCACTTCACTTCAGCAGTAGCATGAATAGGGTCCCTACACATAAACTGAAGTACTGATAACTTAGTAAGTGAACCCAGAGTTTATTAAAAACACTGTTTTACAAGACTTACCCAACGTCTGGTTTTATAACAACTGGTGATGAAGGTTGTTCCACATCAGCAGATTCATCATTTTCCTGAACAACAGGTTGATGTGTCAGTGAAGTGTGAGAAACATGATGAATTTTCTGATCTTCTGATGTGTCAGTTTATGATTAAAGTAAAGTAAAAGTACAAGTACATGTTAATAAAACAGAAGAATATTATGAAGTTTATCCAGCACTTTAAAACATGGAGCTACAACAATCTTTATAGACAATGAATGAGTCTGAACTAAAGAACTAAAGTTGTTGTTTTTTCACTACATTAGTGTTTGATATTGATATTGTTGAAGTTTCTCCATCATCCACCTTTAAGATGGAGCCTCCATCAACCCTCAGACATGGTGTTGATGGTCTAAACAGTCACAGGTCGACTTAAGAAATTAGTAAGAAAATGTAGTGAAAGTTAACAGAATTAAGTAAAGTTTGTTTAACAGCAACGTTACATTCAAACTCATTATTTTCTAGTTTTTTACTGATATTATGAAATGAAAAGACTCCTTCAAGATGTCCAGAAACACTGGTCCAGACTCAGCTGGTGTAGAGTGACAGTAGGAACGTTTGTGTGTGTGTGTGTGTGTGTGTGTGTGTGTGTGTGTGTTAGTCCATTTACGATCTTTCTGGGACAAAACCACTGATATGACATCGCTGACGAAACAACTTTCATCAATACAACTTACTCAACAACAGCTGATAGTGATGTTTTTTGCGTCGTTGTGCATTAAACTACGTCTGAGATCAATTCATTTCAGTTTGCAGCTCACAGTGTTTTTTTTTTTTTTTTTTTTTTTTTTTTTTTTAACGTAACAAGAAATGGATCGAGAAGTTGCGATAATCTGAGCTAAAATGATTTTGTTGTGTTGGCATCAACATGTTTGTGACACGTCGGTGTCGTACATGTTTAACATGAGCTTATGTATTAAAATCACTATAACGTCAAACATAAACCAGAGCCTCATGTTAAACCAGCAGAGAGAGAGATATGATATCTCCCGTCTTTTCCTGTTGACGGTCTTGCAGCTTTACAGCCTCTGATTTGACATCAAGTTCGACACAAACTGTTTGTTTTTTTCACAGAAATGTGTCGGATTCGTGCAACGTGTGATTTAAACTGTAGAAAAACAGCAGCTGCAGTCGAGGAGGTTAAAGTTCACTGATGTAAAACCACACACCTGATAAGGTGCTGGAGCTGCTGGGAACATTTTGTTAGAAGAGAATAAAAACAAAACCTTGTCAAATCTCTAATTTAGATTTTTATACCGTATTTCAGGACTTGAACTATTTTAATTATGATCATTTTATTGATTAAGGTTGGTGTAAAATCAGTGGCTCCATTATTAAAATTATCAAAGGATAAAATTATTATGAAATTTTTTTTGAAATTGGATAAAAAACACACACACACACACACAAAAAAAAACAACTTTTTGTTCAAGAAATATAAACTTTGCATCATAAGATAATAAAATGACATAATAAAATACATAAATTTTAAATCATAAATATAGTCACGTCTGAATAAAATGTATTAGATCTGTTTATACAAAATAAAATAAAATAAATAAATAAAACTAAAATATCTACATATTAAAATAACACTAATAATAATAATAATAAACTATATATTTCTTCTTTCAGGGACTGAATCTATAGTGATACTTGATATATTCAGCTCAGTTTCTGTGATTAACTGTTACTAACACGTGTTGTTTCAGATCAGAGCAGAGTTAAATCCATGTCTGTGATGAGAGCGCCACCTTGTGTCTCTGTGATGTAGTAAAAAGCTGCAACAGTTAAAAACCTACTGTTGATGGTGAAGATGAAACCGCAACAACAATTTAGAAAATATAGCGACAATATATGAGACACAAAGTTTCCTCATTTATCTACTATGAATACAAACACCTTCAACTTCAACTTTATCACAGAATTAATTATTTAACGTTAAAGACAAAGAGCGTCATATATTCATCTATAAGTTTATGTGACGTGTGTCGACACTAAAGCATCTTCCTGTGGTTCACTAAGAACAAAAAGACGTCGTCACTGATGCTAAATGAAGAACAGTGTCAGTGATGTGGATCCTGACGTTAGAAGAAGTTTCTTAAACAACATGTTGTGATAAAACCTGTGGATGATAAACACATGTGAGTGGAAACGTTCAGCAGGACGTCACAAGCAGCTGCTGATCCACATCAACGATACAGGAAGATGTTTGACTCTGAAAGAAACAACAAACATGAAACATCATGTTTGTCTTCAATGATAAAACATGAAGCAGAGTGTGTTGATGTGTGTTATGATGACAGATATATTTATCTATATTTATTACATCTGATCCAGTGGTTGAAAATAGTTGGAACATTTTCTATAAAAGGTTTTTATTAAACCGTCCCAGCACCTGTCATAGAGACTGATCACCACCTTCCATTAGCATGTTAGCATGTTGCTAACACTGACTGAAAACAGACAATGTTTCCATCTCAATGTCGCCACAGTTACACTTAGTGTGTGTGTGTGTGTGTGTGTCTCCATGACAACGGTAAACAGGTCTGTCAGTGTGAATTACAAACAGGTGAAACGTTAAACCAGGTACACACACACTGATACACACACACACACACACTGGTCAGGACAGATGGAGGATTCAAAACGAACATCTGAACCGGTCAACGTTGTTCATCAGGATGAAATCTGGTAAAGTTTCTTTAAATCTCTGACTGCTGATGATTATTATCATGTTGTTTTTAAAAAAATATGGTGTAAAATAATCATTGTTATTTCATTTCTGCTTGTGTTATTGTTGTTAACATCATCATCATCATTTCTTCTTGAGTCTGTTCAATAATAAACACAGATGGATGAAGTCTCCGACTTAAAGATACAACTAATGTTACGAATGTTAATGAAATGTCTGTTTATCTTTTGATCCTTGGATTTTCTTTTCATGAATGAAACTACTGATTATTTGATCTTTGTTTTGAAAAATACATGTTTATTGTCATTTTTACAAGACCTGAACATGAAGGAGAAACAGCACAAAATCTCTTCACACCTCTGACAGAAAATCCTCTTCTGCCTCCACTTTCAAGAGCAAGTTCGACAACACAACGTCTCGTTTTCACAACGATCGATTACCTGATCAGCACCAATTTGTAAATGTACAGTTTCCTTTTCTCCTCAGTGGAGGATGTAAAAAGACATTTGTGATTTGTCTGCAGAGTTTGATGAGAAAAGAAAGAAACTGTTCACGTTTACGTTCACACTGAATCACCTTCTCATCTGTCGTTCAACACGTGTTTCTGTTGAATTCATCGTTTCCTGCAGAATGAACTCGCCTCTTGTTCTACCTGACGTCGAAAATGATATGTGAGCATCTGAGTCGAGCTTCAAAGACATTTTATCTACAGAGCAACAGGTAGTTACGTCTGGTGTCAGAATTTTAAAACTAAAATCAAATAACCAGTTGATTCATTCGTGAAAAGATCCAATGATCAAAAGATACACGAACCCTTGATTATTTTCATGTGAAAAATATTCTGTCTGCTTTTAGAAAAGATGTACGTGTTAATGTTCATGGTGCAGGAGCCTTAGACTGTGTGTGTGTGTGTGTGTGTGTGTGTGTGTGTGTGTGTGTGTGTGTGTGTGTGTGTAGGAAAGCTCATGTTAAAGTGGAGAAGGATTCAGCTAAAATTTGGCCCAACAAGTGGGGCTTCCTGTCTGACGTCTACACAGAGGTACAGTTCACACAGTTAAACACTGACCTCTACTGGGGAGAAACTACCACAGCAAGTGTCCTATAGATTATCAACAGATTACAGATTATTATGATCATATATGTAATCTGCTCTGTTGTGTGTTTCATTTCAGTATGAGAGGGAGTGTTTGAAGCTGAAGAAAGAAGAGATTCCTCATCAAATGAAAACACAACCTGCAACTACTACAGAGAAAGAAATACATGTATGTTTATCTATCTATCTATCTATCTATCTATCTATCTATCTATCTATCTATCTATCTATCTATCTATCTATCTATCTATCTATCTATCTATCTATCTATCTATCTATCTATCTATCTATCTATCTATCTATCTATCTATCTATCTATCTATCTATCTATCTATCTATCTATCTATCTATCTATCTATCTATTGATCTGTCTCTCCAGGTTGGCCCGTCCCCTCCAGTCCCTCAGACAACTCAGGCTCTGATTGGTTGGCGTTCAGGTCTCCCACACCTTCAGTTGGAGACGCCCAGCACGGTGCATCATGGGAGGCGTAGTTTTGTCAAGGAGCTGGGTTGGCCTCCAGAGGCCTGTTTCTGAGTGGAAGTCCCCGGTTCTCCATAAACACTGAGTCAGCTTTTACAATGAGGGTGTTTCTCAGGTTGTCAGACTTACTCATGGAAATAAACACTAAAACCTCACGTTGTTGGACTCTTAGGTCACTTTGTCTGTGAAGTATTATAGTTAGTCTGTAATCATCAGTTTGGCGTTGTGTATTATTATAGACATGATCCACTCTTCATTGTTTCAGTCATTTATTATAGAAAACATTAAAACGACTGTTGGTCTGATTGTTGGAAATTATTACAAGGATTTGTTTTGCTCTTTTGTAATAATTGTAGAATTATTCCAACACTGATGGTTAATCATTTTATTTATACAGTTGAATTTAAATCTGGTAAAACATGATTCTCATTGTGTTTTAAATGGAAAAAAGAAGAAGAAAAAAGGAAAATACATACATATTTCTATATATATATATATATATATATATATATATATATATATATACACACACATAAAATGAAACAACTACTACTTTTTCTTTTTTATAAATGTGAAGATGTTGTTTGTTAACTTATGAATTCCCCTTTAATTCTTTATTATATATGTGTATATATATATATGTGTGTATATATACATACACACACACACACACGCACACACACACACACACACACACACACACACACACACACACACACACACACACACATATGTATGTATGTATGTAAAATGCAACAATACAGTTTTTTCTTTTTTATAAAAGTGAAGATGTTGTTTGTTAACTTGTGAATTCCCCTTTAATTCTTTATTTGGAAAAACTCCTGAGTCACGTAATGACGTAATGACATCACGAGTTCTCTGCCGGGAAGGCGGAAGTAGAGAATCAACAACAGCAGCAGTTGGAGAGGAGGAGGTTGGTGGTGGTTGTTGTCCTGCGCGACGGACAATTACAACTGTTTAACGGAGTTAGTTTACCGTCGATACGGTCGTGTTTTGTTTACAACAACTTGATAATAATAATAATAATAATAAAAATGTCGTCTATCGCTAAGTTATTCGGCCTCGGAGGTAAAGGTGGAAAACCTCCGACGCCCCAGGAGGCGATCCAGCGACTGAGAGAAACTGAGGAGATGTTGTGTAAAAAACAAGAGTTTTTAGAAAAGAAGATCGAGCAGGAGCTGATAACGGCGAAGAAAAACGGCACGAAAAACAAACGAGGTGAGGAACAAAATGATTAATTCATGATTTTAACGAAGTCTAGTTTAGTTTCAGTCTGTTAGCCTCCAAGCTAAAAATATTTAGCATTTAAATAAAGTAAAAAGTTCTTAAACTACATTAAAAATGTTGTTTTTTATGCTTCTTTAATAGTTATAACATGTTTTATTTAACTAAAACCACCAATAAAGTCTCTTATAGTTTTATTATAAATGTCTGAAGTTGTTTAAAATTAAATATATAAGTGAAATTAATGAATTTATCAACTTTCTGCTGCTAAAATGTGATGTAAAAATATCCCAAACCCTCTAAAAACATCCCTGTTTACTCTGATACATTAACATTTATCCTCAACAAACCTCATGAATCCACCATCTGTTTATCACACACATCACTTCCTGTTGACCTTTAGCAAACACAGGTGTAGCTTTGTTAAAGGTTGTTTCCAAAATAAACAACATATTGTCATAATTGTCACGAATCTCATATCTTAAAAACGTCTCGATCTGTTGCTATGTCGTCGGTTCGGTTTTCTGTCTCCAGAGTCGTTCTGCAGGATTGTTTTCCCTGGAAATGACACAGAGATGTGCCAAGTTACTTCTGCCTTCATCGTGACTGATTTACATATCGAGATCAGGTGTTGTGATAGTGAGAACGAGACCTTGAAAACCAGGAGTAAATGCAAAACCAAAACCTGCGATCCGATGTCGTCGTCATCATCCACTTGTGAATCAGGTTTAGGACTGAAGGAAAAAGTAGCTCCGCCTCCTGTAAACTTATGCATTTATAGAGAAATTATAAAAAAGAACAAAACTCAGAAGTTATAATACGACTAGAGGCTGAGGACTGAAAAGTATTGTGATGTTTTTTTTTTTCAGGCCACAAAAATGTGGTTTATTTTACTTCCTATGTAATGACACAGAACTGTGGTCGCAGACACATTAGGGACAAAAAGTTCTCAAATGTCGAACACTATGAACCTAAAACCTGATGTTCAACATAGTTTGAGCTGCCGGTAACACAGTGTTTCTGTCTATAGCTGCAGGGATTGATCATAACTAACACACTGACTATAAACTCTTCAAACATAGTGTGACTGACGACGGCAACTGTGGTTTATTGTTTCTACACTTTAACACATCAGTGCACTTTATCGTCTTAACTCTGCTGGTTTCATGTTGTTTAATTTTCCAGTTGGTGTTTTTGTTCAGCAAAGAGAAGACGCAGCGTTTTATAAAGTAGATGAAAGTCCCACTAGAGTAGAAGTAGAGACACTAGAGTAGAAGTAGAGACACTAGAGTAGAAGTAGAGACACTAGAGTAGAAGTAGAGACACTGAAAGTCCCACTAGAGTAGAAGTAGAGACACTAGAGTAGAATAAAATAACTTTGGTAGAAGTTCAAGTCGTCACTAGAATGATTCTCCAGTAAAAGTCTTAAAGTATCTAGTATTTACTGTACTTCAGTATGACAGTAATCTATAAGTAAATGTAGTTAAGTGTAGAAAGTAAAAGTACAAGTACATGTTAATAAAACAGAAGAATATTATGAAGTTTATCCAGCACTTTAAAACATGGAGCTACAACAATCTTCATAGACAATGAATGAGTCTGAACTAAAGAACTAAAGTTGTTCTTTTTTCACTACATTAGTGTTTGATATTGATATTGTTGAAGTTTCTCCATCATCCACCTTTAAGATGGAGCCTCCATCAACCCTCAGACATGGTGTTGATGGTCTAAACAGTCACAGGTCGACTTAGAGTCAAAACACCACATTTACTGAGTCACTCAACATTGAAAATGGGTCAAAGTGAAAGTGTCATTAAGTTATAAAATGTGCAGATACTCAACAACATACTGAAGAACAGTAGTGAAGTATTAGTACTTTAGTAAACTGAGAACACAACAACAACAAATGACACAATGTGCTGAACATGCAAATTGACCTTTAAACGTAAAAACACAGTAAATACAGTTCGACTGACGCCTCCGATGTTGTGAAGTCGACAGAAGAAAAAGAAAAACAAAGAGTCAAACTGATTCGTAGAAGAGAAGAGGAAGGTTCCGGGTCTGAGCTCAGCTCTGGTTTAAATAATGTGATCAGAGTTCGTGTGTTGTTGGGTAACGATGTTATCGGTCCAGGAATAGAGCCAAGTGATGATCTAATCTGATCAAACTGGAACTGTCAGCCGCCGTCTGGCTCCTGGTGGACCAGACCAGACCAGACCAGACCAGACCACATACAGCACAGCACGCTGATAAAGCTGCGTGTGTGTCCTTATTAGGCATTTAAATCTCTATTTCCCGGTTTGTTTCTCCAGCTGCAATTGAAATGAACTAGAATTAAAACTTTAATCTTTTATAATATCTACGCTGATATTTATTATTTCAGTAGGAAAAAAAGAAGAATATTTGCAAACGCAGGAAACGCTGCTCAGCTTTTATTTTACTTTCACCTTTGTTATAAATAATGAGGTTAATTCAGGAAGACGTCGGTTGAGTTTATTTTGTCTCTGTTACAAACCACACTTGAGTTGACAACAGTCACACTACAGCACCGCTGATGGTGTTAAGACATGGCCAACATACTAGTACACATACTGGAGTACAAGTACAGACACTAGAGTACAAGTACAGACACTAGAGTAGAAGTAGAGACACTAGAGTAGAAGTAGAGACACTAGAGTAGAAGTACAGACACTAGAGTAGAAGTACAGACACTAGAGTAGAAGTACAGACACTAGAGTAGAAGTACAGACACTAGAGTAGAAGTAGAGACACTAGAGTAGAAGTACAGACACTAAAGTAGAAGTAGAGACACTATAGTATCTTTGCTCCAGTATTTTTCCTTCACACCAGAGTTTGTCTCAGGTTCACTGAGGTCGAAGGTCGTCACTACTTAATTTAGACATTAATAAACTTCACCACGGCCATTTGACAATTTTAGTGCAAAGAAAAAAGTATTTAAAGGTTAAAATGTTTTTTAAAAATATATATATATTAACTGTAGAAACACATATGAACTAATGCTGATATTTTTCTTTGATATGTGTGTGTTTTCCAACTATTTTGAACTATAATTAAAAATGTTTATTTTTGTTGATTTATTCTCAGTTTAATGTTTAATTACAGTCGAGGGTCCGGACAGGTCAACGACCTCGTTCATCAGTAGATTTATCGTATCGTCCTGTCGTCAATGATCAGAGCTACATCTTGACGGTAGCTCGTCTATATATATATCACATATGGATGTTGTTATTGATTCAGGCGTCAGACTCTGACTCATGTTTATCATCACGAGCTGCTACTGATTTATACATCAACCTCCTGTGACCTCATCATCACCATCACATTCTCCGTCATACGTGGTTCAGTAGGTTCAAGTTCAAGCTACTTCCTCTTGTTGAGGTGATTTCCTCATGTCGGGGGAAACTCCCTCATGTCCTGGTTTTAGTAACTTGTATTTCTGTTTGTTTTAACTCACACAGAGGAAGGAAAGTGACAGAAATATATAAATATGTCAGAGTTGAGATGGAGGAAGTGGCCAATCTGAGAGACAGTTTGTTCCAGATCGGACTAACTTTAAAAGGATTTCATCAGATTAACAAAGTCCAGCTTCATTAGGACAAACACACCGTGTCATTGTTCAGCTCAACAGCTGCTGCTGCAGTGTCACACAATCACACACTTTAATGAGTCTTTTAGCGTCGACTTCATGATCTATTCAGACTCTTCACTACGAGTGTTTTATCATGAACTCTTCTCTCTGTCCGTCTGTCCAGCGGCTCTACAAGCCTTGAAGAGAAAAAAGCGTCTTGAGAAGCAGCTGGCTCAAATCGACGGGACGTTGTCGACCATCGAGTTCCAGAGAGAATCGCTGGAAAACGCCAACACCAACACAGAAGTGCTCAAGAACATGGGCTACGCCGCCAAGGCCATGAAGGCAGCACACGAAAACATGTGAGAAGAAACATTTAGAAACAAGTTTCTATTTCACCTTCACAGTTGTTTCACCACAAATACGAGTCAAACACCAGATATGTCACGTTGGTTGAAGTAATATCCAGTTTGACGTCTTTTGTTTTCACAACCAAATAGTTAACAGTGAAAGTAAATGGGGCAGTCAGCCAAACGTATCTAAATTGTCATTTTTTAACCACTAATAAAGCTCAAAATATCACTTCACTTCAGCAGTAGCATGAATAGGGTCCCTACACATAAACTGAAGTACTGATAACTTAGTAAGTGAACCCAGAGTTTATTAAAAACACTGTTTTACAAGACTTACCCAACGTCTGGTTTTATAACAACTGGTGATGAAGGTTGTTCTGCTGAATCTGCTGATGTGGAACAACCTTCATCACCAGTTGTGATCTCTTGAGGGGGAGTTTGACTCGTATTTGTGGTGAAATAGATCCTGGGTTCATGTTACTCTGGACCGTCACTTTAATGTGTTGTATTTTTAAAAAATAAACTATATAATAACACCTCCTCCTGTTGTTATTTTTATAGGGACATAGACAAAGTCGATGATTTGATGGCAGACATCACAGAACAACAGGAACTGGCTCAGGAAATCTCAGACGTCATCTCCAGACCCGTCGGCTTCGGAGAAGATTATGACGAGGTGAGAATGAAGAAAACAAAACAAATGTTTACATGAAACAAAGGACATTTTACATCTACGGCTGCAACCTAATAAATATAAATTATTTTGTCTAATTAAATTGCAAAAGTAAAAATTTAGTAACTGTTAAATTGTTGTAGTATAGACCCAGCTGGACTTGTGTAGACCAGGTGGACTAGTGTTTTTCATCTGAACATGATATGACATCGATTTTTGTTTCTTAATATTTTTCTCTTGTCGTCTTGTTCAGGACGAGCTCATGGCTGAACTGGAGGAGCTGGAACAGGAAGAACTCGACAAAAACCTTTTGGAAATCGAAGGAACAGAAGATCTGCCCAGCGTACCGTCGACATCACTACCATCTAGACCAGGTATCACATCTCTAGTCCACCCTAGTCCACTCTAGTCCACACTAGATCACTGTAGTCCACATTAGTCCACACTAATTTACAGTAGATCACACTAGTCCACACTAGATCACACTAGTCCACACTAGTCACACTAGTCCACACTAGATCACACTAGTCCACACTAGTCCACACTAGTCCACACTAGTCCACAGTAGTTCAATCTAGATCACGTCTCCAGAATCCACCAGAGAAATGTAACATTGTCTTATGTTTCTCTTTGTTTTCAGAGAAGAAGAAGAAGGAGGAGGACGAAGACGAGATGGCGGACCTCGAGGCCTGGGCAGCTAATTAATTTAGCACGTCCTGCTTGCTAGCTAGCTAGCATCCTCACCCGCCCCGTCTCCCCCCTCTCTCTCTCCTGCCTGTCTCTCTCTGCCACCAGACCGGTCGCAGACATCTGGGAGAGAGACAGAGACTCTCTGAGCTGCTCGGCCTCAAAAGTCGACGTCCAAATATATAATCGTACCCTCAAAAACAAAAACAAACCCTCAAGTATGCACTTGTTCACTTGTTTTTTCTCACTCAAAATGAAGCGAACCCAGGCGCTTTTTTGCTCTCTCTCTCTTCTGGTTCTGGTTAACGTGACAGTAACAATCTGTTCTGCTGCAGCTGCAGACTCCTCGATGCCCTTAAAAGCTTCTAGTTACGTTAATCGAAGATGAAGAATAGGAGTGTGTGTGTGTGTGTGTGTGTGTGAAAAAGAGAGAGAGAGTTTTTGGTGCAGGAGTGTGCAAGTGCATACTTCTGGGGAAGGGTGTGAAGAATAGGACAAGTCTTGATTCTTGGAGGAATGTGAAGAATGGACAGATGCGTGGGGAATGAAAAGTAAAAACAAACAAACAAAGAGAAGGACGACATGACTCGGTTGTTATTCTGCTTCCAACAAGCCTCCGTCTTCACCGTCTACTGCTTAAATCAATCACACAAGTGTAGGAGTTTCTCATTGACGTGTCACTGTCACATGATCAAACCAGGTCGGTGTTACAGCGGTGGAACGATTAAAACAGAACGTATCAACGAACCGACAGCCTCATTAAAACGTCAGTGAGAGAGAAGTGTTCATTATTTGTTTTATTTTATTCTTCCATTGAAATTGTTGCGTTACTTCTTGAGAAACACCCTCAGAAAGTTGGGACTTGCTGCTTTAGTTTGAACACTAATCACTTTCTTTTATATGAGGACTGAAGACGACCCGGATCAGTCCAGCTCAGGATTCATCGGTCAGTTTGTAAGAACGAGCAGTAAACTACGGGATAACTTAACCTCTCGTTGCCTCAAGACCAGAGAGGCGTCTGATCGATTACGACCACTAGAGGGCGCATTACAAACGCTGAACTTGTGACACTTCTATCGCCCTCAATGTGACAGCGATTCACTCTGAGAAAATCCTACACCCGCTTGAATTTAAAGAAAGATTTATTTTATTTTTTTGTGACACAGTAACCTCTTGTTCCAGACGCTGTAGCTCTTCCTCTTTCCTCCTCTTCCTCGCGTCAGCAGACACATTAATGCACCAACAGATCAGGGTCGACCCAGAATCCAAACAGCTGGTTTGACACTGAAGCGTAAAAACATGTAGCTACTTAACATCTACTCTTTTATATATATATATATATATATAGTGGAATGACCTCATGTGAATGGGTCGACCCCAGTTCTTATATTTAAAGACAAATGATTGAAGAAAAAGAAGAATAATTTGTTTTGGTTTTCCTGTTTTTACCTCAGATATGATATATCACTCCTGTTCTCTCTGGCTGCACAGAAACTGTGTGACCTGCTCAGAGCTGCTCAAAGGTTTCAACATGGAAAGGTTTTTTTTTTTTTTTTGTTTTTTGTTTTGGGTTTTTTTTCCATGTGGCGGCCATGTTGCTCTGTGACTCCTGATCATGTGCAGTTGTGTACGATTTATCTTAATAAAGTTGGGATTCATTACAAAGTATCTTCATTATTGAAAACAGAAATCATCACAGTACAGATGCTCGACTCGTCTCTACTCAGTTTCTACTGTTTCCACTTGGTGCTAGTTCCTGGTTCCAGCTACTGTTTTAGTTCCTACTCTGTGGAGGAACCAATGGAGCTGAGTCAAACTGATGGAAAACAACGTGTCTGCTGCCAGACTGAGTAGAGTCCAGTAGAGTCCAGTAGAGTAGAGACACAACACTTTAGTGGAGAAGAGACATTATTGTTCAGACATTTAAAGAAAATGAAAACTGATAAGATTGTTAAGGTCTCATTTGTCTAATTTCATGGCAGATTTTCTAAAAAGTTGCAACTTTTTTCGGTGTTTAGTTGCAACAAAGTTGCAGAAGATGTTTTTTTTACGTCTTTTAAAGAAAAAACTTGCAACTTTGACATGTTTCTGCAACTTTATTGCAACAAAACAACTACAGGAAAAGTCACGTCCATCTACTTCTGGTCCACGGGTCTTATATGCTTGAAAAAATTATAAATAAGTCAACGGACATAAAAATGATTTTCTGGTCCTGTTTGAAATGTGTCCTGGTTTTAACATGTGATGTTAGTGAATGTTAAAGATAATGTTTGACATGGAGAGAGTCTGTTTAGTGACAGGCAGCAAACGTTACTGTAGGTTTAGTGTGAGACCACGTAGCGACTACAACGCTGGTCTGGCTACATTTACGTCAGCTAACGTTAGCTTAACAGCAGCTATGCTAACCTAGGAAAATATCTGACCTGGTCCACAACAATATAAAATAGTTTTCTCTTCTTTCTTTGGTGAACTCTGCCCAGATACTGTTTCTCTTGGTCCTTAGCAGTGATGTTGAAGGTAAATGTGAGACTTTTTTATCATCATGTTTCCTGCATCTTCTAAAAGAAACAAGGAAGTGATTCACTGACGTATGGATCAATGTTTGACTGGAAACTAAGATGATGGTTACGATCAATTGTAACATGGTAAAATCCCAGAGGGTTTGATTAATGAATTGATAAGCTGCAGCCTGATTCAACTAATATCTGCTTCATCTCTTGTTTGGTTTTGATTCTGGGAGACGAGTAAAACCTCTTAGTGCTTTTACAGATAAGTAATAGAGTTTAGTGAGGAGTCTGGATGAGCTGCTTGTCGGTTACATGTGGCCGGAGGCTTCATGTTTACAGGTTGACCATGTTTATCTCAGGAAATCCTTTTAAATTTGACAGAAATATTCACTTGGATTTGAGATTTATTTGTTACAGTTCCTATTTTATTCTATTCTTCTGCACAATTATATCCTTTTCAATATCTTTTTTAGACAAAAATGTCTGAGCAAACATGTGGATGTGGATAATGTGGATAAGTCATGAAACTAAAAATGTCTCCGAACATGAAGAAACCTGCAGGAAGTGTATGAAAACTGTTAAAACAAAGATATAAAACGACATCATGTTGTTTGTTGTTTGTGTTGTCTTGTCCTCCTGAGAGAGTATGAACGGGCTGCACCAGAGTTTAGACTCGAACCGAAGCAGGTTGAAGCGGTGGTGACAACCAGCTGTGGTTCAGACCAGGATCACTTGACACGTGCTCTTAAATTAGCCACAGTCTAGAGTTTCTACCATCAGGCTGAGTTTAGCTTCTTCAACATGAGACACAGAGTATTTCTAGGGATCTTGTAGGCGTAGTCACTACATCTCCCAGAGGAATGGCATCGTTTCACATGTGACCAATAACGGTGTGATCGTAAGTATAAGTGGGTCAAACTAACAACAACCATATTTGATATAATGTAGACTAGCTACTTTAAAAAACCTCATTAATATAAGAATTAGACTAAGTTGGTCTATAATATAAACATGTCTGCAAGCACCAACATAAAGCACAGTCTATGTTTCAGAGATGTATTTTGAATATATTAATGTCTCTTTTCCACTGAACTGTTCTATCTCTACTTGACTTGGATGTAACTTATGGTTCCCTGTAGATGTTTTGTTGCAATAAAGTTGCAGGAACATGTCAAAGTTGCAATTTTTTCCCTTTAAAAGAAAGAAAAAATGTCTTCTGCAACTTTATCGCAACTAAACGCCTAAAAACGTCGCAACTTTTTTTAGAAAAGATGCCATGAAATTAGACAAATGAGACCTCAACAATCTCAAACAAGATGAAATACCTGGATCAAGTGATTACTGTTTATCTGTTGCATTAGTTTGTTTTCATTTTCTTTAAATGTCTGAACAATTAATGTCTCTTCTCCACCATGTGGTTGTGTCTCTACTCTACTGGACTCTACTGGACTCTACTGGACTCTACTGGACTCTACTGGACTCTACTGGACTCTACTCAGTCTGGTAGCAGACACGTTGTTTTCCATCACAGTTTGGTTCCTCCTCCACGTGAATGTGGTGAGTGGAGTCAAACTGCTGCGACGTCACGACACTAAAACATCAGTAAACATTAATGGACATGGAGGAGATGCTGTACTTGTTGCTGGGTTAGCTTACGACCAGGTAGCTACGACGATGGCTATCACTCTTGTCCTGTTTAAAAATGGAGCTTGATTATTTTGTTGACGCTCTCTCAACTCAACTGGCGTCTGGTGGCAGCTTGTGAAGACACTCCCTCTGACCAATCAGTGGCCGGCGTCTGTTCTGATGTTTTAGTGTCGTGACGTCGCAGCAGTTTGACTCCACTCACCACATTCACGTGGAGGAGGAACCAAACTGTGATGGAAAATGTGTCTGCTACCAGACTGAGTAGAGTCCAGTAGAGTAGAGACATTAGTAGCTACTGATAAATAAAAGTCTCTGACTCAATGTGTGCAACACCAACTAAACAAACTCTGAACTAGTTTCCATCAAGTTATAATGAGAAAGACAGAAGTCCAAATTAAGTAGTGACGACCTTTGACCTCAGAGTGTCTGAGACAAAAAGGAAAAATACTGGAGCAAAGGCCATGATCAGAGGTTAGTATCAAGGTTGGCTTCAGAAACTGCTGCTGCTTCAACAAACTGTACACATCATGTATCAGTGTCTACTCACCTTCATGGATTTATCTACCTGTGTTAAAGTACAGCAGCTGCTTCACAGACAGATTCATTTGAATATCATGACCCTGTCATGGCTCATCCAGCTCCACAGTCTTAAAGATTAACCACCAGCTAATCTGTAGATGCAGCTAACTGAGAGGCTTTTGGGTTATTGTGAAAGTGTGGTGAATTTTAGCCACTTGATAATTAAAGTTGTACATCAATGTTTTTGTTGATTTTTGAAGATAGATAGATAGATAGATAGATAGATAGATAGATAGATAGATAGATAGATAGATAGATAGATAGATAGATAGATAGATAGATGATTGATTGCATATTGCATAACATTAAAAATAAAACTCTAACCCCGTCACAGTGTGTGTGGTTATTGTGCTTAAGAGCAATGAAACCTAATTAGTGAAATATTACATAATAATATCAGACTGGATTCATGTGCTGCACCTTTAATTGCAACACACAAAAATATTACATCATGTCGTAGTGAACCATTATTATGAGCATTTTGTTTAGTTTTTTAAGTGTGGAAATAAAATACAGTGCAACATTTGTGTTATTATGGCGACAAATCATACTTTTTAAAGACATATTCTCCATTTAAGTGTTTTTATTGGCTCTAACATGCAGCTGCTTTGTTTATTAAAGATAAATAAAATAATAAAAGACTCCATTCTCATTTATTTATTGCTTATATTTGTATATTTCTGCTATAAACATGTAGGTTAATTGTGACATAACCAGATAAAATGTTTCTGTATAATACATATAATACGTGTGCATTTATATGGGATCAATAATTATTCTATATTAGGATTATTTGGAGTAAATTGTGTCGTAACTACTAATATTAGTCAATAAACTGTAACAGTTGTAGTTATTTATTCACCAACCGAGAAAACACCAACCGAGTCCAGACAAAACTTGTTCACAACCATCGAGTTGCCCCGCCCACTTCTTTAAGCTCTCAGCCAATCAGATCGCTTACAAGCGGGGCGGGATCTTCAGTAACCAATAAGAATCCAGAACAGTTCCGGCTTTAGTCGCGTGAACTCGGCTCCGAGGATAAAAAACCGAGCCGTCATGTTTCCGTCCCTCCCTCTCTGCCTCTGTCCGTCGGCCAGGCTGCCTCTGCACCGAACCAAACCCGAAACAACAACAAGAAAACAACCATGTCTGACAAACTCCCCTACAAAGTTGGTCAGTGCATTTTAAATGTTTTAATTGCGGCTTATAAAGATAAGTTACGTCAAGTTAAGGAAGCGGGTTTGCTAAGCTAAGTTTATGCGTAACGTGCGCGTGCAGTAACGGCTCACTTTAGCTAAACGGATTTAGCATAAAGCTTAAAACTTTGAACATTAAACAATGTTAAACATTGACTTATTATTTGTTAATGTATTTTATATATAACGTTAGTTCCCTAATCTGGTTTCGTTGTTGCTAACTTGCTAGCATGTGCTTTAACTGTGATTTGTTGTTATCGTGAGTTAGCTAGCTAGTGAGACGTTTTAGCACGTTACTTGTTCGTTGTAGCCATTTTAGCTAACAACTTGTCAAATTCCCGCTTTTCGATAGTCGTAGTTTACGGACTTTTAATTCAAATCTGTGAATGAATCGACATGTTAACGACTGCAATGTAGACGCCAAGCGTGGTATAAAAAAACGAGGTTTCCTGGGCGTTGTAGTTTCTTAAAGTAGCCGCTGATATAACGTTCTAATGGACGTAGCTTGTGTTTGTAAACTACAACTCCCGTGATGCTTTGCGTCGCGCCACCAGAGTTACATGAGTGACAAGAGCAGACTTGGAGCAGAGCTGCACCGTATGTAACTTTACATAGTGTAGAACTATAGGACAACACGTGGTGAGCGGCTGCGGCGATTTTTTTAAAAAGCTAAAATGTTAAATACAGTTTATTTAAAATAATGTTTTTTTAAAAATACAACTTTATTTAATTGCGTTTAGTGTCTTTGTTTGACTCTATTAAAACAAACTGGTGAAAATAATTAAAATAATGATAATAAAAAAACACAAATGCACATTAAAACCCATTTTCTAGTCACTTGAACATGTTAAAATAATTAACCAAACGTTATTTGTTTGTTATTTTTGATTCGTGTGACTTGTTCTTTACACATTAACATTAACTGCAGGCAGGAGATATTATTGCACAATGTTTTACAGGCAGCTCCAGGGCAAAGTCTGCACATTATCCACTGAGTTGAAATCTCTGGCTATACCAGGTCCTGACATGATAATCAATAAGATATTACTCATTTGTTGTTATTCATATTTGGGCGATACTAATAACAGTTCTTTGTAACAGCCTCTTTTCTTCCCACGGTACGAGTTGATTTATTGAGAAATTAATCTGCAGATTAATTGAACAGTTTCCCAACAAGTTGAAAAAACTAAATATAACCAATGAAACTTTTGTGTTGTTTTATTCTGAACAGTAAATTCCCGACAAAGCCTTTGAGTTTGAAAACAGATTTAACTTCAACATGCAGGCGAGGATTTATTTAGATCACAAATCTGTTTGGCACAAAAGTTGGCGTAAGCTTTATCGCGCTTTTGTTGTTATGAATAAAAACTTCAAACGTTAATACCGCACCGTTCCTCGTGGCTTTGAATTCGGGATTGAGCTGTAAATCCTATCACAGATCACTGAGTTATTTGACGCTCTGAGCCTCATGGAGAGGAGGAGAGTTTTGTTTTCGTGACCTCGGTGAGAAGTCGTTCCTGGTTGATCATTCAGCTCGTCGTTTAAGTTCAGTCAGACCAGCTGAGGTGGGTTTGAACAGGCTTGGTGGTTGTACTTTGGGACTCGCAAGCCTGAGGTTTTACCCACAGTGCTTCACTTCCTGTTTAACCACAGCTTCAGTTTGTAGCACAATCATCTCCATCCATCTAATTACTGATCTGTATTCAGATCTGATGTTTGGTTCAACCTCTCCAGGTCCTGGTTTCTGACGAAGTGATGGTTGCTCTTCCTCTTCCTGTTGTTGTGGTGATTATGTATTCGTACCCTGCAGCTCTGCTCAAACTCTTCTGTTCATGTGGTATTTTATTTTTGTGTGTGTGTGTTTCATCCACTTCTGCCCGACTAACTCGTTTAACTTCAGGTTCATGAGAACAAAGAGGCCAAATGTTTGCAATATTTGTAAAGTCGAGGTTAAATCCTGCAGCTTCACTCGTGGCTTTTGTTGAATAAATGAAATCAAAATGTTCATTTAGTGGGATCACGTCTTCTATCGTCTAATAAAACGTAGCAAAAAAAAAAACTAGCACATGTGCAACTGCAGCTGTCTGGAAATGAAATGAAATAAAAGGAGTGTAGTTGTACAAAGCAACTGACAGCAAATGGTATGAAACCCTGGTGGTGTAGCAGCTGTAGATGTCGCTATGTTTCCCAACAAGTTAGTTAGTTAGTTAGTTAGTTGTTGGGAAAAGGCCACACAGCATTTTATTTAATAAACACTCTTCTAGGAAGTCGTTTCAAACAGCTCACACATAAAAATAATAAGATATCAGCACATTAAGGTGGAAAAAAGAAGTGAAACTTTGTGTCCGTTTTGTGTCAGATTTCACACATCTAGGAAATAAGATGAATAATAGACCGATTGTCTAAACATCCTGCTTTTTCTCTCTCTGTCTCAGCTGACATCAGCCAGGCCGAATGGGGGCGCAAGGCCATCGAAATCGCCGAGAACGAGATGCCCGGCCTGATGAAGATGAGGGAGCTGTACGGTCAGACTAAACCTCTGAAGGGCGCCCGCATCGCCGGCTGCCTCCACATGACCCTGCAGACGGCCGTTCTCATCGAGACCCTCACCGCCCTCGGAGCAGAGGTAACGCTTGAAGAAAATGTCACCCCCCCCCCTTTCCCCTCTGCACAGAGCAGACACTGATCACTTATAATAATAATAATAATAATAATAATAAGGGAAATAGATTATTTAGTCTGAGCTCTGGTTTGCATCAGGAGAATAATGTCAAATCATCTTCAGCTGATCAAACAGATGAAACGGACACATTTATTGATCCGTTTAGCAGAACTTGGTGAGTCTGGGGTTTTCTCTCTGTCTCTCTTGCTCAAGGCCACTGGTTGCTGTTATCACGTTGGCTTTATCAGTCTGAACCAGTCTGGTCTAGTCTGGTCCTGTAGGAACCGGCTGCCTGAGAACCAACAGAATAAATAACCAGCTGCTCTTTCAGCCCTGAGCTTTTTCTTCTTATTGATTTTTTTTTTTTTTTTTTTTTTTTCTTCTTTCTGCAAATCATCAACCACCAAACATGGTGGATCTGGTCTCAAATGATCAGCGGTTTAAAATGTTTCTCATCTTGACATTTTAGTTTTTCTAATATTTGACAGAAAACAACAGTGTAGTCGTGTGTTTCTGTCATTAGGTGGCAGCAGCGTGTTCGTTGACAGATGTTGAACCAGATACAGTTAAAGTTCATTCTGTCTTTTCTCAACACAGATGTTTAATATAATAAATAACCACATCTAGTTATTGTTGATGGGATTGATCGATGGTTTGTCGGTTTCATGCCCCTTGAGGCGTTGCAGTCCAACTGTCAGTGTTGACGCTGTGTCACAAGGCGGAGAGAGAGACCGGTGGTGGTCTGCACCGAGACTCTACGTCACACCGAGGACTCGGAGTGATTCTCACCACCGACATTCAAACACACTACGTGTGAATCTGCAGTTGTGTTGAATCTGCTCGTTTAAAGCCTGATTAATGCTCGTCCGTATCCGTCACTAACCCTAACCCCATCAGATCCCCTCTGGGTCAACTTACGTGCACCTCCCCAACTTTTTAACTGTCAGTCTAAACAACGATGAGCTCATGGAGGCCGCGTAGCTCCGATTGGTCCACTAGAGTTACCTGAAACCGGTTGTATTCCTTCCACAACAACAACATCGCGATGCGTCTCCTCTTTAGTTCCTGTCTCAGTATTTACAATAAAATGATCTGTTGTTCAATGTCGATCAGTTCCACCTCCAACAAACGTCTTCTCTGTGTCTCCATTGTTGAACAAAGCCGGGTTGTAAATAAACTATCAGCGCCAGTTGATAAGTTGGTAACGTAAAGAAACACATCGCCCCCTGTTGTTCTGGCGTTAAATTACTTTACGACAACCGCAGCCGAAGCATAATTCAGCCTGAAGTGTCAAACCCTGTGTCTTTCTCCATCTTCAGGTTCAGTGGTCGAGCTGCAACATCTTCTCCACTCAGGATCACGCTGCTGCCGCCATCGCTAAGGCTGGTATTCCAGGTTAGTACACACACACACACACACACACACACACACACACATACGCATCAATCCTTTAATTTTAACCAAATTCAGTAAAAATGAAATTGGCCAAATGTTCCCCCCGTAACAGGACGTTATTATCGCTATGAATAAATGATCCTAATGCACAGTTATTGTCGATATTATTTACATTTTCTAAGAGATAAATTGTCCTTCAATGTTTGTTTAGAAGAATGTGTCAATAAACAGCATTTATCCACCGTTACTGTCTAAAACAGGACATGTTATGTTAAAGTTGGACATATTTAGTCATGTGATGAACATGTTAACCGTGGAACGAGATTTTTAATGTTTATTCAACATATTTAAACATGCAATATTGGGGATGCTTTACCGCATCAGTTAAACCTTGTACAACATAAAAAAATATTGTCGAGACGTATTTACCACCTGATTCTAGTCAGTAATTTCATTTCAAGAGAACAAATAATCACAGTCTCTCCTTCTCTCTGTAGTTTACGCCTGGAAAGGTGAGACCGACGAGGAGTACGTGTGGTGCATCGAGCAGACTATTTACTTCAAGGACGGTCAACCCCTCAACATGATCCTGGACGACGGTGGAGACCTGACCAACCTGGTCCACCAGAAGTACCCCAAGCTGCTGGCAGGTCGGTTTGTCCGTCGCTCTCATTGATAACATTTATAAAAATGTTTCGTTGAGTCGAGTGAAATGTTGTAGATGTTCATGCCCCTTGAGGCGTTGCAGTCCAACTGTCAGTGTTGACGCTGTGTCACAAGGCGGCAGAGAGAGACTGGTGGTGGTCTGCACCGAGACTCTACGTCACACCGAGGACTCGGAGTGATTCTCACCACCGACATTCACACATGTATAGATCAGTAGAAGTGGAACGATCCAGTGACACGTTTCCGTCCAAGCTCCACCTCCTAATGCTCCTTCTTAAACCTTCAAACAACACTAGTAGCCTAGCGCCAGGCAGGTCACGACAAGTAGCTGAGAAAAAGACAATGAGGAAGTTTAGTCTCCTCTCAGGAATAAATCAGAGAAGATGAGTCAACAGACAAAATAGTCAGGAAACAAGGACTAACTTGTCCAGGACCTGAAGAAGAAGCAGGACATTGACCTGTGTTAACATGTTAACGAGTCAGATACCTGCTCACCAGTTATTTTCCACTAAAACTGAGCTACAACTCTAAAAGACTCTGAGTATCACAGCTGATCAACAAAACAAAGTCTAGTTTGACTCTTTAGTAAAAAGCTGGTAAATAGATATATTACATCTTCTCATATTGGTCTCAGGACCCTGAATTGTATCTAAATCGTATCACGACAGACTTCAGACGATACCTGATGTTTTCAGTCCATGATATTCTTGTGACCGTGTGAACTCTGTGTTCTCAGGTATCCGTGGATTGTCAGAGGAAACCACCACTGGTGTTCACAACCTGTACAAGATGATGAAGAAGGGCGAGCTGAAGATCCCCGCCATCAACGTCAACGACTCCGTCACCAAGGTAACCGGCCTTTGATCCTTTTCTGGAAATATCTCGCTGTGAACTTCGCTTCAAACATCTCTGACCCCGTCGTCTCTCCGTCCTTCCTTCCTTCCTGTAGAGTAAGTTCGACAACCTGTACGGCTGCAGGGAGAGTCTGATCGACGGTATCAAGCGCGCCACCGACGTGATGATCGCCGGTAAAGTTGCCGTCGTCGCCGGCTACGGTGACGTTGGTAAAGGCTGCGTTCAGGCTCTGCGTGGGTTCGGTGCTCGCGTCATCGTCACTGAGATCGACCCCATCAACGCCCTTCAGGCCGCCATGGAGGGTAGGTGATGACGACAAAGACAGTTTACTTTAAAGCTGGAGACGCTCGTCAGTGTTATGAAACGTCTGTTTTCTGCTGCGTCGCAGGTTATGAGGTCACCACCATGGATGAAGCCTGCAAGGAAGGAAACATCTTCGTCACCACCACCGGCTGTGAGGACATCATCCTGGGACAGTGAGTTAAACCGAATTAAAGAGTCGTTTAATCTTTAAACTCTAAATAAAACAGCTCTGTTCTAACCTCGAACCTTTTCCCATCAGGCACTTTGAGCAGATGAAGGACGACGCCATCGTCTGTAACATCGGACACTTCGACTGTGAGATCGACATGGCCTGGCTCAACAAGAACGCCGCCGAGAGGGTCAACATCAAACCACAGGTAAGAGGAGTCAGACTTTACTTTGTTTTTATACTCAACTCTTCTGTTTTTAAAACTCGATGCTGATTCGTCTCCGTCGTCTCCCTCAGGTGGATCGCTATCGTCTGAAGAACGGTAACCACATCATCGTCCTGGCTGAGGGCAGACTGGTCAACCTGGGCTGCGCCATGGGACACCCGTCCTTCGTCATGAGCAACTCCTTCACCAACCAGGTGCCGAGACGACAAACATCTCCCGTGTTTCGCTTCACAACCTCCGCGTAATCAAATTCACCTGTAACCGTGTCTTCGTCTGTGTCGTCCTGCAGGTTCTGGCTCAGATCGAGTTGTGGATGTACACCGACAAATACCCAGTGGGAGTTTACTTCCTGCCCAAGAGGGTTTGTATCTACACATGTAGCAGACGCATTAAAGCTACTACATTAGCTTTAACAAACGTAGCTCGGTATTTTTCCTCCACATGTAATTTTGTCCACATGAACTCAAAAAAAACAAGAACAAATGAAACAGTTTTTACAGTTCGCTTCATTAAAAAAAGAGGAATCCAGGGTTTTTTATTAGAACAGATGGGGAAGTTAAATACATAATACAAACATGACTTTTCCTGCAATTGGATAAAAGGAAACGATGTGTTTGTGAAATGTTCATCGTGTCCAGAAGTTTGAAGTTTTAACTCTAATCTAATAAACTTCCTCTTTGTCACACGCTGCTACTAAACTAGTGACGTTTACGTTGCAAATGGAAACGAGCAAAAAGAGTTTCCAGTCAAATCCAGCTTTATTAATAAATCACATTTAAATCAACAGTTGAACCAAAGTGTTTTAAAGTCAGATGTACAAAAACAACTATTAAGACTAAAAGTTCAGCTCACGATGTGGTAAAAGCCAAAGAGAATAGATGAACAGGAAGAGAGTGAAGCTGACTGATGTTTAAAGGAGAATTGATCCAGAGTTTAGGAGCCATGACGCCTGAAAACCAGGGTCCGTCCTCCCAGAGATCCTCAGAGTCTCAGAGACTCTTAACTGAGCCTGAAACTTCCTGGAAGGAATCTGAACTTCAGAAAGATTCAGCAAGTTTCTGAGATCAGCTCTGATCCAGGAGGAGACAGAAACTTTTATCTCAGTGAGGAGGTCGACCCCGTTGCTAGGTGACGGTCTGCTAAAAGCTGTGATTGGTTGTTGCAAAAAAGGGGAAAACGAAAATCAATGGAGACTGAAATCAACATAGAACGAAGACTGTATTATCCCTTTGGAGTCGCAGCCAATTTTGCACATTTTTATCACAAACATAAATATTTCTGACTTATTCAGCAGAACCTCTGCTTTCAGTTGATGTGATTATATCTTAAATAATAGAAAGTATGTAGATATACCATAACCAAAACCCCCCCAAAAATATAAAAAGCAATTTTTTTTTTTTTTAAGAAAAGAAAAAAAATTCAAACTTGAAGTCGAGCAGCAAAATATAGTGAATGAAATGTTTTCTGATCTTTAAATTGTGCATTTACATACATATCGAACTAAAATAAACAAAAACATCTTAAATAACAGAAAACACACCGTTATGGAGTAAATGTGAGAATACAAGTGTCAAAATCGTGTTTTTCAGAGTCGGACTATTAAGACGTTAATAAGCTAAAAGAAGAATCAAAAAGTCCTGGTGAAATGTGTAAATCTCTGCTCTGACGGCGTCGTCCTCACAAACCTAAATCTCTATTTTCAGTGACTGAAAACATTGTTAACATGTGGGGAAAAAAAACCTGGCCGTGTTTGTTTGTAGCTACAATCTGAGAAAAAGCTCAAATGTTGATATAAATCGTAAAACACGTTTCCGTCTTTGTCTCCTCAGTTGGACGAGCAGGTCGCGGCCGCTCACCTGGATAAACTGGGAGTGAAACTGACGAAGCTGACGGACAAACAGGCCAAGTACCTGGGTCTGCCCAGTGAGGGTCCCTTCAAACCAGACCACTACCGCTACTGAGCCCCTCCTCACCTCACCTGGGACGAAGAGGAAGAAAAGAGGAGGTTGGTCTGTGGCTGGAGGGTGTTGGTGTTTTGGTTGGTGAGAGCACTTGATGTTTGACCAGGTTGCACTTTTTAAAATCATATCACAAATATGTGTCGTAGCTGCTTCCTGTGTCGAGAAACAAATCAAAACAAACAAACAAACAAACAAACCGCTGCCTCATTTAAGAAGTTTCCTCAGTAGTTTTATCAGTTCGACATGTGGAGGAAACGTTTCTCACCAACACACTGATCCTCTCGGTCGTCGGCCGACTCCTTCGTCTCATCGACGCTTCTGTGGTGTCAGAGACTTTTTTTTTTTTTTTCTTCTTGTTCACTTTCATTCCCGCTCCGTTTCTGGAATTAAAAAGAAAAAAAATCAACCCTGAAGCTTTTTTCTTTTTTTTTTTTTTTTTTTTATCTGAACTCTTCTCTCAGTCTCACAAGAGCTTAAAGACATAGTTGATTGATTTTTGTTGCGACGGTTTCAGCAACGGTTCAGCGAACGGTGGCCTTACTCATTACATCTTCATGTTATCACTGCCCTGTCAGCACTTAATAATAATAATAATAATAATAATAATAATAATAATAATGATAAACAGTGAGACGTGTGGAGGCGTCTCCGCCGCCAAAGGAACCACCAAAGCTTCATCATGTTATTAAAAAAAAAAAAAGTTATTCTTTCTGTTGCCTCATTTTCTTCCTTTTTATTGTGATTATTTAATTTGACCCCCCCCACCACCACCACCACCACCACCTTAATAATAACTACCGGTAAATACATTTGTCAATGTAGTGAATCAGGTGTAAACAGACCAGGGTGGAGTTAACAGCGGTAGTCGTGTTTTTTTTTTTTTTTTTTTTTTTTTTTTTTTTTTACGGTTACGTCCTGAAGAGCAGAGATCACTGGTGTAAATGATGTTCAAAGTTCAAAGTGTTAAAATGGAAACAAAATAAAAACAAAAAAAACTGTCGACTTGTGGTCGTGACTTTATGTTTTATTACAGATGAAGTCGGAAACACCGACACAAACATTTATTTATTTTGACTCTAGAACAAAAAAATTAAGATAAATGATATAAAATATAACACGAGTAGAGATGAAATAACGGATTATTTTACAGTGTATTTGTTAAGACGTGATCATCTCATCATTCCTACATTATGGGGACTTATTCCCATTAAAAAAAAAAAAATAAATAAATAAATAAAATATTAAGGTGAAGACATGACTCATGGTCGGGGTCAAGTTTAGATAAATGTTAAATAGAAAAGTCTTTATTGTTATTAAACAGTGGAGGTGCAACGAAGTTGAGGATGCTCCGTCAGAGCCTCCGTGCACCACAACAATACATTTCAACAATACGTCACGAGTGAGACAAACAGACGTAAGGTTGTTAAAAAGAAAAAACAACATGAAAAAAGGAGTTTTGAGTGAAAGTCTTATTAAAGTCTGGGAAAAAAGGAGTATGTTGGAGTACGTTCAAAGGCTCATAATCTTGTAAAATAATAAACACATTAGTAAAAGCAAATCAAATCACTACCTGGTCACATGTATTGATATTAAACCTTAGTTTCCTGCACATGGATCATTGAAACTGTCGACTCCAACACCTGAAGTTTAATAACTGGAAGCAGAGAAGCAGCAGCGGTGAGTTGCTCCAAAGCAGGAAACACTCAAATCTGGCTGCTGGTGAACTGAGATCGACACCAGAATGAATGAATTATACATTTATTCATTCATACTTTATCTAAAATGAACTTTTCTACTAAACACAACAGGTAGAATCTCGAGGCAGCAAAAATAAAAGAATTTAAAAACGAGGTCTTGGAGAAAACGATATTGGTTTTTGAAAAAATCTGGAATTTTTATTTGGAGAAAGAATAAAACACTGTAATATGTTGATTAATAAACTAGGATCAAAACCACTGACACTTCTTCATTTAGCATCAGTGACGTCTTTTTAACCACAGGAAGATGCTTTAGAGTCGACTCCACCAGCAGCTCAGATCTGATAAGATCAGCTTTTATTTTAATTTTATTATGAAATCAGTTTAGTGACAAAAAAAAAAAAAGCAGAAGTCAGAGCAGCCAGTCTGGTACAGATGGAGTCGGTCTGAACGTCTGATAAATAGATTAAAGTGGAGGAGATTTTAAAACGTCGTTCACAGGAAATCATGAGAGAAATTCAGGTAAAACAACAAATAGATAGAAATTAAATAATAACTTAACTAACAACTTAGTTTGTGGTGAACTAATGTATAAAAATGTAAAGAAACAGGGATAATGTATCTAATTATGTTGAGAACAAAGCTGTTCATTCATTGATTTAACAGAAAATGTTTGATAATCAATAATTAAACCTAAAGAATAAAACAACAAACGTCCTGTTCTTCAACTAAAAACTACTGAAGATTAAAATAACAAAATAACAACAGTCTGATTCTTTAGAAAATTCAGTTAAATCAGAGAAGATGGAGTTTTAATTTCACATTTAGTGTCAGTGGTCAGATTTATATCAGTACAGTGATTCGTCCAGCAGATGGCGACGTTTAATCTCTAAACACGTTAAAACATTTAGAGAAAATAGATCAAATAACAAGAAATAAGGTTGTGGAGGTTGTTATCGGCCACGAAACTAAAAATACAACTGTTTTTAGTTTAATGTGACAATTAAATTAAATTTAAAAAATGAGTTAAATTTAGATAAAATAAAAAATAAGATGCTTTCAGAGACAAAGCTGCTTTTTCACCCTGACATCAAAGACAACTTAATGAACAGTTCTCACTCATCACATAGATAGATAGATTGATAGATTGATTGATAGATTGATAGATAGATTGATAGATTGATAGATAGATTTTATTGATCCTCAAGGAAACTGAATCTTCATCACATGCAGCTTTTAAACTTAAAGACGCATAAACAGAAGAGCAAGAAAGTTAAAGTTGTACAAAGTTATGAGAAGTCAGCATGTCTATAAATATAGTAAATATAATAAATAAATTAAATAATAAATTGTGTAACATTATATTGCATATGGTTCCTTGATGTCTGACAATTAATAATACTATAATATAATAATAATAATTACAGCAGATAAAATCTGATGCATAAAAACTTCTGTGTTAATAAACTGTTGCTACAAACAACTTACACCCACAAAGTTATTTGGCAGGTTAGTAACTCGACGGTGTCAGTGTGTTGTAGTTTGGTGTCTCACTCTGTGACGCACAAGATGTGACATGTGTGAGTTATGAATTTTACTTGTGTGGTCGTAGTCTGGAGTCCTGATCCATGAACAGTCCACAGCGAGTCTGTGTTCCTGTGTGGACGTGTGTGTCAGAGTCTCCACCGTACATCGAGAAAGAATAATCTAGATTAATCTAGATTAATCTAGATTAACGTCTTAATCAGCATCAGAACCGGTGAAACAACTGGCACAGATTACTTTTATGTGGAAACAAAAAGTTGGGTTAATGACCCATCACTAGTTTTGAATTGAAAATTGATTATGAATTGATTTTTGAACCTAAAAGTTTTCTGAATCGTGCGCCCTACTAACTATCTATCAGTCAATCAATCATCTTTCAATCTATCAATCTATCAATCTATCCATCCAGCTGGTTTCTCTTTTTCTGTTGTGACTTGATTCCCTCAGGTTTAGTCATAAAATAGAATATTTTTATTTGTCCCTCAAAGGGAAATTTATCCATCATCCATCCTCTACCTCTTTATTCCATACTCGGGTTAAGGGGGTGGAACTAGAGTCTATCCCAGCTGCTTATGGGTGAAGGCAGGGTACACCCAGGATGGTCAGTGCAACTGTCCTTTTTCAAAAGATCCATGTGTCCATTGGCAATCATCTTGTAGTAAGACAAGGTAGAAAGTAAAGGAAAATTAACCGGAGCAATGAACGTACGTCGGAGCCCTGTAATTTTCACGTGTGCAGAGCAACAGTTCAACGGCTCTGGTTGTTATAGTCAAAAACAAAAACAAAAACAGGCCAAAAAAAAAAAAAATGAGAAAAATGGTTTTAGTTAAGATGTTTAATAGTTTCGAAAAAAAGAGGAAAAAAGTAAGAAAAATTAGACGCTGTTGTCAAACTGGCAAACAACTACATGAGTATTTAGCAATAATAGTTGTTAAAACTATATAACTAACAGCAATATAGTATGTTCTTAATTAACAGTAACACCAGGATCTTTATTTTTTCTCTCCATATGTCAACTGAAGGTGAACAAACAAAACAAAACCAGTCTGTTTCTCCAGAACAAATGTTGGAGAGAACAGGTGTCAGAGCAGGTTTGAGGAAGTCGTGTTGTTTTATGTTGTTATGTCCCATAAAGAAAAGTGAATATGACTTTGTTTCCCCCGATAGTTTCCGTTGGGAATATTTCCTCTGTTTTGAAAGTCATTCCAGTGAAATCTGTCCTCCCACTGAGGTCTGTGGATCATCCAAAGCAACAAGACATTTCTTCTTTCACTTAACTTCCACTGATCTTCATTGTTTAGGTATAAATCCAAGTGACAAGTTATTGAGCAAACTGATAGATACCACAAGTCTGAAGCAGGAAACGTTTGTCTTTGGTCTTTAGATTTGGAAGCAATGACCCTTAAATGACTTTAATCATCTACAGTTTTATGTTCTCCTAGGTGATTTGAATTAAAAACAAAATCTCTTAAGAGTTACCAGATAAATTCTTTTAAACAATAGAGAAATAAAAAAAAAAAAAAACGATGCAACATCAGCAGTGAGGCAGGTGTTAGTTACTCGACAAAACTATCGACTTACCAGTTGATCTTTTTTCTTATTGTCTCATCTCTGGTCATGTTGGATAGCGACCAAACGCCGGTGAAGACGCTGCCTCTGACTCAGACTAAACCGCTGAGTTTAGGTTTCACTCCTCTGACGTAAAAACACGAACGAGACGACAACGACTCTCGACACACTGACGGTACCGAGGACGCTGCAGAGAAAACAGGAAGTAGAGACGTTTAGATGTGAAAACACATGAAAACAAACTTCTTCCTCATTGATCAGATCCTCCAGGATTTAATGACGTTACCATCACAACTATTAACACAAATTCAACCAATCATTGTGGATATTCCTGAGGTCTTTGACTGGTGACTACCTATAGCAGCTACAGTCCAGGAAACTGGCTCTTTGTCAGTCTCTTCAGACTCCTCCAGTTTTCTAACATGACAGATCCAGTCCTGGTCTCAGACCAGGTCCCGACGGCCTCTGATGGAGTCGTTAGGGCTGTTCACACATTATGATCATTAACTGATGATTCACCAACCATCAGAGGACCAAGTCCACCAGACACCACCACTGGAGATCACTGGTGGAGTCGACTAGATTTTAGAGATAAAATGAGGAACTTTTCATGTCCAACTGGAAGAAGACCAGAGAGTAGAGCCAGAACAAACTTTAGAGAAGATATATTTAACCTTTTTACACATCGGTTTCAGCATCATAACATTGAGCTTTGTCGAAACTTATTGTTTTACCAGACTGACTTTCATCTACATCCAGAGACGACAACTCAATAACTCATCAGGATGTTTTTGTTCTTGAGAGACAGAGTTAAATATGATATCCTTAACTACAGTAAAGAAGTGATATTACTGTGTGAACTTCTTATTTGGTTTAGAGACTAAGTAGATAAACTGTTGGTTAAACTTTTGTTTCCAATAATCTGCATTTGTCAGTTTCATGGATGATTAAAACAATTAGCAAAAAGTTTGTTTTATTGGAAGTTTTATTGCTGATTTAAATTCTAAAATGTAAAATGACAGAAATGTGTGATTCAAATAAATGTAACACTAATGTAGACAACTTATGAGGTAAGTGTTTGAGGGTTGGAGTGAAGGGTTTGAACGCTTCCATCTACTTGTACAACTGGTTTCATCCAAAGTTATTGGCTAAATTTAATCTTTCACCTCATGTTCCCGTCACTGAAACACCAGTCGCTCACTGGTCGACACCAGAAGTCACGAAGCCTCTAACGAAGTGGAAGTGTTAACCAAAAAAACTAAAAACCTTCTCAACCTCTCTGTTCGTTCTGTCCTTTTTCAAATGTTTTATGACTCTAAGTTTAGATGTTAAGACATTTGGACGAACAATTTCTTCTGAAAGAAGCACAAACGTTACCCAGAACCTGCAACAAAAAACAAAAGACAACATAACTTCAGGGTTTCTGTGCCAGAACCAACATCTGTTTGCATTAACCCTGGATTTGAATGGAATCAGCAGCGCTGGGATAACACTACACATGCTCCACTGAAATAAAAAAAGAAAATGAGGAGCTGCTGAACATTGATAGACATTGTTTTGAAGATATTTTGGATTTGTTTGGACTGGTTTTTTATATGTTGTGTTTTATTTAGCAGCACAACAAACACCTCAACTGGACAAACAAGAATCACAGTTTAAATATCAGACGACGTCTGGATGTTTCATCTTTGTGGGATCTGTCATATTGTCTCTGTTGATATTTAGTCTAAGATCCGAGCTCAGTTACTATACAGTGTTGTACAGTAACAAAGTACCAGTACTTGGCTACTTTACTTAAGTATGTTTTGGGAACTTAATGACACTTTTCCTCTGATTCATTTTCAATGTTGAGTGACTCAGTAAATGTGGTGTTTTGACTCTAAGTCGACCTGTGACTGTTTAGACCATCAACACCATGTTTGAGGGTTGATGGAGGCTCCATCTTAAAGGTGGATGATGGAGAAACTTCAACAATATTAATATCAAACACTAATGTAGTGAAAAAAGAACAACTTTAGTTCTTTAGTTCAGACTCAAGACATTATATGTGTCTCTATTCAGATACGTCCATTAGTTCACGTCCATGTAGTAAACTATGTTGACTATGTTGTCACGTCGTAGTGTGTGAATGTCAACAGGGTAGTTTAGTCTCAAATGGTTGTTCACTGACCAGAAATGAGGATCAACGTCTTCTTCTTCTTCTCCTTTTTAACGGTGAATCATCACTGGACAGAACGTTAATCATGGATCTGGACCGTGATCGTCTCCACCAACATATCTGTCGGCTTGTTTTCAATTCTAATCAATAATCAAAGTCTCACTAGTGCTGATGTTTGCTTGTGTGGCTCCATGTTTCATGTGAGGTGGAGATTACGCCGCCGCCGCCGTCCCTCCTCTTCTGCTACGTAGCCAAGATGGAGTCATTGAGGGTGAGAAGTGTCCGTGGTTATGATGAAACCATCCGGGTGTTAACACTTCACTGTGTTTTACCAGACTGGTCAGAGTCAACACACTGACACAGTCTGAACAGTCAGAGTCAGTGTGGACGTATACTTAAGTACAGTAAATACTAGATACTTTAAGACTTTTAGTTGAGTATCATTCTAGTCGCTGAGCGAATATCTCAGATACTCTAGTATCTGTAACTGACTTGGTAAAAACACTGGTCCTGGACCATGAACGCAGCTTGAGCTCATATGCACCATGACAAAGATGGATTTTATAGATTTTTCAGGATTTGCTGTGATATTCCCAATGGTCAAGTTGCACCAGTGACGTCATGTAACTGTGAAGGTTTGATGTCAGTTTTGAAGCTGACGACATCAGCAGCCTGTTCACATATGTCGATTTCAGGTCTAGTGAAGTGAAAATAGTGTTAAAATGACAGAGGAATCATCACAACAAGTCTCGTGTTTCTCCTGCGTCGTTTGCTTCGTGTTTGTTAACAAGTGTCACAGATTCACACATTTACAACTAATTAAGAAACGACTCTTTAAAGTGATCTAATTAGTCGTGGTTGTTGAGTGGTGAGGCTGCTGCTTCCTCCAACTCTGCTCATCGAGTCTGTTTCTTACTTAATCTCCAGTTCCAGTTCACATCATATTATTTGTAAGAAAGCAATAAAACATCTTTATAGCAGCCATATTATTGGAATAAGACCATTGTTACATTCCTGTATGTTTTTTTGTTTCTGCTGAAACAAGTAGATCTTTATATTTGTGACTTTGTGAGTTGTGAGGCTCCAGGAAAATGCAGCACGTCGTTGAATGAAGTGGCAAAAGCTGAGTTAGGTTCAACTTTTTTTTTTTTCTTTTCCCCATTTGATGATGCAATGAGAACAGCTGTTTTTGTTCGGTTGTAAAGATGTTTTCAGAACAAATGTAAAAATGAACATTCACTTTGTTTTACTGTGTCTTTGATGTACTTCAAAGTCTGCAAATTCTAAAAACTTTTCTCTTAAATAACAAAAAGATATATATATATTATCTATCAGGACTTCAGTATTGTCTTCACCTCTCACTATCTAATGAATCTGTCGTTTTATTGGCATTTTTAAACAAACTGCTGGTATTTAAACTTTAAGATTTTCCTCTGCCAAAAATAAAATGCTGCCATAAATTAAAGTGAGCCCCTGTCTTGTGTTAGTGAGCTTGACCAGAGAACTACATGGCTTGTGTCCATAGGCCAGGATGTCAAAACACAACACACACAACACTCAGGTCAAAGAGACGCTCAACTCAAACTTAATTTCCTAATTTGTATTTTGGAAAAACAATGAGATATTTAATTTCTTTTAGGCTCTGAGGTGTCTGAGATCATTTCAACAACTTAACAATTTACCAGAAAACAAAACTCTCGCAAAAGTCGGTCGACCAAACTTCTGATACCCAGTAAATGAATTTAAAACCTCCAGCTTTTAAAAATGAAATCAAAGTTTGAAGATTTCATCAGATGTTGTTAACGAGCGGCGACGTCTGCTGCGTAGGTCGATAGATTTGCTGGTATTTTGTACATACGACACTGTGCAGAAGTCACAGTTTCCAGTCAGTAAATGTCAAACAAAGTGCAGCAGATAAGAATCAAACCTGAGGTCAAATCAAATGAAGCATTAGCTGCGTTCACCATTCACCGCTCATGTTTTTACATTTACACACAGTTTGTCAAGATACTTGGCAGGTCATATGCTTCAAACATCTTGGAGAAGTTCAGTTTCAGTTCTGTCAGTGTTGTCTGTCTCTTCATATATCCTCTGGGCTGACACCGTGACGCTGTCATCAGGGCTCTGTGGACACCAAAACCAGACCATCTGTTCTTCTGGTCTCAGTACTTTATGACCACATGGCTGCATTTTGTTAAATGTCATCATGCTGCAGAGTGAATCTGAGGTTGATTAGATGCCTCCCTGATGGTATAGAGGTGAGATGGATGAGATGGATCTATCTATCTATCTATCTATCTATCTATCTATCTATCTATCTATCTATCTATCTATCTATCTATCTATCTATCTATCTATCTATCTATCTATCTATCTATCTATCTATCTATCTATCTATCTATCTATCTATCTATCTATCCGTCCGTCCGTCCGTCCGTCCGTCCGTCCGTCCGTCCGTCCATCACCAGTTCTAATGAGTCCAGCTACTTTATCAACATGCTCCTGATCATAATACAATAAAACTCCAACTCCAACCGTAAATTCTTTAAAATTCACCATAAAACCTGAACATTTAGTCCTATTACTTCTCTGTGCTGTGAGTGATGAGGCGTTTATGAAAACACTGTAAGTTGTGTTTTTAAAAGCTGTGTCCTCAGGGAAATTAAATATCAGCTTGTTTTTCACTCCCAGCTCTTTGTTTCTCTCCAGTTCTTAAATTTATCTTGACAACCGTCTTATGTTGTTTGTTCTGGTTCTGTTCTTGTGTGTGTGTGTGTGTGTGTGTGTGTGTGTTTTAACGCCGCATTTCCTGTGTGGAGACAAGTGGTTACTGTGGACGTTGTAATTTAATTTCTGGACAAACAGAGAGAATTTGCAGCCTCGTCTGCAGGGACTGGACAACACCTTGGTCCGGCCGGTGGTGGTTTGACCGTCTCTGCTGGATGCAGTGAAAAGGTCAGGACGCCTGCTGGTTGAATAACCACAACAATGAGATGTAACTGAGGGTTTGAAGCAAAGACCAGGTCTCTAGAGACTGTCACTTCATCAAAAAACTGGTCACACTGATGATGCTCGCTTGACTTCATGTTTTATGAGTCGAAACTAGCCATTAAATGAGAACAGTGTGAGATGGCTGCTTTTACTGCTCTCCACTGAAATCATCTATTTATTGGTCTGCCAGCGCCTGCTCCATCTGCCTATGAATTCAATATATGAAGTGTTGTTTTCTGTTCTCAATGTCTGTTCGAGTCTGAATTGTTGTTTCTGGACGCTGTGAAGCTGAGTCTGTCAAACAAAGCATCAGTTATTTTGCGTCTGTTTAACCTTGAGTTGAAGTTGAAGTCAAGCCAGATTGTGGGGTGAGTTGTGGGCACTGTTCTTTCTGGAGGAGACCGTTTATTTTTCTCCCACTTTATTGCGCAGATATGATGTGACAATGTAGTTAAATAAAAGACACATTGTTGATGTTCAAAACTGGTCTTGTCACCAGGTCCAGTTTATTTTAAAACTTGGTACATTGACGTTTATAAATGTGAACACCCTTAAAGTGATGGTCCAGAGTAAAATGAACCAAGTAATATCAACCCAAACTCCCCCTCAGAGATATTTTACGTTGGTTGAAGTAATATCGAGTTTAACTGTCTTTTGTTTTCACAACCAAACAGTTAACAATGAAAGTAAATGGGGCAGTCAGCCAAACGTATCTAAATTGTCATTTTTTAACCACTAATAAAGCTCAAAATATCACTTCACTTCAGCAGTAGCATGATCCAAACGTAGTAGGTGTTCCAGATCAGCAGATTCATCATTTTCTTGAACAACAGGTTGATTTGTCTGTGACGAGTGAAAAAAAAAGATGAATGTGCTGATGTGGAACAACCTTCATCACCAGTTGGGTAAGTCTTGTAAAACAGTGTTTTTAATAAACTCTGGGTTCACTTACTAAGTTATCAGTACTTCAGTTTATGTGTAGGGACCCTATTCATGCTACTGCTGAAGACCACCATGTAATATTATAATGTAACCAGTAACTAGTAACTAGTAACCAGTAACTAGTAACTAGTAACTAGTAACTAGTAACTAGTGATCTATAATGTGCTACATTGTTGATTAATTCTGAACAAAGACACAATCACTGTTGAATTTCTCTTCATGCATCAAACAATGAGGAACAATGAGAAGCATGTTTGTGTTTATATGATTCAACTATTTATTTATCATTTTATTAACTTGTCCCAACATTAGCCGTTAGCTTAGAGACAATGAGTTTGACTTGATCACAAGACTACGTATAAATGTAAATCTTTTTAGAGCTGAAACAAGTTAATTCATTGATTAATATTGATCAGTGGACTTTTGATAATCATGTACATTTTAAACGTTCCCAGTATCTTCAGAAGGCTTTTTCTTACTTTATTTTCCTAAACTAATAATTAAAAAAATGACTAGAATTAAATCATATTCTCTAATTGCTGGTTGTAGCTCCTCTAATAACAAATACTGAACTATATTGTGAACTATTCCTAAACTTCTTGGTCCTTCATTATTTTTTTCATCCCTCAGACTCATTCATCCATGTTTTTGTGGATGTTAGAGCAGATTTACTCATTTACCACATCCCTGAGATGTTTAAAGTCTGATAACTCAGTGTCCTGCTGTGCTGTTGTATTGTAATAACCAGAAATCAAAGACATGATGGGAAAACACATTTCAAGACCTTTAACTTCTCAGCGTGTATCAGCAGCTCACCAGCGTGTGGTGAGTAAGCAGAGTTTAGCTTTATTTGTAGCTTTGATTATTTTAACAGGAGCCAGAACAATCACAACAAGCTGTTTTCAACTCAGCTTCCAGGATTGATTGGTCTCAAATCATCCAAGAAAAAAAAAAAAAAAGTCATCTGACGCTTTTTCTACCTGCTGTTTTTCAAAAATAAGTTGCTGCTGTTGGTGTACAGAGACTCAACAGAAGCTAAACTAAAGCTATGAATCGAATAATATGCAATTTTTTTTTTTATTTTATCAACTTCTGACAATGCTCTCTCCCACATTCAATAGCCGTGTTTCCACCAAGTAAGTTCCTGGTAACGAGAGAGAAAGACATCGGAACGTTTTGTTTGTTTTTATTGTTGTGTTTTGTGTTGGAAAAAGTCAATTCATTAATCAGTAGCGCAGGGGTAAGTGCTGTCGCCTCACAGCAAGAAGGTCCTGGGTTCGACTCCGGGGTCAGAGTGGAGTGTGTGGAGTGTTTCTGTACCTGTGTTGGTTTCCTCCCACCACCAAAAACATGCAGCACTGGGGATAGGTGAATTGAGCTAAATTGCCTGTAGGTGTGGATGTGAGTGTGAATGGTTTTCTGTCTGTATATGTGACGAGCTGGTTGTATCCTGCCTTCGCTTGTAAGCAGCTGGGATAGGCTCCAGTTCCCCCCTGAGTGTGGGATGACGGGATAGAGCTGGATGGTAGAAGCCGTGTTGATTCTGTGACAATTAACTGATAATTAAATGTGAAACCCTGTGATTATTTTGTGACATTTCAACTGTGTCACTTCCTTTGCTTCTTCGATTCTGTTTATAGAAACTATTTATTAATACGGTTCTGCAGCTGGGTTTTGAAAAAGATTGACACTTTGCATCATGTTTCTCTTTGAACTGAATTGTGAATTTTGTGTATTGTTGCAGCCTTAGAGATACATCCAGAACAACAAATATAAGACTTCAAAAAACCCAAAGTCCTCCCTTAAAAGGATGTAATCGTCTCTGTGATTCCTGAAAAAAAGACCAGTTTTTAATATTGTTCCTCTTCCTCATAAGTGACATGAGCAGCGCCTGAGTTCTGCACCAGACTCATGTTTTAGTTCCCAACTCATTGTCTAAGACACATGTGTCAAACTCAGTACACTCAAGGTCTTATTTTTATTATCTGATGTCTAACAGAGCATGAACCACTAATACTGCAAGTCCCATAATGCAACAGTGCAATAGACTGTTAATAGTTTGATGTTGGGTGTTTGATGTCCTGTGGAAAGAAAGACATGAGAAATGACTGTCACTGATGTTTCTTTTATTCTGATTCTTATAAGGCCTTATCCTTAGGGTTCTTGTTCTAGATTCAATATATTAAAAATCTAGTTCTTGTTTACATGAGAAGAAATAATACATATTTTTTTATTCTGCCACTGTGAGTCTTCACTTTGACACCACTGGTTTAAGAGACAGAGGCAGGATTTATGAAGCAAATTTACATGATGAAATTCACAAAAATGAAAGTTGACATCTAATTTTCTAAAAGCTAGAGCGACCGGCCACATCTTATATATTTACTTTAAGCGAAATTCATAAAATTACATGTTTTTGAGATCAACTTTTGGAACAAGCATTGAAACTTCCTTATGTGAGGTTACAGATGTTTTCATTTCATTTTTTCTGATTAGATCTTCTCTGAAGGAGGCGATGATGGGACACACGCCTCCTCAAAGACTCTCGGCAGCTCCTGAAGAAGGAACTTTGATCTACGTTGTAAGTTAATATCTTGTTTTGTCTAATTCACAGCGCTGAAGTCTGTTTTTGGCCTCGTGTAAAGTTTAGTTTTTCATTTTTTTGACAGAACAAGTGCCATCACTGGTGCCACTGTGATCAAAGGGAGCGATTATATCAGACGAGAGTCAAGGTTAGAGCGAGAGATAGAACAACCGGCCAAAATTCATAAAGTGACATCTTGTAATGTTCTTGAGGTTTGATGTAAAACTTTCTTCAGGACAAGTGTTTGAAGAATGGTTTGTGTTGCACATGACCAGCTTTTTTGGAAGAAACATGGAAATTTCTTACGTGATGACGCATTTGTTTTCATTTCATTTTTTCTGATTAGATCTTCTCTGAAGGAGGCGATGATGGGACACACGCCTCCTCAAAGACTGTCGGCAGCTCCCGAAGAAGGAACTTTGATCTACGTTGTAAGTTAATATCTTGTTTTGTCTAATTCACAGCGCTGAGGTCTGTTTTTGGCCTCGTATGAAGTTTAGTTCGCATGTTTCAGACAGAACAAGTGTCATCACTGGTGCCACTGTGAACAAAGAGAATGATTATATAAAGTGAACCTGGTTTCATAAGATCACGAGAGGAGTTGAAAATATGTCAACCAAAACCTTTAAAAGGTTTCTTACTCAGGACGACGTATATAACAAAATCAGTCTCCATCATATGAAAACCCAGTTTAGATGGACCCAGACATCAGGAGGAGTCTGGTTTAATTAACAACCACATAAGCACAAGCTTCTTTAAGGTTCATTAGTGTTGTGTTATTTGACCCTTTTTCTCTCAGACAACAGGGAGGCTTTTTTAAAAAAGACCCAGCTCCTGTAACACGCCAACAACACTTATTGACGATAAAGTTGTGATTTTTATTTATCTATTTATTTTTTTATGGCACGTCACCATTTATTGTCCTATAGCTTCTTGTAATAAAACACCACATGTTTGATAAAGAAAAATATAGCTACTGTTGTTAGTTTCATAAATATTTTTCAGCTGTAGGTGAAAACAGAGATTGAAATACTTCATGGCTGTTAAACACACGTTGTTTTATTTTATCTTTATTTTTTATGAGACATTTCCTGAGTGTGATATAACTCGTTCTCTATGGCGTCAGGACGTTTGAGCTGCAGCTACAAGATGACACTGAAGTGCGTTTGTCTTCTTTTGCTAAATGAGTTGACAAAGGCAGTGATGTGGATCGACTCCTGCACAGTGGTGGAAGTAACAAATTACATCTACTCAAACTACTGTGATTAAGCACAATTTTGGGTTCTTATTTATTTAACTGTGTAATTTTACCTGTAATTTAAATATATATAATTCTTTATAATCTACTTTGCTACATTTAAAATCATATTCACTACTGAGTCGTCTACAATATCACCTGATGAATCAATGTCATTATCACATGAACCAACAGACTCATCTGGTTCCCATGGCAACACATAGACACATTGTTGCAGCCAGTGAGGTCATCAATAGATTTAAAACAGATCAATGAAGCACAGATTGAACTACATGACGTCAGATCTGTGCTGACAAAGAACCACAACAGCAAACAACGTGATGCTGCAGCTGCAACCGAATGTGACAAAGTTGATTGAGAATTTTATATTTTTTAATAAATGTAATGAAAAAAGTCTGTTGAAAACAAACGTTTCCATCGTTTGAATGAATTTAAAAAGTAACTAATACTCTGAGTAGTTGTTTAGAAGAAAACTTTATACTTTTACTGGAGTATATTTATACACCGGTACTGATACTAGTAGTGTAGTAATATTTCAGTCATGTAACATTACCTCTACTTCAGTACAGATGTTCAGTATCTTTTCACCACTTCTCCTGCAGCACATCCTCACATCTAGTTGACCCCCCCCCTCTTATAATGACGCTGCGGAAAAAGACAATGACTTCAGTCAAACTGCTGAGAGGCAGCTGATGTGTGCAAGACATTTCCCAGACGATCATCAGTGAAGACCCAAGCTTTGTCATTTTTAAGTGTGAGAGTTCAAATTCCTTTAGAAGAGGTCAATAAATAACTTAAGAAATAACTTCTTGCAGCCTTCAGCCTCATGTAATCTTGAGTTGGTCTTTTGTTTAAAAGAATATCTTGTTTTTTCCCAATAAAGCCATAAAGTCAGGAAGTTGTATTTACTAGGTGTTTGTGTTGAGTCGGCCAAGAAATTCACAGCACGATGTAAATGTTAAAAGCAGCACTGAGCTGTTTGATCCTCTGACGTGCTGTTTATGACGTGTCACATACAACTTTTATAAGACATTTGCCTTTAACCTACAACCGTTTCCATCCAACGTTAATGTTACAACGTGACACATGCCCCAAAGCAGCGTTGACATTTCCGTGTAACTGCTCCATCTGAGACTGGGTTGAGGTGGAACAGGGTAAGACCAACTCCCAAGGGAGAACATGACAACACCTTTCAGGGTCAACTCTTTCAGAGGATTCGACTCCTTGTACATTGAGACATTTGTTTGGTTAGTTTGGAGGAGTTCTGCAGTGTGTCACACAATGTGAGTCCTGCCTTTAGTTTAGATGAAGCTTTAATGAGCTTTTCAGGTCTGGACTGTTTTCATAGACAGCTCATTATTCTCTTCTCTGTGGCTGGCTTCCCACCAGAGCTACATCTCACAGCCAACCTGGCACTCATCCTCACATCTTGGCTGTCCTAGGTCTCTCTTTACCCAAGTACAACCGTCAGTTAACAAAGCTCATGTCTTATATCTAGTTTGTCGGGCTAATTTATCAAAATAAAAAACGGAGGCAGACCCTTGGAATGAGCTGAGGTGTATGGGTGTATTTATGATTAGAGTAGAAATCAAGTTTTCTTCTTCACATTAACCACTTATTTTATTTCAACAAATCCTCAAACTGAAGCCAAAAAATGGGCCAATGAAATCCAAAATTTCATTAGTAATAATCAACAACTTTGGTTCTGTTTTCACAACTGCCAAAAACATTATTTTGAAGAGGAGGAGCCACGAGCCAACACGCTCAGGATGCTTAAATAAAACATTAAACATCTCATCTCTCAAAGTTTTTACACATTAAGATCTGGACTTGAAAATACTTTGTTGCATAAACTGTTGAGAAAATAATTATTTTATTTTTTTTCTGTCCAGCAGGTTGTTGTTCTTGTTCTGATGGTCCAATAGTAAGAAGCTCCAAGTAGCAAATCTGATCCTGTTTAAACTCAACAAGCAGCTCAATCAACCAAAATTAAAATGTGGACATCAGATGAGTTGTTAAATTATCCCACATCCACATCGCTTCAGTAACCATGTGCCCACAGTTCCTCATTAGTTGCCCATTTATCACATTTTGAAGGAAATTAACGACACATTATCTCAATTGTGTTGACATGGTTGTGAAGTGACACTGATGTATTTGTTGCAGTTTGGTTGGATGTTACTGAAAACCTGTTTAAAAGTTGTTATGTTATGTTATGTTATATCTTGACCTGAGAAAGTATGAAGAGATTTTAATTTCCATGTTTGTGGTTTATTTTGTGAATGTCACATTTTTGTTAAACCTTTGGCTCTGATTATTTTTTTTTTTTACAGATTTTGCTGCAGGACTTTGTTGTATTTTTGTACTTTTTAGTAATTTATTAATAAGATAGTAATAAGATACTGGATGCCTGGATCATCTATCTACCAAGACTGGTGATGTTTGGTCAAACAGTTAATGGAAGTCATGTTCAAATCCCTACTTACTTGTAAATATCTTGACAACTAAACAAGATATTGACAAATTTCATGTAACTTTTGATACGTTTGGTTCAGTCATGAGTTATAGATAATTTGGGAGGGAAATGTTGGACAGTCCATCATGGCAGAGCTTCACGTTACGTTATGGGTTTTTGGTAGAAAACAGAAGTAAGTGTGGCCTGGTCTGTCTCCAACTTCTAAAATGACAATTTTTGGTCCAACAGCCGACACATGGTCGTGATAGTGCCGATTCTTGCACATCATTTCCTGTTATTGAGCCAAGTTTTATGTTTCTAGGTCATTCCAGCTCACAGCTTCAGAAAATAACAAATCTTTCCCCTCCAGGGTTTTAATCCTCAAATTTCTCAGGACTCAAGTCTTTTAATTTTCTGTTTCAACATCAAAAACAAAGCGTTTTAGTGAGTAGTTATATTGTTTTATAAGAAGCTGCTGGTTTGACAGTGACAAAGAACAGAACACCATGACTCTCACGCACCTCATCTGCTTGTTACACAGGTTTTTTTTTGATGCACATTTAGTCTTTTCAGGTTACATGTACTGTACATGTTGTTTGTAATACAGGCAAAATATATTTTATTTTTATGATTCCAAATCTGACTCCTAACAGAAAGTAACGTATGTTGAGTTTTCACTACTGTACAAAGGATTCAGGCACTTTTGAGATTGAGATTGAGCTCATTGTTTGATCCCTGTGTTTTTAATCTTGTCCTTAATACTCATCTACCTTGTTTTGAGGAGAGTCTGGTCTTAGAGTCGTTCTCCAGATAATAACGAGTTGATACTTTGTGTTGGTAGAAAAATCACATCAATCAGATGAGTTTAGAGAAAGTTGATGTTTTGTAATTTCAACCTAAAGAGTCATAACGACAGTGTGAGGGATATAGAGTTGAGTGGAGACAAATGTCTATGTTTTAACACCAGTGTCAGACTCAAACTAACATGTGATGTGTGTGGTAGTGAGGAGATGGATTCTACAGACAAACCAACATCTTGTTAACTTTGTAAATGTAAAGACAGATTCTATAGAAGATTGTTTATAAAGTCACTACGTTACCTGGAGTTGTTTTACTGTCGACACCGTTTTGAGGAAAAGTCTGTAGAAGTTGATTGTTGAAGGCAGAGTCAGACTATGTTGCTTTATGCAGCTAACTTTCTGTTTCCACTTCAACACTAGTCTATACTGACACAAACCGATAAAAAAAAGTACATTTCCATGGAAATACTCTCCTGTACTGGAGTCAACTGAGACCGTCTGGATCAATCTGCATTAGACTTTTATTGACTTTCCCCCAACAGGGCGTTGACTCTTCATTCATCCTGTAACGAGTCATTTAACCATCACACTAACTACAAAGCTGATGCATTAACTTAACGCCTCAATCTGGTTGCCTATTAACAAAAATCTTTCTTTTTTCATTCATTCAACTATGATCTTATTAATTAGTAATTACCTCCATCAACAAGTCTAAATATTCTGGTAGGTTCTGAATTTTTAATTTATATAAACATAGAGTTAGTAAGCCCAACGCAGATCGCCATGTTGCGCCGCCATCTTGACACTACAGGTGCTGACAGGGGACAACACAAGATAAATATGGCTCCGCCTTTTGTGTTTTTACATTCAGTGGCAGTGTGACTGACTAAAGCCTCATTTATGCTCGTCTGTATCCGTCGATAAGCAACGACGCAGCTGTCTGTGTCATTGTGTAGCCCGTCCAACCCCCTCTCCGTGAGCTTACGTGCATCTCTCCAATTTTTTAACTATTTGTCGAAACAACACAGAGAACATGGAGACCGCAGGGCTCTGATTGGTCCATTAGAATTACCTCATTTCCAGAATCTCACTGTGTCGGTTGTTTTCATTCTACAACAACAACATCGTCACGCGTTTCCTCTTTAGTTCTTGTCACATTTGCAAAAAAAAGGTTTGTTTTTCAATGTCGATCATTTCCAACTCCAACAAACATCTCCTCTCTGTCTCCATTGTTTGTTGTGTGTGAAGGAATAAACAGCCAGAGTCAATAATTGTAACAGAAAGAAAAGTATCGCCCCCTACTGTTCTGGTGGTGAACTGCTTTACGACACCTGCCAACCAACGGAGAACTTTGAAAGGGTTCACGACTGTGTCGATCCGACTCGTGTAGCTGTGAAGTACACAGTCGGAAAAACATAACTCAGACTTCGGACTCACAGAGGCAGATACCCACCAGAGACAGTCCATCTATATCATCTATAAACCATCTTTACATCTAGATACATATCGGCTCAGACAGCAGCAGGCTGGCGGCCGCGATGCGCCATGTAGAGACAGAAATGACACGCTGTCGTATTATTAAGATAAATAACATGGTATAACATGGATATGTTAAACATGTTGAGGTAAACAATCTTTTGCTGAGTTAAAATTACTGCTAGCCTGTCTATGGCGTTTCCCATTAGCATTGTGTTAGCATCAAGCTAGCGGACTACGTGCTAGTTTTCCACATTAAATCTGAAAAATATGTTTGTATTAGTGAAAAACAAGTGAGAGAGTGAGGAGAGAGACAGAGGTGTCATGGTAGATGTACGATAGGAAACACTGAGTAAATATCAAAGTTGGTTTTCCCAAATAGAAAGACGAGGTCTTGTTGATACTTCTCAGCCACCGTAGGAGGAAATGTGCACACAGGCTAAAGATACTATTCAGTTGGTTGTGGTATACGACCTCACCACTAGATGAGAGTAAATCACAATATGGCACCGTAACCAACCAGAGTCACAAGAACAAATCTGGTGGCACAACAAAGCACAGTCACCAGGCACCTCACATCAAAATCAGTTATGACATCAGATATTCATGGATCGTCAAAACATCCTTGTTTTGTTAGATTTATTTTGGGACTACGATGAAACAATGATACTGTGATCAAAGTAGAAATGTCCCTCTGCCTTGACAGAAAGATACTGAAACTGACGCAAAAGCAACAACTTAAGGTGCATGTGGTTTATAGTAACTCTTTCGGCAGAACGGTTCTTTAGGTACGTGGGAGGTGGAGCAGCCATTTGTTCCTGTAAACCCTCAACTAGAGTCATAACTCTGAGCTTCAGTGGAGCTGAAGAGTGATCCATGAAAACACAGTTGGATCTGCTGAATGCAGATAAACAGATCCATATGTTACCTCCCGTATTCCCTTCGTCATTGGTATAACATATTTTAGTGGTTGTGGTGTAGTGTGTCATCATTGTGTGCGTTCCCGCTGTGTCCTCACTGTGGGGGGACAGCTCCGCTTCACATCTGACGTTACTGCTCCACCTGGTCCTTTAAGATAAACTACGGGGTCTCGTTGTGAGTTAAGGTCTGATGTTTATCTTGTGAGGCTGAGGCCTGTCTTTCTGTGAGCTGCCACCACATACTCTGTTATTCAGTAAACATACTTTATCTCATTATGTTATTTTATATAATTGCAAATTAACCACCTTTGGGTTTCAGGACCAACAAAACTTTTTGATGGGTTTTTGATTTTTCCACCAGGTTCCAGCTGATGATAAAAACAACAACATCAATAATGGACAATAGTCTTTGACTGTGAAACTCAGACTCAGCGCTGGCGTCTTGCTCTGTGACGCCTTGTTCCATCATAATAACATCAAATAACGAATCAACACCCAAATCTTATTGGCTCCAGAAACAGCTATCAATGGGAGCACTGATGGATCGATGTGATAAGATATATGTATTTTGTCCATTATACTTTAAAAAAAACAAACAAAAAAAAGTACTATGTTTTAGTTTGGCACATGTCCTGAGGAAGACAAGTTATTTAAAGGGAAGTTTAAAGTTCCAGATTGAAAATTAAGTCCATGATCTAAACTTCACATGATTGGTGACAAACGTCCAATGTTTGACATCAGCAGATTCATCATCCTCCTTACTTTTCACTGACACATTGGCCTGTTGTTGAAGAAAATGATGAATCTGCTGATGTGGAACAACCTTCATCACCAGTTGTTATAAAACCAGACGTTGGGTAAGTCTTGTAAAACAGTGTTTTTAATAAACTCTGGGTTCACTTACTAAGTTGTCAGTACTTCAGTTTATATGTAGGGACCCTATTCATGCTACTGCTGAAGACCACCATGTAATATTATAATGTAACATTTTTGACATTTTCTTATTTTATTTTCTAAAAATAATAATTAAAAAATGACTAGAATTAAATCATATTCTCTAATTGCTGGTTGTAGCTCCACTAATAACAAATACTGAACTATATTGTGAATTATTCCTAAACTTCTTGGTCCTTCATTATTTCTTTCATCCCTCAGCCCCATTTACTTTCATTGTTAACTATTTGGTTGTGAAAATAAAAGACGATCAAACTGGATATTACTTCAACCAACGTAACATATATCTTGATGGGAGTTTGACTCATATTCATGGTGACATTGACCCTGGGTTCATGTTGCTCCAGACCATCACTTTAACATGGAAAGGGGCAGATTTTAGCATCTACACTTTACCTTTAAGGAACTGTCAATTTGGCATTCTTCATTTTTTCCACAACCCTCTCTCTCTTCTGTTATGCCACTTTAGAAAACTGCCATTTTACAAGACTGCAGTTAACATCTTGACCACCAGGGACACTGATATTAAGCCACCAATGGCCACTTCAATCAAACATCAATTTTAAAGATTACTGCCTGCACACAAGGGGTCAGTGCATAAAAACCATCTGCAAACATTTGAATACAAGTTTTTTTTAAGAGTTTAATTTCTCTTGGCTTATTAAAAACAATCTAATAATAACCACACAAATAAATAGTACATTAGGATTAAATAAATGTATTACGAAAACATCAAAACATCAGTGTGACAAATCAGCATCTGTTTTTAAACAACTCATATGAGTCAAACCCTCATTTGAACTGTTTGAACATCACAGATGAGTGTTGTATGGCTCTGTGGCCACAACAAAGACTGTGGTAAAATAATTGAAAAATAAAACTTTAGTAGCAGAAAAATATATGGTCACAGTAGTAAAACTGGAAAGAATTGGCACTGAGGTGCTGCTAATTACTTTGGTGTAAGTGAGTCACTGGTGGAAAAAAAAACCCTGCAGGAAATGACCCTATGACCTTTTTTGTAAATAGTCTCCTTAACAGCAGAAAAAAGTCGACTTGTCAACATCATATCTGTTTTGTGTCTGACTAAAGGGACGAGTGATTAGCACAAATAGAGCAACCAGATTCGATTTCAAAACTTTCTGCAGCTACTTTCTGCAACAAATGTACAAAGATATTTCACTTTAGTGGAAAGTGTGCGAGGTAGTTTCATATTCTTGACTGTTTAATGCAGGATTTGCGTGAATTGTTTCTTAAAGTTGGGTTTAAGTTTGTGTTTTTACAGCAATGTTTCTCAATGGCCCGTTTCAGACGTCTGTGTATGTGTTGATATGAAGGAAAGGGCGGTGCTGGGAAGCAGCTTTTGTGCTCAATTAAAAGTTTCTTTGGATTCTTCAAAAGGGCATCTGGAGCCTGACATGAGAAACTGGTTTTGCATGGAATTTCACAAACACTAAAAATTATGCTGGCAATTTGTTGCAGAGTTGTGGGAGTATTAGGACTTGGGGTGTATGTGTGAGCAAACGTCTGTGTGATTTGTTTCTGCACCTTCACATTAGATGAATGCTAATAAATAATGACAACGGTCTTGTTTTCTGGAGCATGTGTAGCTGTTGTCTTTAGTTGAACATTTAAGGCTGATATTCAACTGTTTTCATATGTTGCTGTCTTTCAAAAAGCTAAATGATGACATCGGTGGGATGGTTTTCTGTTCGCTCTAATGTCTCTTCTCCATCACGTGGTTGTGTCTCTACTGGACTCTACTGGACTCTACTCAGTCTGGTAGTAGACACGTTGTTTTCCATCACAGTTTGGTTCCTCCTCCACGTGAATGTGGTGAGTGGAGTCAAACTGCTGCGACGTCACGACACAAAAACATCAGTAAACATTAATGGACATGGAGGAGATGCTGTACTTGTTGCTGGGTTAGCTTACGACCAGGTAGCTACGACGATGGCTATCACTCTTGTCCTGTTTAAAAATGGAGCTTGATTATTTTGTTGACGCTCTCTCAACTCAACTGGCGTCTGGTGGCAGCTTGTGAAGACACTCCCTCTGACCAATCAGTGGCCGGCGTCTGTTCACGTCACGTTTTAGTATTGACTCAGATCAACAGAGTTGGAACTAAAAAGAGCAGCTGGTACCGACTACAATCCCTGATGGAAAGCCAAAAAAATGAGTCGAGTCGGGTAGTGCTGGAACAGTGAAGTGGAAAAGCACGGTTTGTTGTAGTTGTATATACTTACATACTTGACTCCCTGCAGAAAAAAAAAACACAAACAATATCTATGTCTTGAATCCAGTTTTCCCAACAATTTCTAAACACATCAACAGTATTTTCCTGTTTCTTGACCTGAAGACTGCAGCTTTATTCTGTAGTTTCGATGTGATGTAATTGTGGTCGTTAGTGGTCAGTGCACACAGTTCCCCGGAACAATAATTAGCCCCCCCGTCACAAACCCTCAGAGATGACAAAAAGTATAGTATAAGTATCTGCAAATGATTTCCTACCACACATATGTGGAACCCACATGATGTCAGGCGAAACAGCCTTTAGGTTTATCTAAAAAATGTGGTGTTCATGCTCCATGGACCCGAAAATCTGGAGGCCTGTGGAGGCCAGAAAAAGACTGTTGAGTGTCTGCACCCAGTTAGCAGCTTTCATAGGAATGAATATGGTTTCCAGGTTTTCTTAACGTATCCATAATCTGAGAAAAACAAAAACAAAAGAAACCCTGCTTTGTGTTGGATTTTATCGTGGTTTGTTCTGAGCTTAATGACACAAACATTTCTTGAAGCTCGTTAAGAAGAGAGTTGCCCTCTCAGTCAGTTTGTTTGCTTTTTAACGCTGTTTCTGTTGCAAAGTTTATGAGCTGCTCAATGTTGCAGAATCAGAAAGAAAGAAAAAAATAAAGTTGTAAGCTGTCAAATTAACACTAAAGCCTTTTCAGACACATCTTGACGATGATGCTTTAAAGAGATAAAGAACCTCTAAACAATCTGACTGTCACTTGAGTGTATTGCTTTTTAACTTTACACAGATAGTCTCCAGGTTTTAGCAGAAAAGTGAACGAACTAACAACAACTATCCCAGAGACAATGGATAAAACCAGATCTAGATGTCTGCCCCCTAGTGGCATTTAGTTTTTCAACAAAACTTTGTTTACAGAACCTCATCTTAGCAAAGTTACAAAGCAAACAAACAACGTTCATAGTTCAGTTAATATCTCGTCTGACTCATTAAACACGTGCCTGTGTGATGTAGCTTAATACTGTGTTTAATTAAAATGTGATCATTTCCTACGGTACTGGAGGCAGTCCATATTTACGGAAAGAGAGGGAACCATTGCTATAAAAACACCACGGAGACCCTTGATCTTCACTGCCTGCTGCTACATGACACATGAATTCCTCTCAGAAAAGTTCAATTTAACTTTGTGTTTTATTATTTATTGTTCAATTGCTGGACCATCAAGCATTTTAGCATGGTTTGGTTCTCTCAACCTTCTCAACCATAGTGAAGTTGGAGATGGACTTTGGACTTTTAGCAGGATGAACAATAACCACATGGCTCCTCTGAGAAGTTCAAACACACACACACACACACACAAAAGAAAAGATTTTCTCTCTCACTTAGATGATGTCAATTTCTGCTAACCTGGTTTCCATAAATACAAACTTGGCACATTTGAGGCCTATTGTCAAGAGATTAATGACTTATGTGTCTGTTTAATTTCACACTTTGTCAAATTGAGACTTTCCAGAAGGAGAAAAAAATGCCTTTGGTGACATTGCTCACCAATCAAACAAACCCAGAAGATAAAAGGGTGAACGATGCATCCAAACGAGAAGCATGTGTGGATGCAGCATCTCAGTTATTTGGAAAACAGGCCAAAGCCCCCAGAGAAGGTGCCCAAATAACAAAATTATCCTGGCGAAGACCTGGGCCACACATATTTGTGTTTTCTCTGCCTCATTGATGCTCGACCCGTGCAGAGCATGACTCTGAGATGACCGGACCAATTCTGGCCCAAAGACAGAACATCAACCAACACTCAACGATAGCAGCTGAAATCAGCCCAGATGTTGAAGTCTATGGGCCAGACATCGGTTGAGTATTCTGGGATGTATTGAGCAAGAAGCCAGAAAAACTACAAAACTAGAAAACTGCTGTTTAGGCTTGTTCCAGTCCTTTAAATCACCATTTATCAGAAAATCCAAAAATCTTTGGCATTGCAGAGTAATGACTGATGAGCCTAACAGAGTCTTAAACATATCATTACTATTTCAAATGTAGTGAAATATGAAGCTGCTAATAACTATATAATAAATACCAGCGCAGCAGAGAACATCTAAGGACAAAAAACCTCGGTATGTTTGTTTGTGCTACATCGGTTCATATTTCTCATCTACTCTCTATCTCATTTCTTCATGCGACAGATCTTTAGACTGCTCATATAGATGGTATAAGTGTGTTAATTCAAATTCAAATTAAACCAAAGTGTGCTTTCTTTTCTAAAGCTGCAATTCTGTTTTCTAATCAGATACAATCTGATACACTTAAAAACTAAAGTAACACTCATGTCAGTTGAATTCAGTTTCCAGCAAATCCCACAGAAACTGTGCAAAGTTGCACAGGTGAACTACAACTTTTGATCATCTTCAATGAATTAAACACATCGGTTTTATTTGGTAGGTGTTGTAGAATGAAAAACTAATTGTTACTATGCTTCAGGGTTGGAATTGACATGTGTTGATTATCTCAAACTTTCATAGGTTCTTTGTTGTGGTCATTGAATAAAACCAAAACGATTTGATCACCCCCTGGTGACTGGTCTCAGAATAGCTCATAAACCCTGCCCCTCCAGTACAACAGGCAGTGTTTCAAATTAACCACCCATCGTCAAAACTATGTTTACAACATTGTATTTCTCACAGTAAGAAGCAACAGATGAATCAATCAATCACGGTCATTACAAAGACAGTGGAGCTCCTTCTCCAACACAATCATCCAATTCAATTCAATTCAGTTTTATTTATATAGCACCAGATCATAAAAACATTTATCTCAAGGCACTTTACATAGAAAAACCCAACATTCGTAAATCGTCCAACGTGTAAATATTGTTTTCTTATTATTTAGTGTCTTTAAGTATGAGTCTATCTATCTATCTATCTATCTATCTATCTATCTATCTATCTATCTATCTATCTATCTATCTATCTATCTATCTATCTATCTATCTATCTATCTATCTATCTATCTATCTATCTATCTATCTATCTATCTATCTATCATCTATCTATCTTCTGTCTTTAAGCCGTCATCTGACTTTAGTTTGTTCCTGTTGAGATCAACAAGGAGCCTGAACTGACAGGAATCAGTAAACCTTTTTTACAGACAGCCTTAGTTTTCCACTGGTTGGACGGAAGAACCAGAATCCAGATGTGGGAGCTGCAACGACCGCACAGCAGAACAGTGATGAATCAAAGCTTCAACAGCTTGGAAACAAAAAACATGCAAACATGCATTTTACGATGTTGAAAACACAAGAAGACAGCAATAACATTTAGGATCTTAAAATATATTACTTGAATCCTGTTTATAAAACTTTTTGTGTAAAAATTCAACTTAATTCAAGAATCCAGAAATTCAGCTTCAGTGTTAATAGGTTTACATCAATATATGAAGAACTGTATGTGAGATACAGGCCCACACAAGTTGTAGGGGTTGAAAAGAAACTGGATGGGTATACATGTAGTCATACAAAACATATTTGTATTTAAAAACTGGACTGAGGAGAGACTCAGCAGCGTCGGTGGTGATCTTTGGTAGTTAATCTTTGGTTAGGACCTCTGAGTAAAGACGTTGCTCCTGGGAACAATCTAATGGAGGATTTCCAGGCATGTTCAACTGGCAGGAGACCTCAGAGTAGACACCTCAGGATCTTCTACAAGGAGCTGGAAAGCATCACTGTGGTGAGGGACACCTGGATATATGGCTACAACTTAGGGCTGTTAATAGATTTAAAAAGAAAACAACAAATTAACGAATTTGGGGGTTTGGGGGTGATAATCACCAGCGGAAGTAAATGAATTTACGTTAACAGCGTTAAATTATGTTAATCCCATAGATTAACAGGTTAATTCTGACAGCTCTACTAAAAATGGTTGTGTGGATCTTTTTCAGTTAATTAATGTCCAATGTCTTTGACCCACAGACATCAGTAGAAACTCCGAGCACTTCACTGTAGCCTCCCTCAGCTCTGCTTGGTTGTGGCATCTCTCATCTTTAATCTTGTCCTCGCCCCTCATCTGGACCAAGATCAGATCTATTCATCAACTGAGACTGATGAATAGATCTTCAGACACTTCCTCTGTCTTGAGTTATACTTGCATGTCATGTTTGCTGTCCAACCACTTTAGGAATGAAAGGTATTCATAGTTGTTATGGTTCATTCACTGTGTTATTTATTAATTTATTCACATCAAAAAGATGGTTGTGTTTATTTCAAAGACATTTTGGCTTCATTGTGGAGTCACATAAAGTAGAGACATGTTGTCTACAGTCACTAGTCTGAGACTATATATCACATAAGATGAGTCTGAAACAGGTCAATGTTGTCTGTCAGGTGAGATCATGAAAACCAGTATCTATATTACATTAATTGAAAAGACTTTGTGGTTAGAGTGGACACAAGGGGAATAAGACACAAACGGGCTTGTGGCTACACAGCCGGAGTCAATTTCCCACAATGTAAATAACCGTATCAGTTACAAATTTCATTAAAGCTACAAGCGTGACGAGCAGAGCTTGATTTGTAATAGATCCTGTTCCGGCAGGAATCAGGATCTGTGACCTTCCTGACCGGGAGCAGAACCTATTAGAACATTAAAAATGTTGTTGTTGTTTGTCGGGAGAGATGGAGATTAAACTGGTCCACATGCCTCCCTGTGCTGATTCTGAGTTAATATTGTGAATGCTCTGATTATTAAATGTAAACATATAATCAACTTTAATGTTCCATGACAGTTCCTCTGTGCTCCAGGACTTTTCTGCACCTGTATCTTATTCTTCAGTGTAGTACGTTGTCGTAATGAAAACCGAGGCTGAGCTGAGTGATGAAAACACTGTAACACTGAATCAAATCATTAATTGTGATATCTGTGTTGAGTTTAAACAAAAGATGAGTGTGCACTAATTAATTCACTAACTTTAATAACAAAGAAAACAAAAAATAGAAAGAATGGGATGAAGCATGCTGGAATACTTCATTGACCAGAAACTTAAAGTTAAAACCCACTCAGCTGGGTTGTATATGATTAATGTAGGACATTTAGGATGTAATTGACAATTACTAAAACGTGGCTCATTAAGATGACATGTTGACCAGCAACTCACTTCTAAATCATTTCCTGGACTGTTTAAATCATTAACTTGTTCAGTGATCACTCACAGTCTGTCTCAGCTGTGACCATTTGCATCTTTTCTGAATAAAAGCAGCAGATGGTCAACTATCATTTTTATAGAAATTACCACCATACTCTTCAATGCAGCTAAACTTTGTCCATAAAAGTCCAGATAATCTTGAGGTTTGAGAAGATGAAGACTGTTTACATTCAGTCAATAAATCACAGTGTTTTGAAGTTGGGACATTTTAAGCATGAACAGCTTTTCTGTACCAAAATTTCACTGAAATTGCATGTGGATATAGTTTTGGTCGACTTAGGCCTCACACACACACACACACACACACACACACACACACACACACACACACACACACACACACCAATGTGGTTTTCATTTAACACTCTATTTTTCCACCAATTAGTGTCAGTGTAAACGTGTCAGCTAATGGACCTAATGACTCAGAATTACTCCTGTGAAGATTTCACAAAGACAGATCTCTGATCAAGGGCAGAACAATCAACTTTTACAGGTTCAAATTACATTTATTAAAATTTTTTGTCAGTTGGTAGTTTTAAAGGTGACAGAGAACGGTTGAACAGGGTTTTTATCCTTGTTCTGTGATGTGACATATACACATTAAAATGTTGGTTGGATGTGTAATGACTCTGAAGCTTCATAAAAACCTCTCAGAAAGTTATTTTAAGGTGGAGGATTTTAAACGTGTGGTTTTGCACCTATTTGACATCTTTTCAGGCTTAACTGACAACCTCATTATGAAATACAACCACTTAACATTGATTGGCTCCTTCACAATCACTCGAATGTAACTTTGCTGCTTTCAGATCATGGACAAATCGTCTTTTTACATCTAATCACCTTTGAAGGGGAGGGGATGGAGTCAGAGTGGAGGGGCAGTGAGATACATTTTTTTACATTTACATGTCACAAACTTTGAAATCGACCCATTTTTTAGAAACCACATTCAACCGTTCTGTCACCTTTAAATGCTGGTGGGAGTTTATATATTATAATGTATTAAGATCCTTGGTGGTAAGAGTGTTCATTTGCTTCATTATATGACTGAAGCAGGTACATGAGATTCAGGCCATCACCTTCTGTCTATCATCATCATCCTCTTCATCCTTTCCTTCAAACTCCTGGGCTGATGTTAAACAGGTGTTTTTCTACTTTAAAAGCTCTAAACTGAGGCGTCGCACACAAAATGACACCAAGAGTTTTCCATTGCGTCTTTAAATAGATTTACATTTGCATGGCATCTTTGGGAAATATTCCTGTTTACGCAAAAAAAAAAAAAAGCTGTAGAACATATGCCAGACCAGTTGGTGGCACTGTTGCATGTCCTGTGATACATAAAAAAAAGAAGGCGTTTAGAGCAAACACTATGAAATAGCATAACTTGTTGTGTTGTGTCACTGATTTATGTGTTTAGCTGTTTTGCCTGTTCACATGGTAACACAGCAGGGGGGTGTTTTCAGAAAAATCCACTCTGGGGGGTGGTGTTGGAGAAGCCCTGGAGACGGGAGACTGAGATGGCTTATGTTGCTATGTCGGACTGACACCAGTTCTCCCGTTCTCCTGAGAAGTTGGGTATTTATCTGGTCTAAGGATCAGTGTCAGCTGTTCTCTAACTGAAAACTAATGACAGGACGAAGATGGATAATACCTAGTAATCTTGACTGAAGCACATTCCTGTGCCTAGCTTTCTTCCCGTTCTTAGTTGCATCTGTTATCATGTGGTAGATTTATGACTAAAGATGGGGACCAGATATCAAGACTGGAGCCACAGGGAGCAGAGGTTAAGGGAGACTCATTAGTGCTGTGGTCAGTCAAATGTATGGATATTGGAATCAACATTAGCTTGAACAGCTGTGGGGACTGTACAGCTGCGACCAAAAACACGAAAGACCTAAACGACAAAGAACTTTGCACCTACTTTTGTGTTTTTGTTGTCTCTGTGTAAACGGACCATGAGTGGAAGGTCCTGGGAGTTTTTATTTGGCAGCTGAGATAAGAGCTGGTCTGATTCACACAAAAACATCTTTAAAAAGTTTTGTGTTTACAAGGCAGCGTCTTCAGAAACTGCCTGACGCAAAAGTCGGGTGAAAATGTTGTAGTACATTTGGTGGCACTGTCGCGCTTCCACAATCATTAATAAAAACAAAGAAGAAGGTGTTTATAGCAAATATACTCAAATACTCTTCCGGATTCACCTACTTTTGCGTCCTCATCGTCTTTGTGTAAATGGAGTGAAAAGGACCTGGAAGTATCTAATTGGCAGCTGAGATAAGACCAGGCCCAATTCTCTAAAAGCTGATGAAGGAGTTTTAACATGTCCTTGTCTTATTTCCATCAGCAAAGGACACAATGAACCTTTTTTTCACAAAAGTCTGCAGCAACACATCCTTTGTTTGTTCTGTGAAACAAATGATTATGACCAACAAAGGGACACAACGCAGATCACGCAACGGTAGGGTTGCCAACTCTCACGTAATGAGTGTGAGACACATGCTTTTGACTGCCTTTACACGCCACACCTCTAATTTCTCATGGTGGAAAAAAAAAATCTGTTTATCTATAATCTGTTCAAGACGTTGAGCCGCCTTGTTCTCGACTGAACTGGCACAAAGAGAACAGTTCAACAGATTAACAGAAAAGTTAAAGCCAAATCAGTTTCATCTTCTGTGTCAGACATTGTGGGTTAAAACAACAACATTAAATCTTAATCAAATTATCAAATGTTCGACTGATTCGTTTTCTGACCATCCAATCACTGAACTTGAAAATGGTGACATCAGCACAACCTCCTACCTCTACCTCTCCACCGGACGTGTTCATGTATGAAGCCTCTCCAGACTTTGCTCTATTTTATTTGCCCAGTTGGTAGTTTTTATTCTACTTTGCTTACTGTCCCAATGTCTCCGTCATTGGCTTAGACTGCACAATCCCCCCTTCCAGGCAGCCTCCCTAAACTGGATCACCATCGAGCCCAGAGTCCAGCTTCCACACCGACCTCTCCAAAGCCTCAAATCCATGTCATTCCCTCTCATCAGTTTGTACGTTAAAGTATTAGCTTTATTGATTCTGTCTCCAGTCCAGTGTGAGTCGCTGCTCCACCAGCATTGATGCTGTGGATGAACCGACTGCAGCCTCTGAAGTTGATTAAGTCGGTCAAGTCAAAGACTAAATACATAATTGAAACAATGTGAGTCACGAAGGAAGTGTTGGGTTGTATTGAGACGTTGTGGTTGTCAACACATTTGTAACAAAAGAAAGAAAGAAAGAAATTCCTCATGGTCCAGTGACACTTGACTTTCACCAGTAAAAAGGGGCTGAACAACTGATCAAAAAAGGACATTTGTGGAAGTAAAACTGAAGTGAAACCCAATTATATAATAACATCTGCAACAGCAAAGTAAATCTTTGATGAGATTTTACATCTAGTTTAACTTAGTAAACAATCTGCAAATTAACAACCAACAACAGCCAGTCCTAGTAAATGCTAGAATTGCTAAATGGGTTCTGGAAGTATTTTAGCCACCAGAGTTTTTTTAATGATATTATCAGTGCAGCTTTTATTGCTGGTGCTGGACTAGTTGTTGAACTGACCATTGTCTTTGTTGTAATTGACCTTTCGCAAAACCCTGCCCTTGAACGGTTCTCGTCCAATCCTAGCTTAGCAACCATAACCACGACTTTAAAACTTTGCAATGTCGGCAACATGGTGAATCGATGCGCTTACAAGCGGCTGCAAGTCTGACACCAGGTACCCTATAGGTTCAGAAGGGGTCATTTTTTTTCACTTTACCAAAGCCCAAAACCCAAGCGGAAAGATGCTGACAATGGGTAGATAGATGGAAGTGTGTGAGACGTCACTCACAGCTCAACGTCTCGAAGATTAACAAACATACATATCAGTGCTCTAAGGTAAGTAAAGCTAACGAGCTAACATCAAGTAGCTCAAATAGCTAAGCAGATACAATCTGTAAAACTGGAGTTAACTTTGGGGAAACCTTTGCCTCGATTGTTGTTGTGTCCCTGTCATTCCTGATTTTTAGATTTTGAACGTATCCCTACATTGTATATTGCAGCTCTTTTTGTTTTGCCCTGGAGAATATTTCTGCTGTGTTACTCCAAAACGAATCAGTGGCAGTTTGATTCCATGTTGACTGACATGTAAACGAATGGAAATAAAGTAGCAGAGATGAAATTGTTTATATTATATTATTATAATATGAATAAATAATATTGTTATATTATCATGAAAGTTGTTTCTTGTGTTTTTGGTACAACTCAGCTGCAGCATATGTTTTCATTTGCCGAAAATAGTAATGTAATAATAGAAAATCTTTAAGGTTAAGATTAAGGTTACTTTATTGGTCTCCATAGGGAGAAATTTGTTTTTGGAGTTAAGGGAAGGTTGCTGCAGTATAATACAAAACCAACAATAAAAGCATTTAAAAGACACATGTGCAAAACATTTTTGCTCCAGATGAGCTGTGCAAATTAGCACCCTCCATACATCCATACATATCTAACGTCCCACAAATACTTTCTCAGAAGCAAGAAAACAAAGACAGAAACAGTTCTCAGGAGAATTTTGTCGGTGAACTAATGCTCTTAAACTCTGAGCACTGAGGTTCATATTTCCTGTAACATCGAGCCCCCGAGGCTTGAAGTGTCTTGAGATACCTCCTATAGGAAACAAGCCAAAATGGCAACAAAACACAATAGTAGAGGACTTAAGAGGCATGACAGATAATCACATTTCATCCATTCAGCCACTTATCTGGGATCAGGTCACAGTGGCAGCAGATCAACAAGGTAGTCCTGCAATGCTTTTTAGCTTCTCTTTGGGGGATCCTGAGGCATTTCCAGCCTAATTGGGAGATATATTGTCTTCAGTGTGTTGTGAAACTACACAGAGGCCTCCCACCACTTGGATATTGGATAATAAAAAACTCCAGTTGGAACAACCAGGAGGCATCTTGATCAGATCCCACAAGCACCTTAACTGGTTCCTTTCACAAACACAAAGGAGATGTCCAACCTCCTCATCTGTTTCCACAGCTCAGTCCAGAAATCCTGCCACCACTTTTATGAGAGATATGAGACTTTGGTAATACTTTGTTCACAATCTGTAAAACCACATTTACATTAAATAGGGACTCCAGTACATTTGAACCTATAATCTACGGTTAGTCTTTGAGTTAACGTCAGTTGTTAATAAATGAATCAAACAGTGTCTACGTTAGTGTAGATGTGGTGGTAGTGGTGAGTCTGACCAGGCAGCTGATAAACTAAGTGATCAGGGCAGATTTCTAACATCAAAGTAAACAGTGTTGTTGTATCACTAAAGAGGCTGAAGATTTATTTATTTAATAGTTTATTTGTCAGGGACATAGTCAATGCCATGATTATATGTGTACATGTGGTTCATGAAAAGTTTCTAGCCAAGTGGCTAATTTGCAACCCTAGTCCCTGGTCAGGCTACATACATCATATAAACATGTAACATAAAAACATACAAAGCCGGCATGTCACACAACAACATAAACCCCAGACATCCAGCTGCTCACACATGTCCACCAGTACCCACCCTGACAGCGAAGGGTCGCTACATGTTCTCATACCCGGAGCCCTGATGGCCATGCACGAACAGCCAGGCCCCTAGCACAGACAATACATTGTACAAAAAACAAACAAGGTGTGTATGTGTGTATATAGCCTGTCTCACTGATTACATTTTTGGTTTTCTTTCAGCCAGTGTTTCACCTTTCTGTTGAATGTTTTGAGTTCAGAATTGGGTCCCTATCACTGAAAAACACAACTGGCCAAAAGTGGTCTTGCGCCCTTCTGCTACACAGTTGCCACAGTTGTCCACAAAAGGACAGTGCAGCAGGAGCTAAATTATTTGTGCATTTAAAAAAAAAGTTTGAGAAAAGAGAACTTAATAAAACTGTCAAAACTTAAAAGCTTGTATTTTGATGCTATCAAACAGTGGTACCACGTTGTTGGTTTATGATCCATTGTCTTCAGTGCCTGTTTGTATAATGACAGAATAGGTTTGGCTGTTGTCAGAGAGGCTTGGCCCCAAACAGTAACACGGTAGGATAAGTGAGAAAGTATCATGGCATGAAAATACAGTAAAGCTGCCGTATTAACAGGTATGTGAAGCCTTATCATTCTAAAACAGGTCAGGTTTGTTTGGACAGTCTTACAAAGTGTCTTAATGTGTTTATTAAACTTGAGTTGTGAGTCCAGAATGATACCTAGAAATTTAATGGACCATCAACAACAGCCAGGAGCCTCACCAACATGACACTGTCTGTTTAACTCAGTAGTGGTGAAGAAACGGTAGAAAACAAGAGTTTAATCAGACTGTTACACACCTCTGATGGTTTCTGACACATTTGTCAAAGTCCTAAAGAGTTGATTGTCGAACTTGTGATGTTATTTCCTCAAAAAACGCAAACATGGTCAAACATTTGAATCATTACAACATTACAAATGAGTGTAACAACATCTGATCTCTGTCTGTTATAGTTTAGACCTATAATATTGCAGCTGGCTCATATATTCATTACTTACCATCCATCCCCTCAACAATCAACTGTTTTGGACTTTGATGAACGCCAGACCAGGTTGATTTGTTTCAATTTTTAACTAACTAACATGATTCAAAGACTTATAAGTGGTATATCGGTTTAAATATAGAAATTAAGGTAAATGACCACAGTTGTCCTCTTGCAGTTATGTTGAATGTCTTCGTATATTTATGCGATACTGTACGTATTGATATAATTATTATCCTCAGTCAAACAATCTTCTCGCCTAAAGATGCTCCACATTAGTGAAGACAACTCCATAAAGAAAAGTTACGATGTCAGCCATGACCAATAAAGCAAAACGGTATGTTTTATGGGGAGAACTGGAATGTCTGACCAACCAGACAGCTGGGACCATCTGTTGTTTAATTTCACTTCACTATTGTGCTGCAACTCTTCAGAATTAAGTCATAAACAGTAATTTAAATGTCAACTCAGCTGCTAAGCTATTGGGAAATAGTGCTTGGCTGCCTCAGCCCCCCTGCCCCTCCAGCTTGATTTTTCCAACTTCCTGTTTTTTTTTTTTTGGTTCAACATCCACTGCTGCCAGTTCGCTTATCAGATGGAGAAAGAATATGAGGGAGATGGTTTCGATTCATCATGACAGCAACTGAGTTTGCTGGTATCAAGTCAAGTAGTCGGCTCATTTAGTTAAAAATAAAACATGAATCGTGTTTTTGAACCATTTTTTCTTTAAGAGAATGTTTGTTTTCTGTTTTTTCCCCCCCAACTGTCGTGTTAATGAAGTCTTAGAAGAACACACATGTGAATAGTTCATGACGATCTACATCAGGCTTGATATATTGTTTTTTTTTTTTTTTTTTTAAAGTTAAAGTTCCCATATGGCTCATCTCAACTTGATCTGTATGATCTCTCCGGGAAAAATGAACCCATGCAGAGAAGAGCACAATAAAGATCTGCAGTTGTAGAAATGTGGTCTGATTCAACACAAATCTTACACACTTGGTTTAAAGCAAATCACAAAGGGCCATAAATCACAGAAGGTGATAATTGCAACATTAATAAAAGTCAGAATGATGTCAGATGTCTGGAAGGATCCAAAGTAAAACTGTACGTTGACAAAATGTCTAGTTCAAAAGGTTTAAGACTTTATGATCTTTCATACATTCAGACCCGCGGCTCACCAGTCTTTTTGTGACGCTTAAAACCAAAATATACATGTTTAGTATCACTCACCTGCTGCAGGCGTGAAAAATGGCTGTAAAAGTTTATAGTCTCCTCTTCTCCTCTTGCTTGTATGTGTCCAGAAACCAAACGAATGTTTGCCAAAATATAGATGAGTACATTGTTCCTTTTTGTTCTCGCTCATGAATGTCACACATCAGGAAACTTGAGAATCTATTAAAAACATGTACTGACACAGCCACAGCCGGCACCGCCTCCAACACAGTTTGACAGAACTTTCTTTTTCTGTGTTTGTTGTTGCTGCGTCAAGCCTAAATAGTGGCCCGTGATTAGAGCAGCACCTTGTCCAACCGTCCAGTCAAGGAGACACTAATTGTGGCTGGAAACGTTTAAACATCCAGAGGTTCAGTTCCTGAATCAGACTGAAGAACAATTTGCTTCATGTTCACAAAGACAAAACTGAAACTATTCAGATATTTTTAACAAAAACCATATGGTAGAAATTTTTGCTGTATTATTACTTAAAGAACCCAGGGTGATGACGGCTGTTCCAGATCAGAAGATTCATCATTTTTCTCTCCCTTCACTGACTCATCGGCCTGTTGTTCAGGAAAATGATGAATCTGCTGATGTGGAACAACCTTCATCACCAGTTGTTATGAAAACAGGACGTTGGGTAAGTCTTGTAAAACAATGTTTTGTTTTTTTTTTTTACTTATTTTTTTATTGGGTTTCAGTCAGTATATACACTTTTCTCTATCCAGCTGTAGGCACAATTATACACATTATATCCAAATTAAGATTACAGCAAATAAGACAAACAAACAAAAGTGACGCAAAAGCAAATTTCCACTCCCAATTAGATATGTTAAATGTATTAAATCAAATATACACATTCAGACATTCATTTATACACAAACGCGCATACAAATAAGCGTTCAGGAGGCCAGCAGGACTTACACTAAAACATCGTAAGGCACTGTGTGGGTTATGTAATAAAGGTAGTAGAGGCCTGACATGACAGGACTCCACCGTTTAGTAAAGATGGGCTTTTGGAGCCTTAATAAAACAGTGTTTTTAATAAACTCTGGGTTCACTTACTAAGTTATCAGTACTTCAGTTTATGTGTAGGGACCCTATTCATGCTACTGCTGAAGTGAAGTGATATTTTGAGCTTTATTAGTGGTTAAAAAATGACAATTTAGATATGTTTGGCTGACTGCCCCATTTACTTTTATTGTTAACTATTTGGTTGTGAAAACAAAAGACGGTCAAACTCGATATTACTTCAACCAACGTAACATGTCTCTTGAGGGGGTAAATAGACCCTGGGTTCACGTTACTCTGGACCATCACTTTAATACAGTTGACAGCAGTGGCAGACGCTGGTCTTTCAAATAGCGGAAGCTCATGCTAGGACCAAACTTAAACAACTACTTAATAACTTTATGGTAACTAGTGCGTTTTATTTACAGTGTAATATGTATAATGTGTAAATGAGCTAAGAAACGCTCTGGACAGACAACAAGTTGTCTCTTGACTGCGTCGCTTGGGATTGAATTCTTCTTTGCTCTGATGCTGATGTTTGTTTCCAGATCCCTGCCAATCAAAAGTTGTCCAGCCTTTTAGACATTTCCACCAATCATCATACCAAAGTCTGGCTTCATGGCCAACCCACTGCTCCATTCACCCCCAGTGAAGCTGAGATTCAAAGGGAAATGACGATTTTCAGCTTTGATCCAATTCAAAATCATCTGAAAATCGCGTTGGACAAACAGAGTGAAAAAGACTTAACCATGAAGTTAAACACAGTCTATGATGCTTTTAGTTTGAACATAATGACAATCCCAATTTAATGTCAATTCAACAGTGCACATTTGACCATTTATTGTGTGAAATGTTAGAGGAAGTTTGGCTTCACTTGTCTCAGATCAGTTGCCCCTGGTTTACTGGTAAGACGACCAACAAATCAAAAAACAAAGACCATCAAACATCTGATTAATGCAGGTATTTAGGGCACAGCAGTTGTTTAAAAGACAAGGATATGATGAGCTCCTACTATGATCTGGTTGTACTGACTCTAAATGGTGGACCCATGAGGTAATTTAGGCTAAAAAGTGAGTCAGAAACGGGCCACAAAGACTAGTACATCGTGTACAATATGAATCGTGAACTGAATGACCTGATTTGATCCTTTGTTTTAAATGGTCTTTGGTAACACCATACACCACATTTTGTTGTCTCATTTGTTTGCTTGAAACCAATCTCTGTCCATCTGCAAGTAACTTAGTTATACTGAGAATATCTGGTTTTTATGACGCTGTCTGTTTCCTTCAGTAACATTCAAAGTTGTTAAATGCTCAGACTTTCCTCTTTAAACCAAGATTAACAAGGATTTAAGACTTTTACTTCAGTATAGTTCTAGTCACTGACTTCAACTTCTACCAAAGTTATTTTTATGTATCTGAGTGTTTGTACTTCTACTCTAGTATCTGTACTTCTACTATGCTGTACTACTACTGTACTATGATCTGATTGTACTGACCATGAATGGTGGACCCATGAGGTAATTTAGCCTAAAAAGTGAGTCAGAAACGAGCCGCAAATACCGAAGTTGACCCACAAACACTAGTCCATCGTGTACAACATGTGAACTGAACGACCTGATTTTAGACACAAGAACAACCGACTCCCACACACACAGATAATTTACTTGTTGACTGTTAAGTCTCCAGGAACAAGGGATTTTGTTCATGTTGTTTACTTACATAACTTCAAACTCCTCTTTTGGTTATATTTGATCCTTTGTTTTAAATGGTCTTTGGTAACACCATACACCACCTTTTGTTGCTTCATTTGTTTGCTTGAACCAATCTCTGTCCATCTGCAAGTAACTTAGTTATACTGAGAATATCTGGTTTTTATGACGCTGTCTGTTTCCTTCAGTAACATTCAAAGTCGCTACAATGCTCGAATTTTCCTCTTAAACCAGGATTAACAAAGATTTAAGACTTTTACTTCAGTATAGTTCTAGTCACTGACTAGTCAACTTCTACCAAAGTCATTTTTATGTATCTGAGTGTCTGTACTTCTACTCTAATATCTAGTATCTGTGCTTCTACTCCAGTGGGACTTTCAGGTGAACAACACAGATTTTAATTTAAATTACTGCAAGAAAATGACCTTAGGGGCCACACTCTATGTTTTGTCTAAAACAAAATTAACATTATTCCTTATTATAATCATATGGAGCTTTATGTTTTTATTCTAGGGTTGTGCATGATGCCCAGTTTTTCAGAAAGTCATTACCTCTTGTGCAGCCTCAAACTGAAACAGTAAACATTATCTTGATCCTCTTTAAGTTTGTTAGAGATTGAAGATGTGCAAGGAGTCTCGTCATTTATCTGGTCTGTGATTGAGGGATCACTAAATACACCAGAGCTTCCTGCTGTTGTATATAAAGTTGAGCTCAGGGTATGTGTAGGTCAGAGGTCAGCTGCATCGTACTTCACTGAGCTACCAAACGATGACACAAAGGTCATTGTACTTTGCCGCACTTCTCTCAATCCAAGAAGCCTCCGGTGTGGAGGTCGCGGGTCGTGTCAGGATAATACTCCTGTGTGACTCGACCTTTCCGTTTTGTTTAAACAGACCTGAGAGGATCAGACCCGGGACTCCCAGAAATCAGTGTTTTTTTCTCTCAGCTGGTGAAAGACATCTTGCAGATTTAAGAGGGTGACTTCCACAGAATAAATCAGGACAACAGCAGGTTTTTAATGCGCCGTGTCTATTATCAGGCATCTGGGACGACAGCACACTACACTGCCTTTAGTTAAGGCAGCTCCACAAGTTTACCTTTTAACTAAAAACTAGAGGTCAAGAGGCTTTAAGCAAGATTTTCTATTTTCTTTGAAGATGCTGCACATGTGTTCGTATACACCCACTAATCTTTAACTGAACTTACTTCACAATTTTTTATTGTTTTAGGATAAATAAAAAGTAATTGATTAAATTTGCATTTTGAACCCATTTAACCAAAATGCTAGAAAACACTATCAGGTAATCAAGCCTTGGTCAAAATGAGTTTGTTTTTTTAACATAACAGTTCAAGTAGCCTGGTTCCATAAACTCAGCTTTTTTTTTTTCAGTGATTCAATAAAACCATCCAACGACTTTGAGTCAGTGCAATCAGATCTGCAGTCAGTTTGTAAAGGGTTGGAGAGATACCTGGCATACTGGTGTATTAGCTCACTAGTGATCATGGGAAAATCTGTAAAAGTTGATTGTTGAATTCAGAGTTAAACTATGTTGTTTTAAGCAGCTCCTTCTCAATTTCCACTTTAAACATTAGTCTATTTTGACACAAACTGATTAGAACTGACTTTTCCTCAAGACAGTGTCAACAGGAAAACAAGTAGTGACTTCATAAACAATTTTTTATAGAATCTGTCTGTACATCACTACACAAGTCAAATGTTATTTTGAGTCTTAAAGTGGTTTTAAACAAAATAGAGATTTGTCTCGACGCAGGTGAGAAGGATCCAGATGTTGATCTGAAGCACAAACTAAACTTTAAATTCAGTCGAAAACAACTTTGATGAACTCACGCAGGTAATTCAATTTCTTGTTTCAAACAAATTGAACCTTCACGTGAAAAACTGCAAGTAAAAGTTAAAGCTCATGTGTTAACCATTGATCATTTCTACAAGCAGTTTAAATGCTAATGACATAATGTTTATGAGCAATTTTAAGACGAATATTTCATCCAAGCAACGGGATATTGTTACCAAATAATTTCGGTAAATTCCCTGTTCTAAAATTTCCATGTGGCCCCTGAGGGACTGGAAACACTAACATCCTAACAGGTCTCTCTGTGGCTGACGCCAATCAATGATCCAATCTTGGTGTAATTAACCTTTAAACCTATCATTTACATGTTTGGAGAACAGCTCAGCCAAACCAGATCTGAGCTGTGTTTGTTCACTGATCCCCACCACCACCATCCACTGTCTTAGAGGCTGTTCTGGCCAACCTGAGCAGGAAACTTTGTTGCTATGGGAAAGTCGGCCACTGATGTGGGTCACCTGGGTCGGATTATAAAAGCTGGTCCATGCACTCGCTTGGTTCTTTCTCTTCTTCAGCTGCAGATATCCACTTCAAACCATCATCGTTTTGCTTCTACACATACACAACAGCGTGACCACACATATGGCACCCATACATACACACATACCTACACACACACACACACACACACACAGATATATATATATATATATATATATATATATATATGACTATGTGTTACTTCCACACCCCACATTTTAGCTTTAATAGATTCCTCAAGGCAGTATGTTTGTGACACCACCCTTAGTTGGATCCACGTTTGAGACATGTGTCCTATAATTATACAGTCTAAAGGGCAAATACATATTTGAGGCTTTAACTTTGGCGGCTGTGTCTCAGGATGTAGGGCAGGTCGTCCACGAAGCAGAGGTTTGGAGCTTCACGGTTCGATAGTTTTTCGATGCAAAAAAGAGAAATGTCCATGCCTTTTTAAACTTGTAGTTTTTTGTATTTACATATTGTTGTAACCCTAATATGTATGTATGTATGTATATACATATATATAAATGCAGTTCATTTACCATTAAACTTTGGATCACACATTTATTGGCCGGTAACCGGAACTGTCCAGTTTTCATGTTACTGGCCATGATTGATGATCGTCTGGCACCTCATGATCAATATCTTGCAACATCAGCAGCACAAGGAAACAAGTTTGAAATACGCAACACTTGTAAAACCAAAGTTGAGGAACGACACCAAAAACTTTAGGTACTACCAATGTGATTAGAGTTCGGTAAATTTAGAAAAATATTCGCTTAATCTAAACTCCCGAAATGTTACAAAAACACGAATAACAGATTAATTAATGTGATCATCTGTCTAACGGAGCTAAGGTTTAACTGTGAGCTACAACCATGTTTTCATTCAAACCAGCTTCAGCTCTGTCTTGTAGCAGTTACATTGTGACGAGCGCTAAGGGACCGTCTACAAAGTTCAACACCAAAGAGAGAAATTCCACCAAAATATATAATAACTGTATTCTTATTTACAGTAGTGTCACTAAATTCACTTCACACGTGAGTGGTCTCATGTTGTATAAACTTCAACATCTGAACTGGAAAATAATTTTGGTATTTTCAGTTTATATTGGATGTAAAAAGAAGAAAATGGTTGTTTTATAACACTGCACTTTTCCTGAACACAAACAATGTTTTTTGTTTGTTTTAAAACCTTCGTTTGAGACGTTCAAGTTTTCCTTTGTGGAAAATCTAATTATAAAATGTCAAATTAAATCAAAGAAAAGATAATAAGAGAATACATCTTTGTGTGAGCTGTGAAGTAGTTAGAAAAAAATGAAATCGGAAATCGGACTCGGCCCAGAAAATTGTAATTGGTACATCTCTAAAATAAATGTTTGTGCCAGATTGAAATCAATTCATTGGAGGAGCTGCAGAGATATTAAATTCACTAGGCCAAAACATGCTGGGAAGCTACCAAATCTTAATCTGTTCATCTTCTGCGCGAAGTGAAAGTTTGTGTCAAAGTTTTAAATATCTCCAACTGCAGCTGTCGAACAGACAAAAGCTTGAACCAAACAAAATCTTATCACTGTGGATGATTTAGTCCCGTTTAGAAAATGTCAGCGTTGCATCTGTTAACAAAACACCTGTTGAACACGAACAACGTTGTCCTGGTGTTGTGAGCGTGTTGCCATGTCTATTAAAACCACTGTTGTGTTTAACTACAGCTTCACACAGTGGTATAGTTTGGCTTCAGTTCCTGCTCTGTTTTCTGTCTGTAAATTGGGCATAATAAGGCATTCTGGGAAATGTAGGAAATCCTAGCAGACGCCTGAAGTACATAAGGTACAACGATCACAAAAAAAGCGAAGAAGACACAACAGATGACGCAGGTGAAAAGAGAAACGAGGGAGGATTTTTATTAAAGGCCAAGTAGTTACAGTGGTAAAAAACCTACCAGGAAGAACACTTCACATGAGGGTCTGGTTCACATTTATCTGTCCATCCTCTGCATAATTTGACCTTTCCCATCCCCCCCAACCCACAGCAGCTCTGGTCCCGCCTCCAGTACAAACCTCCTAGTATGTCTTCATCATCAACAGCAGGGCAAGGTACTTACACTTAAGCAGAGATAAAAGAAGAAGCGAAGGAGAGCGGGATTAAAGCGGGGTTTGGAGAAAAGAGGAAAAACTTGATTACAGAGGGACAGAAACGCAAGCGAGGGAGGTAAGACGGCAGGACAGGGGAAAGAAGTGAGACAAGGCAACAACAACATCAACAACAACAGCAAAAATTAGATTCTTTAAAAAAAAAAAAAAAAAAGTCAGAGGTGAAGTGTGGAAGAAGGGAGGGAGGAGAGGAAAGGAGAGTGGTGACTTGTGGACCAAAAGAGGCAGAGAAATAAATACATGTAGCGAGAAAGAAAAAAAAAAAAAAAAGTGTGGGGAACAAGAAGAGTGGAGAGCGGCACATTATAGAAAACGACAGAAAGCGAGAAAACAGTGTGACTGACAGTCGGACAGCTGCTGGCCTGCGTAACAACAGGTAAGGCGAATGGAAAGTTTGATCTTATCTTGTCTTGTTCAAATGGTTCCAGGAAGTCGTCTTTTTTTTTTTTTTTTTTTTTTTTGAGCGATAGAAAAGGCTGGCGAAGAACAAAAAAAAAAAAAAAAAAAAAAAAAAGAAGAAGCACAATATGGAAACATCAGAGGCTTTGGACCGAGCATCAGAATTTTCTAAAACATATTTCTTTTATGATCCTTGTCTTTAAATCTTGGATGTCAGGGAGCGAAAATCGGAATTTAGTGGAAATCATCCTTTTTTGTGAGCTTGTTAAAAAATTCCTCAACAATTTCTCCCTGTTTGCCAGCTGCTTTTTAAAAGGATTTGTCCAGCTGTGGCCTGTAAAGTGAAGTGGGTGCTATGCATATACATACGCTTAAAATAAAAATCACGCCCCGGCGATGAAAAGCTAATTGATCACTGATAAACCAAAATTGTAGCAGCTTTGTTCCATGTGTCCAATATGTGGACGATCGGAACGATTCATTTACAGAATAAAAACAGAAAAAGAAAGATTTCTGTTGTTGTTAATAACGTTGTAAATAACGATAAAAATCTATAATCTTTTGTTGTGTTTGGTGCAAATTCATTTACACGTTTTCACAGCAAACCAGTGTTTTTTTTTTTTTTTTTATGTTCAAGCAGCGACTGCGTTTTTTTTTTTTTTTTTGTCGGAGCTCGGTCTATCAACTTTCTCGATCTCGGTCGGTTGTTGTTGTGTCGGGATCTCTGACAGAAGCCGTCAGGGATCGATGTTTCGGCTTTACTCTGTCAAAATGAATCAAAAAAGAAAGAAAACTAGACGAGGAAAGACGTGTCGGTGTCAACGGCTGCTCTCTGATCAGTGATAAGACGCTTAAAGTCAAAGCTGCTGCTTCACTTCTACTTGTTTCTACATTTCACATGTTTAAACATATATATACAAATATATATGTGTAGACAGATAAATCGATAAATCTACATGGAGCAGTCTTACAATTATAGCGACCTAATGATTATAAACATAGTTTTACAATCTTTAAAAAAACAACGTATGTTTTTTTTTTTTACGACTATAAAAACGCAGCCAAAGATTTTCACAGGAAGTCAATAAAACTTTTATGTAAACGTACAATAAAAGTTTTGAGACAAACATGAAACATGAGTGTGATAATTATAAATATCCGTCAGAGAAGAGAGAATATGTTGAGAAAAGATTTTTTTTCCGTAGTCTGATACATTTATCAGGTTTATTTATCTGTAGTTATGATGCAGTTGTTGTTGTTGTTGTTTACGTCTTTGTCTGTAAATACAGTTTAAAAACAACATTAGAATAAAAACCGCGATGTGATAATGAGCCGAAATCCTATCGATGATTTGTTGCAGATATGACAACTGAACTGTGTCATAATCAGAAGGAATTCTGGGTAAATGACTTGATGGTTGATAGATCGACCATCAGATAATCAGACCAGTGCTGATCCGTGATTAATACGGACAAAACAATGAGGAAGATTTGGAAAAATTAAGAGATTTTATTTCACCGTTCGTGAGCAGATGTGAAACAAAGCAGCAGCAGAGTCGATGGAAACCGACGGCGTGAAGACATTTTATCTCGTTCTGTCGTAGTAACACATGATAATATCGGTGTTTTTACCATAACTTGATCTTAACGTTCTGACGGTGAAGCAGAGAAATAACATCCTGCTTCTACACACACACACTCACACTGACGCATTCAGCGTTTACATGTAGTGAAACACTCGATTATTCTGGTCAAGTACTGATACTTCACTACTGTTCTTCAGTATGTTGTGGAGCATCTGTACATTTTCTAACTTAATGACACTTTTCCTCTGATCCAGTTTCAATGTTGAGTGACTCAGTAAATGTGGTGTTTTGACTCTAAGTCGACCTGTGACTGTTTAGACCATCAACACCATGTTTGAGGGTTGATGGAGGCTCCATCTTAAAGGTGGATGATGGAGAAACTTCAACAATATCAATATCAAACACTAATGTAGTGAAAAAAGAACAACTTTAGTTCTTTAGTTCAGACTCATTCATTGTCTATGAAGATTGTTGTAGCTCCATGTTTTAAAGTGCTGGATAAACTTCATAATATTCTTCTGTTTTATTAACATGTACTTGTACTTTTACTTTCTACACTTAACTACATTTACTTATAGATTACTGTCATACTGAAGTACAGTAAATACTAGATACTTTAAGACTTTTACTGGAGAATCATTCTAGTGACGACTTGAACTTCTACCAAAGTTATTTTATTCTACTCTAGTGTCTCTACTTCTACTCTAGTGTCTCTACTTCTACTCTAGTGTCTCTACTTCTAAAATAGTATTTGTACTTAAATTCTCGTGGGATTTTCATATACTTAATAAAAAGCTGATATTGTGTCAGGAAGTAGAGCGGAGGGTCGGTGGTTTAATTTGTGTCTTCTCTAATTTTCATGTTGGTCAAGATACTGAAACCTGAGCTGCAGCTGAACGCTGATCTATCTCTGTGTGAATGTGAGAAAAAATAATAAGCGCAGTGTTTACATTAGGTTGTGTGAATATGTAAGAGTCAACTGATCGATTTACTGTTACTGTTACATCATACATACTGTTGGTTTTGGTGTATTTACTACGAAACTGTGTCTAAATTCAACAGACTAGTTTTAATTTAGTGTTTGTGTTTATTTACAGTTTGTTTTTATTCAGATGCTTCAGTTACAGAAAATACGTTTCTCACTGACGTTTATGTTCGGATCATTTCCTTGACATCAGACTCATCACATTAAAGGATTTCGATTAATGGAATTGTAATATAACCTAATATTGTGTGTGTAATATTCACCAAAGCCTAATGGATCTTATTCTTTCTGATGTGGGTTGTGGGTTTCTGATGTGCCGCTGAGCATCGTCTCCCACAAAAGATTTTAAAAAATAATCCTGTTTGAGTCATATTTCCCAAACACAAAGTGTCCAAATCTTTTGTGGTATTTACTGAGCACTTTGGAGAAATGAAATCACATATTTTCTTCTAAAAGTGTAACATCGATAATAAGATGTAAATATATTTTGGATACACAGACAGAACAGGGACGTCAGATGGAAAACAGACAAACTTACCGTTGATTTTAGTCTCGATCCAAACACGGTTGATTTGCTCACGTGTTGTTCATCATCAGGTCAACTGACTTAGTGCGTCGGTGATAAATGGTTAAAAAGACGTGAGATCAGGTCACCGTTGTCTATGTGATCAGTTCATCGTTGAGTCAAAGTGAAGTTGAAAGGTGGTTTATACTGTTAATCAGTTACAGCTTCAACAACACGATAAAGATCTTAATTCGTGCTTCAAAATCCAGTGGTTAAGAGACAAAGAAAGACAAAGAAACTTTTTGCAGTGTCTGTTGAAAAACATCAAGTAAACAATCAGACAGAAGTAAAATAAAACCTCAACGAGAGTTAAAAGATAAAGATACAAAAAGTGTTTACAAGCTGTGATACTTGTTACTATGTAGTGATCGAGATAGGGAAGCTAAGTCACTGCCCATGAGTCAATGGACATAAAAATGATTTTCTGGTCCTGTTTGAAATGTGTCCTGGTTTTAACATGTGATGTTAGTGAATGTTAAAGATAATGTTTGACATGGAGAGAGTCTGTTTAGTGACAGGCAGCAAACGTTACTGTAGGTTTAGTGTGAGACCACGTAGCGACTACAACGCTGGTCTGGCTACATTTACATCAGCTAACGTTAGCTTAACAGCAGCTACGCTAACCTAGGAAAATATCTGACCTGGTCAGTTTTATCACCTGCTCCTCGTTCTCTCTTCAGCCGGGAAGAGAAACTGTGACGTGACGTCACCTACCAGACTGTTTGGTTTGTAGTCGAACCAGTTACGTGTTTTCAGAAGCAGATAAACCAACAATAGCCGGTTCACACTGTCGGCTCAAAACTGAGCCAGCCGGTGCTAACTGGTGCCTCGTCGGGGCTGTCTAAGGACCAACAGCTCCAGATTTTTGTCCCGACCAAAACATTGGGCAACTCAGGGCCAGAGAGGGACTAGAGGCGTAGTCGACGTTAAGGTGGAGTCAACCTGTTGTAGGTGTGGAGACAGCAGGTAGAGACACTGAAGACGGCAGCACAGAAATGTATTTATGATTTTAGCTGCTACGGAGAATGATGAACCGACAGTTCTGGTCTCACGATGATGTTCGTGCTCCAGAGAGCTGCCCTCCACGTCTGAGGAAGACTTCAGAAACTACAGCGCAGTATAAGCTACACTAGCAGCAGTTAACAAGCTAACTTCTTACAGCAGACTCATGTAGATCTGCTACAACTAGAATTAAAAACAGACAGAATTAATTGTTTACTTGCTGCTAGTCATTTGTTTTTGCCTGAACCTCCCATCTTGTTTGAAAATGGACAATGTTGGTGACGTTTTCACAAACTGGGGCTGGTTGAAGGCTTATCCAGAGACTAGTGGACTGACTATCTGAACAGGGGCTATGAGGCCAGTAGACCTGGGACACTAGCACCTAGGTGGGCCCCACATGGTCCTGGATCGACAGTCTGAAGCCGGTTAATTACACGACAAACATAGTCTTGACTCACACTAATAGTTATCATTTAAATTAAGATACAGGACATGTGTGATTCAGGGTCGGAGTCAAAGTGGATCAGAAACTAATTTTTATCTTTCCCTTGACTATCATTCTTTTTTTTTTGTTCGATCCAAGGACCCAGTGAGTCAACCGGACGGGGCGTGACTATACTACTACTATATATAACTTTTGCTTTGGGCCATTTTTTGTTTTTGTTTTGTGACCGTTTTTACTTCACAGTAACAGAAACATTCATATAAATTAAAGTCTTTAAATTAATTAAGAAAAAAAAGTCCAAAATAAAAATCTGGAGCAACGACTTGTTCCCAGACACGTAGCTGATTAAAATAATTTACGTCTTTTACCTGTGAAACCAGCGGCAGATGAAAGACGATCGGCCCCAGATGTCGGATAATCGACGTGACGCAGATGTTTAAACAAAAAACACACCGTTAGGTTGATTTATCTCCTACAAGTCGTCTCCGCAATCTTTTCTAGAAACTTCTCATCCTCCCTTTAAAAGCTGCCGGTGGAGAAAAAAAAAAAAACCTCGTGTGTTTTCAGATCTCAGGGTCGAGTCACACAGAATATTATCCAGCCTCTGACCTTTGACCCTGTCACCAGCGCTGCTTTTAGGTCGTAAAGTAGACGAACCACAGCTTTGTTCTGTGGTCCAGGGGGGATTGTTGTTCTGTTTTTATTTATGTTTATGGTCATGTGGACGGATACGGTAGAAGAGAGCATCCGCTGAGTAGTTCAAGTTTACGTAACGAAGCGTCTGAGTCTACTGTAACCACATATTTTAGTTTATACAGTGTTTTTAATTTATTTTTAGGGAAAATAATGAGACAGAAAATGCTACAAAAAACACAAGATGATGTGCATCTTGTCAGAAAACGAGTCCAGTGATTTTATATTTTTACAACAGCTCGTGTAAAACAAACTTGCTGCCAAGAAGAAAAAAAAAGAAAGTTGTTATTTTATATTTTCAGCTGTTTTTGCGGCTGATGAGTGTAATGTTTTTACAGTTCCCTCAAGATGTGACCTGAATAACTGAAACCAAACATCTTTATGAGGCTTCACATTCTCACTGAATGAAAATATTAACAGATTCTATTTGTTTTAAGCTTCATTAACAAGTGGTTTTTTTTTTTTTTTTTTAACATTTAAATGTAAATAGATTCAGTCTCAACCTCGGTTGCACGGTTGTTGAAATTGTGATGATCATCAGTGGACGATGATGATGCTGCAAGAGACATGTTGACATTTTCTTAAAATCCATGAAAAGAGGCAGAGAAGATTAAACAAGAAACGAAACTTTCAGAAGGTGAGTAAAGAAATATGGTCGAATATACATTTAACCTCTGTCTCTTTTGATCTTTAACGATGGTGATGATGAAGTCTTCTTGTCTCCTGTCTGACTGAACAGTGACGACTGAGAACATCAATCTGCTGTGACGTCAAAACCTCCACGACCTGGTGACAGTTCATCTATCTATCTATCTATCTATCTATCTATCTATCTATCTATCTATTGATCAATATAAATCATATTGTATTTGCATTTTTACCAAATATTCTGTACTGTACAGTAATTTTAATGTAAAGTTGTTTAATATTAATAAACAGAATAAACGTGACGTATGATGATGATGTTATTATTTATATTATCGTCCACTTCCAAACTTTAAAGAATCTTTAATATGATCATCATTTTCTCACTTTAATCTCAGAAATCCTTTTTTTTCTTTTTTTTTTCTTTTTTACAACTCGTTTCCTGTTTTTTTCCGGAGCGTTTATCTTCGGTGTGACGTCTGCTGACGCAGCTCGTTTACACGGAAGCGACGGAAACTCAAAAGTGGGCGTATCCGGAAACGTTCTCGGTCGTTTCGGCTTTTCGTTTACACGGAGGCGGCGTTTTCACCCTCCGTTTATAGAAAACGACTTTGTTGTGAATCGACAAACAAACTTCGCGGGTCGTCGTGTGTTTGTGAAAATAAATATCGCAGCCAAGCAACAACAGAGCGGATCAATTATTGAAAAGAAACCCTGTGTGTTTATCGCTGATGGAAATTACTGAAAATGATGTTGAAATGAGAACCAGGCCGTCGACGAGCTCGGCTGTTGTTCCTCCTCCGCCTCCTCTCAAAACTGAACTCGACTGTGTCAGATGTTTGTTTTTATTTTTCTCTTTTTTTTTTTTTTTTGATTTGGTCAGAAAAGTCCAATCTCATCTAATATCAGTTGGTTTAAAAATAAAACAGTGACTGAATATATTTAAATCATTTAGATTTTTATTATTCGTCTTTATAACATGAACACTGCTGCTTGATAGAAACATCCAATTATGTAGTCAGAACCACTTCCATCTGTTTGGGTTTTTTTTTGTAACTTTCTTTGATTTGATCTAATGAAAGTCTTCACCCCCCCACCCTCCTCCTCGTCCAGCTGTGAAGTCTTCACCCCTGTAATTTACCAGGACAATTAGGACTAATGGTCACCAGTTTTCAAATAACCAGATCATTTTCTGTGTGTGTGTGTTTGTGTGTGTGTGTGTAAGATTGTAGTGGTGTATAAGATGTAGAACAGAAGGTATAACTTGTTATTCACTAATCAGAAAGTCTCCGGTTCGATTCCTGACTCAAGTCAACATTAAATGTCCTTGGACAAAATACTGTATCACATTCTGTTACAAATCAGTGTGTGTGTGTGTGTGTGTGTGTGTGTGTGTGTGTGTGTGTGAAAGGGTCATTTTAATAACTAATGGTGTAAAAGTGCTTTGAGTGGTCATGAAAACTAGAGAATATGTGAATAAACACATAAAAACAGTTTATTTACCATCAGTTTGTAGAAGAATATAGATTTTTTTTAAACACATTCATTCTTTTCATGAGTGAAAGTGAAAATGTTATTTGATTCTTGTTTTGACAAACAAAGTGTGTCTAAAGAAGATGAACTAAATTTAAAGAATATTACTTCATAACAAAAAAATTAAATCACCAATTGACAGAAACTGGTATTAAATTTAATTATTTAGTTTAGTTAATTTAGTTTTAATTTTAGTCTTTTTGACACTGAAAAAATAAAAAACATGTTTTTTTTTTTTTGTATTTCCAAACTATATAAACCAAATAACAAATCATTTCATTCATGAAAAGAAAATCAAATGATCAAAAACATAAACGAGATCAATTTTTGCTCTTTGATGCAAAATCTTACAAAGTTATTAACAGAAGCATATTTATCCTTCACTGTGCAGTGACTGTTAAATACAACATGAAGTGTGACGGTATCAGATGTAAGAAGAAGAAGATAAAGTAAAAGTTTGATCTGTTTGTGTCATTAAACGTCAGTTTCATGTTGAGGACGTTTAAAGAGTGAAGCTGTGACAGGAGCTCTCCGTTCAGCACCACACGTCCACAGATACAGTCAGAGCATTTTCACAATAAGACACAAAATAACACAACCTGTATTTATTAAATCCATCAGACTTCATAGATGCCTTTAGTTATTCTTTGCTTGTGTGTGTTTTGTGGTCGTCGTCACTTTCAGTTTGTTCTTCAGTGATTCTCTTTGTCCAAATCTTTCTTTGGCTTTTCTTGCTCGTTCTCCTGGAAAGATGTAGCATGTTTCCCGAAGAAGGAGAAAGTCCTGAACGTTGAACATTTAAAAAAGTGTAAGATAGTTTCTTCTGAGAGTTTGTCGATGATTTTCTTGTAACGTCTCAGATCAGATCAATAAACTTCAAGCTCAACAACAAGTCGTGGTAGAAGATAAACTGGACACAGATCAAGTCAAAGATCAAGTTTTAGAAGATTTTGTTTTTATTTCATAATTTTGTCTTTTACAGTTTTATCTCCTGATGCTTGTATTGTCACGAAAATTTGTGAAATTGTGTTTTTTCCTCTTTCAAGCACATGATGACATGATTACGAGGTTTTGTTTCAATAGTGTTAATAAACTTAACAGGACAAACAGCTCTGTAATCAGCTGTTGTTGTTGTTACCTGCAGGTTCTTGCTACTACTTCTTCTGGTCACGTTGGACTGTGACATTATCGTTTTCAAAAAGCGTCGTTTTGTCCATTGACACAAGGGGCCGGCATTTTGAGATTTTTCAAAAGCGTCACCAACGCTGCTGTCGTGTAGACGAAAGGCCGAAACATCACAAAAACACATTTTCCCTCTCGGTTTATTATTTAAATCACAGACATTGAGTTTTTCTCTGTGACTCTGTGAATCAACACGTCATTAATATCCACTTTAAACCAAAGTTAGAATGTGTAATTGATCTTTGATCATTTCTTATTTCTGTTCCTCCGCATTGTACGAAACAGTCAAGACCTTTGTGCTTCACATTTTTTCGTCCACACATCTGCACGTGTTTTCTCCGCTTGTTAATCTCCCCACTGAGTTTTCTGTCACTGTTTCACCTCTAGAAAATATTTCGCTTTGAAACGGATCAGTGCATTCGACTGTGGTTTCCAAAAACCTCATGAAAAACAGCCACTCAGCTGAACCACCCCCCCAACCCTCAACCCTCAACCCCTTCCTCGCCCGCTGCAGCTTTAAAGTTAAACCAGACACTCGGCAAGAAACATGCAAAGGTGGTTCAAGGTGCTGGTTGACATATACAATGTGTTGAACGTTTTTGCAGGATGCTTTCAGAAGAAGACACGTCTAAGTGTTCGAAGCGTCAAAGTGTTCAAAGCATTTGAGGTGTTTAAAGCATCTGAAGTGTCCAAAGCCTTCGAAGTGTCAAAGTGTTTGAAGCGTTTAAAGTGTTCGAGGGTGTTTGAAGCGTCTGAAACAATGGCTGACTTTATAGGATGAAGTCCCGTGAATCAAAATGAAACAAACAAAACGCCAAGAAGACGTCATGAGTGTGAATCCTCCGAAGAGTCTGAAATGTTTGAAGCGTCCGAAGTGTTCGAAATGTCAGAGTGTTCGAAGCGTCCAAAGCGTCAAAGCATTTTAAGTGTCGAAGCGTCGAAGCGTTCAACGTGTTCTTCCATCTCAACATCCATTTTTTTGAATCAAACACTCGGACCCCTGTGAGCCTTTGAGCAGCGGTTGTAAAGAGTTTGTAGTTTTCTTTTTCCAACAAAGACGAGTCAGTCTGTGGTCGATTTAGATTTATTTCACTTTACAACTGATTCCAAAGTTGTCGTGGTTGAAAGATTAATCAGAAACATACAAACCTCTGAGGGAAATTAGTATATTAGTAGAGATTAGTAATAAACTCCACATGACTGACACATTTACTGAATCAATCTCCTTCAGTTTTGATTTGTAACTTTGTCGTCTCATTTATTGTGTGAAATAATGTTCATCTTGTCTGTGATGTCACATGTATCTGTTGTTATTTTTAGAGTTTTCTGTGTCATAATTTTGACCACGTTGTAGCTTCTATTGTAGAAGCTGCCACTATTATTATACTGGTACAAATCTTTTTACTGTAATTAATTAAAGAAGCACAGAGAAGTTAATCTAGATGCATTTTGATTAACTCTTTATAACCAACTGGATGGTACATTCATAAATATAAGTTTATAAAATATAAGAGACGTCTGTTATCAACATGATCTACTTGTATCAAATAAAACAATTATAATAAAGCTCAGAAAATAAAATGTAATAAATTAGAATTAAACATTAGGAATAAAGATAATATAAGATAATAATAAAACAAAATCATAAAAATATAAAATGATATAATGAAATTAAATAAAAAACAACAATAATAAATTAAATTATTCAACATTATTTGTTTTTGTAATTTGTTAGAAGGTTTAATATTATATATATATATATATATATATATATAAATGAAAAAATGACACTAACGTGACAAAGTTAAAGATACTTTAAAGACACAGCAGACACCAGGAAATATGAGGATTTTCATTTATTATGAATTAAATAACAGACAATTCATGTAAAAGGTTTTAATGTTTCAGATACATACATGTTTATTTAGACATTTTATATACATAAAGTTGTTACACTTGATGCCAGTGAATGAGAGACTGTGTCAGAGCTGATTTCCAAACACTTCATGTTGAAGGTAACTGCCAACCGGTCAGTTGCCAAACTAAATTAACTACACATGGCAGCGTGGAAATAAATAAATGAAAGAGACAAGGTTAAACAACTAAACACGGAGATGAAGTTCAAAACAGAGGACGCTTTAAAATAAAAGTCTGGTCCGAGATCACTGACTAAGACTAAGACTCAGACGAAAGAAATAATCCACAACTCGACTGAACCTTTTTCACTGGTCTTAAAGAAACGACTCCAGTGTTATTACGTTTGATTAACATTTGATCAGTGTGAGAAAAGTGGTGGACTCATTCTCTCTGACGCTTTCTGACCCGTTTATTTGTTCTGTAAAGTCCAGAATGAAAAAACATTTTTGAGAGTTAAATCTGTATGTTTTGACTTGAAAAGGAAAATCTCATAATACCATAAAATATGTCCTGCAAGTAGAAATAACACTCGACGCCTGTGTGATATGTGCTAAGGTTGTGTTATAATAACAGTAACGGTCAGAGGAACATGGGTCCAGATCAGTTCATGTAGTACTTAATACTTGCATTTCATTTCATATATACCATGATGGTGTAACTTAAAATATATAAAATAAATAAAACCTGGCACTGCCACCTGCAATCCTAGACAATTAAGATGTAGTTCACATGTGCAGACGGTAAAACATGATGCTAGGCTGCCTGGTTATAAAAATATTACTTGAAGTGATGGACATGAATATGAGTCAAACTCCCCTCAAGAGATATTTTACGTTGGTTGAAGTAATATCGAGTTTGATCGTCGTTGTTTTCACAACCAAATAGTTAACAATGAAAGTAAATGGGGCAGTCAGCCAAACGTATCTAAATTGTCATTTTTTAACCACTAATAAAGATCAAAATATCACTTCACTTCAGCAGTAGCATGAATAGGGTCCCTACACATAAACTGAAGTACTGATAACTTAGTAAGTGAACCCAGAGTTTATTAAAAACACTGTTTTACAAGACTTACCCAACAACTGGTGGTGAAGGATGTTTCAGATCAGCAGATTCATCATTTTCCTCTCTGGTTAAAAAATAACAATTTAGACATAAACTGAAGAACTGATAACTTAGTAAGTATACTGAGAGTTCATCATTTTCCTCATTCTTCACAGACACATCAGTCTGTTGTTCAGGAAAATGATGAATCTGCTGATGTGGAACAACCTTTATCACCAGTTGTTATAAAACCAGACGTTGGGTAAGTCTTGGTCAAACTCTGGGTTCACTTACTAAGTTATCAGTCCTTCAGTTTATGTGTAGGGACCCTATTCATGCTACTGCTGAAGTGAAGTGATATTTTGAGCTTTATTAGTGGTTAAAAAATGACAATTTAGATACGTTTGGCTGACTGCCCCATTTACTTTCATTGTTAACTATTTGGTTCTAGAAACAAAAGACGGTTAAACTCGATATTACTTCAACCAACGTAAAATATCTCTAGAGGGGGAGTTTGACTCAAATTAATGGTGAAATAGACTCTGGTTCATGTTACTCTGGACCGTCACTTTAAGTACTTTAAAATACTTACACATGGAAGGTAAAAAATGAATAACAACAGTGTTATTGTTTTCACAACATCCTGTCTCATGGATTAAAATCATTTTACAGATTATGTATTCAGGGTCAGGGTTAACCCTAAGTGTTACCTCTCATCTTCTTTTTTCTTTTACTTTGGTTGAAGTCCTGTTTACATCCTTTGTCCTGTTGACATGTAACTGTCTATCTGTCAATTTAAAAGAATAACAAAAGAACGAATACACGTTGAGTAAACTCAAACATTTCAAAGTGTCACAGTTTAGTTAAATATTTACCCCAGAAAAAAATGTATGAGAAAAATATAATAATTTTCATCAAAATACGTTCATGTTTTTATCCTGTGAAGCCTCCAGTTTCATTGAATTTAATTATTTTTCTTTTATTTCACAGATTCCCGGAAGGAATGTGAAATAATATAAAACCTAACAGATGTATCATGAGAACAACTGAAAGGTTGAAAGAGAATAAATGTCCTCTAACAATATAATTACAATAGAAATTATATGAAAAAAAAAAACCAACACATGTGGTAGATTTGGCAGAAATGACAGGTTTTTAATTCACGGTCAGTTCACGGTTTCCATGTTCTCGACCGTCCTGGATCAAAATCAAGGTCACTGTTCGCCAAGTGTTGAGCTTCGCAGCATCACTCATCACTCATGCTGAACTCGGGGGGATAATCATATGGAGGCAATACTATTCTTTAGCCTTTTGGCATATTTATTTAAACAAAAACGACCGCACATTTTCTTCCATTATGGAGGGAATAACTGGTATAGACACGACACAACAAACTTGGGTGTGGCCTTAACACACAACAAAAAGAACGTGATGACACAGCATGAGTCCCCAATCTCAATATTTGATACCCTAAGTGGATCCAAACAGATTCTCTATTAGCTTAAATAGTACATCATGACGACCCATCCTTTTCACGTGGCTCGTCTGGGGCTAGGTTGCAGTGGCAGCGGGCCAAGTAAGTCCAGATGTCTACGTCCCGAGTAACAACTTTCAGCTTATCCTGCAAGATCCTGAGGCGTTTCCAGTTGAGAGATATAATCCCTCCAGCGTGTTCTGGGTCCACTCTGAGGTTTTTTCCTTTCGAACCACTGAGTTTCATCAGGTTAATCTGTATTGATGAGCTCATTCAATCTATAGAAAAGTTCCTAGACATAGTGGTCTGACAAAACGTGAAATCAGAATAAATGTTTCTGTTGTGATTTGATAAAGCTGTGACATGCTGAGTGCATTTAACGTTGCATTTGTTGAAGTATTTACTTTTATTATCATTTTTTGCAGCAAAATTTTCTGCAGCTGCACCCAAGATCCAGTTAGTGCTTCACTGTCTGAGGCAGTTGCCATTTAAACCTGCTGCCACGTCAGAGCTAAAACGATCAGTCTGCGCACTACAATTATTGATTGAACCGCCGGCAAGTTTGGCTGAAACAGTCAAGAGAAGGAGAATATCAGAGCAAAGCACAAGTTGACAGTTATCCATCAAACACCAACTGGCATTTATTAAGTTGATGGATGTAAACTCATATTGGAACAATTGAAAAACCTGGTGTAACGCTGAGGACATCCAGAACCACACGGTCTTCACTGCATTTTGTTTGATGACGTTACCCCAATCAAGAAGCTGTAACAAAGAATATGACCCTAAAATCAATACAGATTGCTTCACATGTGCATGACAAGATCCAACAGCTGAAAAATGAACATATTAAAAGAATTAGGGGGCCACCAAACAGGAGGTCTACGGACAGCGAACGTCTGGACCATTTGAACTTCAACAAAATTTCATGCACATACCCACAAGACTTCTGACTTTGATTATCCACTAAGCTTTCATCATGCACCATCAGGAGGTTTCATGTTTATGGTTGTGAGTGAAAAGTCTTGATAACTGAGGGATGGATTGGAATAAACTTTGGTACAGACGTGCAGGTTTACTAGACGTTGAATCGAATGGTTGTAAAAATTGATCATTACTTTACTTTTTTTGGAAGCAACATCATTGATCAAAACTTGTCATATGCTCAATGCATTAGCTAAATTGTAAGCCACTAAAATATCAGATGCAACTAAATACAACTTGTTTTTAGAAAATTGTAAAGTACAGTTGAAAACAAATACCTCCAGTGGCAACTCAGTGACAAACTGACGTATTTGGTATTTGAGGTTGTTTTTCCTGTGTGTTTAAAACAAAACTTTGTTCTAATTCAACGACTGGACATCACGTTAACATGTTTGTATGTTGCTTTCGTTCCAGAGAAAGATGCACGCTTCCCTACTGCTTGGCTGCTTTATCCTCGCCTTGACAGAGAACTTCCTCAACTCGGCTCACATGATCCCTGATGAAAGACTCTCCACCAATAAAGTTTTTGTGTCTAATGATCTGTCTCAAAGCCTAGAGACAGGTTCCCCTCCTGTTGTTATTGTTGGTACGTTTTCAGGTTTTTCTCTGAAATAATTTATCTAATTCTACACTGATGATTCATTTTTTAATTTTTATAATTATGATGAAACTTGTGTGTCTGTATTTTGTAGAGTTGCCCAAATCAGTGAAAGAGAACAAGAAAGCAAAGAAACCGAAAAAGGTAAACACAAAACAAGCCGCTTATTGAGATGTGAGAAATCTTGCCCAGTATAGTAAATTATTCACAAAATATGACGAGTAAATCAACTTGTTCTCTCAGACACAAAATGATCTCAATTTAAAAGATCTACTCACATTTTCTAAATCACCAGCTGCTTATCACGGTCCTCCTGCCTCCTGTCTTTTGAATTGAGATTGACCACATTTTCAGTATCGTTGCACATTGTTGTTATCTTGATATCTTTATCTCACTGGTAAAAAATGAGCATCTTAACTCTATGCTTCAGTAATCTGCTTTAACGAGATTGATCTTACAAACTGAAACTGATTCTCTGCCTCTTTCTTTTTCTCAGAATAAATTCAGTGTAAAGAAGCGTCCTCCTCCTCCTCCTGACTGCATTCCCTTGTGGGGAAGCTGTAAATCTCCAGGCAATGTGTGCTGTGATTACTGTGCCTTCTGCCAGTGTCGGCTCTTCAGAACTGTCTGTTTCTGTCGGATGGGCAACCCTCGCTGCTGAACAACCAGCTGCAGTCGGACTCAGCTCAAAGCTAAACAACAGCTTCATGCTAAATCAAACCACTCAAAGTGAAGTGAACCATCTCTTGGTTTGCTCCTGGATTTGTAACTTTGCCTAAAAAAAAAAAAAAAAAAAAAATCCACTGCATGAAAGCACTTTACCACAGAGGACTGCACAACAGTGAATCTTTCCTAAAATCTTACAGGGTGTTATGCTTCTAGCACTGCCATGAAACTCACAAAGTTATTTTTATTTTACTTTGAGCTTTTAGCATGCATAACTAGAATCTATAATTTGAATATATTTGCTAAAACTGCTTTTTTTGCACAGAAATACATGAGCTTTCAATTATGTAATTTAAAGGTGCTAAATGTAAGTTTTAGCTACCGCTACATAGCCGACATTAGTGTTACCAGCCGTTCATGTTAAACTATTTTCTGCCACAAAGTTGCGCTGCTCAGGTCATCACCACCACCTGCTCAAGAAACTGTTTAGCTTCAAGAAAACTTACACGTAGCACCTTCAATGGGTATCAACTATTTTACGAAGCCTTGTAAGATTGAAGTATATGTACTATGTTTTAAATTACAGTGTTATATTTTATTATTTTGTTTAGTGTTTGGACAACAGGGCCATTATTAAAATTGATTAAATCTGAATTTCCCTATCAAAATGACGTGGAAAGCACGTGTTATTTAAAGGACAAATTGTCGATGAAGTGGAAAAACGTACAGTATTTCTCCATATTTTTGACTTGTTTGTCTGTAGGTCTCAGCTGAGCAAACTGGCTCCTTCCACATCCAAATCTCTAATATAATGGTTGACACACACATCATTTCCTTTACATAAAGTTGAAGCTGTAGTTATTTACAAAAGTTATTAAAAAAGTCAAATATTTTGGCTGAAAGAGAAAAGTTTTAACCAAGTCAATTATTCTCAATTCAATAAAAAAACTTCATCAAGTCAAAGCAGAGAATAAAGAGTCTAACTGTCATTTATTAACGTGTTTAATTGGTGGTTTAACTTTCTCATCATGTGTTTTGTCACAGATGAAAATAATTGCACTTCAGGAGTAAAACTTTAGTTTTAAATCACTGCCTGACTGTGATTTCTAGTAAGTCATCGCTAAAATATGATAAAGAAATGTATTTTCACATTTTCTTTGGAGATTAATAATGAATAATAAGATGTTAGTGACAGGATGCTGATTAGTAAGATGCTTTGAACTGAATTGCCAAATTTTTTTTTAACTTAAAACTATGTCAGGTGAAGTATTTTGTCACATTTTGGTGATTTAATTGGTCTTTGATCTTATTTTTTAATGGTTTTTTTTTTGGTCCTTTCCTGCTTGTTTTGGTGTGTTTGTTGCAATTTTGTTGCTCTAACTTTATTATGGGTAAATTTAAACTATAAATAAAATGTTATGTTCTGTTTTTAAGGACATGCTAAAGTTTGTTGGTGACAACCACTGACAGAAGACAATGATACTGAAATAAAAGATGCTGCTTTTTCTATGCAAGTTGGTAAAGAAAATGTTGCATTAAACTGATATTACTTTGTCCACCAGTGTTTTATAAAGTCTGTGAAAGTCCCACTAGAGTAGAAATACAGACACTAGAGTAGAAGTAGAGACACTAGAGTAGAAGTAGAGACACTAGAGTAGAATAAAATAACTTTGGTAGAAGTTCAAGTCGTCACTAGAATGATTCTCCAGTAAAAGTCTTAAAGTATCTAGTATTTACTGTACTTCAGTATGACAGTAATCTATAAGTAAATGTAGTTAAGTGTAGAAAGTAAAAGTACAAGTACATGTTAATAAAACAGAAGAATATTATGAAGTTTATCCAGCACTTTAAAACATGGAGCTACAACAATCTTCATAGACAATGAATGAGTCTGAACTAAAGAACTAAAGTTGTTCTTTTTTCACTACATTAGTGTTTGATATTGATATTGTTGAAGTTTCTCCATCATCCACCTTTAAGATGGAGCCTCCATCAACCCTCAAACATGGTGTTGATGGTCTAAACAGTCACAGGTCGACTTAGAGTGAAAACACCACATTTACTGAGTCACTCAACATTGAAAATGGATCAGAGGAAAAGTGTCATTAAGTTAGAAAATGTACAGATGCTCCACAACATACTGAAGAACAGTAGTGAAGTATTAGTACTTTGTTACTGTACAACACTGCTGTCGACTCTGTCTTTTAGTTTTTAATTGATGATTTTTCAGCAGTTAAAATAAACTAAATAAACTCATTGTGTTTTCAGCAGTCACTTTCTATTTAATTCAGTCTTAAGAATTAAATGTAGAGAAACTATAGAGAAACATTTCAGTTATAGACTTTCCAAACATATGTATTGTGAAATTCAACTATCGTTACACTAGAAACACCAAGAAGTAGCACAACTTGTCACTGTTTTATCTTTCTTCACTGCTAAAATGAAAAAAAAAAAAAAAAAATGAAGTTTCATTGCTTAACAGAAATGAACCAGTCACATAGTGGACCAACGAGACAGAGAGACACCAGTGGTGCGATCATTTTGTGTTGTTAGTCAATATATTATCAGTCTGTTGCTGTTTTGGATTTTGGGTATTTTTCTTTTCTTTTCTTTTTTTTTTTTTTTTTTTTTTTTTTAGCTGCAGTGGTCAGAAATCCTTATACTTCAGCAATATAATATATAATTAGAGCAATTTATTTTTTACAGCTCAAGTTGAGGAAAAAAAAAAAAAAAACATTCAGCTCTTTGACAGTTCATGTATGTGGGTGGGTCAGACACACTTGTCCAACATCTGTCATATCGTATGAAAACAAGTATTACTGTTTTCCATTTAAAAAAAAATAATAATAAAATAAAAATTCACATCAACTTGGTTCCAGGAAACAGTCAGAGTTTCTGGTAAAACCGAAGCAAGATCCAAGACAAACACATATAATTGTTTGAGCTGTTCTATAGAATGACTGGCAATGTTTCACTTAAAACAATGAAGAAATGTTTGTGTTACGAGTTCTGTTTTACTTGGTCCACGTCTGTTCTGACGCTTCTGATTTAGTTCTGTCCAAAGTTGAACCTTTTATCTGTGCAGTAAAAAGCTTCTTCAGTATTTTAACTTACACATCATGTTATATTCATCCTTTAATTTTAATTTCCAGTAATCGTTTGTAATTTGAAAAGGTTACACAACAACAAAAAGACCCCCTGATTGTGACTGGAAGCTGTTTTCTTTTTTTGTTGTTGTTGTCAGATATTAAAATATATAACTAAGGATTTAAACGTCCATTACCTGACTCAGATTCACTTTTTTTTGTTTTGTTTTTTAATACGTTGAAGCAGTGTTTATATTGCAACATTCCAGCCTCAAAGCCCATTTCCTGAAGTTGACTTTAAGGCCTTGTGTCCCGCTTCCTGGGCTTGGGTTTGAAGCATGTGGTATGGAAAGCAGCAGGATGGAGGCAGGATTATCACAGACAGCTGGAAGACAGACAGCGTTTTTGAAAGGTGGATGGAAGGAAGATACTGATGGAGAGTAGATCACATCGCATGGTCAAACAGTTCAATAAAGAACAGAACAGATTTCATTTTGGATTTTAACTAGATGTTATCTGTTAACTGATGTTAATTCAAACTTCAGTTTTGTATCTTTAGCTCATTGAGTCTCAGGAATTTTGTTCTTTCACAACTGGACATCAGTGTTAACTGTAACAAAAGCTGGAAAACATTAATGTTAACTATGCTGTAATGTGATAAACGCCAGATGAGGCTACTCTCTCTGCTCCGCGCTGAAACCTGCACACTCCTGCCTCTAACTTTAAATATCGAACATCTCCCTCCACAGCACAATGAAGACTCTTTTTGATGACCATAAGGTAACGTTAAACTGCACTCGTCTGAATTCTGAAAACGTCATTCATTGATGCAACAGCAGTCAAATATGGATATGATTGCCCCTGTGCATTGAACATCTGCTCCCCCAAAGCTGTAATAAAAGCAGCCTGTGTTTCTAGGAATACGCCCCTGCGGGAGGAAGAGTGAAAGCGGAGGCCTGATCCTGAGATAATTTTTCAAAAACAAGCAAAATCTATGTTGAGAGTCGGAGGTAACGACACCAAAGCCGAGGGCCAGTCGGCTAGAGCTGCATAACATCGCATTTATCTGGTTATTCTGAACCACAATAAAGGCTGGTTTTATGAAATCCCCTTTCATTTTGGATTTTTTTCACAAGTAACAACACGTGATAGAAAATGCAGTGGTACAAACTGTCTTTATCTCACTGGTTGCTGCCAGCAGGAGTTGTTAGTAATCTTCTAAAACAGTCGACCATCAGGAGTTTTTTTTTTAGTTGATCCCAACATTTTCTTGTTCCCAAAAACAGATGAACACCGTCTGTCAGGAGATCTGAGGATGTATTTTCTGTCATTTTAACAGTGAAGTAAAATCATGGTGTGTTAAATGTGTTTTAAAGATCTTAATTTATTTCATGGATGTTCTGAGATCTAAAGGACCTTTGTTGAAGTTAAAGTTGTTGGATTCATTTAGTTGCAGAGGAAGCAGAGTGAAGGTCTTTGGTTTGACTTTGTCATAGTTATGGTTTAACATACTAAGCTTTTGTCTTGACTATGGTGGATTTGGGGCAGTTAGGTTTGTTTAAGTTAATATTAACAAGGCTCAACCCTCAAGTAATAGTTGACATTCGTTAAAACTGGCAGACGAGGGGGGTAAAGACGTCATGGATCTGATGTCTCATGTCTCCTCATGCTGTCTGACCTCTGACTTTATCTGATGTTATTTTGTTAGCTGAGGAGAGTGGTTTCTTTGACGGAGGAAATTTTGGATAATTACTTGACAAATACTACTGGATGCTGCCACCTTACTTTTATAGATGGAGTGTGACTTTTTTGTGCCTGAGATGCCATTACTCCATTTACCTACTGTACCCTACTATACATAATATTTATAACCTCACATATGTATATAACATTTAACCTGGCCGTGATTAAATTTGATGCACTTGGTTGACCAAATATTATATTATATTATATAAACCTCAACTTCAGCTGCTTTGTGAAACATATTAAGGAAACCAAACCACTATTCAGAGTTGCTCATGTGAAATTATAAATAAAAGGCTGATTTCTCTGCCAGGTTTAATTTAGTTTGATATTACAGACTAGTATTTAATTGATTAACATTTAATTTACAACAATTGCAGCTCATCATATGGTCAAAGGGCTGCAGCTGGCATGGGATCATACTATGAACAGCTGGGAAACTCAGAAGCTACAGTTGAGATTAAGAATAAAATCTAAAATCTAAAAAGAAACTGATGATGATTGCATCTTTACTTCAGACACATTATTCAGACACGTTATTTAACGTTGAGGTTATGCAGACTGTTTCTCCTGGTTACTATTTTGTATTTTCCTGACTTTACACTTGTAGTCAAACATTATTCCTTTGATGGTCTTAAAAGCATGTTACTATGAGACCTATCATGATTTAAAAAAAAAAAAGCATTTTGTTGAAGTGTTCACAGCAACACTTGAGTTAATTATTTCCAGCTCTGGCAACTTCTCAATTTCCTTTCTGCATTAATGGAAAACACAACTTAGAATCAGTACATATGGAATTAGGACAAAAATCTAGTGTGACCACCCATTGGACTGGTTTGTTGAGCCTCTTGTTGCAGGTTTGGGTCATCAGGGAGAATTTGGCTTACCTGAACCTGAACTGGAGCCAGTCACCTTGGCTCTTTTCATCCTTCACGTCTTCCATCCTTTTGTACCGACTCAATTTATATTTAGGCCAGAGCTTATGTGTGGTCTTGTTCCAAGTTTTGAGAGTGCTGTAGACACTGAAACAGAGTTTGTCCAAAAACTTGAGTTGATTGAACTGATAGCTTTAATGCTTGATAAATCTTCACACTCAAAACACACAACTTTAAAGCTCCGTTGTTTTAGCTTGACAAGAGCTAAAGAGACAGTCCCGAAAATGTGTTCAAGACATCAAATCCATGTGTTTGTCAGTTGCAAGTTCCAAGGTTAGGAGGTTCAGATCCTGCCTTTGTTATACTTTCTTAAAACCAATAGCTTTCCAAAGGAACATTGAGTTTCTAAAGTATTTACCTCATGCACTAAATGGGTCTTGTACCATCAAATCTTAATTTTAAGTACAACTCGGTCACCCAAAGAAAGAGAATAACCAATGTGCTAGAAATTTATGTCAGACTCAATTTTTGATATTTAGTATTTATTTCTATTTTATTATATTTAGCCTTTTCTGGTATTAGCCCAGGTAGCTTTTGCCACGACACAACTAAACTTACTGATAGTGGTCTGTTTTACAGATTTATGAGAAACAATAAAATGCCTGAAACAGATGGAGTATTTGGCCTGCAGAGCAGGAAAAGCCACACCAGAACACCCTGTTATATACACCACCCCGAGAGACTGATCCTCCATGATTGTGAAGAATTAGCTAATGTGTCCTGATCATTGTCATGATCAAGGTCCAAACTTGTTAGGATCTGTTTCTAATGTCTTAACTGCCAGTTGGTCATTTATTGTGGGTAATCTCCAAATACTGTTGTGCCAGATTCAGCAAAGCATGTAGGACAATTTTTCCCTGCTGAGTTTTGATTTAAAAAACGCAGATAAAATAAAACAAAACACCAAGTTGCATGTTCAGTTACAGGAGGAGGAAAATGTGGCACCTAAAATGACATTTGTACCAGATGTACCGTCTTGTTTTAAACCCTCATAAGACCAGATATGTCCCTGTTTTGAGCCTCCCTGCCCACATTAAGTTCTCTATGACACGTGAATTTGTACTAACACATTCTGACCTAAATGTACAACTACAATTCAACTTGCAGGGATCAGACCGTGACCTTGACATCTATGTTATAATTCAGGATATCTGATGGGAGCTGTTATGGAGGATGGAATGAGTCACACACCTGCTGTGAAGAACAGCAGGTGCAAACATTTAGCAGCTGTGTGGGCAACAGATGTTCTCAAGTTCAAACGAACCTGAGAACCAGCAAGACTTTGTGAGTTGTTGAGGTCATATGAGTTGTTGACCCTCACGGCCATCGTGTTGTTTGTTAGGTGTGAAAGGTTGTAAGGAAACTTGACAGCAATTAGGTTAATAATAAAGCTGAAGCAGGGTGGCTCATCATCCTGATGATCTTTTGTCTCTTTTCCACTAAAACTTTGTGTCTCTACTCTACTGGACTCTACTGGACTCTACTGGACTCTACTCAGTCTGGTAGCAGACACGTTGTTTTCCATCACAGTTTGGTTCCTCCTCCACGTGAATGTGGTGAGTGGAGTCAAACTGCTGCGACGTCACGACACTAAAACATCAGTAAACATTAATGGACATGGAGGAGATGCTGCACTTGTTGCTGGGTTAGCTTACGACCAGGTAGCTACGACGATGGCTATCACTCTTGTCCTGTTTAAAATTGGAGCTTGATTATTTTGTTGACGCTCTCTCAACTCAACTGGCGTCTGGTGGCAGCTTGTGAAGACACTCCCTCTGACCAATCAGTGGCCGGCGTCTGTTCACGTCACGTTTTAGTATCGACTCAGCTCCATTGGTTCCTCCACAGAGTAGGAACTAAAACAGTAGCTGGAACCAGGAACTAGCACCAAGTGGAAACACTAGAGACTGAGTAGAGACAAGTTGAGTAGAAACAAGCAGGTGCTAGTGAAAAGGTCCATTTTGAGGTTCTAAAACCTGTCCTAAGACCTTGGGGATAGTCTTGGTAGGCCATGACTGTAGAAATATCCAAAGCTGTTTCTGTGAAGAACAAACAAAAGTGAGATAACTGACAATAACTTGTCTGTAATTTTCTGTAATTTTCCTGATCAGCTAGCAGCTGTGCTTTCATTACCTCTAGAAATGCGCAAAACCTAAATATTGCAATAAAAAACTGGTAATGGAAACATCTACATTTCCTCTTGAGGGAGCTCAAGGGGAAATAAGGGCTTTACCTTTAAACAATCACCTGCTGCCTTTGTCTTCTTTTAAAAAAAACAATCACAGCAACAGAAGTAGTGTCAGTGTTAGGGGCCAGATCGTGCCTCTTTGAGTTTGGAAATAGCTTCTGAAAGTCAGTATGTTGATGAAAGTCTGCAAATGTGTTTCTACAGCACTTACCTCACAGACCAAGTGGTTCAAATATGTAGAGTATGTGATGGTGTTAAGGTTACTGCACAATTTCAAGTACCCCCACGTTTTTAAAGCCATTAGAGGAATGCTTTAAAACCACCGCGTGAACACATTGTGGAGCAGAAACATTTAGTAGCTCAAAAGCGTAAGTGTTTACAGGTGCAGAGGTCAAAGGTTTGAACTGATTCTGAAAGCCAGTGTGCTGTCAAATGTCAGCCACAGTAAGACTGTTCTGAAATGGAAAACTTAAGCCAGCTACAGTTTATTGTTTTTTGTTTTGTTTTAAATTCCCATATGGTCCTGAGATTTAGAAAGTGATAGATATGTTTTTTATAATAGATTGTATCCATCAGCGCCACCACAGGTGTGAATCAGATGTCGATTTTTTCTGCCGTTGTTGAAACGAAGCAACACAGTTCCTCTCTATAAAGATGCCGACTGAATTAATAAAGATAAGGTTACTGCAATGAGTGATCTATACAAGTTGGATCAAAGGTTTGTTTCACTGTGTAGGTTTTGAAAACTAATGATCCAGTTACTGCCTTTCATCCACAAAGATTAACACTCAGATTTTACAACTTGGATGCAATTGTCTTGTCAAGACTTGACATGTTTACAACCAATTATGACTGTGGGTTATGTCTTAGGGTTTAAAGCAGGAAGAAGAAGAATAAGTTCACCCTGCTCTCATGTTTAGTCACTTACCGTCCTTGTTTCCCAAATGTCCACCAGTATCTTTTGTGTAAATTTGTGGATGTTATTGGAGCCAGTCTACATGGCCTGATACTCTGCAAATTGATGCATTATGCAGTGCAACCTAATGTCTAACCCTGTGATAGTGGGCTCACAGGGTGGAGGGTGGATTGAGGCTGTGTTAGATGCTTCCAAGGTTTCCTTATTTTGAGTGAGGTGGTGTAATCCTTAGTGTGGCCAAATGATTGAGTGTCTAAGGCAACTAGACGTGGTTGGAGGTCTCTGTGGAGAGGTGCTGCTCCACCTTCATGTTGGTGGTTCGTTATCGGTTCAGGATGCCTTCTGGGCATCTTCAAATGGAATTTCGTGGGTATGTCTAAAATGGTAGGAGACTACAGGGTAAACCCAGAACACACTGGCCTGACAATGCCTTGTGATTCCTGAGGAGAAGTTTGAAAGTGTCTCTGGGGAGAGTGACACCTGAACAACCTTAATGACCTGCTGCTGCAGTGATGCAACCCTAGATAATGGGTCTTCATAGGAGATGAAACTTCAAGAAATGTACTAAGTTGTCAGTCATCTTCGTAAGATACATTTGTGGTGAAAAGATCGACTGAACAAAAGGTGTGTGTCTGTCACTGGTGCTAACAGAATCAGACAGACGGTTGGTTCGTTAACTGAAACAAACAACAGTGGCATTAGGTTATCAGAGTGCAAGTAAAAGCAAAATTAGAAGATGCATCATCTGAGGTTAGTCTAGCCCACCTAGTGTCTTTAATTCCATGAGAGGTGTAAAACATTAATGTTGACAACCAGTTCTGATCCAGAACAAAACTGTTGATGAAGCATAATATAACTGAATGGTGAAAAAGCCCAATTTGACTCCTATAAAAAACAGCACGTTTGAGCTGTGTTTTGTTGTTGTTGTTGTTTTCGACCCTGATAGAAAGAGAAATGGCACAAAGATGTTTCCCTGCTGCAGCAGCATTCTGGGTAAAAAGGTCTTGGATGCTGATGAAAGTGGTGAGGATGTCGAGGACGTTGAACCTTGGTCTCTTTGTGGTTCAACTGAGGAGGATGTTTGTACTTTGTGTACACACACACACACACACACACACACACACACACACACACACACACACACACACACACACACACAACACACTTTCTATAACTACCAATAGCAGGACCAGATTCTCTGGATTCAAGGACCAGAGCTTTAGGGGTTTTCAGTTCATAATGAAACTGTAACATGAGTCAAATCTTCATTTACCTGTTCTGTGACTGAATGGGTTTTTATTCTACACAGACTGAATGTGGATTAAATTAAATAAGGTTTTCTTAATTTAGACCTCACACTGAAGCAGACCTGATTATCATCACATTTATATAACCTGAGTTCAGATTATGTGTTGGCTTTTCAAGTGAGCGTACTGGTGTTTTGATGAGTTTATCTCCTTTAGCAGCAGCAAAGCTCTTCTCAGCTACACTTTGGCTATGATGAGACCTGGTATTCAGCTCCCTCTGTGCTCTGCTTTTATAATCTGAGCTCATACTTCAGACCCTGTTTGGTCCAGGTTTGTTTAAAACTCCACGTCCCGACTCATCAACTCGCCTCATCTTCAGGGTAGACAACTGTTTGGATTCATTTCAGACCTAATATAGTAGTATTAATATTTGATAATAGTTGCCTTGAATAACTCTTATTTCCAGGGTCTTACTAAGATTCATATCTCTAACAGTTTGATAGAAAAAAAAAATGAACTAGTAAGCAGAGAAAAGATCAAAAAAATGAAAAGTGCCCAGACCACGGTCACAAGTTCCACATTTTTTTTTATTTGGATTATTTACATGTGTTGTAAAGGCCTGTGGCAAACGCTCCTGGTGCAGACAGAGGAATCAGCATCATCACCTTCATCAGACAGTATGCACAAGTCATTTCAAAATAACAGCACAGCCTATTTATAACACCAGCATGTAAAAAGGGCACAGGAACGAGCAGGTGAGAGATAGAGAAGCAATGGAGGAAGAGATGAGTGAGAACCTATGGTTTCTCCTGAAGATATTATTAAAGTATAACTCCCAGAATTTTAAACCTTACTCTCGAATGTTTTAAGTGTAAATAATCTTAATCAAACTAACAGACTGAGGCAGCAGTAGACCAGTAACTTCTGCGTTGTCCAAGATAAAATTACTGTTTTTGTTAATGGAGTCGAGCAGCTGTGAACAGCGTCGATATAACGGCTGCTTTTGGTTAAACAAATGTCTCTCTCTGCAGGAGTCTCATCAATAACAGTTTCAGACAGTTATAAAAACAATCTCAACTTGTCGGTGGCAAAAACATTTCTATATGCAATCATTTACAGCCGAAACCACTGGGGAAGTGAGTGAGAAATCACACAGTTAACGGTTAAAAAAACACCCAATTTAAGTCCTGGTGTGAATTATGACCAAGATCAAATCATTTACCACGTCTTGTTCAAACGCTGATCCAGCAAACACCTAACCTTCACATTAACTGATGCATTAAAAAGAGTCAAACCAGTTGTTAGCTGGAGTTTGTTTTTACACCCAAATCAGTCCCACTCATCCAGTTCCTCTGAAAACTACTAAAACAGAGGACTCACCCTCACTGCCGGAAACATGCTTTTTTAATTTCTTGCTTTTAAGAAAATGTTTGAGAGTTGAGGTGATCATGTTTAATAATCAACACAAGGTCAAATGAAATGATGTCACAAGCGGAGTAAGAGTAGGACAGAAGTAGAGGAAGGGAATTAAACATTAGCTGTGTTTCCATATAATCACCAAACAAATTTTGAAGCAAAATATCACATAAAAGAAAAAACAAATAAGGCGCATTTCCTTGAACCAATCAGAAGGTGTCGGTATTCACTGCTTTATAAATATCTGTAATAAACATTGTAGTAGAAGTAGTAATCATAAATATACATAAAACCCCACAGATGATGCAGAAACAAAACCTCTTGGGTTTGTAATAATTAACAATAATTAATCTCCTCTTCTTTTATCAAATGTTCGCCACTTCCCATTTTGTGCAACCACTCAATATCCACCTCAAATGAGAGTTTTGTGCAACTGAGGTAGTGTTTGTTCAAACTTTTGTTGTTTCCATTAACCTTTTCTGACATTATACTTCAAAATATACATACGTAACACTGCATTGATGGAAACACAGCTATTAACCAAGAGAAGAAATGGAAACGACAGAGGTAAGAAAATGGAAAGAGACAAAAAGAAGTGGACAGATGAGTTCAGAATAGATAAAGGACATGACTGACATTAAAACACAGTTAAAACATGGAAAACTAAACGTGTCAGCATCACTGTCACTATTACTGCCAACTAATCGTACCGTACATTCTTTATAATACAACTTCAGCTCAAAGTCATTTATTTAACATGTTGTGTGTTGAGTTGACTGCTGAACTGTAAACTGTAGACATGATGTGATGATGGTGAAAATGATTTATTTCAGAACATTAGTGTTGTTGTTGTTTTATCTCACGAGTTTGATTTTCAAAATAAGAGAAAAAAGCAGCTGCAGCTCTGAAGCGCTTGGAGATAATGAGGAGTTTTTCCTCCATTGTCGCCAGGAGCTTACTCATTGTGGAAATGTTGGGCTTCTCTATGTAAAGCACCTTGAGATAAATGTTGTTATGATCTGGTGCTATATAGATAAAATTGAATTGAACTGAACTGAAATGCATCACTGAACAGCTTTAATGGGTCTGTGTGTAAAATTTAGCGGCATCAAGTAATGAGTCTGCAAACTGCAGCCAGCTGAAAACCTGAATTAGCTTCCCTATACCAGTGTTTTTAGGTAACGTTATCTCCTTTGGATCCAGTGTTTGGTTTGTCCATTCTGGGCTACTGTAGAAACAGGTGGTGCAACATGGTGGACTCTGTGAGAGAAGACTTCCTTTAGATGTGGTGTGTTCAGATCAAGAGTTTGAGTATGTCCACTGGACTGTTTTCAGGGATGTTTCACAACTGATAAATATTCACTCGTAGCGTTCGATGGGGTAATTCCTTCCAGAAACTTTCCTTTCTAGCAAAGTAAATACAACTGACAGCTGCCATCTTTGTTCTTGTTCTGTTTCTATGAGGTACAGAAGTTGTATCACTTCCCATAAATCCAACACAATGGATCTTTAAAAGTCACTACAATCAGAGCTGATCACAGTGAGAAACACTGAGTCCAGTGTTTTATCTTTTAAGCTGGTTTCCATAATGAACAGAGGGAAGAAAATCCAACTTTAACAAATGAAATTGTTGCTAATTTGACAGCATGAGCCTGGGTCCGTGAATTTCGTATTCAAGTCAGTCTGGCCAACCTGCCTATTATCTGCTCATACTGATCTTGAAAACATGGGAACCAATGAAAAATGAGTTTTTACCTCAGTGTGGGTTTAACACGATGACGCACTAGTTAAGCGACCTCAAACACATTGGTTTAGAGCCAACATGGCGTCCACGGAGGAGCAGCAATCATTTGATCATGCATGTTTCCGTCATGTTTTTTTCCGTCGCTACACATATGTCATCAGAAGCAGCAATCTGATTGGTTGCAGCTCTGTCCAGTAGGACACAAAGACATTTGATAGACGCCGTTGATCCCAACTCTGAGAACTTCCTGTTTGTGGGATCTTTGCCAGACCAAGCTCCGTCTGGGTGCGACAGCCAGGCTAGTGCAGTGTTGCAACAAAATGTAGACGATTATAATGTGTCTTTCTACAGTGACCAGTGATATCGACAAAACAAAAACAGTAAAAAACACATTGGATTTCTGTGACATAATCCATCAGATGAATCTCATTCTTACTTAGAGTCTTCCAGGCAGGTTTGGAGGTCACTGGATGGGGCTGGACCGAGTTTTTTCAACAATTTAATCCTAAATCAATAATCATGTTCTTGGTGGGAACCATTTGTTTACAGTTTGATGAACTGTACGATTCAATTCAGACAAATTTGATGTTTTTCATATTTGAGTCCATCTGATTGGCTCTTGGCTGCACTATTGTGCTGGATCCAGTTTGGTTGGTGTGAACGTTGGACTCCAACTCTGATCCAGACCAAACAACCACTCACTGGTTCATCTTTAGGTCGTTGTTTCAGGCCAGTTGACGTACATATGAAACGTTCAGTTCGATTCAGTTTTATTTGTATTAAGATGAACATAACTCTATGATGAATTATATCCTGGTGCAAATGAGGAAATATAATTTGTACCAGGATGTAATTCACTGTTTTTTTTTTATTATCATCTTCTTTCCCACCAACTTTACTGAGAAATAATCTTGCATCATTTCCACCACATGGCTTTAGTTTATAATTTCTGGACCATTTGTGTCCATGTGAACATGAACCAAACCTGTGTAAATATATAATAATGTTATATAATGAAAAATACTGTCAACTCAGCTCAGCCCCACAGTGAACCAACAACCTGCTCTGCCTCAGTGTGTCGTCTGCTCAGTTATGTTGTTTTAAAGTTGTGTTCAGTGACAGATGACGATGTGATGAGCTCCACTGGCTTCCCCTAAAATGTGGCTGCTGTCAGCTGCAAATTGAGTGTGTGTGTGTGTGTGTGTGTGTGTGTGTGTGTGTGTGTGTGTGTGTGTGTGTGTGAGAGAGAGTAAGATTTGTCGGTTTCAAGTGAATTTTGACAGCAGCCCGCTGTTTTACTATTTTCCTGTGGCTCTGACACAGCATCTTGTCTGTCTCCTTCCCTTTGTGTGTTTTCTTTTATGTGTGTGTGTGTGTGTGTGTGTGTGTGTGTGTGCACGTGTGTGTATAACTCATCAGTTCATGATGTATTCTGGCAGTACCCTGCTGTTTTAGTATCTTCCTGTGGCTCCGACAAAGTGTCAAAACTGTCTCACTGCTGTGTGTTTTTACAGTTGTGTGTGTGAGTGTGTGTGTGTTTGAATAAGTGTGTGTGAGTGTGTGTGAGTCAGGTTCCCTGCTGTTTGATGGCCTTCCTGTGCTGTTATCCAGTTCTCTGTCGACAGCTCTCTCCTTCTCCCCTGTTCTCCTTCTCACTGTCTGTCTCTTCCTCCACAGTCCACACGACCTGAAACAGAAGCCAAATCATTAACACAAATACAAATAAACTCTGCGATAATCAATCACAAAGCAGTTACAACAGATAGACAACAGATTAGCAAGAACAAGACAAATCATCTCCTGAGGGAGGAGGATTCATGTGTGATGTTCTTATAATAAAAGGTTCAGTAAATTTTTAGGAAAATAAAGAGACAGAAGACGTCTTCATGCTTGGTGTTGAAATGCATCTTGGGTGATCAGATGACAAAGGAATTCAATTATATTTTATTTGTTTGGGGCCAAATCGTAAACCACATCTATTAATCGACTTTTACAGACTTTTCTGTAGTTGACAGTAGACAGTAGTTGACAGTAGACAGTAAACAACTCCAGGTAATATAGTAAATTCATAAACAATCTTCTATAGAATCAGTCTGGACATTTACAAAGTTGAGACACGTTGGTTTGTCTGTAGGATCCCTCTCCTCACTACCACAAGTCACATGTTAGTTTGAGTCTGACACTGGTTTAAAACACAGACATTTGTCTCCACTCAACTCTATGTCCCTCACACTGTTGTTATGACTCTTTAGGTTGAAATTATAAAACACAAACTTTCTCTAAACTCATCTGATCGACGTGATTTTTCTACCAACACGAAGTATCAACTCATTATCATCTGGAAATAAAACTAGAACGACTGTAAGTCTGGATTTGTCCTTTAAACACTTGAGTTACATGCTAACATTTGCATACTCCCATACTCAGAATGAAAACAACAACAACGTTCATCGTGTTTATCATCGTGGTTTAATGTGTTAGCATGCTAACGTTCAGTGATTAGCGCTTAACACAAAATAAAAGCTGAGTTCGACTTGAGTAGAAGTAGATTAGTCCCCACGGAGGCTGAACCATCTAACACCAGCTTTACTTTAAAAAGTAAAAACAATAAAAAAAACAGTATGAACCAGATCATTATAATTATAGTTTACACACACACACAACAAAATAACTCAATACAATTCAAAACAACATCAACACCAGCTGCTTTGGGAACATGAACTGAGTTGTTTTATTTATACCAACACTTCAAACAGCAGTCGCACGAGATGAAATCTCAACTGGGTGAAGAACGAAAGAAACTATTATGCTTATTTTAATTAACCGTGGATTCGCACCACTGAAGCACAGCATCCAGAGACAATAAGATACGTCTTACCGCATTTACTCAACCTTTAACTTCAGTTGCTTCAATATTCTAGAATTCTAGAATATTGGGGGTGAATGGGGTGGGGGGTGTGTCTTTTTGTTTTTTGGATCTGGGACCTGGACAGGAAGACATAGGCTGATATCTGTTTTACAGTTTCGACAGTTTAATTGATCCATGTTGCGCAAATCAAATTCATATTTCGTGCTCAGTTTTCTCATTGGGAAAATCTTAAAGCTTATGCATCACTGTGGACATCTGTTCACGGGGTTGACAAAGATAAACAACTCTTTTTTAAAATTTTTTATTTTTATTTTTTCTCTCTCTTTCTCGCTGAAGACGACTCCCGAAGCCAAACACTTAAAGGATTTGGTCGACATTTGCTTTATGCTTTTTGGAGAGGGGGACGAGGAGAAATAGCTGCAACGCGTCACTTCTCCTAAAGTCAAACAAGTTGAATGAGACACAGTTCTCATGTGGTGAAGCATAAAACAGGTTTGCAAATTTAGATCAATCACTGGAGTTGCTCCTTTCACACGAGAACTACTATATAAAGACTTACAATATGTTTTGTTGATGCAGGAAACAAGAACTGAGGTTGAGGTTAAGTCTGAACCAACAGACTAATTTGAGTAACATCTGGAAAACTCAGCAGCTACGATCTCCTCTAATCACTTCCTGGGGGAGATTATCAATTCATTTTCACTTTGACCTTTTAATAAACGCAGAGAAAGACAGACGGGTTCTGGAGGATCCTGAAAAGCTGAATCGTTGTCAAATATTCAGAGCCTATTTGGTTCAGATTTACAACTGTTCCCTTGGACATGAGCTGTGGAAATATCAGGTGTATAAATCAAACTTGCTGGGTTTAAAATATTTGAACCAGTTTCTGACAGACTGATTCACTTCCTCTCTTTGTTTATGAAGGATGGTGTTTCATGCCGGTGTAAGTTCTCAAATATTTCTTTTTTAAAAGATGTAGGCTTACATACTTGCAATAAATTTTTGGAATGAAAGCTTTGACTCAAACCAGAGAACTGGGGTTTATCAAGAGAATGTGAAGAAATCACAGTTATGATGTTATGACAAAGACATCTTTGTCTGTCTTGGGCTGCAGAGATGCTGATCCAAGTTAGCATGCTAACCAGTTAGCCTTGGTCCATGTGGTCTCATAATGCCCCATTGTATATCAAGTAGAGTCACTGTAGTGTCCAGTCTGGTCTCAGTCCAACCTGAGTCTTGTCTTTAAAACAGTCTCAACTCTTCATAGTTATAAAAAACTGCCGTCATTTTGCATTCGTCTTCATGTCTGAATCACAGTCTGTCCTGGTACAGCTCCACACCATCCTGTGTGAACTCAGTCCCAGAACCAGTAAAAGTGTTTGATGGTTACTGTGGGTTGGTCTTGGTCTTCTTTATGTCAGAGATGGGCACCCAGACTTTTTGTTAACACGTTCCTCCCTGTGAAAACTGAGATATGAATCTCATAATTGTCTTCAAATTCACCATCATGTAACATGATCCATGTTTTCTCAACCGAGGTTGAACATCAAGCCTCAGGGGAAAGTAATGTTTGATTACTATCAACCGTTAGTTTGTTATTATTTCATAAATGTCTGCATGAGCGGCTATAAGACTTCATCGTGTAGTTTCTTCACCTCAGCTCATCAGACCAGCACATTGGTGTAAACACAGATGCTCGGAACGCACAGTAACGACGAAGAGACAGACGAATAAAAGTGCAGCTCACACTCCGTAGATCATCTCAGATCAAAGGCTGCCGTCATCCATCAATTTAATAGCTGTGCCACAAACACTTTTTTGTTTATGTATCTGACCTCTCTTACCCTGCTCGCTGCCTCCTCTGGCTCTCGTCCGTCCTCTGGGAGGAGTTGAAGACTGTGAACTTCATCACAGTCTCCTGCTGCGAGAACACGCACTTATTCTTCCACTGTCAAACATGTTGCAGTGATGTCTGCATAAGACGGTGATGACAATGAGCGAAGGTCGCGGCTGCTAGTTACTTTGAGTTGTGGCGTTTAGTGACTTGTAACAATTAAAATTTCAACTAAATAGTAAAGTGTTTCTTCTTTCCTTCGGTAAACCAGCTGTAGGATGTGCATTCGTAGCTGCCATATCAACTTTATGGGGTGATAATATTGACGACAACTGTGTGGCTGTTTAGTTATATGCCCTCCAATAGAGTATGCAGCTCCGATCACGTACATATGAGTTTGGGAAGTTGTCTTTTACGATTTGCTTTCAGGACAGAAAGTCCTGCGTGCCAGAGACGGTTAAGAAAAGAGACAACGCATCATTTCTTGTAACTGCGTCACATGGTTTCTGACTCTAACCCGCCTCTTTAGACCAGCAGCCACTCCCGAGTCTGCTCGGTAAACGTGAGCGCAGATTATAACCGATTGTTTCTCCGCCACAGTCGCTATTAACACACATCAACACTAAAATGTGATTTTTCAGGATCAGATCAGGAGGAAATGAAGTTTGTTTGAGTTCTGTTTCTGTCTCAGCAGCACAGACCTGTTTGTTCTCCGTTGGTTCAGGTTTCAAAGAACCTGTGACGACTGACTTCAACCAGTCGGACAGACACAGTTAGTGTTTAGCTTGTCGGAGCAACAGGCTGTAATAACTACGCAGGTAGGAAGCAGGTTTATATTAGCTACTTCTGATATGAGCTGACCACGGCCGCTAAAGAGATGGGAAGTGTGAATCGTGTCAAGTGTCGTCTTGTCTTGTCAGACAAAAGAAGACAACTGAAATCATACCAAGCTGCTCTTAGTGAAGTATAGAGTTGAAAATAAGCGTTTCAGGTCACATCAGGTCCAAGCTTAAGTTCGTCTGAAGCCAAGAATCTGGGTCCTGTTACCTCTGACAGTTTGGATCCATTTCAACAGACACCTGAGTGTCTGGTTTTTCAATGAGAGCTTTTTGATTTTGAGTTTCTTTAAATCTGAACATGTGCTAGATGACACAACAAAAAAAAAAACGCTTTGATGTACGAATGTGGAGAAAAGGAAGATGCTGGATAAAGTAGTAAAGATGACAGGCATTGAGGAAAACTACTGAACGTCAGCAGCAACATGTCTAATCCAACTTTGTCTTTGAGACGGTGCTGCATCGTCTCGTAGACAACAAAGCGCTGTCTGCTTTAAAGTGCAGACACTACGACTCTGACATGTAATATTCCCCACATGAGGCAGCAGTTTGCCTGATGTGAGGTACTTTTCCTTTTTTTTTTTTTTTTTTTCCTGCTGCTTTATATGCACAAGGACTATGAATCAATTTCAGCCTTCACATAAAACCTCAGCTGGAGTTTATTTCTTTGGCTGAAGGTTTCATATAGTGATTTGCCTGAGGAGCTTCCAGCTGCTAATACAGGTCAGGTCTGTCTCTACCTAAAAATGTATAGAGCTGATTAGTGCAACACTTTGAACAAAAACAGCTCTATAATTTTTTTTTTTTTTTTTTTTTTTTTTTTGTAACTGCACCGCTGACATATGCGTCTAATTATATGACATACATTACCACCATGCCCGGGGTTACTTCCTTTTTATTTGACCTCCATAAAGCTCCAGTGTCTCTCACTTCATCTGCATCATTTCAAACAGGCCATTACCTCTTGAACCTGACTGATGCAATTTGTGTCACAAAGTTAACCTTATTATTCTAAGAGTCATGACTCGTTTAAGTAGATTTTTATTAGTGAGATAACAGTGATCGTAGAGTCTGAAGACGTCGACAGCTGCATCGTGATCACAGATGTATCTTCTATATTGTTCCTGTTACGGAAATCCAAGGTCATATATATATCATAAGACATGAAATAAACATCCTGGTGTATAGTTTAGAAATTTACCCATTGTGGGACATATCTATATTAAATATATAGAAGTACACTTCTACCTCTGTATGGATGTGACATTTGTCTCTTCTTCACTGAATCATTCTATCTCTACTCTACTGGACTCTACTGGACTCTACTGGACTCTACTGGACTCTACTCAGTCTGGTAGCAGACACGTTGTTTTCCATCACAGTTTGGTTCCTCCTCCACGTGAATGTGGTGAGTGGAGTCAAACTGCTGCGACGTCACGACACTAAAACATCAGTAAACATTAATGGACATGGAGGAGATGCTGTACTTGTTGCTGGGTTAGCTTACGACCAGGTAGCTACGACGATGGCTATCACTCTTGTCCTGTTTAAAAATGGAGCTTGATTATTTTGTTGACGCTCTCTCAACTCAACTGGCGTCTGGTGGCAGCTTGTGAAGACACTCCCTCTGACCAATCAGTGGCCGGCGTCTGTTCACGTCACGTTTTAGTATCGACTCAGCTCCATTGGTTCCTCCACAGAGTAGGAACTAAAACAGTAGCTGGAACCAGGAACTAGCACCAAGTGGAAACACTAGAAACTGAGTAGAAACGAGTCAAGTAGATGCTGGTGGAAAAGTGTCTAATTGTTCTATCATTGTAGTGGCTGCAGATTGTTTTGGGAGTTTCCAGTAGGGAATCATGACAAGTTTAGCTGAACTGATGTAATCAAATGATCCGTTGTGTATATTGTTGCTTTGGATGCAAACAATTCAACTCAACGCCCAATGTACAAATCTCTGTCCGCTGGTTTCACTCAGTCTTGACCACAATTGTTAATCTTATCTGTCTCTGGCCTTGGCTTGGCTTTTCTTTTTGGATGTTTGTCCACAATTGTTCTCACACAATGTTTCTTCTGTGTACAAATGGTGTCACAACCAATCAGCCTTGTTGCTTAGTTCATATGGAGAATAAACATTCAGACAGTGATGTGCTGTAACGAACGTCTGCTCTTTCTGTCTCAACCTGCAGCTCCATAAAGTTTGGCTGCAAATAACGATGGTGGTTTTCATTTGACTACAAACTCACTGAGGCTGCAGAGCAGAACCAGGACTCCAGTCTCCAGCTGCTGGTTAGCAGGCTACGTGTTTGACAGCTAATAATGGGCTCACCAAGACCTGACGCAGAACTTTAGGAGCATCAGAGACTTTTCTGATACTTAAAACAGAGACAGAACAACTCTGGACTTAATATATGATACAAATATGAAACTGTTGGCTGTTTAAACTGAACATTATTGTCTAGCAGATCTTGATTATTCCCACAGCTTGACTGAATGAAAGGACCTGGAATAAATTCTTATGATTGTGAAAACGACCAGAATAAAATCACATTTGTTTGTCTCATACTTTGGTTCATATCGAAATATCTTCACAACTATTTGATGGATCGTAATTGAATTGGGTACGCGAATTAATGAGGTCCAGAGGATGAACTCCAATGATTTTGATGATCCTCTGACTTTTCCTGGAGCTCCACCAGGAGGCTAACAGTTGGAAAATTTCAGATGGAAAATCTTCAACAGTTGAGTTCTGTAAGTTGAACAGCTGTTTGTGTCAACGAAATAAATGGGGGAAAAAAGGAGAAATGATCCATCATTTAGTAACAAGAAATCTGCCTTGTTTTTATCCATCCTGCTTCACGGCTTTTGCTCTGTAATTTGACTGAATGAGGAAAATTTGTGGGAGAGTTGGTTCGGCCGTGAGATCTGTGTTTCTCCAACTAAAACTATGAAAACAATTACAATTAAAATAGAAATGAGTAAATGAATATAACAAAGATACAATGTTTGTGTAGATCAGGGAAAGATTTTTGAAAACATTTCCTCGTTTGCACAAAAAAAAAAAGAAAAAAAAAAAGGAAAACATAAGCGCTCATGTGTGTATTGTAATTTGAAACCCTTAATTATTCAGCATATATTTTCTTCTCGTTTTACTGGAACGTCCTGATCCCGGCTGGGAGCCTGTCAGTCCACACACCACACCTCTAATAACCCACGTCTGCACTGTGTCAAATAGTTTCTTGTAAAAAGAGTAAATCACCACATTAACCTGCTCGTTATGAAGGTCATTTTATTTTCCTAAATATCTTAAAATTCCTTTGTGTGTCTTGACATTTTGTGCGAGGCCATTCCTGGATATTCTTCTTCTCATGGCAACGAAATGTATTATTCACATTTATATTTGTTCCTAACACATAATCTCTTCGAGGGAAGCGTGTGCTCATTTCATAAACTGCTGCGGGCTCCTTTTCCTGGAATGACCTTGAATGAAAAGCAGACAGACTGCTCTGCGAGTATTTGGATGTCAAGTCCATTTTTTCACTGTGTTTGAGTCTCGAAAGTGGGAAATTCAGAGGAGGGAAAGTGAGGACAGAGGGAGTGTGTACATCAAGTTTATGAAAGAGAAGCACAAGACACAAACAAGACAAGACATTTCTGCTTTTCAGTCTCTAAAGATGAAACCTGGAAACTGAGTTACAGTAATTACAGAAGCGTCAGATTCAAAATGAATGTTAGTTTGATTTTTGTTCAAGTTATTGAAGACACGATGTTGAACCATCTTGAATGGGATCACGCCACAATGCTCATATACATCATACAGATGTTTTTACAATTGAGTACATATGACTTTATGTGACGCTGCGTTGGTAAAGTAGAGACAGGTGTGACTATTTCATTGTTCTCTGTGTTTTCAGATTGATATAAACTTGTGTCTGACATAAAAAGGATTTATAGCAACATGGGAACGCAAGGTAAATCGAATCTGTCCAACTCACAGTCTACGTCACTTTATTTAAGATAGATGATGTGACACTTTCACAAAAGTTAAGCCAAAATAAAGTGGATCGCCCCCTGGTGGCTGGCTGTGGTATAGATCATAATATCTCAAATACCAGCGGTTTTTAATCACACATTTTTCTAATCTGTTTGATGTTAATTACTATTTCCAACATAGATTGTGATTGTGATTGTTTGAGCAGGTGTTTCAGTGCTACTGTGATACTAGAGTTCAGCTCTGCCTCCATGTCAGCTCTCATATCTGAAATATTATGGCTTCATTTTTCACAGCGGAAAGAGATGCAGATGAGTCATCCATCTTTACACACAGACAATGATCTGAGGAACTCTGACACGTCACGAACCTAAATCCTACTGTTAGAGTCTTTGAGTTAACGTTAGTTGTTAATAAATGAATCAAACAGTGTCTACGTTAGTGTAGATGTGGTGGTAGAGGTGAGTCTGACCAGGCAGCTAAAAAAAAAAAAGTGATCAGGGCAGATTTCTAACGTCAAAGTAAACAGTGTTGTTGTGTCACTAAAGAGGCTGAACATCTCTTTCTAAGTCAACAACAACCAGGAGCCTCAGCAACATAACACTATGTCTGTTTAACTCGTTTTAATCATTACAACATTACAAATGAGTGTAACAACATTGAACCATCTCATCTCTGTCTCTTATAATTTAGACCTGTAATATTGCAGCTGGCTCATATATTCAATACTATATAATCATCCGTCCACCCGCTCAACAATCGACTCTTTTGGACTTTCTTTACCACTACTGAGTTAAACAGACATAGTGTTATGTTGCTGAGGCTCCTGGTTGTTGTTGACTTAGAAAGAGATGTTCAGCCTCTTTAGTGACACAACAACACTGTTTACTTTGACGTTAGAAATCTGCCCTGATCACTTAGTTTATCAGCTGCCTGGTCAGACTCACCACTACCACCACATCTACACTAATGTAGACACTGTTTGATTCATTTTCTAATGACAGACATTAACTCAGAGAAACTGAGAGTAGGACATAGGTTCACATGTACTGGGGTTCACCTTTAACAGCAGTGTTTTTATAGTCGACTCCTGCCGGCCACTGGCAGTTCACAGTGACCATCAGGTTGATGTCAAACATTCCTGCTATATGAAGTCACAGATTTTCCTATCTTCAAACTTGGCCTTCATTTTGATCTTAATTATAAACTTCTAAGGTTTCAGGACACATAAACACCCAACAAAGAAGTTTGTTAAATGAAGAATAGAAGAATGTTTGATCCTGGCAACAAAATATGACCTTGTGTTTTGCATTAGAAGCTTAATTAGGAGGTCATATGTTTGTTGTACATTACTGTCTTGACAAAGCTGTAAACTAAAATAAGCTATGACGTCCTGCTCAATAAAAGCAGCAGGGCAGCTCAGTGATTCAACACAAAGACCTCCACCGGAGACGAGAAGGAGGATTTCACAACAACACAACAGCTCATTTAATCTAATGTGGAATCGAATGAACAAGTTCACAACAGTGACATGAATTCATCTGCACCTGCTCATTGTTTCAAACACGATATAAAAGAGAAGTGACTCCGTTTGTTTGGTTCACAAGTTTCCTGCCAATTTCAGGGAACAGGACACTTTGTTGAGACCTCAGATCCAGACCCACAAGACTTTCAAACAAGAACGACATCACCCCAAATAACAACAACGTCTCCCAATGTCACAGAGATCACAACACCGTCTAACAAGTGCACATGTTTCTGTTTTTTATGTGTGTAATGTGAATGTAATGTGTCACACTTTGCACATTTTTGAAGTTGAACATTTCATCCAGACTTCTGTCAGATTATCTGTCTGTTCTGTTACTAGATTAACTTTTTGTTTGGGATCAAAATTCTTCTGTGCTTTGATTTGTCAACTTAATGATGCAACATTGTGACATTTTGTTTTCATTCACATTTGCCAAAAACCATTTAATGACAAAATCCTGACAGCTGTTTATTTGTCCTGCAGATGGAAGCAACAAACATGCATCTTCCAAATGTAATGTTCCCAATTAAAGTATTTAGGAATAAAAAAAAAAAAAAAAAAAAAATCTAACAAGCTGTCATTTCATTTCTCAGCGGCACAAACAGATAAATCTTCAGACTCATGCAGTGTGGACTGCTGAGTAGAAAGTATTTCTGCTGAAACATCATGAGGATTTGACTCCAATCGAAACCAGACCTTTGACTCTGTGCTGTTAACACCAGTAATGTTTTTCCTGCAAATGTCTGTATATTTATAAGGCGCACAAAGGACTGTGTGTATTTCTGACCTCAGATGTGTATGTGTGTGTTTGCTTTCAGAACTTTTGTGACCTAAGCCTCCACAAATTGCAAATTTCCTCTTTGTTTTAAAGAAAACTGTTCCACTTGGTTCAAATTTTCCATTTATTTATGATTGAGTCTGAATATTTTTACACATCTGAGCCAAGATTTACTGTATATATTAAGCTTTAAGTCTCAAACAGTCAGCCGTCTCCAGCTTGTCCACTTTTATTTGATTATTGTCTGCACAGAAATCTCATGTTGAAAAAAATTAAAATAAATAACAATGAAATAGCAAAGAACAATTAGGAGTAGAACGAGGAAAATCAAACAGGTTTTTCAGGAGGTTAAACGTCTGGTTTAAAGTGATGATTCACAGTAGTTTGAACCGAGGGTCAATTTCACCATGAATATGAACATGAGTCAAACTCCCCCTCAAGAGATATTTTATGTTGGTTGAAGTAATATCCAGTTTATCAAGAGTCTTGTTTTCTTGGGGCAGTGGTGGCTAAGGAAGTGGACTTGGGTCTTGAAGGCCACAGGTTTTTATCCACCAACTGCCAAGGTCCCACTGAGGTACTCTTGAGCAAGGTACCGCTGCTACTTTCGTTGTTCTTCACAGACACATCAACCTGTTGTTCAGGAAAATGATAACTCTGCTGATGTGGAACAACCTTCTTCACCAGTTGTTATAAAACCAGACGTTGGGTAAGTCTTGTAAAACAGTGTTTTTAATAAACTCTGGGTTCACTTACTAAGTTATCAGTACTTCAGTTTATGTGTAGGGACCCTATTCATGCTACTGCTGAAGTGAAGTGATATTTTGAGCTTTATTAGTGGTTAAAAAATGACAATTTAGATACGTTTGGCTGACTTGTTAACTATTTGGTTGTGAAAACAAAAAACGGGGAAACTCGATATTACTTCAACCAACGTAAAATACTCATATAACTCGTATTCATGTGGTGAAATAGACACTGGGTTCATGTTACTTTAGACCGTCAACCATTAACTGGCCTTGACATGCAGCATCCTGGTCAGTCAGGATATGGAGCAAACTCTTGGACTTCAGTGGCACCAGGAAACTTAATAAAACCTGTCTTCGGTTAAAATTGGGATTCTTGTGGTTGTTGTGACTCACTCTGAGATACACATCTGGTTAAACAGTTTAAAAATCATTTTGTTTGGTTCAGTTTGCCTCCCTTAGGTGTTCAGAAGGTTCAGATGAAAGTTTTCAATCAGGCTCAGTGTTCAGGACAGAAAATTTGGTAATTAGTGCAATTTTCACATTAGAGATACAATCAAATCTGGACTAGCTGTTTTCATTGCGTCTGTTTGAGAGAGAGGTGAACAGAGAGACGAAGGTTTTGAGGATTTCTAAAACTGACTTTAAACCTAAAGTTTAAGAGAAGTTTCTTCTCTGACTCTGACTGTGACGTGATTTAAAATGACAGGGACACATCTGTGATGCAAAATACCAGAGTCAACAAGGGTGTTGAGTTTGAATCTTTTACAGAGGCAGACTGGTCTTGTATTTCTTGGTGTGTGTCGTGTGATTCGAGAGTAAATAATGTGCAACGGTTCTCTTCATGCATGACTTAGAACGAGACCATGCTCACCTCTCATGGGTGAATTGAGTCCATCTCTGGTGATAGACGACTGTTCTCCTGTAGAAAACAACAGGAGAAGAGACCGAGTCACAACAACACACAAAAATACACAATAATGATCCAGTTTTTCAGGAAATTAACAGCAGATTTGATCTAAAACAGATGAAACACTGGATATTTTCAGGTTTAGAGACAGAAACTGAAACAGAAGTGTTTGTGTTATTTACTGGAGTCCCAACATAAATATTCTGATTCTAATATTCTCTTACTTTCATTCTAGAGAGGTTGTTTGTTTCTAAACTACCTCAACCTGTTATGTGTTAAAGATGTGGAGGTGTAACACACACACCATGTGGTCGTGGGTGTCGTCCTGTGTGTGTTCTCCCTCCTCCTCTTCTTCCTGATCTTCTTCCTCCTCCTCCTCTTCCTCCTCAGCTTCGCTGTTCTGTCTCTGCTCGTCTTCGTCATCCAGCTCCGAGCTCGTCTCCTCCCCTTCCTGCCACGCCTCGTCGTTTTTACACTCGTCTGACTTCCTCAACTCTGCACCGAAACACAGACAGACAGAAGAATAAAAACCAGGACGTGGATGTAGACAGTGTGAACTGACTTATACCTGAATTTAAAATTAAGACGAGTTGTTGTCAGTGTTGTATCGTACCAATGTACTAATACTTCACTACTGTTCTTCAGTATGTTGTGGAGCATCTGTACATTTTCTAACTTAATGACACTTTTCCTCTGATCCATTTTCAATGTTGAGTGACTCAGTAAATGTGGTGTTTTGATGGAGAAACTTCAACAATATCAATATCAAACACAAATGTAGTGAAAAAAGAACAACTTTAGTTCTTTAGTTCAGACTCAAGACATTGTCTATGAAGATTGTTGTAGCTCCATGTTTTAAAGTGCTGGATAAACTTCATAATCATAATTCTTCTGTTTTATTAACATGTACTTGTACTTTTACTTTCTACACTTAACTACATTTACTTATAGATTACTGTCATACTGAAGTACAGTAAATACTAGATACTTTAAGACTTTTACTGGAGAATCATTCTAGTGACGACTTGAACTTCTACCAAAGTTATTTTATTCTACTCTAGTGTCTCTACTTCTACTCTAGTGAAAAAACTCCAGGAAAAGAGCCAAACAATTCTACTCAAGTCTACCAGATACTCATTACTGTCTTGATCTGTACAAACACACGGAGCTCAACACCACTTTATTTCCTGAGAAACCAACAAAACTGACCAAAAAATCTTGTGAATTTAGGGAAAGTGATGAAAGATCTTCCCCTTTCACCAGATCTACACCAGAATTTCTTGGATTTCTTTGTGGTTCGTGTTCAAATCCTCCACCAAATTTGGTGTCAATCAGTTCAGTTCTGTTGATGTAATTTTACTGACAACAAACAAACAAACACGGGTAATAACACGACCTCCTAGGTTGAGGTAACAATGGAAAATCAGACCGAAGCCAAAATCCTGGTCCAATATTGTCACAGTTGCCAAACGATTTTTCATCCACTGGAACGACCTCGTTACTTAAATTATGAACAAGACGCTGCCTGTCACCACAGAAACCAGAGACCGCTGTGGTTTCCATCAGGGAGAGATTATGGTTTTGGTTACATGTAAATAAACAGGTTGTGTCTGTGGAGTTAATGTGAACTTTGTTTCTGTTTTAAACCAGAACACATTGTTTTCCTAACTTCAACCATGTGCCGTGAGCACATTATCATAAAATGATTTGATAATGTTGTCGTTGCTGTGTTTAGTGAATATTGTTTTATAAGATCAAATATGTTAATAGTCGTCTGTGAACATTTAACTGATACAACTGCCAGATATGTAAATAAACAACTTTCTCTCATTGTATTAAGAGAAAATAGGATCTGATTGTAGTTATGATGCAGAGACACATCAGTTTTAACCTTCGTTTACTTGTGAGAAGCAGCGAATGAACCAAATGAACCAAACTGAAAACAGACAAACAGACAAACACGTTGCATCACATTACTTTACCTTGACAGACATAAGAAAAATGTCTTCCCTGAGTGTGTTGGGACTTTTTATTTTATGTTGTTTACTTTCTTCTCTGTAGATGAACACAACTGCACAACCCTATGAACTGTGGGTAATTCCCTTTGGCAAAGGCAGAAAGTCTAATTTATGGGACATGAATCAGGAAGTCTGGATCTGGAAGAGAAACCTCAAGGACTTGACCATTTCACTGTGGGAATGAACTGTCCTAAACACCAGTTCATACCCTGCTAGATGCTAAAAAAAATAAGTAATTAAAGTGATGGTCTGGAGTAACATGAACCCAGTCTATCACGTCTATTTCACCACAAATACGTCAAATAAGTCAAACTCCCCTCAACAGATATGTTACGTTGGTTGAAGTAATATCCAGTTTGACCGTCTTTTGTTTTCACAACCAAATAGTTAACAATGAAAGTAAATGGGGCAGTCAGCCAAACGTATCTAAATTGTCATTTTTTAACCACTAATAAAGCTCAAAATATCACTTCACTTATCCAACGTCTTGTTTTCATAACAACAGGTGATGAAGGTTGTTCCACATCAGCAGATTCATCATGTTTCTTATCACTAACATCAACCTGTTGTTCAGGAAAATGATGAATCTGCTGATGTGGAACAACCTTCATCACCAGTTGTTATAAAACCAGACGTTAGGTAAGTCTTGTAAAACAGTGTTTTTAATAAACTCTGGGTTCACTTACTAAGTTATCAGTACTTCAGTTTATGTGTAGGGACCCTATTCATGCTACTGCTGAAGTGAAGTGATATTTTGAGCTTTATTAGTGGTTAAAAATTACACTTTAGATACGTTTGGCTGACTGCCCCATTTACTTTCATTGTTAACTATTTGGTTGTGAAAACAAAAGACGGTCAAACTGGATATTACTTCAACCAACGTAAAATATCTCTAGAGGGGGAGTTTGACTCATATTCATGGTGAAATAGACTCTGGTTCATGTTACTCTGGATCATCACTTTAAGAGGAAATAAACAAACAAGTTCTCTACATATAGACGAGACCAATGACTGTCAGATGATTCAGTGAGTGCTGCGTTTGATCGTGTGTCAAACTTGATTTATTATGCAGCTAAAGATGTGGCCTTTATGGAATAATAAAAAAAGAAGCCACTCATGTCTTCAGGCAGCAGCACAGAGAGTAACAGAGATCAGACACATTTCATGTTGTTTCCTCCTCATTTCTCTTGATGCACACGTTGCTTCTGGAGAGCGTCTGATAAGGAAGTCAGTATTTATCAGCCTCTGAAAACCAAAACCTGCCTTTAGAGCTCTACACCCTTCACTGTAAGTGTCTCTCTATAGCTGTGTGTGTGTGTGTCACCTGTGGCGGTGATGTGTGTGTCTTCTGTGATCTGCTCCAGTCTGCCCAACAAAGCTTCGATGTTGGCTTTAATCTGCGTCAACTCTGACTTGATGGCCTGAAGCTCTGTACCTTTCACCGCTGGCAGAGCGACATGGACAGAGACAGAGAAACAGAAACATTAGCTTCAGTTAAATTTAGACTCAACCAACAATTCGTCTTACATTTTAAAAAGTTACAAAATCTCACTGGAGCTTATTTTAAAACACCGGACAAAGCTGGATCCTGAATTAGAAAAACAGATTTTAGCTTTTATTAACTTTAAGGGAATTGATGATTTATTTGATGAAAATGATGTAAAGAGAGAAATCTGATGATCCATCTTTCAGTGATTCACCCTCTTGTGGCTGAAATGAGTATTACAACAACAAGCACATGGCAAAGTTTCATATGTTTCAAAGATGCAAAGAAAGAAAGAAAAAAGAAAATCAACTGAATTATTTATTGTTATTTTCCAACATTATTTATATTGATAATTCACAAGAAACAAAGAAAGAAAAAATCTGTAAAACTGATTTGTTGTTGAATAATTACAAGTGATATACTTCTGTTGGACAACACAGATAATAATGTAATGAATTGACAATAATAAAATGAAACATGAACAACTGTAAAAACCTGACAGAATGGGTGATGGAGGAAGAGGGAGGGGAGGATTAAAAGAAGACTGACAAAGTGATGAGTACATTAGTGGCAGCTGAGAACAACCGGAGCCATGCAACACATCTGCTGGTTGTTTTTGTTTCACCACAATTACTACCATATTTCACCAGCTGTGAGTGAATGTGTGGTTGTTGCGCAACACACATCCTCCACTCCTCCCTTCATCTTACTCTTCTTTCTAGCTCCTTTATCATCTCGTCCCACTTTTTCATCTACTTTCATTTGTGTCTTTTCCCTTTGAACTTTGTTTTCTTTCTCCTACTTCTCTTTCACTCTTGTATATTTCATAATCTGCTCTCGTCTATTGGCTTTGTCGATAACCAGAACAACAATAAAACAAAACAAAAAAAAAAAGTCTTAATACAAAACCATCTGAGTTTAATCCAAACCAGCTGTGAGGTATCGACCTCAGGCCTCACAGGACCGATTGAAACTCTCTCCTCTTCACTGTGGTGTCAAACTCTGATGACTTTTTTCAGTACAGGACTCATTTGTTTTGACAACATCAGGCAGCTACTATTGTATGAGCAAGTGCAGGTTTTAGTCTCCAAGTTTAACAGATTAACTGACTGATATATTGTCACTTCACTATCACATATTATGTGGTTTGAGGCTGCTTCCATGTTATTATCAAAAAATGAAAATTGCTAAATTTGGTCACAACTTTATTACATCCTCTAATATGGTCGTACCAGCCCATCGTGGAAAAGGAAAAGTGTCAAGTTACCAGTTGATCTACACTCTACATTTTAGAAATCACCAGTGAGATGAACAGTCAGTATTTAATACATGTTTCCTAGAAGTTAAACAATAAAACTAATAACATTTCAACTGATCCCACCCTCATCATGCAGAGAGAGAACTTAAACATCTTTACTCGGTGCAGCAACTCGCTCCCACCTCAGATAAAAACAATCCACCTGGTCTCTGCAGAAAAACCATGAACTCTGACTTGAAGGTGTTGATTCTCAGCTGCAAACAAACCCAGTTCATACCGGAGGTCACAGCTGTGATGTGGCCAACAGAACCATGTCGTGACTGAAAACTGAAAAACTGAAAAACTCTTACACCCACCAGAAACACGCTTGACTTTATGCTGAGACCAGATGGTCTGGTACCTGGTACCCCACCTTCCTACAGTACCTGCCACAAGGTCCTCTAGGGGACCCAAGTCCACAAAGAGTTGGTCCACATTGCTTCTCTTTAATCAGAAGTTTGATAATTTGATAAATGATCAGATATAAATCTGAGCAGGTCTAAAACATGTGACTGTATCAGCATATAAGAGGTGTCTCACACTGGTTCATACATCAGGTGGTCGTTTAGTGTTTTAGTCATAACACTGCACTGGAAAACATTGGATCTGAACTTGGGTCTGCTTCATCTTTAACATTCACTAGATGTTAACAGGAATTTAGAAACTACTACTGCAGAGAAGAGATGCAAAGACACAAGTGAAGGATTCATCTGTTGTTGTTTAACAACTGACACGAGTAGACTTCACCATCGATCTCCAGTCAGTTAATGATCATAATGTGTGAACAGCCCTAACGACTCCATCAGAGGCCATCAGGACCTGGTCTGAGACCGGGACTGGATCTGTCATGTCAGAAAACTGGAGGAGTCAGAAGAGACTGACAAAGAGCGACAGCCAATCAGAGGAGGGATGAAAACCACTGTGTGGCCATGATGTTTACACGGTGGCCGGTTTAGTTTCGATCATAACATTATTTTTTTAATGTATGTCTTGTTGTTGGTTATAGGTAGTCACCAGTCAAAGACCTGTGAAAACCAGCATGTTGCCGTGATGTTTACATGCTGGTTTAGTAATTATTTCATTCATAACATTATTTTTTAATGTGTAAGTACAGTTTTCTCGACTATTGCTGGTTATAGGTAGTCACAAGTCAGAGACAGCCAATCAGAGGATGGATGAAAACCAGCGTGTTGCCATGGTGATGTTTACACGCTGGTTTAGCAGTTTAGTCTGTGTCGGAGGCAGCGTCTTCACCGGTGCTCGTCAACAATAAACGGCTGTAAATCACGGTGAGAAGCAGCGGCTACATCCTGTCTAGTTCACGTGACCAGACGTAGAGTTTGGTGACGTCACGGTGTGATCGGGAGTCAATCACTGACAAGTCTTGTAGTGTGAACACTACAGGTCTCAGACCAGATGTTGAGACTCCACATCATGGGAACACAAGTCGCCAACGATCACGACAGAGACTGAGACTCACAAATTGTTGGTGAAATCGACTAGTGTGAACTAGACTTTACACTGCATATCCCATTCTACTGGACCTCCCTGACGGTATCATAGAGGTGTGATAAATAGTGTATTTGTATTAATATGACTAACAGCATGTTTTTATAGCAGACACAGTTAATTTCTACTGAAACAATGCATGTGTTTCACATCGACTCTATCACACTGAGACACTGGGAGAACATGGACTCACTACACTGCTGAGACTCCATGTTCAACATGTGCTTGGGAAACAATTAATAAAAGTTTAATGTGTTTTCTTCTACATATGGAAACAGAAGGAAACTCTCTAAAATATTGTCTGACAACAGATGAATATGAGACCGTCCAGGGATTTTTTTAAAAGCATTGATCATTCTGCTGTGAGCTACACTCGGTCTGAACTCTGACCTCTGAACACAAATAAAAATAAACTCCTCTTTTTAACTTGACATGTGATGTGTTTATGTGTTAATGAAGTCACTGAACCTCACATCACCTTCTGACTCCAAAGCATGAAACAGCATATTAATCCAACACCTGTCAAATATAAAAGTTTTCACTGTTTTATCTTCATCTGCATCCCATTTTCTTGTTGGACTGAGACGTTTTCATGCAGGTGCAGTTGATGGACGCCATGAAAATTATAATGTCAGTTTTGTTTATTTGTTAATTCTGTTTTCACAGTCATTTTAAATATATTAATCTATCATAATAGTGTTTTTTTGTTGTTTGTTTACATCCTGTTTCAGACTCAAACAGTGTAATGTTTTAATGGTATCTCCTACTGTTATTGAATTGAAAAGTAATGACCATGACTGTTTTGAACAATGTAAAAATATGTTGCAATGTTGTTATTTGTGCATCTAAGTTTACATTTTTCAACCTCGCAACTGAACTCATCTCAATCGCCCTCTGGTGACTGCTCCATCTATATAAACAAACATTTTTCTCATTTTCTTCTGATAGTGTACAATTATATGTAGTTCTTATTGTTCTTATGTATGTACACATTTTATTTATTAACGGAGGAGAGTCGGGGAAAAAGACGCAGGAAAGTTCAAGAGTTCAGGATTCGAACCAGTGAACAGCTGCACGGCATGTATACGTCAACACCAAAACCAATCAGTTATCCAGACGCTTTATGTGTACACATTTGTAATTCTATAGATTTTAATTAATGGCACAGGGTTTAGCGCTGTCGTCTCACAGTAAGAAAGTCCAGGGTTTGACTCCCGGGTCGGGTACAGAGTCTTTCTGTGTGCAGTTTGCATGTTCTCCCTGTGTCTGTGTGGGTTTCCTCCCACCCCAACATTGTGGACAATTGAAGGTGAACTGAGCAAATTAAATTGCCCGTAGGTGTGGATGTGAGTGCGAATGGTTGTTCATCTATATAAAAATGGCAGCACTTGTATCTGGTATCATTTGGTTTAATTTTAGTGCTGTAGGAGAAAGGAGGAGCTTTTTTATATATAAAATCACAAATAACAACCTTGAGTGAACAAGAACTTACCACCATCAACTAAGCAATGACTGGTGCTGGTTGATTTAAGATCAAGTTAAAAAACAAACTGTAACAAGGACTAGATGTCTGTCAGTGTCTTAAAAGAAAACTTCATAATGACGACCTCAGAGTTAGTGTCTGTGTAAGAAGCACAACCGATGCTAACGAGGACAAGGTATAGTTTGTTCACTGAGCATCAGGGAGCGGAAAAGAAAAAAAAAAGTCCCACAGTGTATGTGTTGTGTTGTGTTTTGATATTGCTTTTTAAGAACTGTAAGTCTGATGAGTACACAGAAAGACGCTCAGATCAGTGATATGAAAACTGAGCAGTGAGCTGTTCACACGGTGAAATACAGCGAAACTCAGCAGAACAAGACAAAAGGAATATCAGTGTCGTGTGGAAGGAAAGTTCACGACAGAGTCAACTTTCAGATCTGTAATTTAAACATGATGTGAAATGAATATTTAATGAGCAGAAGGCAGAAATAAAAAGTGACAACAGTCTGCTTGAACTTTCCACTGGTGTGAAACACAAAATGTAAAAGACTGATAAAGATGGAGTTTGTGTCTGACTGTTTATACAGTAAAAAACTGTTACATCTTAATAAAACTGATACTACAAATTTTAATACCATATGATGTCATAAAATGTACAGTATGTATCACAGAAGCCAATGAGAGTAATGTCAATGATGGACAACGTGACGGAGATCGACAGTGAAGCTGAAACATGTTGTTCGCTCCCTGGTGGGTGGTTGTGGCATAGATCATTAAACCTGTGTTTTTCTCAAAGATGGACTCTGTTAGTTTATGACATCTGAGTTTGATCAGATTGGTCACACAGGTGCAGCGGGACTTTGATTCCTGATCACTACTATATGCAGAGAAAATGGCGGCGTCCATATCTGAAGGTAATCTGGTATTATATTTTCTACAAGAGGAGGATACAACTGAAAATTTGGAGGATACAACTTCAACAAATGACTTGATTATGACACAAACTGTGGCTTTATAAAGAATGAAGGAAAGACCAGATATGCAGACAGACTGAGAGGAACTCACATCTCTGTTTGTTGCCGTTGCTGGTGGGAAGAACAGACGAGTTACGTGCCAGAAGTTTGACCGGCAAAGATTTGACCCGTCGTACCAGAGGCACCGCCACGCGTGGACGTTTGACGGGAACCACCCGAGGGACTGGAGACACTCTGCCGCGGTACTCGAACAACCTGAGGCCACAGAAAGATGAGAGGGAAACAGACCAGAAAGTAGAAGGTGATTGTAGGAAGAGGAAAGAGGTCAGAGGAGGAGAGAGAAGAGTTAAGGGAAGGGGAAGATGAGTTTAAAAATATAAATTAAGTTTCCACATAACATTTATACTCAACAAAAATATAAACGCACGAAGAAAAACTATCCAGTAACTATCCAAAAATAACAGTACAACTTTATCAATAAAGTGGCTTTAATTTGCGAGCGTTAGCATTAATTTCAAAACAAAAGTCCTGGAGTAATGGCAGGAAGAACACAATGGGGGTGGATGGTCCAAGTTCACAAGCTTCAATAACGTGTGTGTCCACCATCAGCCTCACGCAGAGCGATACACCGGCGACGCATGGACGTCACCAGGTTGTCGATCGAGGCCTGGGGGATGTTGTCTCATTCCTCCTGCAGAGCCACTTGAAGTTGGCGGCCGTTCTGGGGAACTGGAAGCCGCCGGCGGACACGTCCATCCAGAACATCCCAGAGGTGTTCGACAGGTGACGTGTCTGGTGAATACGGTGGACAGTTGAGGACAGGAAGACCCTCCTGTTCAAGGAAGTCCCAGCATATCCTGGCAATGTGCAGGCGGGTGTTGTCTTGTTGGAAGGTCAGATGACGGAGTTCAACAAAGGGCACAACAACTGGTCTTCCAATGGCACGCTCCCTCATGATTTGTGACATCTGTGGCACGTTGACAAGTGACAAAAGTCCATATTTTGGTGTGTCCTTTTATTGACCAGACCATAAGAAGTGTCTGTGTACTGGTCACGCATATTGACCACCACTCTGCCATGATCCATGACTCTCAGTGACACTGGACTACTGGGTTTGAGCAAAACAAATCGTTCAATAAACAAATACATCAAGAATCTGAGCAAATGTCATGACTTTCTATTCTTGTTCACCATTTCAAGTTCGTGCGTTTATATTTTTGTTGAGAGTAAATACAATCAGTGTTATATACTAGTAAGTAACAGATGAGTGAACCCTTTGACCACATCACTTTGTAGTGCAGACTATGTTCTATTGTTTACAACGTCATGTTTCACAGTAATTGTGGAAAAAGTATAATAAAATGAATATACATTACATTGTTTTGATATGAATAACGAAAAAGAGCTTAACAACATGCAGTTAAGCTTTGGCAAGTCATGTTTTTGGAAACAACACAGATATAATGATTAATGACTTGATTATTTTGTTTTTTTCCCAAACTCGATCTTCCCAAACCTTTTTTTTTTTTTTTTTGCCAGCTTCAAGTATTGTTTAACATTGGCTAATGTTGAACATGTTTCTAATTCTTCACGTCATGTGTAGGAACATTTACATCTGGATGTGAACTCTCTTTGGACGTCAACTCTTACTTTATTTCAGTTTCAGGTTATTTGACGTGACTGCTGCACCACAGCTGCGCTTCAATTTAAATAAAGATTTAAACACCACCCACACAGTTCCTGCTTTTTATCCAACTGTCGCCAAATGTTCATTCAATGTGGGAACTGTTAAGCTTTTCTCAATAATATTGTACTTTGAGATCATTTTGAGGTCTTTTGTGATTTGGCTCTGTCCAAAAACAGGAATGAATTCAATTAAATTTTGAAAAGTACGACAGTTTGATGTTCAGTGTGTGAAGGTCCTCTGGCTCAAAAATAACCTGCAGAATAATAATTAGGATTACTCATCTAGAGGTTTGTACTAGTAGTAGAAAACAGACAAGAAAACGTGAAGAATCTTACACTTGATTCACCTCACAGACAAAATTCAGCACATTATTTCTCAGCATGTGGTTTGTGCAAAATGCCAATAACAGCTTTTGTCAACAAGTTAACAGTATGAACCATAAACCACAAAATCTCACTCCTTGCCTCCAAGAGAGGGTCATAAAGGGAAATAATAGTTAAAAAGTGGTTCAAAAAATAGTTGATCATCATTTTGGGGGAAAAAAAAATGCAGTTTGGCTTTGAAACTTTTAAATCATCAGCTGTGATTCAACGGTTTCACATTTTGAAATCAGCGGTCATCATTAAATCATATTTAACCAAACTGAGGTATCATACTGAACATGTTGCAGTTTGTTGAGGAAACATCATCCAGAGGAGGATTTAAGACAAAAGCCCTTAAAAACAACTTAACATTTTGGAACCGTTGTCGTATTGAACCTGACATCTGAAGTTTCATGGTCATGGAGATTTTTTTTAAAGGCGAAGATTTTACTCATATTTTATTTTAATGACATGTTTTATCTTCCCATGAAAAGCTCTAAAAATTGCAGTCCAGTGGCTAAGATGACAGGATGAACCACAGGGAAAAAAGAAGAAGAAGAAGAAAACAAGCCTGATTTTCTGGTGTTTAACCCCAACAAGATGGTTCAGGACCGGACAGTGGATGATGGTAACATTGTACGTTTTAGCACAGTTAGCTAGCAATCGCTAACAGCTAGTGAGCTCCATAAAACCTGATCCACTACCGAAACAGGACGAAGCTCTGAGACTCTGGTTAAAGACTTTGAACCTCAAAAATCTTCGCTTCTCTCATAACACCAGGCTGCAAAACAAAAAAACGTTTCCAGTTTGAACCAGAAGTGGATAAATGGACGGGGAAGTTCTTGCAACTCATTTTCAGGTTTAACACTGTTGCCGTTTTTTATTATTGTACTTTATTATTATAATAAATAATAATTAAACACATGAACACCCACCGTGAGACTGGCTTTCTACTCTCTACTGTCACGACTCATATCGTTCATATTTCAACCGAATAAAAAGTCAGATACTTGGGGACAATGAATATTTCAAACATTAACAAACTGACAAAACTGTTCATGTTAAAACAATAAAACAAATAAATCTCTTTATAATATAATCAATGTTGTTAGTGGGTGGTCCCAAGCACAAAAGTAGAGAACACAGTTTGTTAATAAAAGACTTATGGTCGAACAAATAAACATCGTTGACTCCCAGTTGGAAATTCAACTTGTGTCATGAGAGTTGGTGAAATATAGAAACACAGTTTGATCCAAACACTCAAACGGTTTTTGGCCTGTTTTTTTTTTTTTATATGTATCTGGCCTAAATTCAACTGAGATTGGTAGAAATAATCATAAAACTGTGAAATAATGCGTCAAATCACTTGTCCAGATGGTGAAGTGATTTTCATTTCTACTTTAACAACCACAGGGACAAAAAAGAAAGAAATGGTAAATCATATTGTGTAATGTGGCAACTTAATTCCACCTTTTGGACAAAAGTGTTCAGACGGTGTCGGTTTGAGGCTGTTTTGATGTATAGAATAAAAACTTATGCATTATAAAGAATGTAATAATGCACATGAAGAAAAAACACCTACAACCAACAGTGGTTGACAGGAGGTGAAGCAGAGAAGAAGAGGAGGAGAAACTCAATGTATCAAGAAATAAAGACTAAAACAAAGCAGCTCTGAACTTTACAGACATTTGTCTTCTCTTCACAACATTAGACAAATCGCTTTATAAGTTTAATATGACATATGTATATATGTTGCACTTTGAAACTCTAAAAATGAGAGTGATGAAGGTGAAACTTCCAGTTCACTTGTAGCGACGAGTATAAATCAACTGTGAGGTTTGTGGTCCAGCTGGTCAGTGTTCAACATCTGTTAAAACAGATGTTCAGCCACTTAAGCTCAGCAGGATTTCTCTGACTCTGGTACGGAGGCTAATTTTTTATTCTTTTTGAGGGTTTTGAGGGTTCAGGAAGGAAACCACCTTGGGTGGCGAGGTGTCCGACCCTGGCCGATGAGATTTCAAACTCAGATTTCTGGACGGTGTGTTGAGGAGCGGCAGCCGAACTTTTAATAAAATATAGAAACACGTGGCGATGTGGACGTCTGATTATGATGTGTCTTTGCATGTTAAACTTTGCAGGATACCGCACGGGAAACTGTAGGAAGTAACTACGTATGTGTGGGCTTCACTGTACCTGTGCTTGTGCCTGGGTCTAGTTTTCATGGTTTGGCGTTGACCCCGTAACTTCAGTGAAAGGAAACCTTAAAGGTCCCGTATTTTACACTGTTCTGATGTTTTCTGTTAAGTTCTGATATCCATAAGATGATATATTTGAGGTTTTAAGTATGAAAAAAACGTCTCAGTGTAGTTAAACATCCTGTTCTCTCCTGTGTTTGATCTGTGGATCTTCAGCGTGAACGGGACGTCAATCAGAAGGTCGAGCCTCTGCTCTGAGTCACTGATGCTTTCTAGCATCTGGAAGTCAGAAAATTTACATTTCACACCAAAAGTTCAAGTAGGAATAGTTAGAATAGAATAGATAGAAAAGTTAGTTGGTAAGTTTGAAGAGATTTAACATCCTCCACTTTGATTGGGATTCATCCCGGTCATTTGTCCTGTTACCTTCTGCCATGGTTGAGGTTTTATTTGTTTTATTTGTTTTTTTTTTCACCCATAAAGTCCCAGAATGATCCAAACTTGCACAATTCACCCACAAAATGAACTTGGAAATGTCACGTAATCTATTTGCCAGAATGTCGCTGGACGTTTGTTTTGAAGGTCACAACATTAAGAGTCGTAAATGAACTTTGGCGAATGAAAACTGGAGTGTGGTTTGGTTTATGTAACAATGGAAGAGAACTTAGCTACAAAATTCTTTGGCTGTTCTGTTTGTTCTGAGTAATAACGGACAAAGTAACTGGAATAGTGACGTATAATTTGGAGAATTAACAGGCACAATAGATCTTCCTTTCCCTGGGCGGTGGAGAAACCTTGATTATCCTTCTCTTTTGTCTGAGACGAGACTGTTTCATTTCAAAACGGACAGAGTTTGATGCATTTTGACAGGAGGCTCAGGGAGAATTGTTTTTCTCCCACAAACATTAAACCGTCTTTTGTGAAACATGAAACCACGTGCCATTAAAGTTTCATAACATCTGTATTAGACACCAAGTAACCCTGCAGCGATGTTACTGCTTTTCTAAGTGAATGCAATGATCGAGTCCTGAGATCAAGAGAGACATTAGTTAGAGATCTCTACTAACACTGATCCATCTCAGCTGGACATTTCCTCGCACCTAAGAAAGATTCTTGTGTATCTTTCCACATCGCTGAGGTAAAGACTCAGTTTCAACACCCTGAACTCTCATGAAAATGACATGACAGGATCCAAAGTTTTTCTTGAAGTATGAGGCACATCAGGGCTACATGTGCAGAGGTTTTTTCCTCCAACTGTGGTGACTTTGATGATGACTTTCACCTGGTCTTGTCAGAGCTGTAATGGTTACCACACTGCGGCGCGATGGCAGAGGTCAGTGCAAATGAATTAAGCTTCACCAGATGTTCCTCAGATACTTTAACAAACTCCACTCTCAACTCCCCTGACACTAGATATGATGGTTAATCCACTGGTTGAAAGACAACCAGTGGATTAGTTCGTCATCTGTAACAGCAACTGAGACTCAAATCTTCTCAGACTTCTCAAGTACAAACATAAGACAATACGCCATAAAACGGCGTGTTATCAAGTGTGGCTGCTCGTTAGCTGGAGCTGATGTGTCGACAGGATTCTGGACCAGGTCTGACATTCTTAGTCCTTTATTTTTTTGGACGAGGTCTGACCCATCTCAGTCCCTTTAGTCTCTCTCTCTCTCTTTTTTAAACAACTGCAATAAAAAAGGATTTATGTGTCTTAGAGTTTGGTGAATTTTAATGGCTCCAAACTATTCAAACTTTCAAAGACCTTGGTTGGAACTAAAGGAACAATTAATAAAACTCATTGCAGACAAGAGGACACATTTAACAAAGTTGACTATTGGATTCATGTTCTGTCAAACATCTTTTAAATGAAAAAACAAACAAAAATATCAAAAATATTCTGACACCAGAACTTGTCATTTGCGAAGTTGGACTCCACACGTCAGTACGTCAGTGGGAATCACATCAAACTTACACCGTTTTCAGCCCAAAATCTCCTCACACAGAAAATCCTCTGCTGCCACTTTCATGTGAGATGAACAAAGAGATTTCTACAGACGTGAGGTTGTTTTACCAGTTGAGTCGAGCTACAATTTATTTTTCTATATTTGCAAAAAAAAAAAAAAAAAAAAAAAAACTGTTCTTGGACTTTTTTTCCCCCTCGTTTGTCATTTTATATAAAATATAAAATGAAAATCAAACTGTTTTTTTTTTTTTTTAATTTAGTTAATCTATTTTTGACACTGTTTCAATTTTCAGAATCAAATAACCAATCATTTCATTTATGAAAAGAAAATCCAATGACAAAAAGATAAACGGACCAACTCTGACAAACATCATTTCAATTGTTTTCTCCACTTTTCAACCAGCTCTTCTGCTGTAACACAAACATAAATAAGATGTTAAATTATTATGTTAAATCACATAAATTAGGACGTTAAGAAACAATCGGACGACTGGTAAACTGTCCATTTTGGGGCACATGACTAAATTATTTGTGTTTGTAGAAAACTTAAACTCTACAAGTTTTAAACCACAATATTTGGATTTTGAACTTAAATCTTGTATTTCTTCATGTTTTTTATATATTAGAGGCTCTCAAACAGTTTCTATCAGGATCTTTTTTAAAGTGAAGAAACACACAATGTTCATCTGTTGAAATGAACCAAGACTTCATCATATTTTTTTTTTTTTATTTCTTACTTTGTCTTTTATTCTTTGTCAAAAATCTGTCTGTTTTAAAGTTGATGTGTAATTTTATTCTGGCTGAATAAATCCTGCCAACCTGATTTCTGCTTCTGTCTTGTTGGCATCTCCACATTTTTTCCTCCATGTTTTTTTTTTTTTTTTTTTTTAACTTTACTTGCATATTTACAATCTGTGTGAAATAATAGAAATCTAATCTTCGGTGGAAACGACGGAGCCAAGAGGCAAAGTATTCACATCATGAACACGACTCTGCTCTGTTGATAAACCGACGCTGATCTCACCTGTCATAGAAGTCTTCTCTGTAATAATCGTAGTCAAACTCGTAGCCACTGGAGAAAAGAAGAAGAAAAAAACATGATGATTTTAACAACAAGAGCAGGAAACCACATTTAAAATGACACATGGGGAACAAAAGCATTTTGAGGTTTTACGCGCATTTTAAAGTCGCATATACAAACAAATAAAAACAATAAAAATATGCATAAAAGACTCAACACTTTGAAACTGAGAGAAAGACAAAGAAACCACAACGTAATTCACGTCGCCCCGAGATGATTCTTCAGTTTGACGTATGGTTTGTTTTATGTTCACTGACACGTCTGTAGTCGTTTCATACAAAGAACGTAGGTTTGGTCTCAGTGTTTCAGCGTCGCAAGAAGTTTTTCAACCAAATAAATAAAAATATTGGGGATGTCCCAAATTGACTTTTTGCTGATATTGTCCAATTGTCTGATTTTGATATCAACCGATACTGATACATGCAGGTGTTTCCCCCAAAACTAATGTTTACGTCACATCACATATCTCCTGTTGAGGAATTAACTTGCTTGTTAGCCACGATTAGCTACACACTGCTATAAAGAGCCATAAGTTACGCCTGTCTACTTCCAGTCCATGGCTCTGGTTTCTGGTCCTGTTTGAAATGTGTCCTGGTTTTCACATGTGATGTTAGTGAATGTTAAAGATAATGTTTGACATGGAGAGAGTCTGTTTAGTGACAGGCAGCAAACGTTGCTGTAGGTTTCATGTGAGACCACATAGCGTACCTGGGTGTCCACGTCAGTGATGACCTCACCTGGACTCTAAACACTTCACAGCTGGTTAACAAGGTCCAACAACAGCTGTGTGGTTCTCAGGAGACTGAAGAAATTTGGCCTGTCGCTCAGGATCCTCAGAAACATCTACAACAGCGTTGTTCAGAGCATTTTGACCAGCTGTGGTCCACTGCTCACAAACTCCTTCTTCTCCTCTGTCATCAGACTCCTGAACAGTTAACAGGTTGACAGGACTCACAACCTCCGTCACTGTACATTTTGTTTGTACGTCTTCGTATCATTACATATCTTTTTGCTCATCAGACACTTTTGTAAATGTTCAGACATTAAATATCTTTGTAAATATCTGTAAATATTGTCACTGTAATAGTCTCTGTCTCTTATTCTACTTGTATTTTTTATTTCTCTTGTTTATATACTTTATTCGGTTTTATATTATTTATATGCAGCTCAGCATTAGTGTAGACAGCAAAGAAAAGAATTTCATTGCACAGAGAAAACTTCCTTTCCTCTTGTATATGACAATAAACACTTTGAATCTTGAATCTTGACCGAGGAAAATATCTGACCTGGTCAGTTTTATCACCTGCTCCTCGTTCTCTCTTCAGCCGGGAAGAGAAACTGTGACGTGACGTCACCTACCAGACTGTTTGGTTTGTAGTCAGAACCAGTTACACAGATAAATCAACAATTACACCACAAACATAGTCTTGACTCACACTGAGAGATACAGGATAGATACAGGATATATATATATATATATATATATATAAAGGTAGCATACTGATTCAACTTTAAGAAAAAAATCTGTGTTTTTTAGCGACTGTGTAAAAAACAAACAAACTGATAAACAAATCACGTCTGATATTATATAAAATGATGATATTATATAAAATCAGATGACTTTTGAACATTTAAATGATTGTTTTCACAAAAATCTGTGGATTTATTAGTTTGGTTCAGATATTATTTAGAGCTGAAGAGAAAAAAAACAACAACTTTAGGTTCATTATTTTTAATTTCAACCAGCCAATTTGTTTTTTATCAGACGTGTAAAGTTTCTCTTTACAACAGAGAGAAAACTGGTTAAAATAATTAAAATCGAGGAAACGATGAATCAGAAACTCTCACTTTGCTGCAGTAACAACTTAAGATGTGAATGTTTTCACTGGGTCCTGATGTCATATCCAGCGGGTGGAAAAAATAATGTTCTCACTCCTACACGAGTGTCTACATCTTGTTTTTTATCGTCATAACGTTTCATTATAAATAGATGCAGCTCATTTTTGTGTTTACCTGTAGAGAGACGACGCCGACCGCTTCAGGCCTTTAGGTCTGTTCGGCTTCGGTTCACCTGCCATGTTGATGTCTGTGACAAATAAAACAGAGGGTTAATATTATTAATACAATTTATTAAAAATGATTTTATGAGAGAGACGGAAGTTTGAGAGAAAACAGAAATTGTTGAAGAGAAACTGGCGTCTGATCTCATGAGAAACTGATGTGTTATCTCATATTCTCCACTAGAGGGAGATGTTGAACCATTCACCAACAACATCTTCACCCCCCAACCCCCCACTGTGTTTTCCCACAATCCCCTTTGGTAACAGACAGCTGTTCAATCTGACAATCACAGCAGCGGCCACATAAATAATCATAGAGAAAATGAAGGAATGTGGTTTCCAGCTGCAGTTTGTTGTTTTTTGTGTTTTAATTGTTGAGATGAAACAAACGTTCAGAGAAAATCACATTAAGACGTAATGATTTTATGTTACAGCTACAAACAGGTTAAGAAATATCATCACACTGACATATTGTCAGGGTTGTATCATGTAAAAAAATAAAGATAATAGAATAATTAAAGTGTGTACATTTAATCACCACAACTAAGGAGTAATGAGAAATATATATGTTTAAAAAAAAAAAAAATAAGAAAAACTGTGTTTTATAAAAACGTTACAGTTCAACTTTTTTTTTATTTCATTTGTAAAATTGTTTTTTTTTTTTTTCTGGTAAATAGATTTTTTTTATTGTAAAATTCTTTGTGTCTTTATTTACAGACTCAAATAAAAAAAGTAATTGGGTTTTATTTTCTGGTGGAGTCTATTTACTGCTTCAACAAAAACAAACAGATTTTTGGTTAAAACTGAGAAATTCACTGAAAAAAAAAAGAAAAAAACAAACAAACAAACAAACAACAGATAAAAGCAGATTGTACCTTTGTTGTTTTAAATTGAGAAATCTATTGAGGTTCATTGTTGTTGTTGGTTCCACTCAGACTGACCGGGCTTTTTCTTCTCTGTTCTCACACAAAGGAAACAACCAAACACTTATTGATCCGTTCAACCGTCGATCAGAAATCTATGAATCCTCTGAACATCGTCTCCTGGTGGTTTCATTTCAACAGGTCGGTGTTAAAGTCAAACACTAATGATTCTTCTACAATCTGATACTGAGGAGGAAATGTAGAGACTGGACGAAACAAGTTAAATGATCATTATCTGAACATTAATGATGAAGTCCAACACATCTGAGCCTACATCCTTCTCCTATATCCAGCAGTTTTACTTCACAGGGTTCAGGGAGAAACTGTTGATCTTTTTTAATATTTTTTTTTTTTTTTTTCATGGTTAGAGACATGAGTCAATTTGAAGAAATGATGATTGACTCAACTGTAGAAAAAATTAAAATGTCTTAAGACTAATCAACGATGGGACCATTGATCCTCGTCCAAACACAAATCTAAATGTGACAACCATGTATCTTATATGATTTTAATTCTGTGTGACAATGATGCTGTTGTCTTATAAACATATATTGTAGCGTCTGTATTGTTTTTATTGTCTTATTGTCGTTTTAGCTCTACAGATGCAAACTAGCTGTATAATCAAACAAGATGCTGTAAATACAAAATATGATAATAACAATATTTAAAGCACCAACAACCTCATGTTCCTGACGATATAAAAGAAGCAGTAAAAAATTATAAAAAGTTAAAGTTCACATGAGGTTTTTTTGGGAGAAAACACAGATGTGTCTCTTAATATTCATCTGTTATAAGTCTTTGAATAAAGGGTCTAAATTATAAGAGACAAAGATGAGATGTTTTCATGTTGTTACACTCATTTGTAATGTTGTCATGATGACAGAAACCAACTTTTCATAACTAAGAAAACTTTACTGACCCTACTTCTACTTTTATATTGTTAGAAACATGAAGTTGTTGGTGCTTTGAATAACATAGTAGTTGTAGTAGTAGAAGTTTTGCATTTGCAGCATCTTGTTCTTCAAACTGACTCACGTCTTTAACCATGAAAAGAAAAAATGTAGCCGGCGTTTCTCTCTGAACGAGGTGAAGTAAAACTGTTGCATACCTTAAACTCTGTAGGACTGAGAACATAATGAATGTTTTTTGAATTTAAGTTCAGTCAGAGACATTTAAGTCCAACAATTTCCCTTTCATCTGACATGGTTATATAGTTAAAGCTGGTGGAAAAGGCTCCGCTCGCTGAGGCGAAGCTGTAAAACTTGTCGGACGGAGACGAGGAGCTGCAGCACCAAACGAGTATCTTTATCAGAGTCATATTGAGAAACTGCAGGTTATAATGGCTGAGCTGTACCAATGAATGAGACCGGATGATACTAGTCTGCTGGCAGCCGAGCAGCAGCTGTTAATGAGGCACTGACCTTTCTTTGCTCGCTGCATTTACAGCTCCACATCATGTCCAATGATAGATGAACGACCGGTGGACGCACGAGTTTCTAAGCTGATCTGTGACCTGAGCAGCAGAGTTGAGTTGAATTTGAAAGGTGTTGGAAGATCCAGAGAAGAAAGTTGGTTTAGATAGAAACTGAAGATTCAAGCCTGGTAATGTCACAGTGATGGTGTGTGTGTGTGTGTGTGTGTGTGTGTGTGTGTCCTTGTAAAAACCACTGGACTCTTGCCATCTCTACCTGGCAGCAGTCAAAGTTCTGGATCACTGCTTCAAGTACACACAATCTGGTATTGACCTTCCCCTTTGTGACCTCAGGAAAAAACAAGTGTACACACACACACACACACACACACACACACACACACACACACACACACGTAAACACTGATGAGTCCACCTGCTGCTCCATGTGCCTCAATGACTTTGTCCCCTGCAGCTTCTTCACAATCTGACTCTTTAAAAATCTCTCTGAGCTGATGTAGATCTTGATTAAAGTTTGTGATCTTTGCATTTCCGCCTCAGGCAAAAAGAAAAACAGACATTTACATACAATTCTTTATACGATATGCAGTAAATTGAGTCTAATAAGGCTCTTCCCCTACACCGTTCTAGCTCTACTCGACTCTACTCAATTATTTTTTTTTGGTTTGTACCTGCTGCTGTTTTTAGTTCCTACTCTGTCGAGGAACCGATGGAGCTGAGTTGATACTAAAACGTGATGTGAACAGACGCCGGCCACTGATTGGACTAGCTAGCAACTATGGCTAATAGAAAACAATAGCACTGTCAGTCTCAACTCAGTAGTAATGTAGGGATCGTGTAACATTATAATTTAGAGACACTGATATTATAATGTAACTAATCACTTAGCTTGACTCAGCTCTTCTCTCTTTTTTTGGTTTTCCATCAGGGATTGTTCCTTGTACCTGCTGCTCCTTTTGGTTCCTGCTCTGGTGAGGTACTAACCATCATCTACTCGACTCTACTGAGTTTCTAGTGTTTCCACTTGGTGCTAGTTCCTGGTTCCAGCTACTGTTTTAGTTCCTACTCTGTGGAGGAACCAATGGAGCTGAGTCGATACTAAAACGTGACGTGAACAGACGCCGCCACTGATTGGTCAGAGGGAGTGTCTTCTCAAGCTGCCACCAGACGCCAGTTGAGTTGAGAGAGCGTCAACAAAATAATCAAGCTCCATTTTTAAACAGGACAAGAGTGATAGCCATCGTCGTAGCTACCTGGTCGTAAGCTAACCCAGCAACAAGTACAGCATCTCCTCCATGTCCATTAATGTTTACTGATGTTTTTGTGTCGTGACGTCGCAGCAGTTTGACTCCACTCACCACATTCACGTGGAGGAGGAACCAAACTGTGATGGAAAACAACGTGTCTGCTACCAGACTGAGTAGAGTCCAGTAGAGTCCAGTAGAGTAGAGACACAATCACGTGGTGGAGGAGAGATAAAAGTAGACAAGACATATATTGAAGCGAGAATCTTGTTTTCTTGTCAGTTGCTGATTATAACTCAGCATCAATGTGACTTGTCACCATCAACCTTCCAGCTTCAGTGCCTAAACTTCAATTCAATTCAATTCAGTTTTACAGCAACAAACCATTGAAAAATATTCATCTCAAAGCACTTTACAATTTTATAGAATAGAAAACTTTGACCAGTTTCCACAGTGAGCAGCAGTAGAGGAAAAACTCTCATTTCACAGTAAGAAAGCTCCAACAGAACCAGGATCGGAGTCGATGGACGTGTAAAGTTTTTAAGCAACAAGTGAAGCGATTCGGTTGTGTAAGTTTAGTCGAAAATGAGAAAAGAAAAACGGTTGTTTGGAAATATTTGTGCATGTGATGCAAACGACCAAAGAAAGACAAACAAAGTTGAGGTGAACAACAAACTGAGACAAACAACTTATAACCGACAGCCCATCTGTTATCATTCAGGTACTGGGTAGCAGCTATCGCTAACAGAAAACCATAACGCTCAAACCACTTATCACTCGTCTGTAACATTAACAGACGCTGTCATTTAACCACATAACACAATTATTAAAGTCTTAATAGTAGGATGTTTATGATGAAGTCCCAGATTGAAGCAGAAGAAACAGAAACATACGGTGAAAAGTTTTAGAAGAACAGAAAAAAAAACGACCTTCTGCTGTTCCAGTTTTTATTAAAACTACGAAGTTCAAGCATCGAGTATTAACTTTGCTCTGGACTCGTTTTAGTTTCATGACACTTGAAGAGGTTGTATGTTAAAGTAACATCAACATGAATGTAAAGTTTCCCAACAGAAACATGTTTAAGCTTTATACTTCTTGGAAAACTGACTGAGCTTTTTATTCAGCAAAAGAACTTCTGAATAAAATGTTTAAACGGTTTTTCATATGATCTATAGTTGGTGGCAGCAGTGGACCGAACATCACGGCCACACACCAACAAAAGCAGCGATGGAGAAAATAACCAGTTAGTAAAACAGATGTAAACAGACCTTGAACTGTGGAGCGTAACAGCGACTGTAACCGTGTGTTTACATTACACATCTTTGACTCACTGGTTTCCTGCTTGATTCTCAGATATTATTGAAGACCTTTCAGGCCTTTTATGCCCTGGATCGAGGTCGTAATCACATTAAACCTTGATGTCCTCCGACAGGTAGTTACTTTCTGCTGCTTGGATCAATTTTAAACTGGAGCTTTTTTTTTTTTCCACCGTTGGACGTCGTTGGCTCTGGAAGAACGAGTCAACTCAGCCCACTTCTTTCCTTAATGTGCACAGCTCCATTATGGCTGATCAATCGATTTGTTTTACTGTGCATCTTAGATTTTTACAACAGCATGTAGCATTTCACTATTTAGCGTTTCTTTTATAATTTGTTTTTATGAGAAGCAGTTGGTTTGTACCGTTGGCTTTTAGAGCCGCTATAAAAAATTATCTTCATTATCACATTACTTTTATTGGCCGAGTGGTTTTTGCTTGCCAACCCAAGTGCCAAGGTAGTGATTATGTGTGAGAGGGGTTAATCTCACAATATTTCTATATCGGTTCAGAGAAGCAGCGGTCGGGGGGTGGAGTGGATGAGGGATGGGGGGGGGCAGAGATGGAGATGGAGAAAGAAAGAGGAAAGAGCGTCGGGGCATGAAAAAAAAAAAGAAGAGAGAGACGACAGTTGGGTAAGTGGTTCAGAAAAAGAAGACAGTTTTATATGATCCCCATGGCAACACACACACACACACACACACACATACACTTATTTGCTTGCTCACTCACACAAAAGCTGAGAGCATCACTTAGCGGCCCCTTAGCTGTCACAGCTTTATCCTGCAGAACACACACACACACACACACACACACACACACACAACACACATATTTATATATACACATTTAAACTACTTCATTCATATTTTTGAACACACAAATACTGCATTGAGAGAGGCTATTAAAGAAATGTGCTCTGTGGTGAATGAACATAAACCTACTGAGTTCTTCAGCTTTCTGAGGATGGAGGAGGAGGAGGAGGAGGAGGAGGAGGAGGAGGAGGAGGAGGAGGAGGAGGAGGAGGAGGAGGAGGAGGGGGATGATGCACCAGCAGTTTTAAAACACACATTACACACAACTCATTTCCCCTCCTCTGACAGAGAGTAACAACATATTTAACTCCAGAGGTGACTGGATGTGTATTATATTGTTGTTATTGGATCATTTATAAGCAGAACTGTTCTTTTAACATGTTGTTCATGTTATTCATATTCATTTCTCACTGGGTTGCTGAATGTGTGGGTGTGCAGGTCAAAATGGTGTAAAAAGTTTGGATCCCATCTCATGTTGTTAGTTTGTATTTATGACTGCTCCAACCGGTTCAGATAAAAGAATTTAACGCTTAAGTTTATAAAAAATATGTAGTGATTCTTGAAATATCACGTTCAAAGACCTTGACCTTTGACTTTTGACCTTTGACTTTTAGCCACAAAATTATAATGAGATCATTTCTTATTTCATATGAATATTTGTGTCAAATCTGAAACAATTCCCTCTTTATAATCCTGAGATATGAAAACATAATATCTGACTATGACTGAATCAGTGGATCCAGTTTACTTGAATATCCACATAGAAATATGAAAAAATTACTAAACAAAACAACATTTAGCATCTCTAGCATTAGCATAAGGCTTGTCCAAAGTCTGTACTAAACAACTGAAATGTGAGTTCAACTCACTAAAAAAATGGAAAAATACTAATAATCATTATGCTTCGACACCTTGTTTAAATAACGGCTTGGGGCCATAATCAAATTCAAAATCAAAACACAAGTTTTGATTAATGGCACAGCTCTATTAGTCTGGCTGTCGCATCAAGCTCGTAGACAGAGCTTGGTCTGGCAAAGATCCCACAGACAGGAAGTTCTCAGAGGATCAACAGGCGTCTATCAAATGTCTCTGTGTCCTACTGGACAGAGCTGCAACCAATCAGACCACTGGTTCTGGTAATATATGTGTAGCGATGGAAATGGTAAACATGACTGATTGTAGTTCGCTACCTTATGCTACCTAGAGCCACATTTTGCTAGCCTGGACCCGTCCATACTGTCTGTGACACTACACTGTCACATTCAAGTCAGTCTGGCCAACCTGTTTATTCTCTGCTCTTCCTGATCTTGAAAACTTGGCAACCAATGAAAAGCGAGCCTTCACGCCGGTGCTGGTTTAACGTGATGACGCACTAGTTAATCGAGCTCAAACATCAGAATCAGAATCAGCTTTATTGGCCAAGTATGTGAGCACATACAAGGAATTTGGCTACGATTCTTTTCCTTTGCTTCAATGTAATTTAAACATGCAAACATAGAATAAACAATATATACACAAAATCTATTAATATTATATCAACATTGTATGGATCCTGAGCTGGAGGACTGTACAGTAGAATAAATATGAACGAATGTGAATAGTGAATAGAAGTGTGTTGATCTGTGTGATCTATTTAGATATTAAATATATATTTATGCATATGTATATAAATATTAAATATTATTTACAATGTGTTTTTATGTACATAACGTGTGTTTACAGCCAACACAGCGGAAGAGCAGCAATCTCTCGATTCAGCTGTAGCTGCTGTTTTAAGAGATTTTAACACTGAGTTTTCTTTGAAAATGGAGCAAAAGGTAGTGAACTACAATCAGTCAGATTTTCTGTTTCTGTCACTACGCATGCGTCATCAGAACCAGTGGTCTGATTGGTTGTAGATCTGTCCAGTAGGACACAGAGACATTTGGCGCAAAACTCATTTTTCATTGGTTCCCAAGTTTTCAAGTTTAGGAAGTGCAGAGAATAGACAGGTTGGCCAGACTGACTTGAACGCAAAGTTTAATGTGGCGTCACAGACAGTATGGATGGACCCAGGCTGCAGCTCTACCTGACACATTAGTCTCAAACAATAATCTATCACAACCTCTTTGGCTGTGTTTCATCTCTTAGAAGTGGAGCTACACTTCAGAGCGACTCACCGAGCGTCTGTCCCGCCAACACTCTGCCGTTCTCCCCGATCACGGCCCCCCTGGCGTGTCTCTCGCTGGCGTACTGAACGAAGGCGTATCCCTTGTGCACGGAGCAGCCCAGCACTCGTCCGTACTTAGAGAAGATGCTCTCCACATCTGACTTCTTCACCACTGCTGTGTTCAGGTTGCCAATAAACACCCGCGAGTTGATGGACTTTGGGTCTGTCTTATTGGTCACATTACTGGTCTGGACCTTCAGCGACATGCTGGACTAACAGGCTGAGACGGCGACTGACGAATTGATGGATTAGAGATGAAGAAATGCAGAGAAATGGGGATCTGAGGGAAAAAAAAACAGAACAGAGAAGTTGTGTTAGTCATAAAAACACAGATAATAACAGACAGCTGCAACCCTCCACCTCACTGACAGATACATTTGAGACTTGTGCTCATAAATGAATAAAAACCACCAAACCAGCTGGGGAAGCAGGAGTCAGTGCACTGATAAATAACAGCAGACACAATAAAAGAAGTGTGCAGAGGTGGAGTAGTGTAGCCTTTTTGAACAAACAGGTGTTTGTTCATTATTCACACACATTTCAAAACCTTGGTGCATAGATCCAAGTTGAGCTTTTGTATGAATGAAAGGATACATTTGGTGACTGTGCTTTAATAGCAGAGGCCCAGGGAACTAAAAATGACAACAAAACATGGTTCACTTTACAGTTTAGTTTACTGTCACTGATGCCACAAATGAAACTTGTTAAATGAAAAAGTTAAATGAAAACAATGTCAAGTAGACGATGGACAGTTCATTCTCCAGCGATGACTCTGTATAAAACTGGATAATACGCCTCCACTTCCTCCAACTCATTGGGTTTTTTTTCAGTTTAAAGGCTCCTCATGTAACATAAACATACCTCGTGGTAAAGACCACTTCTTCAAGGAGCACTAACACTCTGCACACATTCAGCCTTTGGGGTAAATACCAGATCTGAGTCTATGTATTGATCTTGATACATTGATGGTTTCACAGCAAAACAGTTGTTAGCTGTTGAACAGCGAAGCGTTCAACAAGACCAAGACCATGAAAACAAGTCAGTTTTTTTGACCATGATTTAAATATCACCCCAGTTAATAATGAACAATTAGTCCTACACTTCTATAAACAACGTACTTTAATTGACTGAGAGGAGTCAAAATATAGGACAGAATGAGGTCAACATTTGATCAAAACTGAAGATGTTCAACTTTGATAAAATGCTGCAACGACTTCAACACACCTAGAACTTCATATTGTGAATAAGAACATATAAAATACATCTCTTAAAATTAAAAATAAAAGGTCTCGGTCCTAGAAATGATGAGTCTGTCTCCTCTCACTGTAGGTCACTGTACTGTACCACAACGCTACCCAGTTCTGCACCTGAACAGAATAAAACAACACTACTGCCCCCTGCAGGCCGAGGTGGTGAAGCTGTAGTTCAGGACCTCTTGCTTTGATTTGAAGAAACAGGTTTCATTTCCAGGCAAAAATATAAACAAGAATGTGATCAGACGAGTCCATGAAACCTGTGAGGAGAATATGATTTGACCTATAATTGTATTGAAATAGTATTGGCTGGTTATTGGCAAAATTGAGGTGTATTTTGTCATTATTTTATATTTACAAAGACAACAAAATAGGGTCAGGGAAGAATGAAACTGTTGAAGTCAACGTGAAACCAAAGAGAGAAGATGTTAAATTAGAAGATAACAGTAGGGAAAGTCACAGAGCAGCCGACTAATCTGCTCATGACTCATAGATCCTTCGAGTGAGAGGGAAAAACAGCTCCGGTTGAATTCAAACATTTCTTGACTGGAATAAAAAGAACGACACCGAACAAGTTCACTCTGATCAATCAGCTCAGCAGGCCAGAACTACAGCTGCTACATCACATGAAATGAGCTCAGTCCATCACAGCGTAAGATTTAAAAACCTGATGCTAATTCTCTCCCGTCCTCACTGTGTGTTGATTCCAATCATCCCCATAACAAATGATGAGAAGCTGTGAAGACGCAGGGAGACAGAAAATATAGAGGAGAGGACAGTGAAGTAGAAAACCAAGGAGAGAGAGAAGGGATCAGTGTTGTATCATACCAATGTAATAATACTTCACTACTGTACTTCAGTATGTTGTGAAGCATCTGTACGTTTTCTAACTTAACGACACTTTGACTCAATGTTGAGTGACTCAGTAAATGTAGTGTTTTCACTCTAAGTCGACCTGTGACTGTTTAGACCATCAACACCATGTTTGAGGGTTGATGGAGGCTCCATCTTAAAGGTGGATGATGGAGAAACTTCAACAATATCAATATCAAACACAAATCTTGTGAAAAAACAACAACTAGTTCTTTAGTTCAGACTCATTCATTGTCTATGAAGATTGTTGTAGCTCCATGTTTTAAAGTGCTGGATAAACTTCATAATATTCTTCTGTTTTATTAACATGTACTTGTACTTTTACTTTCTACACTTAACTACATTTACTTATAGATTACTGTCATACTGAAGTACAGTAAATACTAGATACTTTAAGACTTTTACTGGAGAATCATTCTAGTGACGACTTGAACTTCTACCAAAGTTATTTTATTCTACTCTAGTGTCTGTACTTTCACATACCTAATACAAGACTAGAAATGATTAGATAAGAACAAGAAAGGGTAGAAGAAGAAGATGATGAAGACAAGATCAGGAGGTGTTGTGGTGGGGAAAATATGGAGGACCAGCAAAATAAAAATGAGAGCAGAGATGGAGCGATAGAAGACGATGAAGTGGTTGTGGGACATTTGAGCCAGTGTAAAGACTGTGTTGGCAGACAACTCACTAAGGCAGTTTAGCTACTTAAAAATCTTTACCACCTGATTGCTGCAATTTGTGTCATAATTCACTCCAGCTCTCAGAGTCATAACTCAGTCGAGACTTGACACAGAAGTAGTCGTCAGATCTTTTATATTTAACGCAGCTTCCTCCTCTGATGTGGATAAACCCCAGTGAATTCAGTCAGAACTTGTAGAAAAAAAAAAAACACCGATGATTGTCAGACAGGACATGTTGGAGAATCATCACGTTCACTGTGCAGCGCTGCAGAACACACACGTCTCTGCAACAAAGCTGTCGGAGTGAGGTGATCTCAGTCGAGGATTCAACCGATGCATGAAGCCCTCAGCTACTCTCATCACAGGCTGCTGTAAAGCTCCAGATAAGTGTGGCTCACTTGGAAAAAAACAAGTTTCATCATCTTTTGCTTCTACTTGGCATTTACCGAAAGCTTAGAGGGTTGTGTAAATGAGCAAATGACTCATCTAAACTACTGATTGTACAGTAGTGGGAGTAAAATCTGACAGATGAGTCAGCAGAGAGGAGGTGGAACAACAGGATATTTGTTGTTCCAGTCGGTGTCTCTGTAGAAACAAACCAACTTTTTGACTTTAAGAGAAAATTGAGTGTTAGAGATGTAGATATTTTACATTGAAATGTAAAGATTAGTGGCCCAGGATGGGTGGAGACTGTCAGACACATGTGGGAATATAATTGCTTCATCACTACATCCTGCCCAGTCCATATCCAGTGAATTCAAAATCATCATCTGTCCACTAACCTTAGAAAAAACAAAAAACATGCAGTTACATAAACCATCAATCTGTTCTGCTTTTATATTTAGTGTTGTTATTGTAAAAGATGACTTCTTCCTCCCACAAAGCTGCTTCCTCTACAGTTTTGTAGTTGTTTGTTTTTCATTTGGACCCATGAAAACAACCAAAGTCTTGGCAAAGTTTCAGAAGGATGTACGGCCCCGATATGGCCCCAAATCAGAGGTGCAAAAGAAAAAAACAAAAGGACGTCAAAACTCACCCAAAACTAATGATTGAACTACAAAACATAGACATAACTGCCCCAAAAAGGGTCCAAAATCCACCACAGTCAAACCAAAGACCTTCACCTGCTTCCTCTGAGACTTAATGAATCTAAAAATGTCTGCCAGGCTACAGCTAAAATCTTTGATATCTGGGAAGTAGGGTCTACCGGTTCAGGAGGTCATGACTAGAGGAGGGAATTGATAAGATCTTATTGATATCAATGCCGTGATCTGATTCCTCAACGAAAAAAAGTAGTTCTACTTCTGCACCAAAAGCAGCTATTTATTATTTCTAAACTGACGTCTGATGAATGATATTCAACTCAAACACAAGACTGTAAACAAACATATAAATAAAATAATAAATAGACTGTAAGAATCTTAAGTAAAAGGACAGTCAATGGACATTCAACTATTCTTATGTAGTAAAACCAGCATTTCTGCTTTTTCAGGGAGGATTCGTGACGTCTCCACTGATGGTGTCTCCTGCTGAGGAGAAAACCCGTTCTGACGGAGTAGACTTGAACTCAAGACGGTTCATGACTCAGTCAACAAAGAAGCGTATCAATACATAGTTTCTATAAACAGAATCAAAGTGAACAAATGACACAGTTGAAACTTCATAAAATGAGACGGTTCTCTCTGTTTCCCTCTTACACACACACACACACACACCACAGACTGCAGCGTCTAGTCTATTAATAATAACGTGATGAAGCGATCGCAGAGAAGACGAATGGAAAAGTCCGTCCCATCGTCATCTAGTAGTGGAAGGTGGAGTCGCTGAGAGTGTGACGTTAATGTACCGACGCAAAATTTGAGGAAAACGGGAAAACGTTGTACAGGGAAATGAAATAATCGTTAAGAACAATCGATAACGTTGGAGGTTACGATTCCAATTAAATCGGTAAATTTTTAAGTCGGAACCGGTTCTCGATTCAGAACCTTAGTCATGAATCTTTTGAAAGGTTGTAATGCTCAGTGACATTACAGTGATTAGTTTGCCAAACTGCAGCTAACTGGTTAGCATGCTAATGGAAGTAGACACAAACAATTGATAGAAGCAGAAGAGGAAGATGTAATTTCAACATAAAAATCTGGATGCAAAACCCATTTCAACAGCACCGCCACTGCTGCATTGTCATTACCTAAAAATTAGCTGTTAAGAAGAAGAAGAAGAAAACATCTAGGCAGCGAGTAGCTTCATCATGACAGAGTGAGGTACATCTCACAGAGGACCTCAGCGTCTCAAAGGAATTGACAAACTACTTTAGTAAATTTTATAAAAATGCTTATAACACAAGAAAATTAGCTTTTATGCAGAAAAGCAGGAACACTGCACCAGGTGCAATAAAAAAACAAACAGTTTAAGGAGCAACATGAGATTTTATTTTTTTTTTTTTCTGTTTCATTAAGTCACTGGAGAATCACTGTCCTTAACAATTTCTCTGTCCATTTTTGCTGAGTGACTCTGAAACTGGTATGAAACGCAAACAGCAGCACATCATATAATCACAGTAAAATATTCCACAACTCAATAAAGAAAAAACTCCTTCTATCATCATATTACGTGGCCAAAAGTGTGTGGACACCAGAAACATTTTCTCTGAGTTGATACACTTTCTACTTCAACTCCAACAGATTCTGGATCTGGATCTGGGTCCTGTCGGGTGATAAAGATCCAGATCATTTTATCCCCAAAACTGTTGGATGAAGTTGAGATCGTGACTCGAAACTCAAACACATCGAGCGTAAACAGCACTTCGTCCAAAACATCAGGACAAACAACTGTTCTCATATTTCTGGTCACACAGTGAGTCTGAGTTTCTTGTTGCATCCCAGATTCTGCATGAATCCTCTCTCTCCCTTATTAGAAATATCCAGCAGTTTCCAGAGTTTCAGGACTGAAGAAATGTTTATGATTCAGCACTACTCACTGCGCGTGCATGTGTGTTTGTGTGTTACAGCAAAGAAGAAATGTTTGCTTGCAGACCTGCATCACAACAAAAGTGAAAGGTTAAAAAGTCAAGTTTAAGTAACTTTCTGTGTGTGTGTGTGTGTGTGTGTGTGTGTGTGTGTGTGTAGAGCTGTTTCTCTCTGACCTTCCTTGTGACGCTATCATCTTTAAACCTGACTGGTCAAACTCAAATTTGAACTTGACCTTGAGGGAATCGTGTGTGTGTGTTTGTTCAGAGGTTCACAACAGGATAGAGTTGATCCTGCAAATCCAGTGTGTGTGTGTGTGTGTGTGTGTGTGTGCAGGGGTCACTGAGCAAGACAGAGCAGAGTATATGTGAGAACATAAGATGAAATCCAGACACATGAAGTTGAAGAAAAGAGTCGGCTGTGCGTTGTCCTCCAGGTACAAGTACTAACACACTGTTTTATGACCCAAAGATACAGACACTGACACTGAATACACTTCATTATGGCTACAGTCCATACTATATAGTATAGACACATATCAACCACAGTCTGTTAAGTCTATTGGAGTGGACAACACAGGCCAACCGTTGCTCACCATGCACATCAATGACCCTGTTGCCAATTCACCAGTTTTCCTTTCTTGGACCATTTTTGGTACCGACCACTGATGGACAACATCATCTGACCCGTATCAAAGTCAGTTACAGTTAAATCCATATTCTTGCCCATTTTTTATGCTTCTAACATTAAATTCTAGGGCAAAAGGTTCACTTGTGTTTCTTTTATAGGTCCAGTTAAAGTTTTGACTGATCAATAAGAAGTTAAGACCACAGACTGACCACCAGGCCTCTAGAAGACTCAGAGAGCTGACTTTAAGGTTTTAAAATCAATTTTGAATCATACACTTGAATGAGCTTCACATTACATTTTACCTCAACCATCAAGACTCCAACAATCATAGAAAACTGTGATGAATAAAGCCAAGGTTGAGATGTGTCCATGGTGAACGCTGACGCTTGATGGATAAACATTATGACTAATGGATGGATGCATTTGGAAAGTTAAGCCTTTGTAAGATCGGGCTGGTCTCTTTTTTCTGGGGCTAAGACAGTGATTTTACACATCTAACCAGGGAAGAGATCCTGTGCTCTCCTGGAGTGTTTCTCTCTTTTTAGTACGATACCATTTATATTTAATTCATATTAACGTAATATTTTTCATTGATTTTTATTTCTTCACATGCAGAGTGATACATGTGGAACACGGTTTTAATATTTTAAAGTTCTGGATGAAAAATGGAGCTGTTAGTATAGTTTTGTGTTACACTTTATACTGATGAAACATCTCCACATTGTTATGCTCAGTATGACACAGAAACCATTTTTGTACTGCTGATTGAGCAATTGAACTTCTCTTTGGTTTGAGAGATTTTTTTATTATTATTATTCTACTAGAAAACACTGTAACCATTAGAATACCAGTGTGAATCCAATATCTTTAATACAAACCTTTATGGCCAAATCTTCATATTGAGGCTCCAGGGAAATGCAGCTTTGACTGCATCATCATTCAGCTGCATGAAGGAAGTTGAGCCTATTAGTGACTTCAAAAAGAAACAGAGCAAATGTGTTGTTTTATCTTCTACTATGTCACAAATAACAGCTAAACAAATGACTATGAGCATTATCAGCTGAGGCTGCAAATAGACCTCATATGTCACGAGTAACAGCGAACAGAAGCAGAAACGCCATCAGATGAGAACGTTAATGTGGTTCGATTGACGGTTTTAACAACATGAACTGAACCAAATTACAGTTCATTTAAAATACAGAAGATTTCTGTACCGTTCACCATTGTTTGTACCCTGGGTTGACTCCTGTGTCCTTTCTTCAACCACCTGATGGTGTTTTCCATTGACATTGAGAGATTACATCTGCACTACTACTTTAAATATCTGATGGTGGTAATGTTACTGGTGTGAGTTTCTTAAAGTGTTTCAGAGAAGATGCTGCCCTCATCATGACAAACACTTCCATACTTCCTGATCATTTCCGTCAGTTTGGAAACGTTGAAAAAAAAGATCAGCCAACATATTTCACTAAAGAGAAACCTCAATGAGTCCGTCTGGTGTCCAAACTACGTTTTGTATAAAGTATGTGAAAGTCTCACTAGAGTAGAAGTAGAGACACTAGAGTAGAATAAAATAACTTTGGTAGAAGTTCAAGTCGTCACTAGAATGATTCTCCAGTAAAAGTCTTAAAGTATCTAGTATTTACTGTACTTCAGTATGACAGTAATCTATAAGTAAATGTAGTTAAGTGTAGAAAGTAAAAGTACAAGTACATGTTAATAAAACAGAAGAATATTATGAAGTTTATCCAGCACTTTAAAACATGGAGCTACAACAATCTTCATAGACAATGAATGAGTCTGAACTAAAGAACTAAAGTTGTTCTTTTTTCACTACATTTGTGTTTGATATTGATATTGTTGAAGTTTCTCCATCATCCACCTTTAAGATGGAGCCTCCATCAACCCTCAGACATGGTGTTGATGGTCTAAACAGTCACAGGTCGACTTAGAGTCAAAACACCACATTTACTGAGTCACTCAACATTGAAAATGTATCAGAGGAAAAGTGTCATTAAGTTAGAAAATGTACAGATGCTCCACAACATACTGAAGAACAGTAGTGAAGTATTAGTACTTCATTACTGTACAACACTGGTCCAAACTATATTTAGTCATGAATCATCTATGTAAAAAAGTGAAACCATTCATGAGAAAGTGTTTTTGTCTTGTTCGCTCTTCAGTTGTAGCTCATCACAACTCTTCACAGTCCTGGAGTTGGACAGTGATCATGAGGTTTTGTTAGTGAACAGAAGGATGAAATAGAAGATATAAGCAATGCCTGATTATGCCTCCTACACAACAAAATAGAGTCTCCAATAGGAGATTTCACAGTAAATCCAGAACAGGCTAAAGAGATGATATGTTCTCATCCAGTCTAGACCCACTATTTTTACCCAACCCCAGATAAGTAACGATGATTACAATTGGACCAGAAATCTTTTATGTACCTGAATCATAATCAGAGTCTGGCTCTAAAAACCCATCAACAACCAGAAAATCAGGACTGAGATTGTGTAGTAAGAACTTTAAATTATGACCAGTACTTTTACTTATTCTCTGACCAAATATTGATCGTATGCAGGATCATAAGAGGACAGGAAGGATAACTATAACAAGAAACACGTAATAAAAAGTTCAGTTGTCTCTACTGGAAGATGAGCAGTGACTGCACCTTCAGTTAGAGAAGGTCATTGCACCACCAGGGAGCAGGTGGAGAGAAACACCTCGTACTAATAAAACAGAAGAGACGAGACAGCAGCAGCTTTGGGATTAAAGCCACTTCGACAAACTGTGTTTACAACAGAAGGTGGTAATACTGTGATAGGATGAATCATTGTGGGCTTACAGTCAATATTCCCAGAACCAGTATCACTGTTGTTACACCACAGAGGCTCTAATTCATTCTCATACAGAGTTGACCTTTAAAACTAGAAGACAACTTCTACATGTTCTCAGACGTTTGCAGTCAAGAAAGTCTAACATATAAGTTTGGGTCAAAAGTCTTTTCAATAACGGCCTCAAACTACTGCAGCAGTCGTCCCGTTGTCATGAGACAAACAACAAACTATTTAACTTTTAAAACCAGAAATGAACGACTGTTTAAAATCACAAATAAACCAAACTCTGTTTCTTGATTCGACTGTACTTTTGTCATTTATTATCTGATTTTTTTTTGCACTTTAAAAGCCTCTGTTTGTGTTTTATGTTGTTGTATTGATCTGCCAAGGGCTCAACTATTAATTCTAATATATTTACATTTTATGGTTAAATGTTGATCAGCGTCGGTTGGATCAAAGACACATATCAACAACAATGAACCAATCTAAACTAACTAATCAAATGTATTTACTTTGACCCTTGGGTTTAAACATTTCTTTGCAATTCACAATGAATTTGTTCCACTGATGAAGAACTAGACATGTTCGTGCAACTCGTTTCTGTTTCTAGGGTCAACGTGAAGTAAATGTGTTTATACTGCCTGAGAATACAGAGCATACACACTCAGTAATATCTTAAAATCTCTTTTATTAATAAGAGTCTCAAATTTCAGCAGCAGCAGCAGCAGTAGTAGTAATCACTATTAATATTTATCTATACTCTATCAGCAGAGGAGTGGGTGCAAGGAGAGAAACGTTGCAATACTAAGCAATTTCCCTGTAATAAAGATTCATACATTTCTCTGGTTCTGTCACAGAGAAATGATGATTCAACTGCATGTTCATTTCTGAGGTTGTAGTTAATGTTTAAGTTGCAGTGTATTGCATGAGACAGCACACATGGTCATGTCACCGTGGTCTTCCTCACATGTGACAACCCAAATCCAGCCGACAGCACCACGAGCTGGGTTCACCTCATCAGTTTGACGTGACATAGAACGTGCGACTTGTTTTTTGTTCATTCAGAGCAGCTGCACGGAGGAAGACCGAGCTGAAACAAACCGTCGTCCTGTTCGGCTGATACTGTGTTATGAGTGTCAGAGGGAGAGAGAGAGAAAAAGAGAGCCAATGTGTTTGGCAGAGATAACAAGACGGGTCTGGACAAATGTGGTACAACAAGAGAACTATTTTCCTCTGCAAGAATATGACACACACATACACACTCATATAAACAGAGAGTAATTTCAGCTCAGTGTCAACCTGAACGCTTTGAATTGTTGTTATGGTGTTTGTGCGTAATCTTGAATATTTGACCTTCAATTTCTCTGCAGTTACTAATTTATCCTCTTCTCTCTTTAGATTTGAGTGTAGAGGATTTAGTGACGTCTAGTGGTGAGACTAGAGGTTGTAACTAGCTGAATTACCTTGTCTCTTCTCCACCACGTCATTGTGTCTCTACTGGACTCTACTGGACTCTACTGGACTCTACTCAGTCTGGTAGCAGACATGTTGTTTTCCATCACAGTTTGGTTCCTCCTCCACGTGAATGTGGTGAGTGGAGTCAAACTGCTGCGACGTCACGACACTAAAACATCAGTAAACATTAATGGACATGGAGGAGATGCTGTACTTGTTGCTGGGTTAGCTTACGACCAGGTAGCTACGACGATGGCTATCACTCTTGTCCTGTTTAAAAATGGAGCTTGATTATTTTGTTGACTCTCTCAACTCAACTGGCGTCTGGTGGCAGCTTGTGAAGACACTCCCTCTGACCAATCAGTGGCCGGCGTCTGTTCACGTCACGTTTTAGTATCGACTCAGCTCCATTGGTTCCTCCACAGAGTAGGAACTAAAACAGTAGCTGGTACCAGGAACAATCACTAATAGAAACCAATGTGGTGTTGTTCCATGTTAAACCTGCATATCACCAGAGAGGAGACACCAATCAACAGTGACGCTAAACAAGAAACCGAGAGGCTTGAATGAACCAAGTTAGCTTGTGACTACATGTCACCCAGAGTCTTTGGTGAAGAAGGAACCAGGATGTCAGTGTGTGTTTTCATTTGTTCCAGTGTTATTAAGCAATTTCAAGTGCTTCTGAATAATAATCCTGATTAAACAAAGAGTTGATTTTAAGGCAACAAAAACACAATTGTTCTTCGTTTCAGTTGATTATAAACCAATGAAAATATAATTATGAACATTATATCCCATTTCTACTAAAACATCCCCCTCAATCCTACACACTGGACTGTGTTGTTTGAGCCCAGGTCCTCTTTGACAAGTGTGTGGTCAGTTTAATACTGTAGAAAACAGTGATGTATGAGACAACAGTGTAAAATGGCCACAATTTGAGTTTGTGTCGCTTTCCTGTTACAACGCGACGTTCTTACACTGCACAAAAGCAAACTCTATTAAGACGATCACTCACCTTTGGGATGAACTGCAACACCAACCCTGAGCTCCAACCTTATCGCTCAACATCACTGTTGTTCCTCACTAATGCTTTTGCGGCTGAATGGGGGAAACAAATCCCTGCAGATTTCACAGTCTGGTGGAAAACCGTGGAGGCTGATGTGGCAGCAGATTAATACTCATGGTTTTGAGAATCTACATGTTTTTTAACCTTTAACCTTTAATATAAACCGAACTGCAACCAAGTCTTGTAACGATCAAATACTGATATGTCCAAGATCCTCTCCAGGCAATTAAATGTTAACTAACTAAACAGTCTGTGTATCTTTACTTTCTATGAGTTGTAGTTCTAAACTTTAAAGTCTTAAAGGCTGAAACTGTTGATATGATATGAGATTCTGCACAAAAAAACACCTTTCATTTACAAAGTTGTCTTTGAACGCTGCTGTTTCACATTCGAGTCAGACTCTACCTGACTCGACTGAAGAGTTTGGTTTTATGCTAATGATTATTATTAATGGAGGCTAGTGAGTAGTGATTGAGCTTGAGTGAGTGTAGTTTGTGCAGAGTTTTGAAACATACACAACAGAAAGACTCACTTAGATGCTAATAAGCATTAGCTGCAGCGTCAGATTATAGCTGATGTATCGTACCGTTAGTAACATCTGTCATTAAGTTTCACACAAGCCAAGCAGAGCTTTACTAGACTCCAGTTCTAATAATAACTAGAGAAGGTTAAAAAATACATACATGACGACATCTAAGCCTCTCAGTTGGTGCCAGAAAAGTGTTAAAGTTTGGTACTGTACAGAAGAAGTAGAAGTAGAGACACTAGAGTAGAAGTACAGATATTGTTGAAGTTTCTCCATCATCCACCTTTAAGATGGAGCCTCCATCAACCCTCAAACATGGTGTTGATGGTCTAAACAGTCACAGGTCGACTTAGAGTCAAAACACCACATTTACTGAGTCACTCAACATTAAAAATGAATCAGAGGAAAAGTGTCATTAAGTTAGAAAATGTAATCAAGTGTGATCACATGTGATCACTGTGATCTGCTTTACTGTCTGTGTAATAACACATACGCTCGTGTCATACACATTAAATTTTCACACGTCGACACACACGGTGCTTCGTTTGCTGCTACTTATTGCCCAAGAACCTCTCTCTCTCTCACACACACACTCACACACACACACACACACACACACACACACACACACACACACACACACACACACATAGACATAGAATTATTGCTTGAGGTAAAAGCTGTGGCAAAAGGATAAACTCATATTCATGAAACACACACACACTCTGTCACACACACACACTTGGTTCTTGGCTGACTGCATAACTGAAGAGTCGAGCTGGAAGCCCCCGAGCAGGGCTGCAGGCTGCTGGCTGAGCTGGCACACACACACACGTGTACACACACACGCACACACACACACACACACACACACACACACACACACGCACACATACGTGTCCAGACTTAAACTGGAAACAATAAACGGACGCTTTTGGCTTCAGCTTAGAGACATTAATAATGAATTATAAAATAAAAGCTGGTGTTCAGTTGTCACATATTTGTGGCTGTGAGGTGTAAATCGCCCTGACATTTTAAAAGTGAAGTTCTGGAAAATAAAAACGCTGTGTGTGTGTGTGTGTCTCTAACTGTACAGAGAAAACCGAAGGCTGAATTATGCTCCTCCATCTGTGTGGTCACGCAGTCGGATCGATGCAGTCGTGAATCAGTTCAGAGTCTCCATCGGCTGCGGTTGTCGTAAAGTAATTCACCACCAGAACAACAGGGGGCGATATGTTTCTTTCTGTTACAATTATCAACTATAGCTGATAGTTTATTTGCAGCCCAGCCTTGTTCCTACACACACAACGAACAATGGAGACACAGAGAAGATGTTTGTTGGAGGTGGAACTGATCGACATTGAACAATAGATCGTTTTATTGTAGATACTGAGACGAGAACTAAAGAGGAGACGCGAGGCGATGATGTTGTTGTTGAGATTCCAGAAATGAGGTAACTCTAGCGGACCAATCAGAGCTATGCGGTCTCCGTATAGCTCCGGTCGTTTTGACGGAAAGTTAAAAAGTTGGGGAGGTGCTGACGGAGAGGGGGTCGGACGGGGTCGTATCGACGGATACGGACGAGCATAAATCAGGCTTGAGAATCACCAATTCAACTCTATGTATAAGCTGAATTCATGCGTAATCACCAAGATCTGGTCGACCGAGGAGACGGAGCAGCTTTAGAGTCACAGTATAGTTTCAGTAGGAAACACTGAACATCAAGTTTCTCACACGTTTAAATGTGAATCTGCATCTCACATCAAAACATCTTTATCCTTCTTTACTGGTTGAAACAGGATTCCGTTGACCTTCCTTTGTTGTGGTTTATTAAAACCAATTTCATTATATGAAAGGAAAAATCCACTTTAACGCCACCACTCTAACTCTACTGGAAATGTGCCTTTCATTTCTGGATCCATTATGTTGTTTGGTGGTTTGTTGTTGAGGTAAAAATGGTCTCTGGTAAAACAAAAGGTACAGCGCTTCCTTTCATCACCAAATCAACCCTGAGATGCTTTGAACTTCACAGTGATGATGATGATGATGCACATTTAATCGTGCAAAAAAGCAGCTCCATGCTTTTGTAAAACAAGTTCTTATTTCCATAACTTCCTCTGCTCAGTCAGTTCTTTGATCAAAGTTGTTGTGTCATTCCACAGTTATTTATTTTTCCATCATGGGTCTGTCATGTTCGGTGCCTGTCTTATCTGTTTCTCAGTGTTTTTGAGTAAAAATGAAAATATTTCTGATGATAAGATGAAAATAATGTGAAGAGCAGTGGTGGTTTCACTCATCACGGTTCAAAAAGTTGAACGTGGAGCGACGGACACTTCTCACCCTCAGTGACGCCATCTTGGCTACGCAGCAGAAGAGGAGGGACGGCGGCGGCGGCGTAATCTCCACCTCACATGAAACATGGAGCCACACAAGCAAACATCAGCACTAGTAAGACTTTGATTATTGATTAGAATTGAAAACAAGCCGCAGATATGTTGGTGGAGACGATCACGGTCCAGATCCATGATTAACGTTCTGTCCAGTGATGATTCACCGTTAAAAAGGAGAAGAAGAAGAAGACGTTGATCCTCATTTCTGGTCAGTGAACAACCATTTGAGACTAAACTACCCTGTTGACATTCACACACTACGACGTAACAACATAGTCAACATAGTTTACTACATAAAAAGTGAACTAATGGACGTATCTGAATAGAGACACACCAACAGATTACCACAGATTATCACTGAGGTGCTGAGTGAGGAGCGTAACCTCCTTCAATCTCCCCTCCAGCTAAAACTTCTACTTTTGTTGTGTTTCAAACACTAATTTTACCACAATGAAGGTCAGTGAAGTGTTTTCAAACTGACACATTTGCCTGAAGACTCAAGCAGACAACTTTCTAGTCAAAGTGTTTGAATTGTTTGAAATCTTAGAAGACTTTTTCTTAGAGTTTTCCCTCGGTAAGATAAAAGTTATTCACAAAGCATCTTAGGAGGGAGGAAGACTTTTAAGAAGCTAAGAGTCATAAACAGAGAAGATGGAGGAAAGAGAGAGGAAGGAGAGATGTTCTCTGTATATTGAACCACGGTGATTTAATAAGACGCCATCGGCTTTTTCTTTTTTTCTCTATTATGTTTGTTGTTGTGGTCGTTTTTACAATTTTACAGTTACAAAGAGGCAGCAGCCAAAGTAACTGTTGACAGCTGAGTCTGTGTCCACCATTAATATCAAATAGGTTAAGCAGTAAAATCACCAACATTAGCAGCAAACCTCTTCACTGAGATAAAAGTTTCTGTCTCCTCCTTGATCAGAGTTGATCTCACAAACTTCCTGAATCTCTCTGAAGTTCAGATTCCTTCCAGGAAGTTTCAGGCTCAGTTAAGAGTCTCTGAGAGACTCTGAGGATCTTTGTGACTACAGACCCTGAACTTCACGGCCTTTAAATGCCACAAATCTTCCCTCCATGCGTCGCCTTGTTCGTTGAGTCCGACTCAGACAAAGTCACGTGTACAACTATGTTTTTGCAGTGGATCATTAATGATCCTGACAACATCAGGACCTTTGTTGGTGATACGTTCACACCTGACAGCACTCTGCTCACTGCCGGCGTCGTCCCAGTGACTCCTTCATTCCTACCCCAGGTAACATTAGCCCGTCTCTAACGCCTCCACAGGTTGCCTATAAATCATTGCCATGCAGGCCAACAGGCAGTAATAGAGACAGATAGTCTCTCTTAGACTGCATTAATGAACTGTTGTTCCTGGAACCAGGACAGCCGATGGACGGATCGATACTGCATTGTTTTCTGCTCCGCAAATCGCCGCAGCGCTCGGCATCAGCTCACTACAAGCTCAGGTAGTCCAGTTAATGAGGGAGGCAGTTTAATGAATCAACGATTAATTAAATAATGATTTTTTATAGATCCACTCCAATGAACGTTTCCGTCTCCATTTCAAGTTGAGGCGAGGGGAGCCGGCTTCTCTTGTAAAGGTACAAACTCTCTGCTCATATGTGGCTTTATTTTATTTTTATATTTTAATTTGTTATTCTCCTTTTGTAGCAAATATTCATGTTTTTGTATTTAATGTTGCACAAACTGCAGCATATTTAATTCTACCGTAAAGATTAGAAGTTAAAAAACATTATAAAGCATCTGAAGATTTAAAAAGAAAAGGCTGATTTCTATCTATCTATCTATCTATCTATCTATCTATCTATGTATCTATGTATCTATCTATCTATCTATCTATCTATCTATCTATCTATGTATCTATGTATCTATGTATCTATCTATCTATCTATCTATCTATCTATCTATCTATCTATCTATCTATCTATCTATCTATCTATCTATCTATCTATCTATCTATTTCTTTCCTCTTTTTATTCCTCTATCTATCTATCTATTATCTTCGTTTATTCTTCTTATCTCTCCACTCCTTCATCCTTTTATCCTTCAACATCCTTCCTGTCCTTCCCTCCATCACAACTTTTTGTCCCCTCCAACATTTTCTGATCTGATCTTTCTCTTTTTGTCCAAACTTTTCCTTCTTTCTCTTTCTTCTTCTTTCTTTTTTTTTTTTATCTCAACTATGTCAAGTTTTTCCACTCACTTCCTCTTTTCCTTCACTTTCTCTTTCTGTCATTCTGTTTTCTTGACCCACACTTTCACACCATTAATTTCTTCTAAACCCATCGTCTCTTCTCCTCCCTGGTCTCTCTTTTTCTCTTTCATCTTCATCCCCATCATCCTCATCCTCCTCCTCATCCCCCCTTTTTCCTCTAACACCCTCCCCCTCCTCCTCCTCTGCTTCATCACAGTGTTTCCTTCCTCCCTTGTTCTCCAGATGATGAACGACTGGTTGTTCCACTCATCCATCTACTGGGCAGCCTCATCTATCTATCCACTGCCTGCCCACACACACACACACACACACACACACACACACACACTTCATATAACAACAGCAACACAAAAACATGTACAATGAAACACATAACAGCATGAACCCTCCACACACACACTCAAGGTGTCCACAGAGGAAAAGATGAAGTGTAATTTGAATGGGCTCGGCCATGTACACACAAACACACACAAACACACACGCAGTGTAGCTTCTGATTAAAGAGCCTCTATAGAAAATCAATACCTCCTTCATTATAGTCTAACCTCTCTCTCCGTTCTTCTTCTCTTCCTCATCTCATCCTCCATATTCACCGTTCCTGCTCGTCAATATCTTACTCTGTTTCAAACATCCTCTACTGTGAAACTAATAAGATCTCACATGAAGTAAAGTCAGTGTTGACAACTCATGATGAATAAACATTGTGATATCATCAACACCATCAGGTCAGACGAGTCATAACTTTTAGTCTGTGTTTATGTACGAAGCTTTAAAAATTGTTCTGGCTTTTTTCCCATAAGGCCACTTGAATCCTTAGAAGAAAACAACCACGTCTTTAAAATGACACAACTGCTGATTAAAACACAGACTTGTCCATGATAAATGTTGTAGAACTTCGACTCATTGCAGCATAGTGACCACGTAGCCTCCGTGGACCAGCAGCTCTAAGTCATGGAAACGTTTTTAACAGTGTTGTAGCAGCCATCGTCACAGGGAGATTAGGTTTAGTCTGCAGCAACGTTGAGGGGTTGAGGTGATATGTGTGTAAACCTTCCAGATGAACCTCAGGACCTGAGGTTTCTCTAGTCCCTTGAGAGTAGAGTAGAAGTAGAGACACTAGAGTAGAATAAAATAACTTTGGTAGAAGTTCAAGTCGTCACTAGAGTCAAAACACCACATTTACTGAGTCACTCAACATTGAAAATGAATCAGAGGAAAAGTGTCATTAAGTTAGAAAATGTACAGATGCTCCACAAGATACTGAAGAACAGTAGTGAAGTATCAGTACATTGTTACTGTACAACACTACTCAGGAGACTTAATGATGTTTGGAGTCATCACTAACTTTGAGCACCGTTCTAACAGTCTAATACTAAATTATTTATAATTTTCTGTACATTTTACTTTGAAGATTTTTTTTCCCTTTTTTACTGTTTCATTTCTGCAGCTGTGGATTATAGGATCAACACACACACACACACACACACACACACACACACACACACACACACACACACACACACACACACACACAGGCTGTATAGGTCTGAATCTGGGGGTGTGTTTAATTTATCCTTATGGAGCAGATTAAAGCTTGTGATGTAAAAACCTGTCCACCCCAGGCTTACTGCTAAAATAACAAGCCCTCCTACACACTGTGCATCAATAGCAGCAGTGTGTGCACACACACACACACACACACACACACACACACACACACACACACACACACACACACACACACGATGCACATGTTATAATGTTCTCTGCATGTTTTCCACCACATATAAAGGATCAATGTTTTTTAGCTGGTGAAAACTGTAATTCTGTAGCTTTTGGTTTACAGATCAAAATGTCCATGCTCAGCTTCAGCAGATGTTGTTGTTGTTGTTATTTTTCTTCTCATATAAATACGATTCACTTTTAATTCCCTTGAGAATTTGTTTTCAATTTGATCAGAAACAACAGGCCTTTATGTTTCACAGCTGCATCAACCAGCTGTTTCCATCTCGGAGGCTGATTAGTGTAATTTGATGTTGGGATACAAATCAACTTAGACATACATCTGTATCTATGTCTATATCATCCTCAGCGTTGCTTTGACGGCTACAGAGAAACTAAAGGCCCAACACATCAACCTCTACTTCCTGTTTTCTCTGATGATATCCAGAGAGCAGCGTTTAGAGGATTAACTCATCCTGGTGGTGGTTAAATTTGTAGAATATATAACTCTATATTTCTATAAGTCTGGCGTCATGAACTGACCACAAACAAACACTGACTCAGATCTGAGGAGAATGTGAATATTTTTCAGACGGATTTTTAGCAAATCTCCTCCGACCTCAGGCTTGTGTGTTTCAGTCTGACGATGTGAGGAACAAGGAAGAGACGAGCAGCGACCGTCTGCCAATGACAGTCAACAAGGTCCACGTGTGTGTGTGTGTGTGTGTGAGGGAGGCTTCAGTATCTGTGTCTATGATTGGAGGTTCAGTAAAAATCAAATTAGCTCTTTACAAGCAGGTGTTCTTAAGTGTGTGTGTGAGTGTGTTTTACTGACAACCAGTGAATCAAATTTAAGGTTTATCTACATGGCGAGCATGCCTGTATACATGGCTGTAGGTGTGTGTGTGTGTGTGTGTGTGTGTGTGTGTGTGTGTGTGTGCTGAGTACATGTAAATGAAGTTCGATTGAGCCAATGGTCCAATCAGAGCACTTTAAACGTCTCATCAGTATTCTAGTGTTGCTGTATGTTCCTTTAACAGGTTCAGATGATGTGTTACTATGCAGGCTGTTGATCAGGAGCCAATGAGATGAGAATATTAAATATAAATCGTTGTTGCAAAGGACAAAAATACTACTAATAATAAGAATAATGTGTTCATAAATTGAGAGATAAAGCTGGGTTCTGTACTCAAAACTGAAATCAAGGTCATTCTGTAGAAAAGGAAGGACACATTTATCTCATATGCCAGTAGAGGGCAGCAATCTCCCAACAAGATCAATGAAAAGTAATTAGAATATAAAAGAATATATTTTTATTGGTCCTGCAAGGAAAATTTTAACTGTTTGACAGCAGAAAAAAAATAATGAAAATAAATCCCCACGTTCTTTCTGGTCGGTCTCGTTACCTCCCGTCCTCTGACAAGTCTCAGTGAGACACATGATGCTGCTCTGTAGCTGGTCACCGCTGTGACTTCTTCATCTTATGGGGACAGATCATACATTCATCATAGTTACAAACAGTGCTGATGGTTTTTATCGTCTATTCCTATTATGATGCTTAACTTCTGCTCCTCCACCGGGATCTGGGGTCTGTTGTTGGTTTGTATCTTTGAGCAGCAAAGTGTCATCAGCTGATCGCTGGTGTAACAATTGGTTGTCATAATCAAAAACAAAAACAGCCGGAAAAAAACAAGAGAAAAAAAATTCTGATAAAAAGGAAGATTTTAGGTTTTAGTTAAAATGTTTAGGCAAAAAGAGGAAACCCAAAGTATCACTTCACTTTAGCAGTAGCATGAATAGGATCCCTACATATAAACTGAAGCACTGAAGTACTAATTTTCCTTGTTCAGTCTGTTGTTCAGGAAAATGATGAATCTGCTGATGTGGAACAACCTTTATCACCAGTTGTTATAAAACCAGACGTTGGGTAAGTCTTGTAAAACAGTGTTTTTAATAAACTCTGGGTTCACTTACTAAGTTATCAGTACTTCAGTTTATGTGTAGGGACCCTATTCATGCTACTGCTGAAGTGAAGTGATATTTTGAGCTTTATTAGTGGTTAAAAAATGACAATTTAGATACGTTTGGCTGACTGCCCCATTTACTTTCATTGTTAACTATTTGGTTGTGAAAACAAAAGACGGTCAAACTGGATATTACTTCAACCAACGTAAATTATCTCTAGAGGGAGAGTTTGACTCATGGTGTATTCATGGTGAAATAGACTCTGGGTTCATGTTACTCTGGAGCAACAATACAAAGACAGACAAACTTCCTGTAAGACAAGACACCTGCATCAAGCAGCAGAAAGAGAAGAACAACTTCTGGTCAAGTCTTTCAGATACAACCAGAGTAAAAACAGGAAGCAAAGATTATATGATGGATCAACAACGTGAGGGAAAATCCTGATTCCAACAGAGGAAGACGAGTAAGTTCAGGTGTCACTTTATCATTATTACATCAGATTATGTGCAAGACATCTATGCTCACTACAAGTCTATAGTAGATGAGTTGACTTGTCATGCCACTCTTCTAACACAGGATCAAACTTTATAATGAAAGTAAATAATTCAGCTCCATTTTCTGTGTTAATGTGGCTCCATCACATGGTGAGGAGAAGACATCTGGCTCTTCAGTTGCTGAATCCTCCATTTTCTTCAGCAACTAACTTTGTGTGTCTGCTGTTTGGTGCCAGTGCAGGTGGTGTACAGTGAGTTTATCACAGCTGAAACAGGCTAAAAAGTTTTTGTAGAGCTGCAGAGTTGGTGATAATAAATAAACGTGGGTGTTTCCTTTCCCCTCGTAGAAATTCTCTGAGCGGTAAAACTGAAGTTGTGTGAGTGTTTCTCTGCCGTTTATTATGACCATCAAATATCCTGACACAGCACAGTCACTGACCGTTGTGCCAATACATCACGTCTGATTAACAGAGCTCAACACCAACTCTCCAGGACAAAGAAACAAAAACAAAAGCTAAAGAAAACTGCAGCATTTTGTGACGACAGAAGATGTGATGAGAAGCTTCTGTGTTAATTAATTGATTATATTTACTCTGAGTTGTTCGATAGTTCATGTTTATATAACTACATCAAGTTTTAATTTAATAAGAACAACTGAGAGGAAAATGTAAATTCAACTTAAGTGACTTTTGAACTCCAGTAAAACTGTCACAGTGAAAATGATGTAAGAAGAAGAGGAAGAAGACTGATGAAATAATACGGCGCTCAGTGAATTATTCCAGAATTTATTGCTTCATTTGAAAATGTAGCTATATTTCATATTGTTTAGTTTAACAGACACTCACAGCTGCACTCGGCGCCGTTGTCATTAAACACGGTGTCATTTGCATACTGCTTATACTGCTTCTTCTTTGTCATCGCTCATCGGCACCAAACTGGGGCTGGATTTCTTGCTAATTGGATCCAAACAAACAAATAACACAGCTGAGAAAGAAGAGAGGCTGATAGGTAGCTGATAGTTCCCCTTTTTAAAACAAAAAATAAAAAATAAACTGTCTTTATAGACATCTTGGTGGGAATTTATGCAAACAGAGTGTGAAAAGACATGTTCATGCACATGCTGTTTGTTCAGTCTTTTCCAAGGACCACATCTCTGAAATAATAACAGATTATTACTTGTTTTGGTTGTGTGGTGGACTTCCTGCATCTGTTGTTGCCATGGAGAAGTCAGTAAGAGGCACAAAATCACAGCTGTAGCTAATGAAGTATGTATCATTGTTGCAGTCGGGAACAAAACTGATAACAACAACAATAACAATTTCCAACAAAACGGAGACGTTCACAGGTTAGATGAGGTTTGTCAGTTCCTCCAGGATTTCAGGCCTTTTGTCAGATTGTTGAGGCCTAATTTGCCTGATTTTGCAGCAGTTTTTCCTAAACAATTGTGATGAAAGTTGCAGAGTTTTTAGGCATTTTGTTGCAATAAAGTTGCAGGAGTAAGTCAAAGTTCTTCAGATAGTTTTCCTCCTCTTTTCTTTCTTTGGTGAACTCTGCCTGGATACTGTTTCTCTTGCTCTTTAGCAGCGATGTTGAAGGTAAATTATCTCACATGTTTTCTGCGTTTTCAAAAAGAAACAAGGAAGTGAGTTCACTGACGTATGGATCAATGTTTCACAGGAAATGACAACAAAGATTGGTCAAATATTGCAGAAAAGTCATGGTGATTGGTCAAAATTGTAAGGCTGTGTTGAATTTGTGGGGATTGGTTGAACAGTTGTGATCCTCCATCCTGGATATATAATCCCTCACTTGTGGAGTCTCCTACCAGTTACGTAGATGGAAAACCTCCACCATCGGGAGGCAACCAAGACGAATCCCCATCAGATGCTTGAACCACTTCAGTCGGCGCTCTAGTTCAGCTCCACATCCCAACTCTAAAGCTTAGATCTATTCCTTTATCTCATTCTTTTGTTCACTACCTAAAGTTCACGACCACAGATGAGGTTCAGAACAAAGCCGTTTACCGGTACATCTTTGTTTGCTAGTGTGCGGTTCCAAGTCTCTACCAGACTGGACTGTTTCTTCTGTGTCGTGTTACCTCCACGTCTGTATAACTGGGAATAGACACCACCCACAGGGATGTGAATGTCCTTGTTCCTCAACAGGCCAGTGACTGATGAAAAACCTCCAAATTATAACTTTTACTTTTCAAAAACATCCATGAACTCCAAGAAAAGGTGAATTTAAGAAAGTGTTTGTCAAAACCACTGGAGACTACAAAGTCTGTTGTGTCTAGTTTCTCCTTGAGATATAATGTGGTCACTTTATTGTTATGTTGTTTTCTCGTCTTTTCTAGTTTTTTTTTTTTTTTTTTTTTTGAATTAGTTTCGAACCAACCGGACATCCATTTAAAAAAAAAACAAAAAACAAAAAAAAAACTTGCATTTCTTCACCTGTCGGAGTCTGTCACCATATTGAATACCTGTTTGAGCCTCTGTCCTTTCTCCTTATCTCTCCCTCTCCACCTTTTCTGATTATCTGCGTGTTGCTCTCTGTCTTTCTCCCCTGCAGGGAGCAGGAAAAAGAAAACACTGAGATAGCGGGATATAACAAGTCGGGCTCCTGCCAGCGGCTGCAGACTGGCATTTCAGCTGATTGGCACCGCGGGCGGTTAACACTGCAGCACATTCGGGATGTTAATGGGAACCACAGCCCAAGGATACACTCACATTCTGGACTCTGTGTATCTCACTGTGTGTGTGTGTGTGTGTGTGTGTGTGTGTGTGTGTGTGTGTGTAATTGATGGCCACTTTTTAACATATGTGTGCAAGACTTCTATTTGTCATGCAGGCATTTGAGAATCATTAATATATGTGTGAGTTTGCGCATTTTATCTTTATTACCACAGGCTATAATTGTACCTCTGCTGACATTTTTCTTTCCTTCTGCATGTGTCTGCATGTCTGCCCGTCTGATTAATACTTTAATCAATTGCTTGGGCTCCGTCAAGTCCAATTATTGGTCAATTCCTCACGTACAGAGGCCGTTCTGAAGCAGCCTCGTGGCCTCAAGGTCTCAGGTCTGAATCCAGTGACGAGAAAATTAAAGAGAAAAATCATCATTTTTTTCCCCCCACAAGTTGTTTGAGTGTCTCTCAAAAATGTAACCATTGGTGAACGGACATTTACTGAATCCAGTATTTTGGTGTACTTTAAAGGTGCTTAAACTTGTTTTGTGCTACTTTATACTTCAACTTCCCATGTTAGAGTAGAATAACCCATTTTTCACTTTTTATTACAGATTTTCACATAAAAACATGATCTATTTTTCTGGATTAAATAACTCATCGGTACATAAAGTAGATATTAGAACAACAGCTACATCTGTAAAAATCACTTTGTTAAAAAGCACCAGTAATAAACCAAATATTACAAGACACATTTTTTGCCAGTAAACAATCGACGGCTCAGAGTAATGCACGAATTTCACCATTAATACGTGAAGTGCACTGAGAGTTTATTAAAACGTGTTCCAGATCAGCAGATTCATCATTTTCCAGAACAACAGGCTGATGTGTTTGTGAAGAGCATGGAAAATGATGAATCTGCTGATGTGGAACAACCTTCATCACCAGTTGTTATAAAACCAGACGTTGGGTAAGTCTTGTAAAACAGTGTTTTTAATAAACTCTGGGTTCACTTACTAAGTTATCAGTACTTCAGTTTATGTGTAGGGACCCTATTCATGCTACTGCTGAAGTGAAGTGATATTTTGAGCTTTATTAGTGGTTAAAAAATGACAATTTAGATACGTTTGTCTGACTGCCCCATTTACTTTCATTGTTAACTATTTGGTTGTGAAAACAAAATACAGTCAAACTCAATATTACTTCAACCAACGTAACATATCTGTTGAGGTGGAGTTTGACTTGTATTTGAGGTGAAATAGACCCTGGGATAAAATTACACTTTGAAGAAGAAAACTGCTTGATAGTGAACATGGATCAATCTATGAGGAAGAAGTTTAATCACCAACAAGTTGTGTTTTAATGAAGAGTATTGTATGTTTTTAGAATTGGGCGTTAAAGGTGATATGAACTTGCTATTGCTCCCTAATCAACAACATCAGCAGTTGTTTGTCATCCTGATCACCAACTTATTCTTTGACTTGATGGCAAGAATATGTCTCATGTTTGATAATGGTGTCATAGTTTCCATGACACATGACACAAAAACAAAAGAAAGAAACATTAATTTAAAAGTTGGTTGGTGATTGTCATTTCCTAACCTTTTGTACACCATGTGATTGACATATTTTGGACAACTTGTTTTGCTTTTTCATCTCTTTGGATCTAATGAAGCTTGAATGTCAATCAACCTGCTCCAGTACATCTTGTCACTTCTGAATAACAAGGTGCTTTAGCGTCCAGTTCAGCTTCCATCAAGAAACCACATTCATGCAGCATGTTAAGTAGGAATTCAGTTGCATATCTGTTGTATCTCCATTACTCTATTAACCAGAAGACTTTGTCCTTCACTCAACAGGAAGAAACTAACAAACTAATCAGACCAAATAACCTCTGTTAGCTTTTTAAAATGTTTTAATCGATTACTGAATAATTCAGTTTTAAGGTTAAACTTATGGTTTGTGATGTTGGGTGTATTTGTGATATTTGAAATAATAATAATCTGAGGTTTCTATCTTTCTATCTGTGTCATTGTCTCTTCCATTCTGACTTCATCTTTCTCTTTTCTGTTTCATGGATGTTTTTGATTTTCCTTTGACCTTCACGTTTCACCTACATTGCCGCTTTTGAAGCCCCACCATGACCACACACACACACACACACACACTTAACAGAACAGACAAAGAAAGCCCTGGGGTGAAGGATGCTGAAAGCTCAGTCAAGTAAGAAACAAGGGTGAGACACATTTTAACCCGTAGCTCTCTCCATCACCTCCTCTCTCTTCTCTCTCTGTCTTTTACTTTTTAATCCTAAAACATCAGCATCATTTATGATCCTCTCTTTCTGTTTTTTTTTAAATAACGTCCTCATCTTTCTCTCAACACTTAAATTCATCCTAATTTCAAAAACAGAAACATAAAACAAACTTCTGTCTCGGGTGAAACTAATTCATAATTTGTCTTCGCATTAAGTTTGCACAGGAAAACAAATTGAAAATTATTGATGAAAAGAAAAGTGGATATATTTTGCTGTGATGATTCACTTTGCTCCTGTATATTTGCCTGTATTGTGTAGTTTTATCTACATGTTTAACTGTCAAACTGCAGCAGGTTGGTTTGTCATGTGGGAAACACGTTTACCGATGCAGCTACTTTAAATCAGTCCTGAAGAAGATAGAGATGAAATGTCAGGATTCACAGAAAACAGAGGCTTGTGACCTCCAGCTGCGAGCGGCTCGACTCCCTGCTGCTGCCAGTCTCCCTCCACATCAAGCAGTTTGATATTTCCCAGCTGTTTGCAAGTCATGTTGCTGTAAACAATGATGTGACAGAACATTACCTGAAGCATTTCCTTCAGTTTGTTTTGTTTTAATCATTTTAAATGTATGGATGAATAAAAACAAACAAAGAAGCTTTCAACTAAAAGGCAACTTCAAATATATCTCCCTGTGTTTATTCAAATTAAAATGATGCCGAAGACAGCAAGGAGGAGGCTAACGTTAGCTTAGCGCTAATGGAGAAAAGGCTGGGAGCAACTTTACATTGAAGCCTTTAAAGAACAGAAACACTGGAGTTTCATGTGACGTTGTGAAGTTTTCACTTGTTAAACAGAAACTGTAGAAATTAACAGATATTTCTGTCATTTCCTGTTTATTCAGCACACGGCTGCATCACCCAACGTCCATTTATCTACTGTCATTTATCCTCGTCTGTGTTTTAGATCAGTAGTTATTCATTTAAAAAGACAACGTTTATTTCTGACTGTGACTCAGTTCAGACTCAAACTAAACTGTCTCTGTGTCTAAAGTGTTTAAAGACCTGAAACTAAATTTTAGATTTAATTCTTTTTGCACCTTATGGTGGATATATTTCATGTGTTTTTATGTAAAAGTTGTTTGAAACTATTTTTATACCAAACAGTATTGTTTATTAAATAAATTCCAGATATAATACCCGTCAATAATAATAATAATAATAATAATAGCTGCAGCTCTACTTGAATTGGAAGGAGCCAGCTGAGTGTTTCCTGTTGTTGATTTTCTGGGACATATCCAACAAGTAGAGACCTAGAACACACTAGAGCTGAACGGCTGGTTTGTCCACTAATCCTCCAGTCAGAGTGGAAACCACCAGGAGGACGGACACCTGGACGACCCCGTAGACCTGCTGCCACCGAGACAAGATCATGTATTTTCTTCCTTTGTTTCTGTTCTGCCTGTTTGGGTTTGTACACACATCAATTCATCCATCCATTCTTGCGATCATGAGCTCAACAACACCTTGAAGGAATCCTTCAATCACATCTGGTACAAATATTCACTTCACAACGAACAAAACTGAAAAAAACTGAGTCAGTTTTATGGGTCAAGGTTTTTGTGACTTTACACAACATAATTTTGGTCAAAACTAATGAAATTAAAAACTAAAGACCTGCAACTGCACTAACTAATTCGAGGACCTTTAGTCATAACTTAAATATATATGTTGTTGTGAAATTAAAAAAACTTCTGAGATACTGTTAGATTTTTTATTTGTAATTGTTTTTTTTTTTAGCTTGGATGACAAATTATGCCTTTTGATTCAATTTACTATCATGACTTGTCTTAGTTTAAATTTTCAGTTAACGACAAAATAATTAAATTTTAAGTTCTGTTGTGTAAAATATAATTTGATGATGTAAACGGTCACAGTTTCCCTGTTCATGTTCATATTCATGTTGATGTTCAAGGCCAGATGAGTGACCACAGCTGAAACTCATCGAAGCGTTGTGGTGAATGATAAGTCATTTTATGCTTAATTACACATATTTGCATTCACTTAGGATTCTGTCTGTGATACTGAGACGAAGCTGCAACGTTGTCTCTCTTTGTCTCTCGTTGATGGAGATGATTTGGTTGTACACAGAGCCACCAATTCTGACTGAAATTAATTACACACTCGAGTCTGTCGGCTCTGACAGCGTTTTGCATCACGTGTACTAAAAACGGACGGAGCAACCTAACACAGACAAGGTAAAAATGTATATATTGGTCTGACCGGCCCATAAAACCGGTCAGAGCAGCAGTTTGTTTCCTAACCCTTTGCAAAGCCCTTGACACACGCTAGTCTGTGGCACATTTTTATAGAAATAATATAAAATTAACACGCCAAAAAAACGACAAATTTAGTCAGAATTTTGGTTGAATCAAAACGTATCGACCAATAAATGGACCGGTCGACTGGGGCGTTACAGCTCTACTAGTTATGGAGCTTTTGAGAGCATCCTCACCGACAGCCTCTCAGTCTGGTACAGAAGCTGCTCTGCTGCAGACAAGAAGACCTTACAGAGGGTGGTGAGGTCAGCCCAACCACCTATTCAGGACTTACACACATCCCACTGCTGCAAGAGAGTCATCAATACCATCAAGGACAACACCCACCCAGCACACAAACTGCTCTCCCTCCTACCATCAGACAAACGCTACCGCAGCACACGGTGCGAGAAAACCAGACGCAGAAACTACTCAGTCAACTACTCAACTCACTCAAGATAAGTCCATGAACATGTCAACCACTACATCTACATTCCTGCCTTCTGCACTTTGCACTTTCCTATTGCACCTTGTTATCACGTCATAATATCATAGGCCACCTCAGACTCCTTTTTTATCTGGAAAATGTATGTATGCGTCAATTGTCTGTTTTCTGTCTGTGTATCTTGTGTTTATGTAAATAGTGCCGATGCCTGTGTGCACTTTTATGTTACATGTGTGTTGTAAATGTGTGTTGAATGTTAATTTGCACATTTGGAGTTTTGGGGTTTTGGGGAAACGCAATTTTGATGTTTAAAAGATCACTAATGTTGTTAGCCACAAGGCTAAATTTATTGGTGCTAAATGCTATGCTAATGCAAGCATCTGTAGCATATGAGTACCAACACTGAAGCAGTATTAAGAAATCACCTTATTTCTGTTGACTTGACTTTGTTATAAGTTGTTATAGGACGGAGCTCAAGTTAATTATTAAGTTCATGTTACTCAGAAATGTGTTTTATTGTGGCCAAAAAGCTACTTCGCTGTACTTAAAACATCACTTTGAGTTAATGAAATTCTGCCAGCGGTTGGCTCAACTTAAAAACTCTGGAGGAAAATGTTAACATATTTTTTTTAGAGAGCTGGCATCGTTAGTGATTCTAGTTTGGTTATGTTTGGTTTTGTGTATGTGGAACAAGATGAATCACAGCACAAGTTCTTCATGTATAACATGTTTTAATCATACGACAAATGTCAAACTCAAAAAAAAATCTTTTTGGCAGAATTTCCAACTGAGATATAAAAGTATTCATGAGAAAAAAACCCATACGTCCTGTTCAACAGCCACTTTCAGTCTTTGGGAAACTGAAATAAGCCAAAACCTCTCAGCTCTTAGTGGTTTAGTTTAAAGAAGCAAAACACAGAAAGTATCTTTTTCTCTCAGGGAAGATCGATCCGACACATCCAACCATCGTAAACTGTTTCTGGGTTAACACCGTTCCTCTTTCCTCTTTTTAATTTAAACACAAGTTGTGGTTTGACACTTTATACAACACACAGAGGATGTATTTAAACAGGATTAGCTCCCTACTGTTCCACAGCCTTATACTTAAATAAAGGCCTGACTAAATACTTTAATGAGGCAATTGGATGCAAAGTCATGACACTCTCTGCACATACACACACACGCAAACTGCTTATGCATGCACACTTGCTTATACTAATATTTATAAACTCTGTTTATTATGCCCAAATTAAATTCTGGTGAATACATACACTAGACACACACACACACACACACACACACACACTGAAATGTCTTTTCAAAGAAGATAAGAGGACATAGGAACAGGAGGGAGAAAAGGAAGCGAAGGAAAGAAGGAAAAGAAAGGAGGTTGAGGACGAGGACTGGAGATAACACCGGAGCAGGGATGGATTAAAAAGAAGGAAAAGAGCAATAAAGAGAAAAGTGGAAGAGAAAAGAAGTAAAGGCAGAAGAAAGTGAAGGAAACGTAGGAGGCAGCATTAATTTATTCTGGTCAAACTGTGAGAGTGACGGACATTTGACAGGCTTTCAGTTGGCATCTGCAAGGCAACCAGGTAACCATGGAGACAAATGACATAGAATAGAGCTGAACACTGTCATAAAAGAATAATAGCCTCATTATAACCTGTTGGCCACGTTATATTTTTTCTCTCCCACCGCCGATAGATATCACATCCTGCAGATAGTTTTATTTTATTCATCCAAACTGTGAGCTGTCGATGTCTGACTCCATCCGAACACAACGGAGGAACCTCACACTTAAAAATAAAGTAGCAGCAGCGTCCCCGGCTGCACTGTGTTAACATTTCCGATCACAGGGTTTCGGAAACGCTATCAAACCTGCGTTTATTACTTCTACGGTTGAGTCCAGAGACCCTGCACAGGAAACTCATTTTAACCTCTTTTATTAATGACGGTTGGTGAGTCAATCAACACTTCATCCTCTGACTCGGATCTCTCTTCGATCAAATACAACACCTGCCTCAGTGTTGACCCTGGGTGGGCTGATCCATAGCGTGATAGACTCATTTCAACCTTTTACACCAATTGAATCACAAGATAGTTATTTCTGACACTGAATCTGACACAGAACGGTTGAAATTAGTGTTAACCAGCTAACTACCATACAAACTACCAAACAAACTATCAGGAGAAACAAGTTGGGCTTTTCCACCTGGTACCTACTCTGTCCAATGGAGGAACCAATGAAGCTGAGTCGATACTAAAACGTGACGTGAACAGACGCCGGCCACTGATTGGTCAGAGGGAGTGTCTTCACAAGCTGCCACCAGACGCCAGTTGAGTTGAGAGAGTCAACAAAATAATCAAGCTCCATTTTTAAACAGGACAAGAGTGATAGCCATCGTCGTAGCTACCTGGTCGTAAGCTAACCCAGCAACAAGTACAGCATCTCCTCCATGTCCATTAATGTTTACTGATGTTTTAGTGTCGTGACGTCGCAGCAGTTTGACTCCACTCACCACATTCACGTGGAGGAGGAACCAAACTGTGATGGAAAACAACGTGTCTGCTAGCAAACCAAGTTCAAAGTAGTGCTAGAAGAATATAGTAGAAAAGCCAATAATGTGGAGGAATATTAAACCATTAAAACATAACCTGGTTGGATCACTTAGATGAACTCGGTGATCTTTGTGTTGTAGAAGACATTTGCAGCACCAAAAATCTATAAAAACATAATAAACTAAAATAATTTTTATTTTATATTTCATCACTTTCTTTTACTATTTCAGCCTTGGTATTTAAAATGGTGACATCAGTTTTGGGTTTAACCATGAAAACTCTTTACTATTACTCCAGTGTTTGGACAGTTTTTGAAAACAGTTTGTGTCCATTACCTTATGTTTCAGGGATAATTAGTTAAAAACTGTTTCCTAAATAAAAATGTGTGTGTGTGTGTGTGTGTTTGTGTGTGTGTGTGTGTGCAGCCTAAGGATTGTTCATGTGGTCAACAGGCCATTTTATGATGAGAGTGCACATACATACAGAAAATTAATCTCTGTCATTTCTATTTTTTTATTTTTTTTTATTTATTTTTTTGTTTAATAATTATTTTTGCTCCTTCCAGCAAATTTCCTTATAAATTACAAGAGACTTGAACAGTCTTCCGCTGGCTATAACTTATCATTTCAAAAATCAATGCTGGGACTTTGGTTATATTCTGTATTTATCTGTTTCTCACCAAGGCTCAATAATTTATGATGAAACAAGAATAAACTGCATTGGTTTTGTCTTTGTTAACAGTTCACTATGTAAGATTTTTAATTTAACGTATCAGCTTCATAGTCAGTATGATGGTTAAATGACTCCTTAAGATTAGTTCACACTGGTCGACTCCACCAGTGATCTCCAGTGGTGGTGTCTGGTGGACTTGGTCCTCTGATGGTTGGTGAATCATCAGTTAATGATCATAATGTGTGAACAGCCCTAACGACTCCATCAGAGGCCGTCGGGACCTGGTCTGAGACCGGGACTGGATCTGTCATGTTAGAAAACTGGAGGAGTCTGAAGAGACTGACAAAGAGCGACAGCCAATCAGAGGAGGGATGTGAGATAAATGCTGCTGCCGTCTCACTGATTCACTCACAACCACGTTTAAAAGTCTGACGTTTTAACGCTTTTTCTTTCATTTTCACTTTCTACAAACTCCCCGCGTCTGATCCAGATGTTACCCGGTACCGGGGAGGTCTGCCGCTGATTTCAGCTCCACCGTGAAAACCAGCACGTTGCCATGGTGATGTTTACAGGCTGGTTCAGCGGTTTAGTCTTTAGTGTGTGAACACTACAGGTCTCAGACCAGTTGTTGAGACTCCACATCATGGGAACACAAGTCGCCAACGACCAGAGACAGAGACTGAGACTTACTGATCGTTGGTAAAAACGAATGAAGAGTCTCTGCTGCCTCCGTAGTCTCTTGGTGAAAAACCAACACTTGTAAGATCAGAGTCTACGACCTGGAGATGTTGGACTCATCTTCAACAGACTTCAACAGAGGTAGTTTTCTCTTGTTAGGTCGACGTGTTTAAGGAGTTACCCAATCAGAGCCAACGTGTACATAAATCCCGACAATTTAAAAAGACGTCGTAAGACTGGTGTCAAGAAACACGACGTTCAGCTCCTCTGTTTCTGTATCGTGCAACGATCTTTACTCTGACTCTGAGTTTTGTAGATGAAAAAGCCTTGAACTTTTAAATGTGATGTAAATTACATAGTGAACAATGTTATGCTAAGATAAAAGAATATAAGGTATAAATACAACAGTTACACACAGTAAAAGAAAACATACTAATGTTTTACGCTGCTGTGGTAGAATCTTTCAGGATTCTTTTAAGTTGAGCATCAAACCTTCTGTCCCCGTTTGAAATACAAAGTTTTTTCTTGCCAACTGTTTCCTGCAGGACATTTGTTTCAGAATGTGTCATGAGTTTGACAGGAAGTGTTGTCATGCAGCACTGAGATGGAAAATATTACACCCAGGAGCCATGAAATCAGAAAGAAAAAACAAAGTTTCTTCAGGTTACTGTCAATGATTTATTTCAATGTGTGGAAGTAGTTTTGATTTTTTTTTTTTTTTTTTTTTTGCCTCCATCCTTTGACTGTGGAGACATCCAACTACAACATCCTGTCTGGTTTGTACTTGAGGAATCAGGAGCATCTCTATAAAACTGTCAGCAGTAAACAGCCTTATGCTGCTGCAGTGTGTGTGTGTGTGTGTGTCTGTGTGTGTGTGTGTGTGTGTGTGTGTGTTCCTTTTATTGCATCACACACTCACATTTAGTCTCATAAAACTCCTCATATACGTCTCTGTAGGTACAAACTCGTAATGTGTGTGTGTTTGTAGGTGAATGTGTGTGTGTGTGCAGCAGAAGGTTATGGTCATGTTAACAATAAAGATTTTATTACTATTAGACTTTATTATAGGAAACTGTGTGTGTGTGTGTCTATAGATTCTGACTTTAATACAACACTTAATTATAATGAACCTGTGTGTGTATTAGCAGATTCATTTTACAAGTGCATTTAAACAGTCATGCAGTGATAGATGGTGGCAATTTCTTCTCTCTGCGTCGTAAACAAGACATATTTATTCACGAGCACACGCACACAAACACACACACACACAGGTTTCCTACAGTGTGGCCTGTCTTCATGGCCATGGATTGGTTATAAATGTGTGTCTTCATTAAAACGAACAGTCCAAACTTAATGTTCAGTTCTTGAGTGTTTCACTGTCTAAACTTTTCTTTAAAAAACTAGTAGCTCAGCCAGTCTGGGTGGCCACAGGTGAGGAGCTGTTTGTTGCGGGTGACATTTGGATATTTTGAGCTAAGCCTCTTATGACCCTCGGTACTTGGCAGCACGTCTGGTTTAGACAAACATACACAGAATAAATAAAGAGTAGCTTAAATATCAGGTGCATGTCCTGGGTCTTGGTCTTTATGAACAGGTTTGACCTCAGAGAATCAATTCACACTGTCACTAACTGATCAGTTAGAAACTGTGGACGACACCAACACAACTCTACAACACAAAGCAGTGAGGATAAAACCACGGCAACAAAATTAAGACTGATTTATATAATCAGCAGTTTTCTGATTTCCAATAGATGATGTCAAGGGAACATGACTGAAATTGAGCTACAGACAAACCACAGATGAATCTGTTAATTCCCAAACAAAGTCTTTCTTGGTTGTAAATGAAGATGAAAAGGTAAAGAAATAATAAACATAACATTAACACATGATTTTGATGAAACAGTAAGATGATTATTTCAGCTGTGGTATGTCTGTTATCAGTGTCCTCGGATACTCAACATGGTTTGTTGTTTCTTTGTTTCAACATATATTGATGGATCTATTCTACTGAACTGTACGGGATTAAAGATTCATCTACTCAAACTGCAGCAATTAAGTACAATTTTGGGCTACTTTTGATTTATTTAACTGTATTATTTTACTTGTAACTGAGTATAAATAATGCTTTATAATCTACTTTGCTGCATTTAAAATCATATTCACTCCAATATCACCTGACATCACAAAGACAATGACATGTAACAATAAATCAATGTCATTATCACATGAACCAGCAGAATCACCTGGTTCCCATGGCAACACATAGACACATTGTTGCAGCCAGTGAGGTCATCAATAGATTGAAAACAGATCAATGAAGCACAGATTGAACTACATGACGTCAGATCTGTGCTGAGAAAGAACCACAACAGCAAACAACGTGATGCTGCAGCTGCAACCAAATGTGACAAATTTTATTGAGAATTTATAATATTTTTTAATGAATTTAACAGAAAAGATGTTTCATATTTGTTTTGAACATATCTGAGCCATAAAATCATATAACTGTTCAGAGAAAAGTCTGTTGAAAACAAACGTTTCCATTATTTGAATGAATTTAAAAAGTAACTAATACTCTGAGTAGTCGTTTAGAAGAAAACTTTATATTTTTACTTGAGTATATTTTGACACCAGTACTTGTACTTGTAGTGTAGTAATATTTCAGTCATGTAACATTACCTCTACTTCAGTACAGATGTTGGGGAGGTGTGAATGCGCCTAAAAACGTAGTTCTTGAATGGCTTCAAGTCACACGCCAGACGCCAGACGAAGTAAAAACTCTGACAGAAATGTGATCAGATCAAAATATATCACAACAACTGCTGGAAATAACTGACAAGAGCAAGGAAGTTTTCAAACTAGTTAGTGGGAGAACGGAGACGTACAGTAGAGCAGTGTAGCGCAAAGGTGAAAAAACTCATAATAATAAAAGTGCGTCACATGCTCAGAGGAAATGACAGTTCAGGAGAAGAAAAGGACAAGTTTCCTTGGTATGAAGATCTAGTTGTTGGTAAAAGGTTCGGTTCGTTTGACATTGATTGAACCAAATCTACCAGATGACCTTAGAGTCTGAACGACAGGAGAGAAACAAGGAGCTGAAGCGTTTACATTAAGTGTAGCAACAAGCTAAAGCTATGCTATACTAGCATTTAGTTCAAAGCAAATCTCAGCTGATGTAATTATGCCCTACGGATAAAACTGGCACTTTTTTTCCTGCACCGTTCACAGCGATATAAAGTGGAACACATGCTGATAGAATTACAAAGTGTAACAGGTAATTTGACAAATGCCAACTCCTTCTTATAGCAAACAGCAGCTCTGTACAGCTGGAGTCACGTCCATCACACACTTCCTTCTTTCATCAGTCAGTTCTGTTAACAGGCTTTGAGTCAAGAAGTCAGTGAGATGTGATATAATATTTGCTGCAGCATAAATACAATTGACCTGAATTCATTTTTTATTGATTTCTCTTCCAAGGACCAACACCAGGATCTTCTAGAGGAAAGACAGAACCTTAGTGTCAGCTGTATTGATTCAACGTGGCTTTGAAGTACGACCGTGGACTCTTCACAGCTCTGATTATATGAGTGTGCTCATCTAGTTGGGATCAGATTAGACATTGTGTCGCTGGGAAATGCATATGAAAGACTGACGCAAAAAAAAAAAAGAAATCCTCAAAACTGAATGTGATGAAATGATGCAGATAAGAACAATTTACTCTGAAACGAAGCTGAGAGCAGAAATCAGAGCAGATGTTAAATTAAACATAACATAGAAGCTGCATCATAGGAAACAGAAAGTCTCTGTCTATTTCACCACAGGGAGTGAAAGCAAGATGGTCAACAAATAATGCTCAGCTACATACACTGTAGAGGTCTCTCTCTCTCTCTCTCTCTCTGCCTCACACACACTTGGGTCTCTCTATCATTGTGTCATTGTGTCATACACACACCCACGTATACATTTAGCTATTCTCAGTCATTCTCTCTCACACACACACACACACACACACACACATATACATACACGCAGTACCACACAATACCAGAGGCGTCAGGATGATTGACCGTCCCATAAGCCTCTCTGATATGAGCTGCTGTGTCCCCACATTGCACTGCAGCGAGTCTTTGAACCACCACTTAAAAGTTTTTTTTGTTGTTGTTGTTTTTTTCTTTTTCTGAAAATGTCACCAAGCTCTGGTCCTAACACCAACAAACACGTCGTTAACTGGAGGTCATTACTCAGAGACGACCGAACTACATAAAACAGGTCAAGAAAAACATCTTACTTGACGAACGTCTCAAGATATGAAACATGTTGTTTCCATTGACTTTATTTCATGTTCACAGATGCTGTAAAATGTGTCATCCAGCTGTGACTGTGGATGATTGATGGCAGTAAAAGCGAGGCCACGGCACCGTGGCGACATCAGTGTAGCGGTTCACCATTCATCCATGTGATAGATGGAAGAACCCTTTGAAAAAGTGATGATCTGGAGTAATTTGAATTTGTCTATTTCACCACGAATACGAGTCAAACTCATCCTCGAGAGGTATCGTACATCAGCTGTGTTACAGTTAGTATGTGAGGCTCAGCTCATCTCTCGGTTGCACCTATTTTGATTTATTCACATCCAGAGTGACAAGGCTTTACATCTTGTTTGGCTTGTTCATCCATATTTTGTAACGATGATTGTTCATTAGGCTGTTTGTTCGGTGTATCCTTCAGCATTTGGTGCACATGATGGGAAAGCAAACAAACACCAGACTGAAGACAGAAGAGAGCAGAGCATCAGAAACATACAGTCAGTAATGTGTAAAAGTGATGTGGACAAGTCATTATGAGTATATATATATATATATATATATATATATATTGATTGGTTATCATGTGACTCATGTAAACTAATGCTGTAACCCAACATACATCTGAATGACATGCGAAGCTCCAGTGTTATAAATAATTACTGCTAATTTAAATGAAGAACGTGTCCTGATGTTCAGTATATGAGTATATGGGGAGTGAGTGTTTTTTATGTGGGAGCAGGAGAAACAGCTGATCATGTAACAGGAAACCTCCTTAGCTGGTTTGGCTCATTTAAAAAGCAAATTGTGTGACGTATTTTCCCCGAATGAATGAATTTGTCCGGAATTTAATTAGTGAAATAGACTCTTATGAGTTTTGAGTGATTTGTTCTCCTGCAGTGAAACTCTACGAACACCAGCGTTTCATCAGAGGAAAGAGAAAGTTAAACACTACAAATGATGACTAAAGGACATGTTATAGTTTCTTTACCACTTGTGGGGTGATATTTTTAATAAGGATGATTTTCATGTTGTCAGACAATGATAAAGTATAATTTTTTTATGCTGTTTTATAAAAAAAAAAGAAAAAAAGCTCCATTGGTGCTGCTACTTGACTGGATCATATCAGTGTTTTTGTTGTTTTTGTTAAAGGATCATTGATCTACATGGCTTCTATTTGTTCTTACTATATTTAGTGTGAATTGGATACAAATACTAATGATGTTATTCAAATTGTTTCTCTTGAGGAAGTGAGTTCACAAAAATAGAAAATGAAAAGGATGTGAGGCCACACTTCCTCCTTCAACTTACTGAACATCATCTTGTCTGATAACACAGAGCGCAGGAACAGGATCTAAAGCTTGAGGTGTTTTTTTTCCTCTTATGTCTCCACCTCAATTACAGATCCAGTGTTTGACTCAGATTGTTTCTGATCCAGCTATTGTTCTTTTGTTTCTTTTAGCGCTTCTCTTTTCACACATGCCATTTCATTTCCCACCACCTGCCAACGCTGCCAGCTCATCTCGCTCAAAAACACAAAGCTGTTTGGTTTATTTGGTCACAACGATCTTGTTTACTTCACAGAGACAACAACAACATTAACAGCCAAACAAGAACGACAACGTCGATTCGAGGGAAAAGGAGCCTCTCTCTGGGAAGAGGGCGACGTCGAGCCTAATGAATAATACACACACATATTTACTTTCCCGGATACATAAAGAAAACACAATTAAACTGCGGTTCCATTCGCATAAAGTGAAAGGGTCAGGTCACATCACAGACGGACGCAGCTCTCTGCCGTTTTCCACTGTCAAAACTGTTCCAGTGATTTATATTTTTAAATAAAGTGAATGTGAAGCATGATTCAATTTACATAATTTAAGTCTTAATCACTGTGAACTTTGTCAAATAAACAAAACACCTCACACACCCCAACACTTCGTGTGATCTTTATATGTGGATGATTTGGGTTTTACTTTAGGAATCAACTTCATCTCTGACACAATAATAATCTACTCAGTCTCTAGTGTTTCCACTTGGTGCTAGTTCCTGGTTCCAGCTACTGTTTTAGTTCCTACTCTGTGGAGGAACCAATGGAGCTGAGTCGATACTAAAACGTGACGTGAACAGACGCCGGCCACTGATTGGTCAGAGGGAGTGTCTTTTTAAACAGGACAAGAGTGATAGCCATCGTCGTAGCTACCTGGTCGTAAGCTAACCCAGCAACAAGTACAGCATCTCCTCCATGTCCATTAATGTTTACTGATGTTTTAGTGTCGTGACGTCGCAGCAGTTTGACTCCACTCACCACATTCACGTGGAGGAGGAACCAAACTGTGATGGAAAACAACGTGTCTGCTACCAGACTGAGTAGAGTCCAGTAGAGTCCAGTAGAGTCCAGTAGAGTCCAGTAGAGTAGAGACACAATGGTTCAGTAGAGAAGAGACATAAAATCAATAATGACCTGCTCACACAAATAAATGACGGGTGTGTTTTCTCCCTACATCACAGTTTGATCCTTTAGCTAAACAACCAATGACTAATTTGTAGTCATCGTTGACACAATCTGCAGCACTAAAATAAATATATAAAAAAATCGATGACTACAATTACTGTCATTTTTTAAGAACACACAAACGTTTTCCTGCTGTTTAATTGTTTTAAAAATAGGAAGAACTGCAAAACAGCAGCTGCTCTTAGGGTCAGCTGTGGTAATTATGACAAGAATAGGAAGGAGAAAGTTAGTTAACACTGTTATAGAGCCTCATATTCAGCATATAGAACAAGTGGCGGCGAGTGGATGGTTTGATATCGTCTCTAAGCAACAATGAATATCAGTACACTACAACCTTGTACTTGTGCTGATCATAGACTGTATGAAATTACATCTCTAGCAACAGAAAGACACCTTGGTCATCCTCTAACTGCCTCTTTTAACTTTCTTCTTACAAACCCAACATAAATGAGATGTCTTTATCATATTTGCTGTTTCCAATTTGCTTGATTTTCATTAATTTTTTGATAAGTGGGACTGTACATATCAGTGACATCAGGCCTCTGAAACAACAGGAAGATTGCTGTGTATAGTCAGTGATGTGAAACTGAAGGACACAAGTTTATTTCTAACATAGAATTAATCAATTTTCCAAACAGTCTTTTAACGCTAGCGTGTGTTCATATTTTCAAGATCTCAACCATATTCCACATGTCACTTGTCTTGTTGTAAATTCCAACAGATCAAAGTATATTAATTATTTACTAAATCTACTTCTCCTCCTTTTTCCGTCCATGCATCTCAGAGAGGACTTTGTTTTATTCTCACCGCGGTACACACTGAACACGGCAGCAGTCAGGATGGTCTCAACTTTTCTAGGTGTGTTTAATAATTCATCTTATGTCAGTCTGGTGTAAGTCACTCCGCTGAGGAACAACCATGAACTAATGTCTCAAACACAACTAGGAGCTGATGGTCCTTTTTCACTGCCAATACCCCCCATTACTACTGTATTAAACTTTAAGTATGAGGCTTATCATTTATTTAGCTTCTATTTATCCAAAGGGAAGCCTTTTTAAGTGTGTGTGGGGGGTTCTCTGTGTCTGCATCACAAAAAACGCCTAGAACTGGCAGCTGCCTTGCTCCGAGGCACCTCTGCAGCGATTAGAACAGGACAAAGAGTACTTTGAATACTTTTAATTACCTCCTCCTTTTACTGATGCACAAACCGCTCTCAATGGAAACATTTGATGTTGGGACGCATCAGACAAAAATGTCTTCTCAGTGGCAACAAACAAGTGATTTATTTAAAGATATTATGTATCTATGGTTAAATTATTATATCATAACTCAGGGTTAAGACTGCAGTGTCAATATCCCAATGTGAGTCCAACTTTTTTGCCTCCCCTTTATAGTATTCATCCATTCATTCGTCAGGTCGCAGTATCAGCAGGTAGAGCAAAACTTTCCAGCAATTCCTGCAGTAACTTGAGGCTATCCCAGACTAGATGAGATATATTATGTCTCCAGTGGGATATGAATCTACCTCAAAGTCTCCTACTAGTTGGACACCCAGAAGGCATCCTGTTTAGTTGCCTGAACCACTGCAACTGGCTCCTTTGAAGATGAAGAAGCAACAGCTCTGATGAGCTCCTCATCCTGGTCTCTAAAGTTTGAGGCCAGAAACCCTGCAGAGGAAAATCATTTTCTTAGTCTCTTCTCTTTCTCTTTTCTGTTTTCATTTGACTCCAGCCGGTCGAGGCAGACGACCGTCCACTCTGAGTCTGGTTCTGTTGGAGGTTTCTTCCTGTTAAAAGGGAGTTTTTCCTCCATTGTTGCCAAACCCTTGCTCATTGTGGAAATGTTGAGCTTCTCTATGTAAAGTTCCCTATAGATAAATGTGTTTACGATTTGGCGCTAAATAAATAAAATTGAAGGGCACAGGCTCTTTCTGAGTGGAGTTTGCATGTTCTCTCCGTGTCTGTGTGGATTTCCTCCGGGAGCTCCAGTTTCCTCCCACCACCAAAAACATGCATGCATTGGGGGATAGGTGAATGGAGCGTGCTTAATTGCTAAATTGGTGTGGATGTGAGTGTGAATGGTTGTTTGTCTGTGTATGTGGCCCCTGCGACAAGCTGGCGATCATCCAGGGTGGACGCTGCCTTCACCCTTAAGCAGCTGGGATAGGCTTTAGTCCCACCCCACCCCCTCCATCCTGACTGCAGGATAAAGGGGTAGAAAATGGATGGATGGATAAATTTAGCCTCAGTATCCATGAGCTTGTTCTTTTAGTCACTTGAAGTCGTTGGGCATCTGAACGTGGATCAATTTGTGAATCAACAAAATTGCCCTCCAGGTGTGAAGGTAATTATAAACATTTCATTAAAATGCATCATTTATAGAACAAATATAGTAGCTATGTAGCTGATTAAAATATTTTACAAACACCAACCTATCCACAGGCAGTAGGGCAACTTGTATACTCAGTCCCTTCTCTTCTTTGGGCAGAAGTGGTTGGATCACGATGGTGAAAACTTCATCACCAACAATCTTTTTTCTTTTCCAGACAGTAATCCTTCTGTTTTATCTGGTGCATTGCTGAATTTACCTGGTGCTGCTTACTGTGCATTGTGTTCATGCACAAAAATATACTGGACGTTGGTGTAAAGTCCCAAACTCTAGTATTTATCTCATGATTGATAACTTCTGTTCTGAGCTGCCTCAGAGAGTCACAAGGTAACTTGTAGTCAACTGGAAAAATCCAAATCAGCACAGTGTAGATCAGCTTTTTACCATCTCACTTTTTCAAACTGACAAAGGGTCATAGACGGATGGAGGATTCTGCTTCTTATAGCAGTTGTGAACGACTTGGCTTCACAGGGGCCCTTTTTAAAAGTTCAGCATGTGACATAAATTTTAATAAAGGACGTGTCTTGCCTCCCAGCTGCCTGAACCTCGACTACGAGCCAAAAGAAGCAGTGACACAAAAACACCACCATTAAATATTAAATGACCAAGCTGTCTATGGCACTGAGAGGCCACTGAACACACAGAAAGATGTTTCAGGTGAGAGTTTTTATGAAGCAGGAGCCAAGACATGAGAAGTAATCACCACTCTGCTAAACATCAACCACTGAAACGAGCGGACCGCTGTCCTTTCTGGTTATTTTTGAAAAAAGCTTTTACCTTGCTTTACACACACTTAGTAATTTCATCCCCTGTCATCTTTTAAATTCTTTTAACAATTCCCTTTTCCTTCTCTTTCCTCCTGCTCTACCATTTTCTTTCTTTCAGAAAGCTTCTATTTTTACGCCCCGCAGCATGATACTTTTTAATTATTTCCCGTCTTTTCTTCAGATGAGTGTGCTTCATCGTAACCCACTCAAACCATTTTATGTTATTTTCTGTTAAATAATCAGCAAGGATGAGGGAACTTCCACAGGGTTAAATTAAATTTTTCAAGACCAATTTCTCCAATGAAGTCACTGATGTCTGGAGAATTACGTCTGCCCATTAACTTCCTCTTAATGTTCCTAATGTCCGACTCTGCTCCCTTTAGTGCAGAAATGGGACTGAACTCCACCACCACCACCACCCTCCACTAACCTTGGAGGTGTAGAGAAAGATGGGTGGGCGGCATGTGACCATTTGACCTCTAAGCAATGGCTTCTGGGTATTGCAAAGAGGTGAAAAGGTGAGTGAGATGAAATAAAACAGAGAAAAGGGAAATGTGAATATTAATGTGCATGTGTGTGGGAGTGTTAATAAATGGTTGTGCCTATGTTATAAAAGTGTATGAACCAGTTCTGTTACTGGTTCATGAAAAGGAATCAGTGTCTGTGTTTAACATTCACAGAGAGAAACAAAGTGCCACTCACAGAAACAAAGACCTCAACAAAGACAGTTTGATCGAAAGGTGACCAATGAGTTCAAACCTGCTGATGACCCAGTTTATGTTTCACTATATCTGATCAATAGCTGCTGACACAGGCAGAATCAGTAAAACGTAGCGAGGTGGCTCGTTAACAGAGGAAGAAAGAACAAGAGACAAAAAACAAAAAACAACAACAACATAATGACACAAACAAATGTTGTGGAGACAAACGTGAACTGTGATTGATGAGTTGTCAATAAAATCAATATTAGTTGTGTTTGCATCTGCTGAAATCAGCAAGGAATTTTTCCAAGTCTCACATTCTGACTTCAGATCAACCTGAACAAGAGAAAAACAAACACATGAAGCACAAATGTCTTTCATGAAGCCATTAACATCTAATCGAACGTCTCAGTTTACATATGAATGCTTTTCTATTGAGTCGTCACTGCCAACCAGCAATCGTTTGACCTCCTTGTTGGTCAGGATGCTGTAACGTCCCCACCTTTGTTTCCATGGTAACACATCTTCAGCATCTGTTCTACCTTTAACCCTCTCATCCCTGAGATACAACACGTGTTGGTGCCGGAGATGAAGCGTCTCAGTTTACCTCCAAAACATCGATAAAATGAGACTGAAGAGAAAAACTAACATTTCAGACTGAACCTGGACTTTAAAACTACAGTTGATGAATGTTGTATAGTAACTAAGTAATAATACTTCTCTACTGTACCTTAGTATGTTATGTGACACTTTGCCACGGGTTCATTTTCAATGTTGAGTGACTCAGTAAATGTAGTGTTTTGACTCTAAGTCGACCTGTGACTGTTTAGACCATCAACACCATGTCTGAGGGTTGATGGAGGCTCCATCTTAAAGGTGGATGATGGAGAAACTTCAACAATATCAATATCAAACACACATTTACATTTAGTGAAAAAAGAACAACTTTTAGTTCTTTAGTTCAGACTCATTCATTGTCTATGAAGATTGTTGTAGCTCCATGTTTTAAAGTGCTGGATAAACTTCATAATATTCTTCTGTTTTATTAACATGTACTTGTACTTTTACTTTCTACACTTAACTACATTTACTTATAGATTACTGTCATACTGAAGTACAGTAAATACTAGATACTTTAAGACTTTTACTGGAGAATCATTCTAGTGACGACTTGAACTTCTACCAAAGTTATTTTATTCTACTCTAGTGTCTCTACTTCTACTCTAGTGTCTCTACTTCTACTCTAGTGTCTCTACTTCTACTCTAGTGTCTCTACTTCTACTCTAGTGTGGTCTAGTGTATTAACAAACCAGAGTTGTTTTTAGACGTTTTTACTTTTAAAACGTGAGAGATAAACACTGATGAAACAGAAGCACTTGAGAACTAGTCTTTTTTTTTTTTTTTATCAGTATAACAGATTCTAATTTAGCTGATCTCTTCAACTGTATAAAATAAAAATGAATGTAAATCGGATGTTTTAATTTAACAGGTTCTCTCAGATAATTCGTATGTAACCATAAAGAAAATACATTGTATGTAACTATATAATTATTCACATAATTTCTGACTTTCTTCGTCCAGTTGAATTTAGCGTAACCAGAAACATCTTTCACATCAAACAAATATTACAAATTATTTTTTGCTTCTGAACCAAGTTTACTACTGAACAAGATCAGATGAAATGACACGTCTCTGGATTATCACTGACGACTCAACTCTTCTACATAAACCTTGTATGGTTGTGAGGCTCCAATACATAGATATGTAAAGTAGTAGTTGCAACAGCGAGTGTGTCTACAGCACCACTATTTACCAACCATCACACACACAAACACACACGAGGTGGTAATTATCTCTGTAAATCAAACACATCTGGGATGTTAGACAGGACTCATTAACTCAGTTTGAACAGTTCATTGTTTCCAGCAGCAGTGATCAGTGGTAACAGGAAATAAAGAAATGGAAAACTGTGAAGCTAATGAGACTGACAACTTGTTTTAGCATGACATTATGTAAAAATCTAAGTGTGAGCAGTCTGAGGGATAAAGATGAGTTTATAAAGGTTAAACAAATCACACGTGACAATATCACGAGACGAAGACAAACAGAATGAAAATGAACTAAAACTAAACGCGTCACCGTCGTTACTCAAGCATGTGAGTACAGCGTTCGTGTTTTTATAGCTGTGCTATTATAAATTAAAACCAACACCTGACACACACACACACACACACACACACACTGTCATATGTTTCTAACTTGTGAAAGATGAAAACTACCTGCGTGGTTACCTTCTCTTTACTGTATGTAGTCGTCTCTCTCTTGCTCTGTTTGTGTGTGTGTGTGTGTGTGTGTGTGTGTGTGTGTGTATAACTTGGCATTCAATCATGTCAGAAGATTTCCTGGAAACACACACACACACACACACGCATAAATACTGGCCAGCCGACAGTTTTAGATGGACAGCTGGACGTGCAAAGACAAACAGGTTTATTTCAATTCATGTAACTGTAATTTCTTTTCTGTAAAGTCTTTTTTTTTTTTTTTTTTTTTTAAGAATATAATAATAATCTCCGCCCCTTTGATTGCCATCGAGAAGCTTAGATCATACTTTATAGTGACTTCTCATCCTCCACATCTGGACCAAACTCTTCAGATCCTCACGGCAGAATTTTCTTGGAAGGAACAAACTTCCCCTCTTATGAAAGCGTCGACGGTCTTCTTCAGTCTGAGCTGTATATTTTTGACAGTAGCTGCAAATCAATTAGGACACACAGCTGTTCATCTCCCAGCTGTTTGTCTTTTTCTTTTGAAGCAAGATGTGAATAAATTCGGTCTCACACACTCTTGATTTTGCCTCATTTGGCAAATTAACTTCCACAAAATTTTACAAACAATTTTCTTAAAATTGAGATGAAACTGACCTGATCTGTTGTTTGATTCGCTCGTTTGCTTCTCAGAGTTGTTGGTTAAACACAAAACAGAGACAGAAGAGAACAAAGGACACAGCAGAAGACGAGAAGCGTCCTGTTTTTCAGCCTCCTGAGGGCTGAGAAAGTGCAACTGTACTAAAACGGACTAATAATGAAGTCAAACTCCCCTCAACAGATATGTTACGTTGGTTGAAGTAATATCCAGTTTGACCGTCTTTTGTTTTCACAACCAAATAGTTAACAATGAAAGTAAATGGGGCAGTCAGCCAAACGTATCTAAATTGTCATTTTTTAACCACTAATAAAGCTCAAAATATCACTTCACTTCAGCAGTAGCATGAATAGGGTCCCTACACATAAACTGAAGTACTGATAACTTAGTAAGTGAACCCAGAGTTTATTAAAAACACTGTTTTACAAGACTTACCCAACGTCTGGTTTTATAACAACTGGTGATGAAGGTTGTTCCACATCAGCAGATTCAACATTTTCCTGAACAACAGGTTGATGTGTCAGTGAAGAGCGAGAAAAATGACAAATCTGCTGATGTGGAACATCCTTCATTTATAATTTTCTGTACATTTAACGGCAGCTGTCATCAAAATGTGCTGCAATATTAACTTAACCTAGCATGGCTAGTTTTATAACACAGTGTAAATGAGCTTTGTTTGACTGTTGTTATGGTCCATTTATCCACTTGATCACGCTGATGGTAAGATACTGTCTTCTTTATTATCTTATTTGATATTATGTTTAAGAAAATGTCTTTTTGTGTATCTTCAGTCTGTCTGTAGTCGTCTGTGTTATGTTTATGTCTGGATCAAGTTGATCGATCACTAACTTTTCTTCTAATTTCAGTCTTTCAGATGTATTTTCTAACAGAAACTCTCCTGTTGGACACAGCAGGTTTGATGCTGCTCCTCCATCGCTGCGTTAGATCAGATCACGTTAGGTCTAACGTTAGCAGCGCTGCTTGTAGGTCTGATCATTGACGACAGGACGGTACCATAAATCTACTGATGAATGAGGTCGTTGACCTGTCCTGACCCACGACCGTAATTAAACATTAAACTGACAATAAATTTTTATGGTTCAAAGAGTCAAAATAATTTAAAAACACATAGAACAAAACAATAAACTGCAAGATAAGTTATTAAGTCATTAACCACAACTGGCACCAACACAAACAAGTCTGACAAGTGAAAAAAAAAAAAAACAATGTGATAACAACGGCTACTAATAACATTATGTCTAATTAAAATGAAAGGAGTTTTAATTCCGGTGATTCAGTCCAACAGTAACGTGCGTAACAGCGTCTTTCTAAAAGTCTCCTCAGGTGACGTCGACCTCTCTGCAGTTTAATGTGATGCGACAGCAGGAAATTCTTCCCGCTCCCCGTCGGCTGACATCTGAGCAGCGTCGGGCAGAGACGAGCTGTCAGCAGCAGTGTGAGGGCAACAAGCCTGCAAAGTCAACAGACCGACGCTGACAACTGCACAGCAGAAACAGCTTGTTAAGGGAACCTCGTTAAAGAGAACCCTCGTTAAAAAAAATATAGGGAAATATTTCCAACCAGAACACACGCTCAAGTTCAACTGATTATTCTGGAATTATCTGATACAAGCTCAGAGTGTGAAATGCTGCAAAGTCTAAGAGATAAATAACTTAATGATTCAGTGAGTAGAGAGGTGGAAACACCATTGGTAAGGATCATATTTTCTCTTGTCACTCACTGGCTTCAGACTGTCAATCCAGGCTGGACCAGGGTCATCTGGGGGCCACCAAGGTGCTAGTGTCCCAGGTCTATCCCAGAGACCTTTGTGTTCAGATTATCAGGCCACTAGTGTCTGGATCAGCCTTCAACCAGCCCCAGTTTGTGAAAACGTCACCAACATCGCCCATTTTCAAAGAGGACGGGAGGTTCAAGCAAAAACAAACGACTGGTTGCAAGTAAACAATCAATTCTGTCTCTGTTTTTAATTCTAGTTATAACAGATCTACATGGGTCTGTTGTAAGAAGTTAGCTTGATAACTGACGCTAGCATAGTATATACTGCGATGTAGTTTCTTAAGTTTTTCTGAGACTTGGAGGGCAGCTCTCTCTGCCGCCATGTGTTTCATACCAACAACCTCCAGATCTCTGCCCAGATGGAGACCAGAGAACGAACATCATCATGAAACCAGAACTGTTGGTCCATCGTTCTCCATAGCAGCTAAAATCATAAATACATTTCTGTGCTGCCGTCTTCAGAGTCTCTACCTGCTGTCTCCACACCTACAACAACAGGTTGACTCCACCTTAATGTCCACTACGCCTCTAGTCCCTCTCTGGCCCCAAGTTGCCCAACGTTTTGGTCGGGACAAAAATCTGGAGCTGTTGGTCCTGAGACGGCCCAGAGGTGGCACCGGCTGGAGACAGTGTGAAAGCAGTTAGCTCCAGCACACCTCAGTTAGCTCGGCTTTAGCTCGACAGTGTGAAGTCGGCTACTGAATTGTTGTGTGTTGAAACTGTGTAAAACATCCAACAACACCAACACTTAATACAGTTAAAGATTTAATTTATTTCTCTTTGACTTTAATGTGACAAATATCGTGTCACAGCTATTAACACAAATTCAACCAGTCCTTGTGAATTCTGTTCATCATCATCATCATAATCATGACATTTACCTTCAACATCACTGCTAAGGACCAAGAGAAACAGTATCTGGGCAGAGTTCACAAAAGAAAGAAAGAGGAGGAAACTATTTTATATTGTTGTGGAGCAACAAGAGGAAGTCGTCTGTTGAGAAACAACTTTTGTCACAGAGAAACACACGGAGAATGTTATAAACACAGGGAAGACGTCAGACCAGACACGTCACTAACACACTGGTTTATACCTTCACTTTTAACCATTTTATGATCATCCTGTCGTCAGCGACATGTTTATGCACACTCACTTTGCATGACGGTGATGACAGGACAGTGACTAGAGGCTGATTTGTGTGTGAAGTTACCATGATAAATGTCAACTGATTGTGCATAAACGTGTCATAAGAGGGTTAAAGTATAATTACTGAGTCTCTTCTAACTATAACCACCATGTTTTAAGGGGAAAAAAAATGCAACTTTGATTTTCTCCTGCAATTTCATTGTAATTTTTGTTCTTTTTTTAAAAAAAAAGCTGCTGAAGAATCAGTCAAATTAGGCCTCAACAATGTGGTGAAAGGCCTGAAATCCTGGAGGGACGGTTGTTGAATATGAGGCCAGGTAATTATTTGCAAGTTTGCTTCCATGTAACCAAACATTATTACAGCTTTAAAAGCATTTTACTTTGATAGACTTTTAACTAAAATCTTGTAATCTTTGATACAGTTTTACAACACTAGCCTCTAAAACACACACACACACACACACACACACACATTTTTGATAAAGTGAAGCCGACAGTAATCAGATGCATCCAGAAAGGTCAAGGCTTTCCCATTTCCATGAGGAGTCTTTCGCTGCCTAAACACATTAGTCAGTGAATTAAATTCAATAACCTCATTCACACACACACACATATGATTGAGTAATCCATATTAATATCACTCACACATTATAATGACCACCCCACCCCCACTTTCATGTGTGTTCATTATTCACAGCTCGACAGTAGGTTGTATTCCTACATATTCATATAATCAGTGCTGCTGTGACCTCCAGTGACCGTGGTGGGATAACCTTTGATGATTCATCCACCATGTTTGTGTTTCTTTGCATTTTATCTAAGTCTCTAATAATTATAGACATATGTATGTCTTTGTCAATTCAAATCCAAATCCAGTCCAACCATGTGTCTCAGTCCACGTCCGTCCATACTGACTCTGTAAGTGTGACGCCATCTTGGCTACGTAGCAGAAGAGGAGGGACGGCGGCGGTGGCGTAATCTCCACCTCACATGAAACATGGAGCCACACAAGCAAACATCAGCACTAGTGAGACTTTGATTATTGATTAGAATTGAAAACAAGCCGGCAGATATGTTGGTGGAGACGATCACGGTCCAGATCCATGATTAATGTTCTGTCCAGTGATGATTCACCATTAAAAAGGAGAAGAAGAAGAAGACGTTGATCCTCATTTCTGGTCAGTGAACAACCATTTGAGACTAAACTACCCTGTTGACATTCACACACTACGGACGTAAGAACATAGTGAACATACTATAATACTCTCAGGTCTGTCATTAACTTTAACCCGACGTTACGTTTGAGCATGTTGCTTTTAAAGTGAATCCAATAATAAACCAGGAAATAAACCATGACCACAGGAAACTAGACTTTAACATGTCTCACACTGTTTTTGTTGAAGTTGTATCGATCTTCTCGTTGTGACACAGAAGCTTTTTAAAAGTCTCATTAAAACCAAAACTCAACTCGACTTGAATCAAATAAAAATCTTCTGCCCTTTGGTTTGACCTTTCTCAGAGTCCAGGCTCCTCTAATCTTGTTATTGAGAAGTGTAAAGCAGGATGCCAGGAGAGGACACGAGCAGCAAAACATATCATCTGACACACAGGAACGAAGTGTCTTTCCCCAAAAAGTATTAAAATAAAAAACATTTTAGTTTGTGTGAAGACTCTTTAACCCTGTTCACGTCTCTAAAAACAAACTGTTTTGCCTTCTCTCTTCAGATCATCCATCAGAACTGGATGTGAATCAATATGAGATCACACATTGACCTGATGGATCTGGACAGTCAGTGTGTTTTTGTAGAGGAGGGGGTCGGGGGGCAGTAAATCACCTGCCTGCAAAACCACTTCATATATCAGAAAAACCAACAAACTGCGAGAGAGACACGAGTGCCTCAGTTTGACCTTTCAGCAGAGCTGAGCACTCGTGTGTTTAATCCCTTTATTGGAGGGCTGCGGGGGCGAAGGCTAGTGGAGGGATCCTGGAGTGTTGTTGTGAAGTGTAAACTGAGACCACACAAACCTGCATGAATATGGATGAGAACTGAGTGTTGGTTACAGAAAAGATGTGGCTTTCGTATGAGTTAAAGACCAACATGACATGAGTTATATCTGGGTTTGTTAATAACAAACTCTTTGTTTTTTGTACCGTCGCTCAATCACTGTCACTTTCAAATTACTGGTTCAGAACAGGCTTGAGGCTGAACACCAGGGAGTGAGGAACTAATTCACCGCTGGGTTTTAGTCTATAATGGGATTTGTTGACTGTAAGAAAAATATAGAATATTTTCATCTTTGCCCGTTAGAAAGTCTGAGCTCTGAGAAGAAACAGAATCACAAACAGTGAAACTCATAGAAATATATAAGATTTCATTTAAAAAATAAACAGCATCAATATAAATTCTTCTTCTTCTGCCTCGTGTGTCTCTAATGAAGAGATTATGTCGATGTCACATCAACTATTCATGCACATAGGAGCTGAATTAAAAGCAGATTGTTTTTTAGATTTAAAGGATTTTTATCATAAAATGATCCGAGTGTGTCACCAGAGATTCAGGAAATACTGATAACACTGACAACAACAGTAACAACCATAATATTCACATGTTTACACAACTGACAGCAATGTAAATCATGTTTATATTTCTGATTTAGTGTTTTGTCCGGTTGCTCCACCCACCTCTGTCTCCCTGTCACCAGGTCAGTAGCATTTCATCAGTTTCCACTGAGCTGCAGCTACAAACATCGTGACGTTACTAAAACTAAAAGGCCTCGTTACGACTCTCAACGACGTCTGGACAAAAGAAGAAACCGTCCTTCGGTTGGCGAGCATGTGCCGTGTAGGAGCGGTGCTTTGCGTGCACTTCAGTCCATTAGCACTAGCATCACAGCTACCAAGTGCTGTAATGCACAGAGGATAATTATCACCAGCAAATTAGACTATGACGGAGCTCTATAGTCTCATCAGTGTTTGAGAAGGAATCGTACTGTACTGGCTGTTAAGGCTCATTTTATGCTCGACGCAAAATATGCATATAGACGGATCTTTTCCTCCATCTTCAGCGTTCATTACGTGTGTATTTTCATCCATTTTCAGAGAACTTACTGAAGAACAAAGAGGAAGAAATCTACGTCCACATGTCGCAATTTATTTAACAGCCGCACAAACCAGCGCTGCACAATCCAGCGCTGCCTCTTTTTTGTATCTTTGTCTTATTATGTGGCATCGTGATCTCCTTCACCGTTAGCAACATTAGCAACTAGCTAATTATGGCTAATTAACACGAAAACTACTCTCACTAGTCGACAGTATTTTTGAATTTGACTGCAGAACCAGTTTTTCCCACAATCTTACATACTGCTCCTTTAAATTCAACAAGCTATTCTTCAGTTTACTTCCCATAATTCAACAACTACAGTTGTTCTAATCAAAACACATCTGCTGCGGTGTAAACACTGCAGCTGCGTTGACAGCGCCGAGCATTTTATCCCCCCATGTATTTTAAATTGAAATGTCACAACACAGATTTTAGGTTTGGTGCTTTTGAATGAAATACAGCTCGGCTTTGTCAGGAAGAGAGAGATAAACACCGAAGACGACAAGATGGAAAAACAAAAATACTGTGTGAGAGGAACGACCGGCGACTTTGCCTTTGACAGACGGGACTTTTGTGCTTCGTGACAACTACGCGGTTTCTGCGTATGATGATATTTAAAAAGAACAGGTTGTTGCAGAGCTCAAAGGCCACGCACACACAAATATGCACTGAATGATGCTCAGGGCTGCAGAAAGATAAGAAGCACAAAGGGGAAGCAGGAAATACAGGATTTGACAACTTAGATCTTGGAATTGTCATGTATTTCTCAAAAGATAAAGATAAATGTAGTATTTATATAAAATCACCATATAGATTCAATCTGTGCTGCATGCATATGTTGGTGTTTACTGAGATGGTCTAAAAATACAGGAGAACACTACATGTACAAGCGCTGTCGTGTGTTTTTATATGATTTTTTCCTCAGTGTGAATGCATTTACAATAAGTGGATAAGAATAAAAGCATAAAAGAGCAGGAATGAAAAGGAGGGCAGTTGTATTTGAGGAAAAAAAAAATTCCAAATGTACAAAATTATGCATGCATAAAATAAGTGTTGCGCTCTCTCAAACATAATTATGTGCATTTCAAACCCATGAAAACCATTTTGCAGAGCTATGTGTTTCTTTGAGGGTTCACACACACAAACACAGGATCTTCTCCAGCCTCAGCAGCTGAAGTTTTTCATTTTGTTTTCAGGTTCTTCTATAAAAACCTCGGGCCAAATGTGATTCAGCATTAAACTTTTATTTTCAGTTCAATGACTAAACTCCGAAGCCTCGAAGCGTTTAACTTCCACCGACGTCGCCGAGAGTCAGAAATGGAGGGAGGAGTCTAACGTTTGTTAGACTGACAAACAGCAGCGCAAGGTAACTGATTCCAGCTGTTGGTTGTGGTTATAGTAGCACATCTGGCCCTCCTGTAGGAATACATTAATTAAAGACGAACTATATTACTATTTTCTACTGTTAGAGTCAATGTCAGTGAGTTAATGTCAGATGTTGTAAAAATGAAACAAATCGTTGCTACATTAGTGGAGATGTGGTGGTTTATGACAACATGGAAACATCCGATCTTTGTCTCTTATATTTTAGACGTATTAGACTGCAGCTAGCTCATATATTCAGTCAGCCTGGACCTGCCCATGCTAACTATAACACTACATCGAATGTCACGTTCAAGTCAGTCTGGCCAACCTGTCTATTCTCTGCTCTTCCTGATCCTGAAAACTCGGTAACCAATTAAAAACGAGCTTTTACGCCAGTGCTGGTTTAACGTGATGATGCACTAGTTAATGGACCTCAGACATGTGTTTACAGCCAACATGGCGCCGTGGAGCAGCGGCAATCATTCGATTCAGCTGTAGCTGCTGTTTTAAGAGATTTTAACAGTGAGTTTTCTTTGAAAATTGAGTAAAATGTAGCTCTTGAAGCGTTCAGTCATGTTTCCGTCACATTTTATTTCCGTCACTAAGCATATATCATCAGAACCAGTGGTCTGATGGTTGTAGTTCTGCCCCAGTTGGACACAGACATTTGATAGACGCCCGTTGATCCCAACTCTGAGAATTTCCTGTCTTTCCCAGACCAAGCTCCATCTATGAGCTTGTTGAAACAGCTAGGCTAATATTCAGTATTTATTCTGTGGACAACTGTCCATCCATCCAGCCCTTCAACAGTCAACTCTTTAGGACTTTGACGAACGTGTCAGAAACCAACAGAGGTGTGTGACAACCTGATTAAACACTTGTTTTCTACCGTTTCTTCATCACTACTGAGTCAAACAGACATAGTGTTATGTTGCTGAGGCTCCTGGTTGTTGTTGACTTAGAAAGAGATGTTCAGCCTCTTTAGTGACACAACAACACTGTTTACTTTGACGTTAGAAATCTGCCCTGATCACTTAGTTTATCAGCTGCCTGGTCAGACTCACCACTACCACCACATCTACACTAACGAAGCAACAATTGGTTCATTTTTTATCAACTGACATCAACTCAGAGACTCTAACAGCAGGATATAGGTTAAAATGTGCCAGAGCTCAACTTTAAAGGTGAATATTCGCATACTCACTGTTTTCATAGTGGCCATGTTGTACTTTTTTAACTGACTAAACAGTGTTTTACCAGATGGCATAAACACTTCCAACATTACTTTTTTGTCTTGTTACTGGTGGAAAGCCTCACTCTGCTGGTTCAACCATGAATTCATTGAGTAAGAAAGAAAAACACAATAAATAAATAAATATGAATGAAATAACTTGTGTGTTTGAACCATCTGGGAAACATGCATGATTCTGTTTCTGTTAAAATAAGGAAAACAACAGGTGATCATTACAGCTTGTAATGATCACATGCACGTTAATGCACATAAACCCTGAACCTACATGAACATTAAGCTTCGTGTGTGTGTGTGTGTGTGTGAGTTGTGGTCTGTGATTTGTGAGGCTGTTTTCAATGCAGGAAGGTGAAGGACCAGATTAAACTATAACTCAATGCTTTGGGGCACAAAGAAGCACCCAGATATGCACAACACACACACACGCACACACACATTACAGTCGACAATCTGCAGGTACACTGAGCTAATACAGTAATCTTTCTTTCTTTCTTTCTTTCTTTCTTTCTTTTTTTCTTTCTTCTTCTTCTTCAACACACTCTAACACAGTGTATGAATCATATCAGCCAAAGTGCAGAGCAAGCAAAGCTCAAATTAATAACTCTGAACCTTATGGTGTAATCACTTATAGATTAACATGATGTATGTACACACACACACACACACACACACACACACACACACACACACACACACACACACACACACACACACACACACACACACACACACACACACACACACACACACACACACACACACACACACACACACACACACACACACACACACACACACACACACACACACACACACACACACACACACACACACACAGAGAGAGAGAGAGAGAAGAGATCTGTACTCAGTGAAGACCAATTTAATCTGAACAAACTAATTCAAAGCACCTTCAACTTCATCTTTTCTTCAACTTTACCTCCTTTATCTCTTTATCTTGTTCACTCACTTACATGATGATGAACGGTTGGAAAAGCAGCGAAGCTTCATTTGAACATTATGAGAATAAAAATCCTCCCAGAAACCACTGATTTTTTCATCTCCCTTTCAAGTTTATTATGTTTCTATCATTTAAAAAAAAAAAAACACTGACTTCATCGCCTGTTTGGTGTTTGACATCTAGAGTTTCAGTGTTTCACGGTTTTTGTTTGTTTGTTTGTTTACTGAATTACACGCAGTTATATTGGCGACATTATTTAAAACTGGATGACAAACAGAAATCATGTGGTCCAGACTAAAATCTGTCAACAACTACAACATTTGATGGACAGATGATGGAGACCAGAAAACGACTGAAGCCCAAACGTTTTCATCTAGTGCCATTATAAGGTTCACATTCATGGTTTTTATTAAAAACTCTGATGACACTGATGATGCTATACCTCCTACACATCACTTTATATGTATATCTTAGTATTATATTCAATACTGGTTGAGTAGGCATAAAAATAATTCCTGTGGATTTTCTACTTATACATATTTTGAATATGGATCTTACTGGTTTGTCTCCTCACACAGTTATCAAGGCCAACCCACACATCTCAGTACACACGCTTTTACTATAAGTAACAAAGCAACTTCTTTTCAACAGCATCACTATAACCCAACCATGAACAAAGCAACAGCGGTCCATAGGAACTGAGAGGGTTTTATGTAACCACTCCACCTCTACTTTGTTTCTAAGGTACCCAACAAAAGACTCGCTGATTGTTGTAACTGTGGCGCGGCCAACTGTGAATAGGTTGTTGGTTGTGAGCTGCTGCAATAGATGGACATTTTATGACATCTTCAAAGCTTCAGTAAAACATTGATATGAAATCATCAAACGGCATCCAACATCGTCTTTCTAGCAATGAAGCAAAGTCTTTGAAAGAGCGGTGTTTGTTTAAATATGAAAACGTCATACTGGACTCATCTTTTCAACCAACTGTGATAAGAAAAGTGTTAAAAGCAACAGCAAAAAAAAACACCTATGTGCTATTTAATATCCCATGTGGTTTGATTGTTGTCTCAATTTATGGTTCTCTCTCTCTCTCCTTTTTTTTTAGGTTACTTGTCCATGCATATGTTTTTGTATTTCCCTTTTGCTGCTGTAACACTTTTTTTTTTTTTTCGTGTTGGGGATCAAAACAGTTTGACCTACATTATAAAGTATTTCTATTTATACAACATGCTTGAGTCTTTCTCGCTGGGGGAAACAAAGGGCCAGATAATAAATAATGGATTTGCAGTTTTCAATGTTTGCAGTTATGATAAACTGGTAGAAAAAGACCAGAGAGCAACATCTGATCTACAGTCATTTTCCTTCTTCTTTTTCCTCTTCACTCACGTCAACCAAATATATGAAACCATCTCAAGGTATTTTCTTTCCTCCTTCACACCTGTTCAGTCTGGAAACGTTCAGTCTGAGACACATTAGTGGACCATATGGCCCTGATAAGCTAACAGCCTGCGTTATAAACTGAGGATGTAGAGTGTAAAGGGTACATTGGTGTTTAGGGAAGGTCTGAAGATCAAACGATTTAAGCTAAATCATCATACTGAGGAATAAACTTTGAGTTCATCCTCTCTCAGGTCACTTTCACCCCAGTTTAAAAGTGACTTGTTATTGGTGTCAATGGAAAACCAACAGAAAGTTTCTTTAATCAAGATCTTTCCTGTTTTTGACACAAACACTAGCTGACAAATTTCACCCAAAAGCGTCTTCTCATGACAATAAATGTCAGTTTATTCAGTGATGAATTCGTCCAACATCACCTCTCTACATCATCAGGACCTTTGAGTTCTCAGTTAACTGCAGAAACCACCGCATCTCTATCTTTTCACTCCTTTCCCTGCTTCACAGCTTTCCCTCACCAAATCTATCACACCAGCTAATAAAATAGGTTGTTGGATGGTGGTCCACTCTGCCTCCTTAGGGAAAAAGGATTATTCATTCAGAGAAGAAGAAGAAAAAATAGAGGAAAAAGAGGTTGGAAGCAAGGGAATTATTTATCGAAGAGTTGATGCATCATGAGTTTTGCTGACCAGCAAATTTTCACTTTGGGGAACGGAGAAAGCAATCTTTCTCAAAATTAAAAAAAAAAAAAAGGCAAAAACACATTTTTTAATGTGAGGAATGTATGAGGGTCCACTCCCTGAGGTATCCTTTTAATTTGATAAGAGTCCATTTATTCTCCTCTGAGCTGGTCCAGCACTATTCACCTGGTTGTCGCCGCTGCAGAGAAGCAAAGTCTGAATGTAGAAACCACCTGAAACCAGTAACAACACGACTGCTACAGAAACACTCCAGTATCAGAGCCGTGGCTGGCTGATGCTACTCTATCAACTATTGTGTTTGACATTATTTGAACAGGGCAGGGGAGATAAATGAAGGTTACACTGGAAGATATTACCTGATGCATAAAGAGCTGCTGTTATTAAAGTGCAAATGAATCTATGATTTCAGTTTCCAGTCAGTTCTTTGCTTTTATGGAGCCGTGCACCTAAACCCACAGCCTATACATTTACATACAACTGTGATTACTGCAACATGGTTGAAGTTCACTGCCTTGACAACATCAGAACGACACTGAGATGTAAATAAAAATCTAAACTCTAATTGTTTTCTTATCTAGGTTGCTGTTGTTTTATGTTTAATGGTTGAACCAGTCTACTCTTGTGTTGTGCAGGGAACAAAGAAAAATCAGACTACTTAATACAAAGACACAGGCCAAGTTTACGGTTTGGATGAGGACTCTTGGGACTACTGCCATCAACTTCCCTCCATTAGTTTGAACTTAAGAGTTTAAATTTTCCTACGAAGCAGTAAAGAAGCAGACAGGCTAATCAGTAAAGCAGTGCTCTTTGTGGTAATGAGCCGTGTTGGCATTTTTTTTTTTTTTTTTTTTTTTTAAGGACAGTCAATTTCTAGAGTATTGACACTTTTACACACAACTCTGACGTGAACCGTCCTCCAGATTGATGGATGAAGCAGCGTGTGACACATGGCTGCTACATGTGGTCATGACTCAAAGCACAAGTAAACATCACTGAGGATCCTACAGATGCAGACAGACTGGATACCTGGAAGTCCCACTAGAGTAGAAGTACAGACACTAGAGTAGAAGTACAGACACTAGAGTAGAAGTACAGACACTAGAGTAGAAGTACAGACACTAGAGTAGAAGTACAGACACTAGAGTAGAAGTACAGACACTAGAGTAGAAGTACAGACACTAGAGTAGAAGTACAGACACTAGAGTAGAAGTACAGACACTAGAGTAGAAGTACAGACACTAGAGTAGAAGTACAGACACTAGAGTAGAAGTAGAGACACTAGAGTAGAATAAAATAACTTTGGTAGAAGTTCAAGTCGTCACTAGAATGATTCTCCAGTAAAAGTCTTAAAGTATCTAGTATTTACTGTACTTCAGTATGACAGTAATCTATAAGTAAATGTAGTTAAGTGTAGAAAGTAAAAGTACAAGTACATGTTAATAAAACAGAAGAATATTATGAAGTTTATCCAGCACTTTAAAACATGGAGCTACAACAATCTTCATAGACAATGAATGAGTCTGAACTAAAGAACTAAAGTTGTTCTTTTTTCACTACATTTGTGTTTGATATTGATATTGTTGAAGTTTCTCCATCATCCACCTTTAAGATGGAGCCTCCATCAACCCTCAGACATGGTGTTGATGGTCTAAACAGTCACAGGTCAACTCAGAGGAAAAGTGTCATTAAGTTAGAAAATGTACAGATGCTCCACAACATACTGAAGTACAGTAGTGAAGTATTAGTGCTTTGTTACAATAAAACACTGACTCTCTGTGACCAATCTGACAGTTTGAAAAGGTGAAGATAAACGTCAGACGGTGAGGTGGTGGTGGTGGTGGTTGTGGGTGGATGAGCGGAATATGTTTTAGAATGAATGAATGATTGATAGATGCAGGACGCAGGAGCCAAAATCATTTGGCAGCCGCTGAGCTGTGGATATCAACAGGGCAATGCATTACAGGATGAGATGCATCACTGATAACAGCCAAGGGGAGAAGCTGCTCAAATGAATTAACTGTAAATGATGAGGCTGGTTGATAATTATCATCAGTTAAAACCACACTATGTCCTTCCATTAAAGAGCCAGCGTTGGTAAGCAAAGAAAAGTACAAATCTGATTGTTACCAGATTGTTTCTACACTGCGTCTGTCACCTGTCAGTCTGACTGCGTGGGATGGTGGCCAGTGTCACTCATGTGCAAACAGTTAACAAACCTACAGAGTCATGCTTTCCTGTACACTGCCTCCACACTATCACTACCGTACTGGAAACATGAGGCAGCCATAATAAACTTGAAGAAAACAAACACTGTCAAAGTACAAAGCTGTTTATTATTCAACTGTTATACTGTTAGAAACAGACGCATTCATTAGTCACTGTTTGGTCTCCAAGTGATTATTTTTATTCTGGTTTGGTTTTTCAACCACTGACTGAATATGAAGATGGACAACTTTCCTCCACTTCCTCCCAACGTACAAAAACAAAGCTACGATATACATCTGGACCAAAGAGTTGGAGTAAAACCAATCAACACCATGTTTGAGGGTTGATGGAGGCTCCATCTTAAACTTTAACAATATCAATATCAAACACAAATGTAGTGAAAAAAGAACAACTTTAGTTCTTTAGTTCAGACTCAAGACATTGTCTATGAAGATTGTTGTAGCTCCATGTTTTAAAGTGCTGGATCAAGTATCTCTACTTCTACTCTAGCAAGTAGAGTAGAAGGACTTACTGACCTATACCACAGTGAGCCACCAGGGGGCTTCAATTTTGGGGATCTAGCATGTCGCTATTTTTATCTTTTTAGTCTGTAACTACGTGAGGATATTTCACTGCTAGATTTGATATTTTTGGTATAAAAACTAGTCAACACATTGTCTTGTTTTATGTGCATAAGGTCAAAACTGGACTGTTAATGAATTTAGCTGCTCTGACAAAGTATTTTATTATGTTTTTTATTATTATAAAGTTTAGTTTCCAGTTACATTTCCATTTTATTTTCGTTTTCATTGTAATTCGTGATGAGTTATATCAGCTGGAACCACATAGTTTCCAGTTAATTAACCAAACAACACAACAAGAGTCAGTGCTAAACAGATAATGACTGTAAACACTGTTATTAAATGGAAATTAGCCAACGCTGTTAGTAATGCAAATAACCTATAATGTCCACAGAGTGTAATTAGACAACAGCACACATACCAGTATAAGTTTGTGTTCACGTGTGTGTGTGGTTGTAGGGAGGGTCATATTAATGAGTTGGATATAAAGTTAACAGCAGAAGGTCAAAGTAGAGAGCAGGTCATGAAGCTGAACACGTATGTGTTTCCTCTGGGGGGAGAATATCATATATATGATATATCTGCTCCATAAACAAAACATCCAACTCTCTGTGGTTCATCACCAGGTTTCCTATTATTATAATGACACCTAGTCTTTGGTTTTATATATATATATGAACTCATTAAAAAAAAAATATATATTGGAATTTATTGCCATGACAGTTATTTTAACATCCATAAATATGTTGAGCTGCTAGCTTCACTGGACTGTACTGTATACTGTACTGTAAATACTGTATTGACCCGAACTTAAGACTTATAAGTATTTTTTCTCTAGAAAAAAGTCTGAAAAAGACGTTGTGGTCGTCTTATATTCGGGGTCCAGAGACCCGGGGTCTAAACCAACAGGTGGAGTCAAACGTCTTCTCCCCAAATGCGTCAGAGCTTCTTCTTCTTCTTCTTCTCTCTAACACCAGAGACCTGGAGAGATGCGACCGCGACACAGAAAACAGCGACTCAAACGTTGAGAAGTTAACAAACATCAGAGGAGACAGTTTCTCAGACGTAAATGAGACTGTGTTGTTGGCATAGTTTCAAAACTGAGCTGGTGATAATGGTCCTCAGCACATTACAGTTACCAAATGATTGTTAGTCGTAATGTTAATGCTCCCACGCGCAAAAAAACTCTGCTCCTAGGGGCCGTCTGGATCGCTGAGTGTTTATGTCGCACCACATTGGTGTACATATGCCATGCAGCTATTTGTGAGTTCAAATCCCCACCCAGACAAGCTTTCCTGCATGTGCTCCCCTCCAGTCCTGTCTCACTGTTTTTATCATTAAAGGCAAAAATCCCTAAATAATGATGCAAAATCCGCTCACAAATTTTTCCAAAAATGGGTCTTGAAACAGAGGATTCGTCTTATATTCGGGTCAATACAGTAATAAATATTCAACTATTTGTTCCTTTTTTATTTCAAAGTATTTTCCATCAGCGAGACATAAATGACGATCGTTAACCCTCCAAGTTACTGTGAGCTAACTACCCTCAAGCTAACGAAAGAGAAGAAATACGTAGCAACATTTTTGCTGACATTCGATGAATAGAAATATATGTACAAGTATAATAAAAAGTCTTCTTCCTGTCCTGTTCACAGCTGTCTGTACGTGTTGACTCTCCGAACAGAGTTGACTATTTCACCCTCAAGAGAAGAGTGAACGTGACAAGAGTTCACTGTGCAGCTGCTTATAAGGACCAAAATACCCCCAGTGGTGTACTGAATATTTGATGACGACCAAAAAAAATAAAAGTGACCTTACGCAGGTTTATATTCTGATGTGTGACATAATTTGATGGTGTATCACCGTGTAGGAAACAACCTTCCCTCCTGGTGTTTGTCACTTCACTTCCTTTATTCTCCTTCTTTCACCTCGACACATGAACCTCTTTCTCTCTCCTTCCTACAGTTTTTCCTCTCTGTCCTTTATTTTACTTTACACCATCTCCCTCGTGCCTCTTTCACCTCCGTCGTCCAGGTCACGTCCAACGTTATTTAACTAATCTTTGAATGGTTTAGTAACATTTTCATAAAACTTTCACCTTGGTTGCATCTATAATTCAGACTCCAGCTTCACTTTATCAGTCATTACACACACACACACACACACATCTCGACCAGCTCTCCTCCTCCTCCTCCTCTTTCATCAGTTTCTCCTCTCGTCTCTATTTCTCTTCACATTCCAACTTCTCTCTTTCTCTTGTTCTTCTCGCCTCCTCCTTTGATCTCACTTCTTCTCTTCCCTCTTTTATTATCCAGGCATCGTCTCTTTCATCTTCTCCTTGTCTTCTTTCCCTCACCACATTCTCCCTCTCCTTATCTCACCCCTTCTCCAGCTCCAACCCCCACCCCCGCCCTTCATCTGCATCCCCGGATCAGTCACTTCCATGTTTTTTAATTCTCCTGGCAAAAAGAAAAACAACTCGGGTCCTGTTTTGTCTCATGGAAATACACATGTTGTATAATATCTTAATAATATACAGTCTTGAGCCTCCTATATATACATATATATATATATATATATATATATATATATATATATATATATATGTTGAGCTAAAACTCATTAGAAATGAGTCAGTCATGCTGAGCGTTGCTTTAATTACTTAGTTCGCGGTAATAATTTAATTATAAGTAGCATGCAAATTAGCAGCTGGTGTGTTTCATAGTACAGTGCAAAATTACATTAGCTGATAAGTATCAGCTTGTTAAGGCCGATCGTCTTCACACAGGTGCACAGCTTAGCCTTTTGACAGCAGACGGTCGGTCTCACGAATCTGCATATCACCATAGAAATAGTCAATATGACTATTACTATGGTGATATTCAGACCCCATCACCCACCAAAGTAGAGACATTATAAGAAGAGGAGGAGAAAAACCACTTAAAGAATTCTGAAATGGAAAAAAGTCAGTAATCTTCAAAGATAGAGGCTGAACCACACATGATGATGCTAAAATACCCTGTATTACAAGAGACTGAGCAGGAGTCCGTCTGTTAATCAGTCCCTCCAGGAGTCAGTCTCTTTTTTTGAGATTGTTGAGGCTGAATTTGACTGATTTCAAAGCAGCTTTTCTAAAAAAAAAAAAAATTATATATATATTGCAATAAACGTTTTGTTCCAATAAAGTTGCAATATTCAAAGTCGCAATTTTTCCCTTTTAAAAGATAAAACTGTAATAACAGTCTAATTATATTTCTAATTAATTAATTATAATTCTACGTTAACAGCTAACTAGTGAAGGTATAAACCAGTGTGTTAGTGACGTGTCTGGTCTGACGTCCTCCGTGTTTCTAACGTTCTCCGTCTGTTTCTCAGTGACAAACTTGTTTCTCACTTCCTCTTGTTGCTCCACAACAATATAAAATAGTTTTCCTCCTCTATCTCTGATGAACTCCACCTGGACACTGTTTCTCTTGGTCCTTAGCAGTGATGTTGAAGGTAAATGTGAGACTTTTTATCATCACGTTTCCTGTGTCATCTAAAAGAAACAAGTGAGTTCAATTCACTGACGTTTGGATCAATGTTTCACTGGAAACATCGATAATTGGTCAAAAATTGCAAGGTTGCACAGAATTCATGGGGATTGGTTTAATTAGCGTTAAAGCTGTGATCACAACATCCTGGAGGATCTGGATGTTTACATCAGTAAATATGGCAGGGTTTTGGTTTTGGTTTTATGATCTTATCTTTCTCATGTCTTCAATACTATGACCACTAGAGTCCGTCCAATAAAACATAACCATGTGTCCAAAAAACTGCTGTTTTGTTTTATTAAATTAAATTAAATTTTATTTGATGCAACAATGGACCTTCTACTTTGATGTTTAAGTTTGGTAAAAGTCCTTTCTGCTGATAACATGGAGGTTTATGACCTATGTTTTGGCTCCACTCCTGGAAACTAACATGGGTCATTTTTATATACAGTCTATGGTCTCACTGCTCTCCTGAAACAGTGACTCATATGTATGTATCCAGCCAGTCCTGCAAACAAAAACATTTTAAACCTTATTTCAGTTCATTTTTAAGCAGCATTTGTCAGATTTGACCACTGAACATGCAGTTGCATCTCTTTCTCGTGTGTTTCCTCCAGGTAAGTTCCTGTTAATGAGGTTAATTGTCAGGAACATCCTCTAATTCGGTTCTTTTAGCATCTATGTCTCCACTGAGGGTAAAGACCCTGATCACTGATGCGACGGGGGGCAGGACGGACTCTACCGATCGTCTTCTCTGCGACCGCTGCATCGCGTTACTATAAATAAACTTTACGCTGCAGACCTATGTGTGTCTGTTTGTTTTTAACGTGTTTTGTGTTAAAAAATATATTAATTAATTGGCAGCGGTCAGTGTTGAATCTCTGCCACACATTGATCATCATTATATGTGAAACAAGTTTGATCATTTTGTGCCGGTTTCATCTGTCGCTTCATTCACTTCTTCTATTCTGTCTCTAGAAACTATTTCTTGATTCGCTTCTGTCGCTGGGTTTTAAAAACGGTGCTTCTTTGTTGACTGGGTCATGAACCGCCCTGAGTTACAACCAATCACCACCGAGTCAACCTAAAGCTCCGTCCAAGAACTTTTAGAGGCCAAACAGAGTCCTTGACCCTGGGCAGGGACTTTTTTTCTGCTCCGTAAAGGTTCCTGAGTTTTAGTGGAGACATGCACTGACGGCCGAGTTCCTGTAACATTATTGGTTGGTTCCTGAGGTGGAAACGCCCCAGTTTAAACAGAAGTCTGTCCTTGTTATCCTGAAACATCTGTCCAGGTTGCTGTTAAGATGGCCGCCAAGTGGTGAGACGTTACCATGTTTCCTCTGGATGGGATCAATAAATGTGCACCTCATCTCCTTACTGAGACTGAGTGTTAAGGTGTGCGTTTATTAGAGGACTAGTGTGTGGGATTTAGTGGCATCGTTTAACTGCCCCCTCCAGGTCTCACTCTATATTACTTGTGTTACAGGGTCACCACACCAGACCTTTGTCTAAGTGTGTTTCCAAGCCTGTGTTGTTTGAATCTGGCTCTGACTCCTTTTTCCCACAATTGGTGTGAATCAGATGTTAAAACAGAAATCAGACTTTGGTGTGAATCAAACAATCACACGGTGACGCTTTAGAAATCTGAGTCACAGCTCCAACAGCCAGAGAATGAAATACAGCTTGACATCTTGATATTTGAGCAGATCGACATCCAAGATACTGACAGACATTTAATTTGAGTGTTTGACAAAACACAGAGATAAACACTGATCCAATCCGATGGAGGAAACTGTTGCTGCTACAGCTGAATGTGTCTGCCACACGAAAACAAAACCAGGATTTAAAGGTGAAGTGACAGAAACATTAAGTTGAATAAATTACAGAAGGAGACAGGAAGAGAACAGAGATATAAAAAGAATAGAAGACAGAGAGAGAGAGAGACAGATGCGATGAAGTGAGAGAAAGCAGATGGAAGCAGGAGGTTTCCATCTGTTTCAGTGATTCTGCTGAATCAGGGAAGAGGCCGAGTTTCTAAATGTCAGGACTCCTCTTGACTCCTGAACAGAGAGAGACAGAGAGAGTGGAGGCAATTTGCATTAATAAGAGCTGAACGTTTTGGCAAAGCCAGAGAGAGAGAGAGAGAGATGCTGACAAAGACATTGAAGGGAAGAGAGAAATCAGAGCAGTCAGTCCGTCAGTCGACCGGTCAGTAAACAACCAGTCAAGCCAAGTGCGTCAACACTCGGTCGAGCGGCTGCACGGCGACTTATTCATGAGCTCTGTCGTCTAGAAACACAACACAGCAGACACAGACACAAACAAGTGTGAAAAAAACAATATACAGACCATACATATTCATCTGTCACTTTCTTTATGCAGATATAATAAGAAAATACAGGAAATAAAATGTACTAATGACTCTGGATTCAGACTCTGGTCACCTCCAGACTTGTTGCTCCAGCAGAGCTTCAGTGACCAACAACCACAAGTAATAAGCTGATAACAAAGTCACTGCTCCACACTCAGATCACTGATAGACATGTCTAGTCTGACAGAAGCTGTTGGCAGATCCAGATGTGACAGGAGTCTCCACATCAGCTGCTGATCTCACCTTTGTCAAAGTGGCCAAAGGATGAATCCAAAGAGTCTTGATGAGGTAAACTAGGGCAGGATCCCCCTCGGTGAACAATAAAGACGGTCACCAGACATAAAGCAGGTTCTGGGTGACTCATAATGACTTGTCAATATATTTGTAACTGCAGCATCTCTTTTGGGTGAGAACAAGGTGAAATCAGCAGCTGATGTGGAGACTCCTGTCACATCTAGATATTCTTAAATACTATGTAGACATTCCCTGTATTTTCTTATTTTATCTGCATAAAGAAAGTGAGAGATAAATATGTATTGTCTTTAAAGCTCTGCTGAAACACGTGTGTGGGGGTGCCTATAACTTATACACACACAGTACTGTGTGTGTGTGTGTGTGTGTATATATATATATATATATATATATATATATATATATATATATATATATATATGAAAACATAAAGAGTCTCGTTAAAAAGGAGAACAGATTTGACTCTGTCGTCGCTTCGCTTTTGTTGTCAGGAAGTTGGTGGTGACAAGTTTAAATTCACTACCGAGAAACGTTTTAAGAAAAGTCACAATACATCAGAGTTCGTTATCACACACAGGTTTCAGGTTGAATTTCAAAGCACAAGCCTGAATATCACTAGAAAATAAGGGTTTTCATATGGAAATACTCAACCTACGATAAGTACCCTGCCCGTACAACAAGCACCTCATTTTCCACTTATTTCATTGGTCTAGTATCTTTGATAATGTAGTTTTTAGTGTGAACACGTCAAGGTGAAAATTTGGTCTGGACACAATATACGTTCCTTAACCCAAACTTCTCTATTTTCTATTTCATTCATTATTTGTGGTCATTAAATTCTGGCTGCTCCTCCTCCAGATTAGATCATCTACATGTGTAGTGTGAAGTTTAATTAAACCTTGATGAGTCGATTTCAACCAATGAGGAGTAAAACAGATTAGTGACCAATGCAATGAGCTTAAGCTTCATTTTTTATTTGGCACAAACACCAACAAAAAGAGTTTAATTAGGGTTAGAAAAAATTAGGTTTAAAAAGATTTTTCTTTTTGATTCCCAGTGTAATTAGATTCAATCTATTATTACTATAGATCACTTAGAAATAAGTAAAATAAATGTGACATCACAAACAATTATTGTGTCTCAGTTCACGTATTAGTGTTGTTACTGTTAGAGCACATACGTCACAACGAGTCACAATGAAGGAGCCGACACCGAATAACACTGATAATCTTGTTTCAACAGTGTTTGTATGAACTTTGTCAATGTCCCACTAGAGTAGAAGAACAAATAGTAGTAGTGTGTAGTACTGTAGTACTGTAGTAGTGTGTAGTAGTGTAGTAGTGTAGTAGTGTGTAGTAGTGTGTAATACTGTAGTAGTGTGTAGTAGTGTAGTAGTGTAGTAGTGTAGTAGTGTAGTAGTAGTAGTGTAGTAGTGTAGTAGTGTGTGTGTAGTGTGTAGTAGTGTAGTAGTGTAGTAGTGTAGTAGTGTAGTAGTAGTGTAGTAGTGTGTAGTAGTGTAGTAGTGTGTAGTAGTGTAGTAGTGTGTAGTAGTGTAGTAGTGTAGTAGTGTAGTAGTGTAGTGTGTAGTAGTGTAGTAGTGTAGTAGTGTGTGTGTGTAGTGTGTGTGTAGTGTGTGTGTAGTAGTGTAGTGTGTGTGGTGTGTGTGTGTGTAGTAGTGTGTAGTGTAGTAGTGTGTAGTGTGTGTAGTGTGTGTGTAGTGTGTAGTAGTGTGTGTAGTGTGTAGTAGTGTAGTAGTGTAGTGTGTGTGTGTG